>OZ025293.1:87093820-88293820 GCA_964019185.1 Maratus speculifer
GTTGCTAAAAAACAAATTCTATTTTTTTTTTTTTTTTTTTTTTTTTTTTTTTTTTTTTTTTTTTTTTTAAGTATCAAGCATTTTATGTTATACATTTTCTACCTTTTTAGTGTTTAACCCTTCACTGCACGATTTTTTCTATTTTTATGAAAAGATTATTTGAGATCTATATATTACTCTAATAATGGAAAAAATAACTTTAAAAAAATTAAATTTCCAATTTTTAGCTAAAATTTGATATTTTTTGGCCTGTATCCTATATACAAAATTAGGATTTTAAAATATTCTATTGCTATATTTTGCAATTCAATTCGCTTAAATTAATTACTTTTGTTTGCTTAACACTTTGAAGTTTTTTTTTTTATATATATTAATATTTTTAAGTATTCCGTAAAAATAATAAAAGTAAATTTTGCCTTAATAGCTTGATTGAAATTTTCTTTGGTTTCTAAAAAACAAATTCTATTTTTTTTTTTTTAAGTATCACGCATTTTATGTTTTATACATTTTCTACCTTTTTAGTGTTTAACCCTTCACTGCACGATTTTTTTTTATTTTTATGAAAATATATTTTGAGATCTATATATTACTTTAATAATGGAAAAAATAACTTTAAAGAAATTAAATTTCCAATTTTTAGCTAAAATTTGATATTTTTTGGCCTGTATCCTATATACAAAATTAGGATTTTAAAATATTCTATTGCTATATTTTGCAATTCAATTGGCTTAAATTAATTACTTTTGTTTGCTTAACACTTTGAAGTTTTTTTTTACATTAATATTTTTAAGTATTCAGTAAAAATAATAAAAGTAAATTTTGCCTTAATAGCTTGATTGAAATTTTTTTTGGTTTCTAAAAACAAATTCTATTTTTTTTTTTTTAAGTATCAAGCATTTTATGTTATATATTTTTTACCTTTTTAGTGTTTAACCCTTCACTGCACGATTTTTTCTATTTTTATGAAAAGATTATTTGAGATCTATATATTACTCTAATAATGGAAAAAAATAACTTTAAAGAAATTAAATTTCCAATTTTTAGCTAAAATTTGATATTTTTTGGCCTGTATCCTATATACAAAATTAGGATTTTAAAATATTCTATTGCTATATTTTGCAATTCAATTGGCTTAAATTAATTACTTTTGTTTGCTTAACACTTTGAAGTTTTTTTTTTTTTTTACATTAATATTTTTAAGTATTCAGTAAAAATAATAAAAGTAAATTTTGCCTTAATAGCTTGATTGAAATTTTTTTTGGTTTCTAAAAACAAATTCTATTTTTTTTTTTTTTATTAAAGTATCACGCATTTTATGTTTTATACATTTTCTACCTTTTTAGTGTTTAACCCTTCACCGCACGATTTTTTCTATTTTTATGAAAAGATTATTTGAGATTTATATATTACTCTAATAATGGAAAAAATAACTTTAAAGAAATTAAATTTCCAATTTTTAGCTAAAATTTGATACTTTTGGCCTGTATCCTATATACAAAATTAGGATTTTAAAATATTCTATTGCTATATTTTGCAATTCAATTGGCTTAAACTAATTAATTTTATTTGCTTAACATTTTGAAGTTTTTTTTATATTAATATTTTTAAGTATTCCGTAAAAATAATAAAAGTAAATTACGCCTTAATAGCTTGATTGAAAATTTTTTTGGTTTCTAAAAAACAATTTTTTTTTTTTTTTTTTTTTTTTAAGTATTACGCATTTTATGTTTTATACATTTTCTACCTTTTTAGTGTTTAACCCTTCACTGCACGATTTTTTTTATTTTTATGAAAATATATTTTGAGATCTATATGTTACTCTTATAATGGAAAAAATAACTTTAAAGAAATTAAATTTCCAATTTTTAGCTAAAATTTGATATTTTTTGGCCTGTATCCTATATACAAAATTAGGATTTTATAATATTCTATTGCTATATTTTGCAACACAATTGGCTTAAATTAATTACTTTTGTTTGCTTAACACTTTGAAGTTTTTTTTTTTTTTTTTTTTTTTTTTTTTTTTTTTTTTTTTTTACATTAATATTTTTAAGTATTCAGTAAAGATAATAAAAGTAAATTTTGCCTTAATAGCTTGATTGAAATTTTTTTTGGTTGCTAAAAAACAAATTCTTTTTTTTTTTTTTTTTTTTTTTTTTTTTTTTTTAAGTATCAAGCATTTTATGTTATATATTTTTTACCTTTTTAGTTTTTAACCCTTCACTGCACGATTTTTTCTATTTTTATGAAAAGATTATTTGAGATCTATATGTTACTCTTATAATGGAAAAAATAACTTTAAAGAAATTAAATTTCCAATTTTTAGCTAAAATTTGATACTTTTGGCCTGTATCCTATATACAAAATTAGGATTTTAAAATATTCTATTGCTATATTTTGCAATTCAATTGGCTTAAATTAATTAATTTTATTTGCTTAACATTTTGAAGTTTTTTTTATATTAATATTTTTAAGTATTCCGTAAAAATAATAAAAGTAAATTACGCCTTAATAGCTTGATTGAAAATTTTTTTGGTTTCTAAAAAACAATTTTTTTTTTTTTTTTTTTTTTTTTTTTTTTTTTTTTTTTTTTAAGTATTACGCATTTTATGTTTTATACATTTTCTACCTTTTTAGTGTTTAACCCTTCACTGCACGATTTTTTTTATTTTTATGAAAATATATTTTGAGATCTATATATTACTCTAATAATGGAAAAAATAACTTTAAAGAAATTAAATTTCCAATTTTTAGCTAAAATTTGATACTTTTGGCCTGTATCCTATATACAAAATTAGGATTTTAAAATATTCTATTGCTATATTTTGCAATTCAATTGGCTTAAATTAATTATTTTTATTTGCTTAACACTTTGAAGTTTTTTTTATATTAATATTTTTAAGTATTCAGTAAAAATAATAAAAGTAAATTTTGCCTTAATAGCTTGATTAAAAATTTTTTTGGTTTCTAAAAAACAAATTCTATTTTTATTTTATTTTATTTCATTTTTATTTTATTTATTTATTTATTTATTTATTTTTGTCAAATGCAGCCAACTGACATGGACAAAATAAGTGTTATTCCATTCTTTGGACTGTTCTTGATCAGTTACAGCGAACGGTGCAGTGAAAGGTTCAAATATTTCGCTGTTGCAGGTTTACATCCAATTAGTATATCTTGGCGAGTGTGGTTTGGCGCATAATAAACAATTATTATTATTATTGTTATTTGGGAGGGGGGGGGGAGTGTAATATTGTTCTGAACTTTGAAACATTTGTTGACGACCAGGCTCTTTTAAGTATGCATTCGCTGAAAATTTATGCATTATTGTCAGCTGTGATCAGTTATAAGAATGACTGCTTTAAAAATCAATTTATTTGGAGTAGAATTAAAACTGAAAAACATTTTAAACAGAAATGAGTAGGGATAGTGCCTGAAAACTTTTTTAAAGAGAATTTCTACATGACTGACATCATGAGCGAGGGCGAGGCAATTGAATTAATTATTCTATGCAATTCACACTTTGGCACCACACTATTGGCGACAAAGAGCACATGAAAAATGAATGATAGCAGCAACGCAAAATTTTCTGTTACGCCTTAAACAATTGAGAGGATTTTGAATTTAATGGCAGGGTAACTAGAAATAGTAGTCCTATAAAAATAAGCCAAAAAGAATTCGACTGCCAAATCGTACGTTAGGAGCAATGGTTTGAAAACATACTGTGAAAAACAAAAACATACCGCATATACATGAAAATATTATTATGTTATAAATAAATATTATTATGTTATTATTCAAAAACTAAGCAGAGAAAAGATATAATTTTGCTGACCGCAAGCAAAGTCGATCTTTATTCTTTTTTATTGTTATTATTTCTAGCGAGCGAGGATGAATAATCATCTTAATGAATTCTATTTATCTGAGAGCCGTTTTAGTGAAAAGGCAGATGTTAAATATATTTTCTTTATTTTCTTTTGAAGGTAAATTATTCTGGAAGCGAGATAAACATTAAGATAAATGGCTAAGTAATTAAAGATTAGTTTTGACTGAAATTTAGAAAAATGTATAATTTAAGAAAACTATATATGATACTACATCATAGGGGGGGGGGGGGAGTGTAAAAAGTTGTAGCCATAAAGATTGTTTGGCAGTTTATAACCTGCTGCAGACTAATGGAAAAACATCTTAAAATTAATTAATTTATTTATAGTTGAGTTCTAAAAATATTGCATAAAATGCTGTATTGTCACTGGAAACACGTGTGCGCATAATTTTCATATTTCTCACATATCAGATATCAAATAGAAATTTGACCTCCTGCAAAAACAAAGTTAAATAAAAGACTGTAAAAAATATTTTTATTTTTTCATAAACGCAAGTTTAAATAAATATCAATTGATTTTGCGTATGACACTTTTAGATCACACATAAAATTTATAAGAAGATACCTGAGACATGTGAGCTACTATAACAGAAAATGCCATGAAACTTAAGGCTCCCATTCCGAAATCTCTTTTGTATAAGCTTAAGGCAAAAATATTTTAAAATACAATATGTATTGAGAATTTAATTATTTTTTTAAATATGCCATTACATAACTCATTTACCATACCTCAATTATATATTTTAGAAATTTTATAGATAGTAGTATTTTTTAACTTATAAAAACAACGGTTGTTTTTAAAAATTACTTTACTTATATAGATTTTAAAACTTGTGTCCCAGTAATAAGAAAATAATAAAAAGGAAATAAAAAAGAAAGTAAAAGTTTGAACTTGAAGGCTACTAGAACTTTTTTAAATTTTACTCTCTAAAAGTATTAAGTTGAAAATTATGCAGTGTTTCAGGAAAGTGATGACTTTGACTTCTATTTCTTCTTATAGATTTTTTTTTTATTTTATTTTATGATAACGACTTTATAGCTCCTTTGCACTAAGATCATCTATCACTAGCTTCTCATAATAAACAGTCTCATACAATATAATCCTTGTGATTTTACTGCTTTTTTATAGGCATAAAATTTCGATGATATCAAATATATTTTCCCCATACATTATAGCAAAAAAATTCAAATTGGGCCCTTTATTCCATCACAGGCGTATTTTAAAAACTTAAGTGGCGTATCGACTCAGATGTTTTTAAAAAGATAGCTTCAATGACGATAGTAAAAAGTTTTAAGGTAATATACACTATTTCTTTTTTGATTTTAGTAGTAATCTTTATTTAAAAAATTTAGCATAACGCCATAATGTTCCTCGGATTTACAATTAAGATACCAATTGCATTTTTGTTGAAAAGATTTTTTAATGAGTATAGAATTTTTTAAAGACGTATAGTTCATATTTTCTTAAAATCCTTATTATAGAATTAATTATTCTGCTTCTATATCGGTGAGGTGCAGTACGAAGTCATCGTAGTAAGAACTTAAAATAAATTTTTGATCAAATTTCATAAATACCTAATTTCAAAAGACTCAAGATTGAGCTAATCATATTTTATTGTTTCTATATATATATATATATATATATATATATGTAGAAGTGGGGCGGATGAAAATCGGGTGTTAGAAATAAATCACAGTACCAATATTTCGCTGAATGAATATTTAATTAGAAATAAGTTCTTGGTTAGATAACTGGTATATATACAATTCTAGGCTAAATAAAGTATAAAATGAACACAAACATAATAACTGATTAAAGTTACTTATGGGTATCATTCGATCCCTTTTACAAAGTTCTTGGTCGGAAACTCGTTCCGATAAAAACACGGGCGTGCAGAAAACCCATCTGCTCTGCACCGCAGATCAAGGCCCTCTCTCTCTGCAAAATCTTCTAGCTCTCACGCATATTTCTTATTGCACTTAGCTTGCAAATATTTTTCTGGGCTGGGCTTTTGAACTCTGCTCAGCTATTGAAACTATGCACATGCATTATCAGTCGAAGTCTTGTGGTTTCTGGGGCTAAATTACCTCTACATATATATATATATATATATATATATATATATATATATATATATATAGAGAGAGAGAGAGAGAGAGAGAGAGAGAGAGAGAGAGAGAGAAAGAAAGAGAGAGAGAAACAATAAAATGTGATTTTTTTCCTTTTTCGATATAGTTGTATGGTTAATTTTAATTACCTCTATTTGAACACTAAGTCCATCTCTATCCATAAAATGTCAAGTAAAGATAATCTTGCATTGGCATTTGCGAATTATAATAACAAATATTTAACATATTTTTATAGTTAAGCATAAGTGGCCGATTTTTTATCGAGTAGAGTCCTTTTTAAATGTCAAAAGTTAGCAAAAATTTTTTTAATTGGATATTTTCGAACGCAGTATAAAAGTTTTATGAATTCGGTATGACTGCTTCTGTCTTTTCGCACATCTGTGCTCTAACTTGCGTAAATATTACTCGGATTGATAAGTAATTTTGATATGTTAATGAAGTTTATTATAGAGTGTTCGCTATTGAAAATAAAATGTGTAGCGTTTATAGTTCGTTTAGGCACACAAAAGAATTCTGCTGCATTATAGTCAATGGGGGGGAAAGTCGTTTTCCGATGCATTTTATTAAAATTGCTTACTTAAGTGCCTTATTTAGTTGCATGAAAAAGAGAATTTTTTTTGTATTATGTCAGTGTTGGAAAATGCTTCATATTCCATGCTTGATGCTTGATTTTTCTTTCCTTTTTTCATTGCCTATAGACTAATATGGCCTTACTAAAATAACTTATTATCTAAACAAACCGTCATCTTTCAATAATACTGAAAGATGATGAATGAATTTCATGACGGAAAGACTTAAAAAATCATATTTTAAAACATTTTGACTAAATGATTAAAATAATAGGGCTTTAATGTACTATTATTTATTGCGTATAATATTAAAATTTTATAATCCTCTACCTAGTTATTTCTCGAAATTTTTGATTGCTAATTTCTGATAAAGCGACTTTAACCCTTCTAAGTTCAAATTTTTTTCAGCTTTCTGAAAAATTATTTTTACGCTAATCTTATTAAAAATAGCTATTACAAGTGTTAAGCTTTACTGAAATTTAACAAATATGCTATTTACTCAGATCTAACAAATTGAGTTATTTTACGCACGTTTCATTTTTCCAATATGTTAAAAAAGAATAAGTAAGTAGAATTCTAAATTCATCTTTTAAATAGATAAACTTAAAACTACACTATGTGCAAATTACTTAAAGATGACAAAAAATATTTAAAAAAAGTGTTAAATTATTTTTAATCCTTAGTACTTTCAACTGCAAACATAGCCATCGACCGGGAATATAAAATAAAATAAAAATACAAATATTAACATCTTCTTTTTCAAATGTCACGTAAATGGAGTGAAAGTGAAAGTCAATTTTTAATTCCGGAAAATAAAATGTAAGCATTTGAGGAAAGTGGAATGTTATTTCTATTATGTTTCTTTAAGTAAACTGATCCAAATTCTTGGTATGTTGTAGGATAAAACGTCGTTACGAACAATATTTCCTTTAGTAATTATTTAAGGGACACATAATTTTTGCATCTTCGAAATTAACTTGAATATTTTGCTTCTGGTTGAATCTTGACAGGGCTGTTGTTGGACTATTGTACTTTAAATCTCTCAAATATTCTTTGATACGATCTTTAAGTTTACGAGAAGTTATTCCTATGCATTCAGATAAATATTTTCTATTTTAAGTGGGATTAGATATACTCCAGAAATTTCTGATAATATTAGTATTTTTATTTTATTTCTTATTCTCGGCCAATGGCTGTGTTTACAGTTGAAAATACTAAGGATTAAAAGTAATTTAACACTTTTTTAAAATATTTTTTGTCATCTTTAAGTAACTTACACATAGTGTAGTTTTAAGTTTACCTTGTTAAAGAAGAATTTTTGAAACCTCTATCTTTGATATTTCGTCACCTGAGAATAAGATGGTTCTATCTGGCCAAAAATCAATTTCGAGTTAGAAGATTTTGAAAATCAGCATGCTGTGTACGTGCAGCTATTAAAGTTTGCAAAAAGTTTTTGACATTAATAGGTTCTTATGTAGGTATAGACAGTAATTCTACAAAATCAAAGTTTTAAAATAACCTTTTAATGGATTTTTTTACATTTAAAAAATTCGATAGAACCATATTATTCTCAAACGTCGTGTTATCCTTAGAATAAGATGGTTCTATCATGAAAAAACGATATATTTATTAATTTTTGTAATTTTTTATAGTTTAGCAAAGCGAAATTTCTTTGATTAGTTCGAAAAAACTTCAGTGGATAGTAAAATATTTATTACTATCTATATTGTAGCACAATAACAGCAAATTGTCGCTTTCACTTATTCATACTAATTAAGCCATCTTCTCAAAGCTAATGAATATACGTAAGTGAAATATATTATTTAATTGCACATAAAATAGCTTAAATATTTAATTTTATTAAATAGGAAAACAACAGTTTTCCTTTTTCAGCGTGCTATTTCAGTGAGAGAGTATGAAAATTAATACAAAAATTTGTGATTATATTGATAAATGAAATTGAAATTAATTACGAGTGAAGTTTTTCGTATTACAGTCAGGTATACTCTTGATAAAAAGAAAAGACTATATCTCTAAGGAAAAAAAATCTTATTCTTTTTAAAACAACAAAATAAGTTTGATAATCTTTTGTTAGTCGAAATTTTGGAATGTTCCATAAACCATGCTTTATTTTATATTACAGTTAGGCTAACTTCTCTTAAACATATTTTGAAAATAGAAACTTTCATCTCTCTGAAACTACTTTGGCATGCTCTGCGGGTCTTTTATTTTATCTTTGTTAATCCAATCTTTGTTCTGTGCTACTTTAGGATTTGTTCCTTTGTGTAAATGATGTTGATACTCCTCGTCGTTTAAAGGGGCTTCTTTGCAAATTCACCGCTGTGAAATTTTGGTCACATTAGTTGCTTGTCTTAAACTCAATATTATAAAGAAGTTGCGTGAATCATAATTGTATCACCTTGCTCTACGGAATGAGATTATAGGCAAACTTTTTGCTACGCGAGTGAAAATCTAAGAACTGTTCTCAAATTCTGAATTCATTCTCAGGGTTGTAAATGGATTACTGCGATTTATTCTCAGCAACAGACGTATAAATGAAAATGGCAAAAAATATTCTGCTACATTGATTGCTCTTTCTATTTGGTTCTGAATATTATCCACTTCTTGCACACATGAATGTCCAGGTGTACAATATCTTAGAGTAATGTCCGTAATATGTGGATGAGATTATATGAGTAATGCAATTGCATAAGATATCATTTGGTTTGTATTCTGAGGAACACAACTGTCACAATATAAAATTAAACTGTCAGCATGTAGAAAGTCTGTCAGTATCTTCCGAACAGTCACTGGTACAACTGAGCTTATGTCATTAACATCTCTACCTGACATGTCGTCTATCCAAAAGCAACAATATGCTTTCTTTTCATTTTTCCATGTTGCCTGTCATATTATACAAGTTATTTTTTCTTTATAGAAAAAGTTGCTGACATCACTTTTGGGACATGTTATAACTTTTCTAATACAAAGTAAATGACTGAATTATCAGGGGAATTTTTGTCATCGTTTCTGCGAGTTCTGGTGGATTCAACTTCTTTTTTGTGCAGATGATATTTAAATTGCATGTCATTATTAATTTTTCCCTGGGTTTCAGCATGTTTATACTCCTCATAGAGATCACAGCTATCTTTCTTTGGTTTATTGAATTCTATGTTGAACTGCATATTAAATATGTGCCTATAATATGAAAGGTTCACTGGCTCTACATTGCTTTATTTGCATTTCTGAAAATACAACTCATACATTTTCTTATAAGTTAAGCCCTGATTCTAAATATCTTTTTTAGTGCTTGTTTTGTTGTAGTGTGACTCAATCTTGGAAAAACTTTCAATATAAGCTTTTATTTTATTCTTGATATCATTTGAAACTATTCTGTTTGAAAAATTTTCCTCAGGTATTTTGTTCGCAACTAGAGACAATGTATTGCCAGTAGGATGTACATAACTGCATAAAGGCACTTTTAACTTACGAAAAATCCATAGTCCTGCTATCAGTTGGATTTGTAGGAATTACTTTTGCTGATTTTTTTAAAAGAATTTAGCATCAAGAACATCTAGAGCTGGTGCTTCATCTAAACTGCCATTCATTCCTCCCACAGGATTTTCTAAATCTAAATGAATTAGGATTAATCCTTCATCCTTGCTTAAATCAGGTCTATTAATAAAATTAAACACAATTCCTTTTGCTTATCGACGTACTAAAAAACATATTTAAAAGGATTTTTACTGAGAAAAAAATTCCTCTCTTTTTTACAGAAAAACGATTTAGTTATCGAAATAATATATTATTTCTCACAAGAAATAAAAGATTGCCAGTTTTCATTATATATAGTAAAATAAAATAATAAAGTAATACCTTACATGCTGTCTGCAATTACTTTGCACATAGAACTCTGTTATTCTGACTGCTTTCGAGAATTTCTGATGGAACTATATTATTTTCTTTTGCAAGCTGATGTAAATTATATATATCGAAATTTTAATGTAGAAATGCATTCATTGATACAAGTAGAACATTCCTATGCCAAAAAGTTAATTCTTTTCAAAATGTCAGTTAGAACCTTATTATTCTCAGGTGACGATTTATTAAAACGTTCGTATAAATAAAGATATTTTTAATTAAATTTGAATTTTATAGAACGTAGAAGTAACAAAAAATTTATTGGTTGATTGCAATTTTAAATTACTACATTGCATTCTTACATATTATGTTAGTTTTATTTCTTTCATAGAATAATCAAACATATATAGTCTGAACGCTTCATGTGCGAACAATGTTTGAATGATATACAAACGTTTAGATAATGCATTTTTAATTAAAAAAATATTTAAAAACAAACAAAAAATATTTTTATTTTAAGATCAATTGAATATGTTTTAAATACAATAAATTAAACTAAAAATAACAATCTTTTATTAACCATTTCTTGAAGAAAAATGTTTCAGCCTTAATACGATCAGTTACAGTATTGAAAATGAAGAAAAGCCTTTTCATTTTCAAAGTTAAAAAGAAGTCTTTGATCTTTCAAGATTACTTATTTAATTAACTTCATTTTCGAAATAAATATTCTGTAACGAATTTAAGCGATTCTTTCCGCCATGACTCAATATTTTGAAACCGTTTATATTTTCAATTAAGATAATTATTTATGTGTATTTAACCAACGGATATTAATGTTTCACTATTCAATATTTTTTTTTTAATAATTGAATGTATTCTATATTGTAAATTATAAATTAATGATTTCGTTAAGAAAAAGTGTGGTTATAAATATCCGAAAATTTTTAGTAAATTTAATCTGTATACTACAGCATTTCTTTTTTTTTTCTTTTTTTTTTTTTTTTAATCATGAATATATTACAAAATAAATGCGTTTTTCACATGGTTTTCATTTTGATTAAAAAATATCCTACGTGACTACTGTTATCGTTTATTCATAACTGACTGCCAAAAAAAATCATTAATACGAGAACATCCTATTTAAATCTGAAATATAATCAAGAGCTTAAAAGACAGTTCAGTGTTCTATCATTTATTTGAAATTGAGTTCTTGATTTTTAAAAGTGAATGTAATTGCGTCAAACTTATTATTTATAATCGACCACCGCACTGTTTAGAAGTAATAAGTATCCAAAGCTCAATCTGAACATTAGTTTATGCATGAGTATCATAATTTATCTAACAAAAAAGAATGAGAAACTGATAAAGGGTAGTTTTACTTGCCAGAGAGAGTATTCTTTTCGGCTTTAATTAATTAATGGAAGATGTTACTGTTTTAAATTTTTTGTGAACAATTTAATAGAACATTGTATATTGATTGATTTGTTAATTTTCAAAGATTAATCAAAAAGCCTTCATTATTTCGATTTTATAATTTTACTTATGTGTATTTTAAGTTTTCGAAAAATACTCAACAGAGGAGGAACTGGGGCACATTGATACAGCTTTCTTCTAAAAAAAATTTTGGTGTCTAGAAAGCAGAAATTACAAGTTATTTTTCTATGTGATGTCAGCAAAACCTGTCTAGTGTGTTATAAAAATGTACAATCGTTGTTTTATATATTATTTTTGCATGTAATTTTAAAAAAAATCAAAAAAAGGAATTTCTATCAAATTGCCCCATCCCCGGGGCACATTGATAGACTTTGATACGTCTGGGAAAAATGGAGACAAAATGACACCAATGCATATTTTTCATAGAAAAATAGTTAGCAAACTATTTTATATTATTTATAAAAATTCAAATCACCCACGCTTTATTTCTAAGCAATATTAAAGCAATCAAAATGAAATGCATAATGACCTGATGTTCTGGCTGTTCCTTGTCTGATTGTTGGCTGTGGTAACTTTGTCATATCTGGTCCTTCAACCACAGCATTATCTTCTTTCTTAGGAAAGATGAAAAAATACCAAGTTTTCTGTTTATAAATTGGTTAATAAACAGAAAATAAAGGATAATTATATTAAAAAATCTGTTTTTAATATAATTATCCTGTGCTACTCTGCAGCTTGTTTCTCTAACGTAACACTTTTCATGTAGAAAATATTTTTTTCGCTGGAGAATTGATATAAATTTGAGATTTTCCAGGCTGCCGCCCTTTTCTTTAATTAGTTCTACTAGCACTATATTTTGGGTAAGTTTGTACGTCTTCTCTTTGCAAAAATACTATAAAATGTTCTAATATAAAGAAATTAAAGCTATTTCACTTCAATAAAAACTAATATTAGAAATTTTTAGCGAAAAATGGTTGGATTAAGGAGTACATTGTAAAAAAAATAATAAAAAGTAATGAAAAAATTAACTAGAAAAGGATTTAGGTTGTATCAATGTGCCCCGACAAAGACTGTATCAATGTACCCCATAATCCATTTTGAT
This sequence comes from Maratus speculifer, assembly GCA_964019185.1. Classification (NCBI taxonomy): domain Eukaryota; kingdom Metazoa; phylum Arthropoda; class Arachnida; order Araneae; family Salticidae; genus Maratus; species Maratus speculifer. Next base: position 87,106,803 of record OZ025293.1, read on the forward strand.
TAAAATGAGTCTCAAATCCAATACTTCATAATTTATCTAACAAAAAAGAATGAGAAACTGATAAAGAGTAGTTTTACTTGCCAGAGAGAGTATTCTTTTCGGTTGAAAACCCTAGAACAGTTGTATAATACCATTTCAATTGTACAACTCAAATTTACTTTTGATCCACAAAAACAATAAATCACCCAAATCGTTCCATCAAACAGCTAAATCATTTCAAGACTTTCTGTATGTAGTTGAGTGCACTAGCATCACCTTTTGGAACTGCTGTGAAACTTCCTGTAGTGACCCTGTGAGCAGTAGAGGGGGTGTATCAATGTGCCCCAGTTCCCCCTACATGTATCATGTAATTTCAAATTTTTATTCGAGAATTTCATTTATTTGGATTACACATTGCGTTAAAAATAACAAAAAAAAAAAAAAAAAAATTCTTCAGTACTAATTTTAAATTTTAAACATGTCACTGCATAAGTGTTTTTAATATTTTCCAACATAGTTAAAAATTGTTTATGAATTCTGTTTGTCTGACCTTCAGTTCTCTAACTCAAGTAAATATAGTCGGATTGTCATATAATTGATGTATGTTACTGAGGTACTGTGGAATGTTCTGCATAATTTGTTCTGTTTAGCATGTATCGTTCGTTTACAATGCTATGCGACAGAATTCCGTTACATTATGGTCTATTAAGGGATGTGAATAATTTGCGGTGTATTTTAATAATGTTATACTATTTCAAACATGTTGAAATTTAAATACATTACCGAGATATTTTACTATAAAATATGCTGTGCATAGTGTGGTGTATTTAACTGTAACCGCAACTTAAGTAAAAATGTAAATAGAATGTTTTGATGTAAGCGGCAATTGTGTTCTATGCCGATTGTGTGTATCTGTGATCGTCTGCTGTAAATAATGTGTCCGTATTAAATAAGTTCTTTTAGTAAGATGAAAGTATTATTCTTCCAAAGTACATATCTCTTTGTTAATGATGTTAAATCGATATTTAGTTCACATATTAAAATAATATGTGATATCTGGCGACGAGGATGGGATAAAAAGTGTCGGATTCCCGCTCATTAGATGTCGAAGAGTGCCAAGGTAAAAAATTCTTTTTGTATTTATCTTTAAAAAAGATTTAAAATGGAGCAGTTGGTTCAAAGTTTAATAGAACAAAATAAAATTTTATTAGAGAAATTAACCACTTTTGCCGATCCGAAAACGCAAGAAGCTAAAGTTTCAGTTCAATTTGAAAAATTTGATGAAACAGATGAAGCTTTTGATTCTTTTTTAGAACGCTTCGAAGCTTTCATGGATATTCAAAATGTTCCGGAGGGCAAACGTGGGAAAGTTTTTATTTCTAGTTTGTCAGCAAAATTATATAATTTGTTGAAAAGCCTGCTAGCTCCTGACAATCCTTCCGATAAAGATTACCTTATTCTAAAAAATACATTAAAAACTCATCTCACTCCGACGCCGCTTATAATTCCTAGTAGGCATGTGTTTCTAAATCGTAAGCAACGGGAGGGGGAAAGTGTCAGTGCTTTTATGGCTGAACTTCGCTCCTTGGCAATTCCTTGTCAGTATAAACAAGAAATGTTGAACACGATGTTACGGGATGTTTTCGTAAGCGGGCTAAGGGATAGAGCAATATTAGATAGACTTTTTGAGGAAGATGATATAGATATTGAGAATACCTTGAAAATTGCTTTAGCTATGGAGAAAGCTATGAAAGGGGCAAATGAGATAATGGGTAAATCTTTAGAAATTAAAGAATTTAGCGTGAGGAAAAATAATGAGCAGTCAAAATTTGTTTCGCAAAAGAAAAACTTTGGAAGACAAAATCTTTCGGGAAAGAAAGTAAAAACGAGCTGTACACGGTGTACAGCAACGGATCACGATAAACATTCCTGCAGATTTAAATTAGCTAAGTGTCATTTTTGTCAAAAAATCGGGCACATTCGAAAAGCTTGTTTTGCAGCGAAAAAAGGGTTAAAAGGGAACACGGTAAAACAAAAGCAGGTAGATACCCTGTATTCTAGTGAAAATGTTATCCCAATGTATTCTTTTGATTTGAACTCGCTGAAAGAGGAGGAGCAAAGAAAACCTCCAATTATGTTAACAGTAAATATTGAAAATAAACCTGTGAGTATGGAACTTGATACTGGAGGGGCCGTCTCGGTAATGAGCATAAAAAAATTTCGTGAGATTTCGAAAAAAAGAATTCAACCCACAAAAGTAGTTTTTAAAACATACAAAGGTGAAATAATTGTACCTTTGGGTTTTGTTACTGTTGATGTTGAATACAAAAATCAAAAATTTAAATTAAATTTGTATATTGTTAAGGAAAATTTGGATACAATTTTTGGCCGTGAATGGCTATATAGTATAAATTTGGACTGGAATTCTATAAAAGCAGTAAGAACATCTTATGACTATAATTTGAGTAAATTGTTAGAAGAGTATAAAGAGCTTTTTGACGATAAGTTAGGGGAAATTAATAATTATGAAGTAAAGGAACTTAAATCTGACGCAATGCCAAAATTTTGTAGAGCTAGACCTGTACCCTTTTCTTTAAAAGATAGGATTGAACAAGAAATTGATAGGCTTGAAAAGGAAGGCATCATAGAGAGAGTAGAGACCTCTGATTGGGCAACACCAGTTGTCCCGGTTGTAAAAAGAGATGGGTCTATACGCTTATGTGCAGATTATTCTGTTACCGTAAACCAAAATATTATGGTACAACAACATCCTTTACCAAAATTAGAGGAAATTTTTTCAAGCTTAAATGGGGGTAAACATTTTTCAAAAATCGATTTTAAACATGCATATTTACAAATGAAAGTACATCCGGATAGTCAAAAGATCTTAACGATAAATACACATAAGGGATTGTATGTATGTAAAAGACTTATGTATGGTTTAAATTCTGCTCCAGCAATTTGGCAAAGATATATTGATGGTCTTTTCCAGGGAATGGAAGGAATCAAAGTTTTTATGGATGATGTTAGAGTGACTGGATCAGATGATAAGTCACACTTAGAGGCCTTAAGAAATTTTTTTCAGAATTGTAAAGATCATGGGCTAAAATTAAATTTAGATAAGAGTAAATTTTTTCAAAAAGAAATTCAATTTTTAGGGCACAAAATTGATGCAAACGGTATACATAAAACTGATGAGAAAATTTCTGCGATTTCAAAAGCTCCTAGACCCACTAATGTACAGGAAGTACAAAGTTTTTTAGGGCTTGTTAACTTTTATGGAAAATTTTGTCCTAATTTGGCTACAATAGCGAATCCTTTGTATAAATTAACACAGAAAAGTTTGAAATGGGTTTGGTCAAAAGATTGTCAGGAAGCTTTTGAAAAAATTAAAAATGAAATTTGTTCTCCGCGTGTCATAATGCATTATGATCCATCACTGCCATTGATATTGGCAACTGACGCATCTCCTGTAGGAGTAGGGGCGGTTCTTTCCCACTCTTTACCAGATGGAACGGAAAGACCAATAGCTTTCGCCTCCAGAACCCTCACAAAAACTGAGCAAAAATACTCTCAGATTGATAAAGAAGCACTAGCAATTGTGTGGGGTGTCAAGAAATTTTATCTTTACCTTAAAGGGAGACGATTCACATTATTAACTGATCACCAACCTTTAGTAGCCATCTTCGGATCGAAGAAAGGTCTTCCAGTTCTGGCAGCGACAAGATTGTTACATTATTCTTTAGTATTACAATCTTTCCAGTTTGACATTAAGTATCGTCATACAAAAAAACATGGTAACGCTGACTTTCTGTCTAGGCTGCCGTCCACCTCTGAACAGCTAGACGTTAAAGATGAAATTGATCTATTTCAATTAGCACAAATCGAAACTCTTCCTGTCACAGCCAGAGACTTAGCCAAAGAAACTCTGTTGGATGCAGACCTCGCCCCATTGCTTAATATTTTACAGAATGGAGGAATATTAAGAGGGAGAGAAGCAGAATATAGCCTACAAGATGGTTGTGTCATGTTAGGCCAGCGTGTGTGCGTTCCCAAAAAGTATCAGGCTCAGGTGCTTGAAGAGTTACATCATGGTCATCTGGGTGCTGTTAAGATGAAAGCTATCGCTAGATCGTATGTTTATTGGAAGAACATCGATAAAGATATAGAAAATTGCTCAAAGAATTGTGTAGACTGTGCTCGATACAAAACCGACCCACAGAGAGTAAAAGTGCATTGCTGGGAGTATCCTAGTGCACCGTGGCAACGTATTCACATAGATTTTGCTGGGCCTATCTTTGAATATATGTTCCTGATTATAGTAGATGCTCATTCCAAATGGTTAGAAGCTTATCCAATGAAATCCACCACAGCAACCAAAACCATCGAATGCTTAAGAGATTGTTTCGCTCGATTTGGATTGCCACTCATGCTGGTAAGTGACAACGGTCCACAATTTGCATCATTTGAATTTGAGATGTTTATGCGTAATAACGGTATCAAACACAAGACCACTGCACCATTTAAACCATCTAGCAATGGGCAGGCCGAAAGATACGTCTTTACAGTCAAACAATCTCTAAGAGCAATGCAAAATTATAGTGGCACAATACAACAAATATTAAGTACGTTCCTTATGCAATACAGAAAAGCTCCGAACCTCACGACACTTCATAGTCCAGCCATGCTTATGTTGAAGAGAGAGATTCGGACGAGAATCGATCTGCTGCGTCCTGATTTTAAACGCAGAGTGGAAGAAAAAGTTCGTAAAGGAACTTATGAATTCTCTGATAGGGAATTCGAAATTGGCGACAATGTCGCAGTACGAAATTACCGGCAAGGCGACAAGAGATGGAGGTTTGGAAAAGTCGTTCGAAAAGATGGACAGCTACATTATACTGTCGATGTAAATGGCCAGTTGTGGCGTAGACATGTAGATCAAATACGGGATGGAGGTGACATAGAGGAAAAAGAAAGCGAGCTCCGACGATCATTTTCAAAACCTGCCATTCCTGTGCAAAATGATGATGTTACGACAACTAGTGCTGAGTTAGCACAATCACCCACTAGTGTGGAGGCGGAGACGACTGATGCAAAGCCAGTCTCAGTTACTACATCAGAGCATGCTCCACTCAGTGTCCACGATTCAACTCCAACACCACAACCAGTTCGCCGATCTACAAGAATTCGGAAACCTCCTCAGCGATTGGACTTGTAGTGATAGTTTAGGAAAGGAGGAGATGTGGTGTATTTAACTGTAACCGCAACTTAAGTAAAAATGTAAATAGAATGTTTTGATGTAAGCGGCAATTGTGTTCTATGCCGATTGTGTGTATCTGTGATCGTCTGCTGTAAATAATGTGTCCGTATTAAATAAGTTCTTTTAGTAAGATGAAAGTATTATTCTTCCAAAGTACATATCTCTTTGTTAATGATGTTAAATCGATATTTAGTTCACATATTAAAATAATATGTGATACATAGCATTATTCGTTCATTTATAGGGCATCCAAAAAAAATTCGGTGACACAATTCAGCCTATGAGATATAATTGATTTCGGTGTGTTTTTAATTTTTGTTTGCATTTTTTAATTTAACTAATTTTTTAAGTATTACTTAGTGTTTATAAATTCTGTAGATCACACACAAGGTTGCATAACAAAATAGAGCGCACTTCCAATTACTGTCGGAAATTGCTAAAGGGGAACGTTCATATGTGTTATGCATTTCCTAACTGAACAATATTTATGCATGCAATGCTAGTATAGACACAAATTATAGATTACATGCAGGCTGCACAAAAGAATTCGGATATATTTTAATCATAGGTGGTAATAACGGAAATTTGGTTTTAAAATTAGTTATATCCTTTCCAAATTTTTTATTATTAGTCAGATATTGTCTTTCATCTTATTAAATGATGTTGTTTTGTTACAGTACTTTGAATATGCAGCAAATGTTACACAATCTGCAGCATATGCCTAAATTTATATTGTAGAGAGGGTGTGTCTGTGGGAGAGATTCACAAATTCTGCTTCGCTTCAACTAATTAGATAATCTAATTAACTAAAGTATAGATATAGTAAAAAAGGGTATACTCAGCACAAAGATGTTTCTTTTAAAGTCTCCTTGCTGCAAAATTTCGAGTTAGCATTTTAGTCTCGGAAACAGTTAAAAATAAGGCAAAAAAGTCAACTTCAAAGCTATAATTGGTTATATATTTAGTATAAAATGATGCCTTACATCTAAAAATAGGTTTACTAGAAGCCTGAAAATGTATTGCTTTTAATATTCAGTCACTAGATTAACTATGCCACTAAATGCATGTGGAAGTGTTATATTGTAAGACGGATGAATAGTTACTTGATTGATTTTAGTATTAAAATAAACTGCATCTTCCTTACTTATGTTAATTTTATCAGTGAATATGCATCTGCCCTATAATGTCACGCATTTGCATACATTTAGTCTCGTATAAAAGTTAGTGATTGGATACAAACAAATTGCATTTTTTAGCGCATAATTTTTTTTTTCTTATACATGCCATAATGTATAGAGAAAGCGTTGTCCTGGACTCGTATTGTCAGTGCTAATGAAGAACATATTTTAATAACTATTTCCCAGTAAATCTGAATAATCTGTATAAAATTACTTATTTTTAAATAGTGTATCTCCAATAAAATGCCCGCAATTTTTTATTTTGCCATGGATCATTATGTAACGGAATACTTTTGATTAACTCTGTAAATGAACAATAAATGTTACACTCTTCTTTTTCAGTACTGAACATTCCACGAAAAAAAAAATGAATAATTTATATCAGTTACCTGACAATCAAAATATATTTATAGAAGTTAGAGCACGGACATAGACAAATAGCCGTAAAGACAAAACCAATTCATTAATACGCTTCATCTATGTTGGAAATTGTTAAAAAGTACAGAATAAATGAGTTTTGTTAATTATATCTATTTAATAAGTCTAAGCACCTACATTTTTTACATCCATGGACATAGTCCGCAAGAGTTCCATTACGGAAAATAATTTAACAGAAATAATTAGTGCCATTTTAAAAACGCAATAAGTTCACACTTATATATACTTTATCTCCACAAAATATTTCATATTTTAAACAGACTTTCAATTAAATATTTCATCATGAAAATTTCTTAAAATACTTTTTTTTTAATATAATTTGTGAATGCTTTCTCTTGCATTGCGAAAGCAAATGTTAAATGAATGATGTTTAAAAACTAAAAAGAGAGTTATATTTCCATTATTTTACTAGTTAAACAAAGAATAAAAGTTTTTTACTTGTGTCAGGAAATTCATGAGTGTGGCGCCTGAGCTTGAGCTATATATTACTTAAAATATAAGTCAAAATTAAATATCATCTTTATAAAATGTTAGCACGTTTATATTTTATGTGCTCAAAGTTATAATTTATACTAGAAACTAAGTAATGATTTTATTATTATATTTCGCTTTTCAACCATTTAATATCATTCATGTTATAGAAATAAAATTGGCACTTATGTTTTATAGCAATTTTTGTGTTCATTTTGTTTTGTTTTGTTTTTTTCTTTTTCTTTCTTTTTCTTTTCTTTTTCTTTCTTTCTTTTTTTTTCTTTTTTTTTGAGTGTTTTAAATATTTATGATTTGAAAAATGTAACAATAGGTCTTTGAAATTTTTTAAGTTAAAAAATGTATAGTTAAAAAAAAGAGCGTAATATATTTATTTGATTCCTTCGTTTTTTAACAAACTTCGATAGACAGTAGGATAAAGGAATATTTGATTTCAAAAATGCATCGCAGAAGCTTATTTAGAACAACATCTTTCAAATTCCCAGTAATAAGGCATCTGAAGTTCTGAGTTGTTAAAGTTAGCATTTCTAAACCATTAAAATAAATAAAAGGCAATTTCAACTGACAAGGTGTCACATTACATGTGACGAATTAACGTAAAACGAAACTAATGATATGGTTTAAGATTGTTATGAAAATGATGGCTTTAATGAAAATGTTATTTATTTTTTATTTTTTATTTTAACTTTAAAAATCTACTTAAACTTTATAAAGAATTTAGATTTTAAGAATATGTAAAATGAAAAAGTAGGGGAGAGGAAGAAATGCTTAGCTGTTGATATTTTTCTAATTTAGCTTTTGTGGTCATCATCTTTTTTATTGTGTTACATCTATAATACTACGGTTAGACTTAATTTTTATGGATATGTTACACTAAGATGTGTTACACAAATACTGATGCACGAGAAATGGGGTTGCATTGCAACTGGTATCTCCCAAAAGTTTCAGCTGTTTACCTGTTTATCACCAAATTCTGATAAAATTTATTTTGTGCAGTCTGAAAAGCTATTTTTTTTAAATGATTAAATTATGCATTCAAAATAATGCATTCAAGTTGTATAACTCTTTGTATGCAATGAAATACATTTAAAATAGAAAATTTTTTAAAAACTACACAATAAGTAGTTGCTGCAGTATAATGGAAAATAAAAAAAGTCGAACAATAATGATGATTTAATCTAGAGTATGTTAAAACAAGTAAGAAAAATCATGCGTTAAGCATAGATTATGAAGCACTTTCCAACACTTCATGAAATCTTTAACAAAATTTTGTTATTTAGGGAAATAAAAGTATATAGCGAAATATACCCAAATATGTATTCCAATACTTTTGAACAGCCCTTTATTGTATCTGTTAGTTGATATACAAACTATGTAATGAGAAAATTTAGTTTAGCAAAAAATGCCAAGTAGCTTGAAATTTCTTTTTCAGCAATTTACACTAATAGATGGAAACATACTTGAATACTTTTGTTCAGTCCTGTAGTTTACCTTGTACCTTTATCACATGTCAGCATTAAGCTAAAATTTATTCTAAACTAAAACACTTTTAAAACAACTGAATTCTCATAGATTATTATTCATAGGCGTCCATGTACCTAATTCTTTGCGTGGCCCTGTATATCATTTTATCTATATTTTGCAAACATTTCTCAGTAAATTGAATGCCGTTCAGCGTAAAAATGCATACCTTATTTAAGACTCACGTTTAAGTAATTTACGCTCATATTCAGTAACTTTGGCGAGCTCTTTTGGGTAGCCCTGTATATCAACTATAATATTTATTCACACTATATAATGTGTATGGATTTAATGAAACTTAAACGCGCATATCATAATTAAAATGCATTACATTCATCCATCAGCCATCCTCGGATACATATACAGTACTTCGGAAAGAATATACTATTTGAAATCTTTTGTGTGTCCCTGTAAATACTATGTACGTCATAATATGCAAGACAGTATCGTATAATTTGCATAATTTATACTAAGCCTCAGTGACATTTATCAATTTTATTATGCGTGAAACAGTTTAATATATTGAAAATATGTCGCACACCATATGCCTGTATGTATATGCTATGTAGTTAATATTATGCAAAACAGCATCGTATAATTTATATTAAGCTTCAGTTACATACATAAAATTAATTTTTTTAATTTAATTTTGTTATACCCTTTACGTGTTAGATTAAGGAATCTGTTGTTCAGTTTAGTTATACCACATAGATTTTGTTAGTGCATATGCTATTTTTCAGCTGCTCATAAATTTTAAGATATTGACACAATAAAAAGACTTATTTTGTGTGAATGTATTGTATACAAGTTGAACAATGGATGAAATAAAATATAAATAGATTAAGTCACTTGGAAATCTACTTACATCTCCATTTGCACCCATAAAAGTCAAATTGCTCCAAGAAAATAATTAGTTTGGCTTGAATAAGAACGACTCGGGCCAAAGGCAATTTCACAGGTGAGTATTTTTGTCCAGTTCAACCGACACTATTAGTTTCTGTTTTTGAGAGACAAAATAGTGAAGAAATCTTATAGTCCAGTACTTTATCGTATTACAGAATTATGTCGAACTACTGTAATGCAGCAATGTTATTTTATTTTATTTTATTTATTTATTTTTTATTAAAAATGACTTATATTCAAAATAGTAAAAAATAGTTCGACAAAATTCTAAAAGTTAAATTCTAAACACTCTGTAAATGCTTATAAAGAAGAATTAAAGTTACAAAATGAGACGTTGATTTTAAAACTAATGCTAGTCTATTTTTTGAAACAGAAAATAGTTAAAGCTAAATACAATTATAAATTAACATAAAATGTATGCACAATAAATAACTTTTAGTATTAAAATTCACAATAAATATATTTTAATATCGGTATGCATTTGTTATTAGTAATTTATTTGTTCAATGATTATACAATCAGTCCAATCAATTATTATACATTTTAAATCATTAAAAAAGTTTAAACCATAGAATAAATAAATGCTTGAAATTCCTGAATCATTATATCTAAAAAAATAATTTATGTTAAAAGTTAAAAAATTATAACATCAATGCTTAATTATTATGTATTGTAAATCAGTAAAAAAGTTTAAACCATAGAGTAAATAAATGCTTGAAAATTTTGTTAAAAATTTCATATTTTGAAAATTTTTATTGTATAATGTTTACTTTTAGAATTAACTAATAAAGTAAAAAAAAAGTACTCACAGTACTAGAAGTACTAAAAATACTGAAGTAAATAAAAGTTGCCTGTGCATTTAACTATGTAAACAGATTTTTAACACGTTATCAGGAATCGTGTTCTATAGGGAAAATTTTATTTTTTTTCTACCAGAATTCTTAATCAGTAATCTTTATGATCATTTCATTTAATACAAGTCATAGAGTTGTACGATAAAGATATTATTTTCAGAATAGCGGTAGGAACAATGAAATTTTCCATACTGAATGCGCTACCTATATTACTCTATATTCTGTGAAATAAACTAAGGTACCCATGTGTGTATCTAGATCTTATTGATAATAAAGTTTTTTAGTAAAGCTATTTTACAAGAAATATTACACTAAATAGACATTTAAAAATCAACCTTTTAGAAAGTAATTTTATTTTATTCATAAATAAGATTTAAAATAGTAGAAATTAATTACATTTCCGATGACACCAATTTTCCATAGTTTTTAGATCACTTCTATAAACGAATACTTCATAAGAAAGTTGCTTTTTGTGAAACTATCTAACGGATTCATTAAAAAGCTTAAAGATTCATGAACGTAAATAAAAATGTGAATTACAAATTGTCGTACTATGGAATTCTAAAAATGCGAGACTTGCGAGATCCACATATGTGGACCTACTAACGAAGAGGATAGAGCTATTTTTTTTTTTTTTTTTTTTTTCAGCATAATATTTACAAGCACTATAAAAAAAATTAGCAGCTGTACTACAACCGTGGTGAACTGGAAAAAGATTGATAAAACATTGTTTTATCATAATTTATTAAGTATGCATACAATTTAGAAATGTTTTTATATAATTTTATACAAATTTATACGATTTTGACCCAGGGCACTTTTCGAAATTTTAAGGATGCCCCTCATGTGTTCGGAATTTAATAATAATTAAACAAGTCTACGAAAACTTATTTATATTATACATATCATGTGCCCATTTATGAAAGAAATTATTGATTTTCTATTAAAAATTTTGATTTGTTAATTTAAGGATAAAATGTTTTGAAAGAAATATTAAACCAAACTCTATGTGTGATCTGCGATCACAGTTCTTCATTTGTTTCTATAACATTAAATTACATTTTTATTTCCTTGCATTTTTTTTTCTAAAACAGCGTGAAATATTGAAACGAAATGAATTATTGTTATTATTGTTATTTGTTATCATAATTTTGGACAGGAGCTTGAAAACTCGCATTATCCAGAAAATCAAATTTCGGGAAATTGCGAAAAACCTGTGAGTGCGTCCATTGGTTTTCATTGTAAACCAAGGTTTTTTAATGCCAAAAAACACAAGATTAAACTATTCTTTATGCAGACTGTAGTGGGGTTTTTTTTCTTAATTTGCATAAGACGTGTTTTGAAATTCACGTCCTTCATTATATTTATTCAAAGAAAATCAACATTTTCAACAAATAGTTGCTTTTGAAATTGAGAGGAAAATCCACTGACACATACTCTTACCAAAACTATGATTTTTTTTTCAGATAACACGGATAATCATTATTGAATATTTAATTTACATGAAATAAAATTGCAAAAAATCTAAAATAAGTCTGCAGCGTTTAAAAATATTTTCAAAAAACATTTTTAAACCAATTCAAATGCAAAATGTTCAATATCATTTAGTATATAAAATGAACTTGCCCCAGTTTCAAAATTAATGGTTTATATATGAATACAAATGATTTCAGGAATTAATTCATTCAGGAAGTTTCATTTATTCAAAAATTTAAATTAAGTTTCATTAAAAAATAATCTATTTCAGTTAATTGATTAAAATAAATTCATGTAATAATATGTATATATATATATATATATATATATATATATATATATATATATACATATTATTACATGAATTTTAAAAATCAAATTATTAACTCAAGTTACCCCAAGTTGTAATTTTCTTCGGAATTTAATAATTATAAAGGCAAATTGTTTAATTGGAAATCTTATGTCGGATTAATCTGTTCTAATTTAATAGGCAATAACTTTATTATATGTATATGGTTTAAAAAATTCAATAATTCAATTTATTCTGCGTTAACATGCTTTTTCGTGCTTTTCTGTAATACTATAATTTCTGGAAAATAGTGGAATACGTTAATAAATGCGCTTACAGGAGTAATTTTATATATGGTCGGGTTTAAATAGTAGAAGATATTCAGCAAAAAAAAAAAAAAAAAAAAAAAAAAAAAACCCTCTATTTTTGCTAATTAAAGAAGTAATATCCGTGTAACATCTTCCAAAATAAATTTTAACCTAAAAAAAAAAAAAAAAAAAAAACCTATGCGTCTCTTTTATTTACAATGGTGCACAGCAGTGCGAAATAGCAGTCTGAAAAAAAAAAAAAAAATCTGCCTTTTGCATACTGAAATTGTTAAATAATATTAGAAGAAGTGAATTTGTGAATGTTTTTTCAACCTGAATCGAACGAGACCATTGTCAGATCCACACGATTGAGTTTTTTTTAGGTTATGAAGCTTTTTATTTCTCTGACAATCACTGACAGAGTAGCTTCTGTACTTTTTAATTTGTTTTTAATGCACCTATATTGTGATACATATATGTTTAGTACACAATATATATCTCTTCGTAACTCTGTTGAACTATTTATGAAAATTTTCAATCGAATACTTCAAAAAAATCATAGTCTATCATTTTAGTGCACAAAGATATAAGATTATTGCAACTAAAAGGTCTTTTACAATGATCAGAAACATAATAAAAATAAAAATATTAGATCTTCGATAGGACTCTAAGATGGAAATATGAATCGGTATTGGTACAGCATATATGTATGTAAAGTATAGATTAGTACGATAATACAAAATCTAAATAAATTGCTTATTACACAATCTTCAAAATCCTATAATTTGCCAGAATCAATGTAAGATAACTAGAAAAGTGGAATCCTTTCTTGTTTCATTGTGTTTTGAGTCCAAAAATCTAAATGAAAACACATAGACTCAGGTTCTTTCGCTATCTAATATGAAAAAACAAATCAACAATTTTTACTTTACAAACGCATATTTGTTTGTCATAAAAAAGGATTTTACGTAATCATTCCTACAATAATTTTTTTCTCCAGTGATTCTTATAACAATGACCCCAACTGTGATTCATTATTGAAACAAAACTAGATTTTTTTTCTGTCACAAACTTTATTAAAATGTGCAATCACAAACTTTATTAAAGGGAATACAGGAATCTCTTAAACGCCAGTAATTTATATCTGTATGTGCTTTCGGGGTAGGAATGTGTTACTTCGGGCTATGATGATAATAATAACAATAAATAAATAAATAAATAAATAAATAATAATAATAATAATAATAATAATAATAATAATAATAAAATACCAAAAACATCAATGGAATATATTTATAAACTTTTTTTCTCGCCATGTGGACCATTTTTCGTCGTTTTGTTCAGCGTTCTATTAAGAATAATGAATTAAAGTTTTTTTACTTTTGCTTTCAAGATGTGCTACAGAACTTTTACCAGTTTTCGTTCTGGCTAATTCATTTGACAATTTATTTATTTATTTTATTTTCAAGTAGTATTATTTTATATTTTCTATTTCCCAGATGGCGATTCTCCGAATCCTGGTGTGCTTTTTCGCTTTTGCTGTCGTCGCAAATGAATGCGCCCACGTTCTACAGAAAAGGAGTTTCGTGCAGCTGGGCTGTATGGGGATGTTCGACCGTTCGAAATTTGCCCGCCTCGACGCAGTCTGCGAAGAATGTTACGAACTCTTCAGAGAACCCGACATTCACGCTCTCTGCAGGTAAAATGCTCAATTGATATCTTTTTGCCAAAAATAATTTGATATTCCCTTAACAAAAAAAAAAAAAAAAAAAAAATATTTTGTTGCTAAAATTTGAAATTATCACCCCCCCCCCCTCAAAATGTGTGAAGAATGCGAGCAACACACATTTTTTTTTTTTTTTTTTTTTTTTTTTTACTGAATTCTAAATAGGATCATAATAGGATCATCATCTATTTCAGTACAATAATAATGAAAGAAAAAGTTGAGATCAGGAGCATCAAAGTACTTATATCATTGTTGCTGTTCCTTCTTCCTTTTTTCCTTCTGCATGTTAAAAGCAGGGTTGGGTTTCTTCCGGAAGAAACCTATTTCTTCCAGGACAGTGGAAGAAACTGGAAAAAACTGGAAGAAACTGGAAGAAATGGAAAAAACTGGAAGAAATGGAAGAAACTATCAGAAACCAAAACCAATGCTCAAAGTTAAAGTATATTAATTATATAAAAGAAGTAAAGTATAATTACATGAAATCTAAATGGAAAATTTAATTAATATTATTATTTTTTTTAATTTGATAAGTTCTTTTTTTATTAACAAACTACTTCAGGTTCAGCAGACATTTTCAGGTGATAGATTTTTACTACTCTAGAGGTAGAGGGATTTTTTTTTAATTATTATTAATTACACTATTTATGTAAAAAAGGGAGAAAAAGACCACCTACAAATTGTTTATTTTTCATATAAAAATATATTATTTTCATATAAAAATGTCTTATTTTAAACTGTGCAACACAGTAAATAAAAAAATTTGTAATTATTTATACTAACATCTAGCATGAATACCTCAATGCTGTAGTGTTCTAAAAATATCAATGGGTATGTCAAAATGCTTTTAAATTATCTTGAAGTGTAGGACTTAAAAAAAAATCTTCATTTTTTGCATTCATCAAATTTAAGTTGAGAAACTGATTGCCTACTGATATATATATATATATATATATATATATTGCTGTACTATGATGCATTGTACAAAGGAAAATTAGAATTTTAATGATTCTTTTTTAATACTAGGATCGACCGATAGATGTTTCAAAGGCCAAAACCAATTTTCAGAAAATTCCAAGTTTCAGGCAAAAATGAAAACATCTAAAAAAAAAAAAAAATTAAGTAATTAAATTGTATGTTTTAAGGTAATTAATACATACGTAAATGTAAATTAATTACATGTGCAGTATTTATTAATTATGCACAATTGTTAATTATCAAAAAACTTTATTTTCATATACAATAAAACATAATTAATGCATCAATGACACAGGACAATTTTCTAATTATACGAATTTCATTTAATTAAAAAATATTTTAGTTTAAAGTATATACATCTTGATTTTTCTTCTACAATGATTTTTGTAAATGATCATTTATTATTCTAGAACTTTCTCAAAGAATATTTGAAACACTAATGCAGGTTAAACTAAAACTTTTTTATAAGATGATTGCTAATTCATGACTGATAATTATAATAAACAACAAAGTTCATTGCAATATACTCATTAGAGCTGATACAGTTCAAATCAATGACTTATGTTGAAAATTTCTGAAGGAAGAAACAAGAATTTTTAATACTGAGAGTTTCAGTCAAGCTGAATTTTCAATGACATTTTTTGCAAAACTCTGATTTTGGGCCAAAAACGAAACCATATTTTTGAACAATCTCTGATTAATACAATATTATTAAAAATTAAAGAAATTTAAATAATTCAGCTTTTAATATTACAGTAATTATTGTATATTACTTACATTAATAAAATTGATGTAAATTAAAAGCTTTTATTTAAATGGGTTTCTTTGTGCAATTGGTAAAGAATCCCTACTATTTACTACTAGTTTTAGAAATTTAAATAATTTAAAAAATGTGCTAGCTAAATTGAAATGAATAACATTTAATTAATTTTGTGTACTTTAATTTTGGATAAAATTTATTTTCATTTAGCCAATGGTTGAAGATCTTTAGACAGGTGTTGTGTGTGATCTTGGCTAAAAAACCGATGCAATTTTTAATTTAGCATATATATTTAATTAAATTTGTTTTGGTCCAATGGAATTAATTCATATAAGATTACAGGAAGAAAATATTTATTATATCCTACAAAATTGGAAGTATATGGTAAATTTTAGAAGAAAAACAGTTTCTTCCATTTCTTCCACTTGGAAGAAACCTATTTCTTCCAGCCGGTTTTTTCCGCGGTTTTTTCCACTGCGGAAGAAACCTGCCAACTCTGATTAAAAGCGATTTTTTTTTTATGAAACGTCTAAATACATAAACGTTAAATTTATTAGGTTGCTCGAGCTTTTTAATACGTTGGTTCTTATATGTCACGTGTCAACTAAAGGCGATCTTGTGGGCATGTAACACAGCAAAATTATTTATTTGATGAATAATTATGGTTCAAAAGCTCTCCCAAATAAGGATCCTGGCTCCGCTACTAATTTTACGCACATTTATAGACGATTTGAGAAGATGAGTTTGTTTATTTGTTTGCATGTGTTTATGACGGCCAATTATCTACACTTGGCATATAGACCCTAAAGGGGGGGGGGGGAGGTTGCCTTCCGTGGGGGGGGCCTTTATAAGTAAGTAAATCCAGTGTTCGAAGAAAATCACGGAAAACTCCGAAAGGTTAGGCCGACGGCCGCGAACCCAGCATCTACCGTTTACCAGTTTCGGAGGCAGAACCTGTCGACCACTGATGGGGCTTGAGAAGTTAAGAAAATTTCATTTTATTTTGAGAAATTAATTTTATTTTTGAGGAATTTCAATTCTGCAAGAAAATTAACCATTCGTTCTATTAAACAATTGTCAAACAATTGGTAGTTTATGTCAAAAGCGTTCTTCCTTTTAACATGCTTTAAAAATTGTTCACTTGATTGGAATTATTTTTAAATTTTTATTTATGTTTGCATCTGCTAATGAGGGTATTCAAAAATAAAAAAGCGTTTTAACAGTAATTGTTTCCATTTGTATTGGTTCCCGAAGAAAGCCTCAGAGCATTCCGAGAATCCAACAAAAGAAGGAATTTTGCAGTACTATACCAACACGTTAACAATGTAGCATTGATGATTTAAAAAAAAAAAAAAAAAAAAAAAAAAAAGAAAAAAGAGAGAGAAAAAAAAATTAGTTTCCTTAAGGTTTTTTTTTTTTTTTTTTTTTTTTTTTTTAAATTTTATTTCAGGAAATTCATTATCAGACTTCTTAAAAAAAAAGTTTCGTATATTTGGCAACTAAGAAAGTAAAACTTTAGATATTTCGTATGTTAATATATTAATCTGAAAACTGATTACCAGTTTATTTTTGCATTAAAATACGTGAACTTATAAAAATTTGTTCATATATATATATATATATAAGAATAGACAGCCAGAGTCAACTTAACAAACTTACAATTAAATTCGCTTTTGTACTTCGATGAAATTCAAAAAGAGCAATTTTAAACTCCGTTAAATAAAAGAAATTAACACCATTTCTAAAGAAAAAGTATTAAAATATTTATATTGATTATAAATTATATCTAAAAGGGAAAAAACACAAAAACTTCAGATTGTACACATGAATCAAAAACTTTGTGCGAATATTAGTACATAAAGTAAAAAATATAAAACAATGTTATAACGCAAGGATACTTTGAAGTAAAGTCCCCCCCCCCACCACAAAAATTATATACGGCAGTTTCAAAGATACTCTATACTTCTTTAGTGAAAAAAAAAAAGTGAAATGTGTTAAAAAAAAAACCCTTGGTTATAGCCCCGAGAACTGACTGAATGAATTGAATTCAAACTATACTGTTAAAAGAAAAAAATACTGTATATTTTCTACACTGTTAAAACTAATGGTGACACATTGCACCTTTTAGGGGTGAAAGGCTTGTCTCACTGGTGACACCCCTAGAGGAGCTAAAATGGCACCCTTAACTAGGGTGAAAGGATAGCACCCCTAATCCAGGGTGTATCAGGGGGTGAAAGGATGGCACCTCAGGGGAGAATAATGACACCCCTTATCCAGAGTGTCCAAGAGGGTGAAACAATGGCATCTCGGGGAGAATAATGACACCCCTTATACAGGGTGCCCCAGGGGGTGAAAGGATGGCATCTCAGGGGGAGAATAATGGCATCCCTTATCCAAGGTGCCCCAAGGGGTGAAAGGATGGCACTTTAGGGGAGAATAAGGACACCCCTTATCCAGAGTGCCCAAGAGGGTGAAACAATGGCATCTCGGGGAGAATAATGACACCCCTTATACAGGGTGCCCCAGGGGGTGAAAGGATGGCATCTCAGGGGGAGAATAATGGCATCCCTTATCCAAGGTACCCCAAGGGGTGAAAGGATGGCACTTTAGGGGAGAATAAGGACACCTCTTATCCAGAGTGCCCAAGAGGGTGAAATGATGGCATCTCAGGGTAGAATAATGGCACCCTTTATCCAGGATGCCCCAGGGGGTGAAAGGATCGTACATCTAATTCAGAATGCCCTGTGGCACCCTACAAGTAAAATCATTCACAATCTATGGTCCACAGTGGCACCCTCTCCCCGCTTGTCTAGAAATTGTAATGGATTGAATCATGAAACACAAAGTGTTCATCTCTTTTTAAATTGAATTCTGCCGAGAAAATTATCAGGATCAGTCTGAGTTTTTTTTTTCTTTTTGATTGATGGAATATATTTTTAAACTCATTAACTGGTGTCCAAAGAAAATTGTAGCATATTTTTGTAACTATAAGAAGTATAATATGAAATAGTCATAGAAAGGCAAAGAAATCAAATTGAACTTTCATTTACGTGGAGAGTATTTTAAGAAAAATTCAAAATTTTATTTTTTATACAGTTCCTGCATTTCAAAATCTCTAATCACAAGTCATCACTGTCGCACTTTTAGTCATACCCAAAAGGTTTTGTTTGAATAAATCGAAAAATTCACACAACCACTAGACATACTTTCTACCTCCAAAAATCATAGAGGTATATTCATATATTGTGACTTTGTCATGAAATTTGAAGACTGATTTTCGATTTCATGTTTTGAATTTCTTGGTAAAATGAAATAAATCATTATTTTTGACTGTCTATAACATATTTTCGGATCAAACTTTCAGGATATGATTAAGAATGGGACAGTAACTATTTTTGCGATTGTGCATTTTTAGATACAGGAACAGTATAAAAATTTCATGTTTTTTTGTCCCCAAAATAAGAAAAAGTACAATTTGAATTATCTACCTACATATGAATATTTTTATAATTTCTCTTATAGTTTTAAAAATAATCTGTTACCATCTTTTTTTAAAAAACAGTATATTGCTTGACATGTATTTTCATTAATTATATACAGGGCAACTGAAAAATATGGGTGCACAGAAAAATGCTATATCCTGTAAAATAATAAAACAAAAATATAAGAAATATCAATATTTTAACAAATTGCTCACTGACTTGACATTTACTTTAACAAGTTTGAAAACGAAGGATCACAGAATTGAAAGTTCGCTGCAGATAATACTGATTTAAATCATTCTATGCCTTAATAATTTCGTATCACATGCAATGTAAACTGGAGATTTTCTTCTTCTAATTTTTCTACAGAAGTTGGTTAAGATCCAATTGTTTGAAGGCAGTTAAATATCAATGTTGACGGGTGTTGAAGGTCATTGTTGATTTTGCTCCATGTGAAGGCCCCAATACTGCTGCAAGTTCAATTAAAATTATTTTGCTTTCATGAAGCCAAAACCTCGTCTTACTACATTTTAGCATTAAACTTAGTAACACTAATTAAAGGATTAATAAAAATTAAAGGTGTTTTTCCACTATGGGAAGTCTTCCCAAAACCATTAATCTTTTCAGAAAAAGTGCGATGAGTTATTTTTTCTTTTTGTATTGAACATATCAGTTGCTGATCATTTTGGCGGTTGTGCACTTTTCTGAAGGTTAAGATTTTTATATAATAATAGAAAAAAATGCTACAAAATTTTAAAATAAGCATTTCTCAGATTTTAGTAGAGAAATATCAATGTCAAACAACGCACCCATACTTTTGAGCCACCCTGTATCTAATAAAAAATATAAAACACAAATTAGAGATGAATATGTAATAAATGCTGCAACTTTTAAATTAGTAAAAATATTTCATATCTTTAAAAAATTTCCAGAAAGTTCTCCATCAAGCTATGAAATGAACTATAGAAAATAAGATAATTTTATAGTTGTGGTAAAAATCACAGATGAAATTGAGCCAAAAAACCATTCTTGCATTATATGTAGTACTTACCTTTATACTGAACTTATGCAAATCCATATTTTATTGCATATATCCACACAGAGTGCAATTAAGAACTGTATGTAAGGTGGTAAAATAGTGCCTACAACTTTTTTTTCTATGTGCCAACTGCATTTCATATATTTTTTTATTTCTTTGCACAATCATGTTAAAAATAATATTGCATTGCATTTTTAATTTTTATGTATTGAAGGCAAGTGGGGAGGAGACTTTATATATTAAACACTTTATCATACTAAAACAAAATAAAAACTGGCTTTCCATAAGTATGAAACCTGATTAAACTACAATATTTAAATTCTGGAAAAACTTATTCTTTTTATAAAACTAATATGCATACAAAACAGATAATCAAGCAAATATGTCCACAGAAAGTAAATATAAACTTTTAGATAAAACTAGCGATAAGCCAAATTGAAAAAAAAATACTGAGACCAACATCAGAAAATAAAAAGTTAGCAAATAAATGAATCTTTGGTTACCAATTAAGGTGCGGTATTTAAAACATTCCCAAATCACAAATAAGTTTTTTTTTTGTTTGTTTGTTTGAAGGAAGCAGAAAAAAAAAAACTTCAAAAATATTCTTGATACAGTTTCTTATTTTAGGAACATAAGAATGAAGAAATATCTCATAATAAAAGATAATCTTGTTTATAGGGACGTAATCCCAAAGTCCAGTTTTATCAGTCATTGGTTAAAATGAAGTTAACTTAGAGGTTATTGACAGGTGCAAAAGAGTCTTAAGCAGGTGCTGCTGTCATGGTGCAGGTTGTATGTGGGGGGGGGGGGGGTACGCGAAAATACAAGTGAAAGCGTTTGTTAAACAAAAATAAAAGTAAAATAAAGCTGGGCATCAAGTTTTGTCGACTAGGAATAATTTTTGTATAATTTAGTTGCATTTGACGACTAACGACCTGCTGATTTCTAACCCAGTGTCCACATCAAGACACTTTCTCTCAATTTATGTTTTGACTTATTGAATCTGAAATTTTAATCTACAGAGTAAATATAATGAAATGAATAAAACACTGAATAAAAAAATACTTTTACTTCAAATAATATTTTTATTGTAAACACAAGAATGTACTAAATATTATTAAACAAAGACTTTACACTGCGTGGAACTGATGCCACTGAGAAATTTTTGAACACATAAGTATCTAAAAATGATAAAAAATTAAGTTGGTTTTTGCTATAGCCAACGTCAAAAAGCCAAAATAATGTATACCACAAAGTAACTGCAGTTATAAAATTTTCAGTTTTTGTAATAAACTGTTTGTCTAAAAATAATTCATAATATGAGGAATTTAACACATTGCTTGAGTTGCGGTGGACAATCACAGGTTGAAGAACAGAAATTTCTGCACCTTCTTCATGATAAAGAGTCGGAAATTTTTCTCGCATCAAGCATGGTAATGTAAGTACTGTAAATGCAAGCTCACTATCTGAAATAATAATAACACTATAAGGAAAACGCACAAGACAGTCCATTTAAAATATATCATCAAAGCACAGCAAAAAAAAGGTAGATGAACAAAAAAGAAAATTTAAAAAAAGAACAGATTTATTGTGTTTGCAGTGCTAAAAATTTAAATTCATGAATTTTTAACTCACAAGGCTATCAAAGCCTGACAGCTAA
This sequence comes from Maratus speculifer, assembly GCA_964019185.1. Taxonomy (NCBI): domain Eukaryota; kingdom Metazoa; phylum Arthropoda; class Arachnida; order Araneae; family Salticidae; genus Maratus; species Maratus speculifer. The sequence continues at coordinate 87,129,140 of OZ025293.1, forward strand.
TGTGCCCGCAAGTTCTGTATGTAACGCGATAACTCTTGATATAAATATCAGATTTGCTTCAAATTTTATATGTAGGTTCATTCTGATAAGGTTAGCTGGTTAGCTTTGGAGGTTCAATGGTTAGATATGAAGGGGGGTGGTAGCTAATCCCCTGCCCACTAACTTACAGTTGATTTCTTTTATTTTTGAAAAGGCATTATTCTTTGAAGTAAGAGTGTAATATACAGCTGTATATATAGCCTGTGAGTTCAATGCCATCAATTTAACTGGACACTTTTCTCTTTATTGCCTATTTTCAGACACCACGAGAAAATTGCATGGCCAACTGATGCGTGTCATACATATATTCTTTTTCTGTATTATCATTAAGAGTTACAAACTATTTACATTATTAACCATCTTTACAAAGCATATTTTGCAACAAGGTGTTTATTCCAGATTAGTTACGAATTTCCCTAACATGTCTAGGTTTTCCTTAGCAATAATAATAAAAATTCTAGGTATCGAGATTTTGTAACGTTATACACATTTTTTTTAAATTCTGAATTTGAGAGTGGAACTTTCACGACCCATTTTGAGGCATAAACTACTGATTTGTTATTTAATTTTTTGCCAAATTAACAAATTGTTGAATATTTTGCATGCTATACAGTTTGCAAATACACTTTTAACATCAGATTCTATCCATTTTGTCAAATCAGTGTGGAATTCTTTATCACATCAGTCACAGTTAATACAGATTGCTTTGACATTTTAATACTAATAATAAGTATTCAATAAATTAAGCTAATAAATGTTCAGTTTATAAACAAAGATAAGTAAGCAGACCTAATCAATCGAACACCATTCAGTAGAAAGTTTCCGTGAAGCTGAAACTGAAAATCTCTGTTACAAAGAAGGACTATGCAAAATGATATGCACGAGATGTTGAAACTTTTTACAGTACTAATTAGGAGCAAACTTTAATTTTCATGGTGCATCAATTTCAAATCCTTAGTTTATTAAGAAACATTTACATTTTTTTCTTGAAAGTTCAAAATTTTCTTACTTTTTCTTGGAATTTTGAAATTTTTCTGAAATTTTTGTAACAAACAATTGTATGAATTTATTCTGAATTCCCATATAAGAGCATACCAATATCTTAACTTTTAATGACTTCAGTGATTCCAAAAAAAATTATCCAATTATAAGAGAAACGCGAAACATGGATTGATATTTTTAGTTCCATATAAATAAAGAGTGAAAGTATAAGTTATTGATCACGTAAAAAATTATATATATATATTTGTAATAGGAAATTCTGAAGAAAAAATAGTTCAACATAATTTTTTATTCAAGTATAAAGCAGTAAAATGTTTTAGCAATATTAAGAAATAATATTAAAATTAATAATCATATACGTTTTGAAAATTACTTAAAATTTACATTTAAATACTACCATAAAAATATTAGAATGAGCTAATAAATATGTGACTTATAAGTGTAATCAATTATACAATAAGTATTAGCTTGTTATTTACTTAATCTGCTTTAAAAGTAATAACCCTACATAGAAAACAACTGTACAGGTTTACTTCACCAACATGCTTGTAAATAGGGGGAGGGGAGGAACATCTAGAAAAATAGAACAGTATTAAAAGCGAGTGATATTAATCCGCATTTTTACTTTGCATCTATAATTGAATTTTTTTTTTAAATGTTGGGTTCATTTTTTTTAAATAATGAGTTATATTTTTAATACAAATTTTATTACATACATTTAAAAAAAAAATTATTCCATGACCTGCTAATTGCATTTAAATAATCCTCAATATTCTTTTAGTCTCTTTTTCAAAAATAAATAGCAAAATTTATCCTTATTCCAATAATAACCGATCTAAAAACGAAAGCCAAATTAAATCAAAGATTTTTTTAAAAAATCATTCGATTGTAAACAGGATTTAAATTGGCTGATCAAGACCAAATAACTCGGTACCCCCTCACTTGATGAGGTTACTGACTAAAAACTAACTACACTCTGTTACCTTCTGTACATGCACATTCTGCCTCAGCTATTAGCAGCTGTGACAATCCTTTGTTTTTTGATTTTCTTTTTTGCACCAGTTGTGAGAGACTATCCTTTTTAATGGTTAGAAAATCTCTCAAATCAGCTTCATATATTCGTAGCCGTTTTGCTTCATTCAGTAGCTGAAAAAAAAAAGTGTGGTCAAATTTTTTAAACTGCTCGTAAAATGACTTGTGCTACAAAATAAATTTGCAGTTATTGTAATTGAATATACCTCATTAGTTTGTTGAAGTGGGGGGAAACATTTTAATGTTTCAGCCACGGAATGGGTTGTTATATACTGAGCTCGGTGGAAAAATGTCCGTTCCATTTTGCCTTTAATTAAATCCTCATTCGGTTTTCTTTTTTGGCACTCTTCTTGCAACACTTTAATGTGGATGGCAAGGGAAAACTCATCCTCCTCATAGTCACTTGATTGTGGAACCTGCGAGTAAGGGAAAATAACTCTGTACAACAAATGTAACATACCAATGAATGAAACATTATGTCGTTGTAAAACTTTTAAATGACTTTTAATGATGAAAAAAGTAGGGCAAAAATAACCAGTTCTGTTAGCACACAAAAGCTTTTAATTTAATAATTATTTATTGGCTAGCTGTAATAATATTTGCAATGCAGCTTATTATTAGTTCGATTACTCTGTGTCAGACAGAAACCATGTTTTATTGTTATTATTAGTGTGATTTAAAAAACAGTATTACATTCTTTACAATTCATATAATCTCACAACATATACCTTTTTTTCAATCCTATTTTTTGCTTAATAAAAGTAGAATTGTATAATTTTACACTACAGCCAGTTATTTATTGCATTAATAAAAACAGTCAATTACAATCAAATTAATATCTTTCTTTCGAACTGCTATCAATTTTTGAATTTATATGAAAAATAGTATTTAAATAAAATGTTGATTTGCAGTGCTAATTTAAAAAAAATAATTTAACCAGGGGAATTGAGAGAGAAATTGGATCCTTTAAAGGTCCCTTCAAAATTTATTTTCATTTCAAAACAGAAAGAATCCTTCACAAAAACAGTTTTACATATACAAGATATAAGTATGTTTTACATATATATATCTTATTAAAATGTATAAACAAGAACCTGAATAAAAGGATCATTTCAAATTCACAAGATTATGATTAGATTTTTTTTTTTACAAATGTAAAAAAAAAAAATGTTTAGTTTCACAAAAACAGGACCTGGGAGCAAAGTGTTGACAAATTCCTCGTAACTCAAGTTAATAAAATAAATGTACCCTACTCGAAGACATAATGTTTCCTAATGAATAGCAAGCAAACTCAGAATTAAGCTATTGTTAAATACGTTAAGAAAATTAATATGTATATTTTTATTATTACATTTCAGTAAAAATTAAAAAGAAATTTAAAAAAAGAGGTATTTATTCAACTAAATAAAAAACAACAACAATAAAAATAAAAAACTATGAAAATCTCTAAAATTATTGCCCAAATTTTTATAATAAAACAATTACCTTCATACGTTTTACCGATATTAATGAGTCGTCAAGGCCATTGTCCAAATCAGATTGACTTTTGTTCCTTTTTCTCCCAAACTTTATTTTCATTTTTTCCAATTCATCAGCATTGCACAGTTCTGCATGTCTTGATCGATGTTTTTTAAATTTATCCCTAAGTCTTAGAACCCAGCTGTCCTGTAATATAATTCAGTGAAGATTAATTGTTGCTAAAATACTTTTTACATCAAACTTATTTCTTAAAATTCATAAATATTTACATGAGGTTTGGCATTAGCAAACTGCTTATCCTTGAGAATTGGATATGTTTCAACCAATGTTCTAGATGTTTCTAGAAACATTCGGGGTGTTGGGTAGCTGTAAAAGATGATATTCTCAATGATACAATTCCTAAGTATTAATCATCATTATTTATTAAAAATATAAATAAATATAACACTAAAAATAGAGACAAAGACAAATAACAAATAAAGCTTGATAACAAATATGTCACCTACATATATATTTTTTTTCCAGCTGTTGCAATTATCCACACTTGGTGGAGTTGTCATCATTCTAATTGCCACTGGCGAGTGGATTTTCTGACATTTTTGGTAGTCTTAAAAAACTCAGGTTTTGTTAAACTAAAATAACAGACACTTTGTTATATATAGGATATATAAAAAAATTATATATTTTTATGTCTTAGCCATATATTGCATCTCACACAATTGCCTGTGTAAACATGGCACCAAGTTCTATACTTAAGTGCTCAACTTTTTCTGTTGTAGACGTTTCTTAAGTTTATTTTTTTTTTTAAGAATGAAGGAATATCTAACAATTTAAAGAAATGTTAGTACAAAAATGCATTGCAGTAATGAATTATCTTTGTAGACATGTCAATTTTGAACTATACGTTGTATCTTGCTGGCTTGTAAAATAAATCCTTGGCTGGTAAGATCTGAAAAAAATTTTCCATCCCTGCTTATCGTAAAACTATTACTATGTAAATCCAATTCTACCTCTAAATAATAAACACAATGTAACGATTCCGGAGCGAATCTATCACTCTTACCAGTCTCCGATAAGATGGAGCCACGTTCGGATTAATTTCGATTTGAAATGTGTATGAGAAAACTTTTCTACCTACATACAAATATTTTATACCTAAAATACTTTCTGTTGAACATAATTTTGTTCAAAATTAACATAATTTCAATGATTTGCGCAGTCAAAAAACATTTCAGAAATCCAGTTGAAAACAAACGTAGCATACAGCGTAAACAAGAAAGTTTGGTATCCAGTCATTCACTTCAATGATTCATAGAGAAAAAAAAAAAAGACAATTTTTTTTCCGTGGGGTGCAAATCAACTACGGTAAAGGTCGAATTTAAGGCGCTCCACACACCAAGGAGACAAGAGATACAGCACACGTCGCATGTCTCATGAAATCGCGAGTCACGAAAGAGGCAAGTTGAATTTTTAATTTTTTTCGTCCTCATACCAGAGAGACACGGCACGCGCGATAGAATCACCTGGCGCTATCTATCACGGATTAATAAAGGAACCTTATCTTGATAAGTATTTTAAACCCTTTAAAATTTTATTCAGTGTAAATAAAATGAACATTATTATTTTTCGTAAAATTTTAATTTAATGGTATCATTTGTAAAAAACTTAGTTTATATTCACGTGCATTAAAATTTTTATTAGTTGCAGCAGATTTTTTTAATAAGCAGTTCTATTGCATATTTGTTTTATTAAGAAAACTTAATTTTGTTATGATATATTAGCAGGAAACCCTGTTTTATCGCTGAAGAATTGTAAATGCTAATAGTGTGTTTATTGGAACATAAAAAGTCGAACTTTGCTAATCTGAATGTTTGCTTGGTGAATGTCTTCTGCATTGCTTTTATGTGCAATAACATACTGAAGGAAATTGAATTTTGTTGTTACTCTTGATCCCATTTTATGCGTGTACTTTTTAATATTTATATGTTCAGTAAGGTAAACTCAAGATGTTCTACATGCTGATTCAGTTGTTACAAGTTTGGCTCATTATCAATCTCCCTTTTTTGCATTTATTTATTTTATTTTATTTTATTTTATTTTTACAAAAAATACTTTTGTATTTGCCTCTTACCAAAATTTAATACAAAATCGCCAAATAATTTTAATAGTTGAAGCAGACTTTTTAAATTATGCAGTTTATAGCATATATGTTATTTTATTTTATTAAGACGTTTTAATTGTTCTGCGGTATATTAGACGGGAAATCTGGTTTACCTAGACATTTTGTAAACGCTAAAAGTGTGTTTATGAAACATAAACTAGCCGAACTTTGCTCATCTAAGCGCTTCCATATTCTCAATCATTTTATCAGTGTTTTCAAATTTTAAGTGAAAAACACATTTTTTACCCATCATCCTAGGACGGACATTTACACTAGAATCAATATATATGTCACAGTAACTTAATGAGTAAAAGAAGTACTTCGTAAACAACGTCTTATTCACAAGTGCAGGAAAATAGTACAGAGCACTTACGAGCCATAGCGAAGCAAATCATCGAATAATGCATTAGTAACAGCACGCCGACACTTTGGTTCCTTGCACAGAGGGCTACGTGTTTCCAACATGGTCTGCAACCACGGAGGAAAATGGGGCAACTTGTAGACATATGGAAAATTTTCACTGCAAAATATTAGAGAATGGAAGATTAGTGTTGATTTTATCATAGTTAAATATGTGAAAAAGTTTGAAAAGGAAAATTATGATTTATATAAAACATAGTGAAATTAACATGTAATGTCACATGAGAGGGAGTGATGGAAGCTACTGTTTTGTGACGAATTATGTAAAGTGGAATAGGATGTGTTCACGGCTTTATGACGTCCGAAAACCAATACCTAATACAGTGAAATAATGAAAAAATTAATCGAACGGTCAAAATTTTCCACTCTTTGCACTGCAACTCATTCGGCAATAATAAAATGAACCATTTTAAAATTTCTTAATTTAAATACTTATTTTTTGAGCATGTAATTTTTTATTGAAAGTACTTTTTGATAAGATGTTGGGTTTTGTAATTCCATAACAATTTTGTAGATAATTTGAATTTCTAAAACTTTAGTTAAAATATATTAGCGTGTGTTTTGAGAGGGGGGGGGGGTAATAATGAAAATCTTTGACATCTATAAAGGGAGAGTTGTAAATTTGTGACATGGGGAGATGGAGAGGAGAGGTTATATTTTTCAGGAAACTTAATATAAAAAAAAGTACTTTTCAGAAAAAATGACAAATAATATTCTACAAAAAACTCTGTAGTGAAAATTAAAAAAAAAAAAAAATTGTATGAAAAAGAGCAAGTTTACTAAAACATTTTTCCCTATGCAATCGTAAAAGAAATCAACATAATTTGCATAATACGTTAGCTAAATTAATAGAGCAACTTTTGTGAAGTCTCAAACATTGCTTGAAAATTCTGAAAATTATAGTTCATCGCGTTGATATCGTTAAGTTCAAAATCCGTTTATCCCAAAATGAAACAAAAAGATGAGGGTCTGTTTCCAAATATAGTAATACGTGCAATATCATGTATGCTGCATTGGCACTAGTTAATGGATATACGGATACAGCCCCTTATCTTTTTGGGACAACGGATTTTGAGTTTATTCTATTGACTATCACTGTCAGAATTTAACCCCCTGACTGCCCGGCAAAAGGGTAAAATTGTAATGTTCTTTTCTCTGTATTTTATTAAAAATATAAAAAAAAGATTTTTTTCAAACCTGATACAAAATATGTTATTATCTATAATCTTTGACAGTATTAATCCTAACTTGATTTTTTAAAACTGGGTTTTATTTGTAGAATTATATTAATTTAAATATTGCTTATGCTGCAGTGAAACCTGCAGGTTAGTGTGCGAAAATATCAGCCAGCGGCAGTCAGGAGGTTAAGCTATGTATCAGACTTTTACAAAAGTTGCTCTAAAAATTTAGCTAGCACAATATGCAAATGAAATTTTGGCAATATTGACGCATGCGCAATGAAAAATTATTTAGTAAACCTGCTCATTTTCCATGCTTTCTTTTTAAAGTCTGATTGCAGGATATTGTGTACAATGTTGTTTGTTATATTTTCAGTAGAGAAAATTCTGAAAAGTACTCTGCAAATTATAAGCAAAAAACTTGAAAAAATTTGGGACTTTTTATAAAAACAATTTCTTTGCGATTAGGCATGCGTCAAAGCGAGAAAAAAATGAGAAAAAACCCTCAACCAATAAATAAAACCGCAGTACTTTCAAATCTTTAAGGGGAAAACAGTTCACTGTGGATCCTATAGACCAGGTGAGAAACTTAGCTTACCAGCAACCAATCAGAATCCTCTTCGCCTTAAGTAAGGTGGATTGGAAAGTCTCGTTGCATTTTGGTAGAAATAATAAGTATCTTTGGTGGATGGCGGTGATCACAGAATATGAGGGCTTTTCACTTTTTAAACTGGCACACTTTTTTTCTGGGGGGGGGGGATTATGTATTTAATTTATTTAATTATTTTATTTACTTTGTCAATGCTGCATTTTTGAAAAACAAAAGCTGGGAAAACTTGTGTGATTTTATTTTACTAAAAAAAAGATCGAAAAAAAGAAAATAGCATCGTATAAGTTGTGCAGTTACTTAATTTGAAAACCACATGGAAAATTTGTTAAAATGAATTGCATTTGATTTTAAGTGTATAAATAATGTTAGTGAGGTTAGTTTTATGTATGCGTTGGCAGATATAACTGCAATAAAATCGAGGATCATGTTGCTAAAGTTGTGTTTTGTCTTATACAGGATATCTCTTCTTATTGTTTATCAATTGATAAATTTCTAAACCATCAGTTTTAGAGATGCAGCTCTAGTTTCAAAAATGTCTCAAACTTTGTTTTGCAACATATAAAAATCGATTTACGTTAAAATAGTTACTTTTTAAGTAGTTAAGAAATTAAAATTCGATACAATGCCTGGGTCCAAAAGTTTTCAAGTGTTATTATAATACAAAATAAAACAAGTTTACGCTTCGACGAACAAAACTTATCGAGTTATGACATTTAAAATTTTATGAATTTTCAATATTTGAGTAAGTGAAAATTTAAAAATGTATTTTTAGTACCAGAAAAGATGAAAATATATGAAATTCAAAGTATCATAACTAGATTGAGTTTTTATTGGAGAAAAAATGGAATTTAACCATGTAACTGATTTTAATGATGTGGATTCATCTCAATAGACAAGAGCGTCTTACTTCCAAAATTATTTCAAACATTCAGTTTAAATAAGTTTTAATTAAAAAGACCATTGGCAATATGCATAGCTATTTGTTATATGTTATTAAAAAAATGTTGCTGGAATCTGTTGCCTATTCAACTCTGGAACAATTAAACCTGTTAATCAAAAGTAACGTGCACATCCCAATCCTTGTTAACTACAAAATGCAACCTGTTTTTCATATTTAAATTCATGAGTGCATTTAAATTTAATATATAACATCTGACTAATAAGTACCTATTTTAGATAAAATGTTTATTAATTACTCTCCTGTACTTAAAATTTCGCTATTATAATTTAGATGTAATAAAAGTTGTTTTATTATTAGTATTAAAGTGTTTGAAATAATATAAGAAATATATCAAGATATTAAAAATTGTAAATATATTAATAATAAAATATACAATCATTTTTAATTATTTTTCCATTTAAAATTTTTGTACTTCTCCATTATCTCGTCGACATTTTCCATTTAAAAAAACTATCACCAAACAATGGAATTTAAATGTCAAAAAGACATCATAGTGACAACATATGCATTACATGTGTTTGGTATGTCATCCAATGATTTTTAATTCGACGTTTATTTGTATTTTTAATAATATTCTTCAGATTTATTAAATATTTTTTTAATTAAAATAACAATTATGTCATTAACAGCGACGTCATGATATTAAGAGAAAAAACATTGAAAAAAATGTTGCAATGCACTGTTGAGAAGCACAGTATGCAAATTTCAAATAGCGTCACAAATATTTATCCATCAACTGAAAAGGATAATTCAGAAAAATTGGTGAAAAAAAGAGCATTAAAAATTTTGATTTGGATGGATATTTGCGATTTAAAAATGAAATCACGATTTGCTCCTCCCCAAAAATGTCTTGTTAAATGTTAAGTACTCCAAACAACAGAAACGTTTGAAAATTTTGGTATTAGACGTAAACTTGTCACAGTATTTGTTAAAAAAAAGTAATATAAAATGTAACACTTAAGCATAATATCTAGTTATTAAAGCAATTACAAATTGAAATATAGACTTACGGATTCATTTGTTGAGAAGGCTGCTCATCAACAAGGGGGCATTCTTTGGTGACAATTAACGCTGGTGGTGACAATGAAGAAGATTCCAGCTGCTGTAGATCAAGTTGTTGAACACTGTGACAAACAAAACAAGCAAAGAATTGAGAATTAGGCTCAGATTTTAGGCTTTGTAACACACCTGACAAATAAAATGTTCCAGATTCCCACTTACTTCTGCCAGACATTCAGTTTACTTTCCTCTTTTATCTCATCCAAGTCTTCACAATCAACCCAATCATTATGTTTTAAATTCCAATATTGCAAGTGTAATGAAGAATTAGCATCCAATACGAAAGCCTTTTTAATTGGATCATGAATTTTCTTTGCTATGTTGCTTTCTGATTTTATTATTTTCTTGAAAGCCCCATATGTTACATGGTATTCAAACATTTTCACAATAAGCTAAAAATGTAATTTTTGAAAATGATCTACTTAACCCTCTCACTGACAAGCCCGTCTATAGACGTTCCCTAAGCTCCAGGTTTCACTGCAATGCAAGCAATAATTAAAATGATATAACTCAGTTGATTTAACGGATTTTTAATACATTGTGCAATGATTAACACACTCAAGGATAACATTCATATTCGTAAATAAGATTTTTCTATAATTTTGAAAGAATCATATTTTTTTAGCAATTAAAACAAAATGCTGAGAAAACAACATTACAATTTTGCCCTTTTGCAAGACTGTCAGAGGGTTAAAAATAAACAAATGGAAATTGTAGCAACAACATACTTTAGAAATAAAAAAATAAAACACTAAAAGTGGCATACAAAAATAGCTAATAAACATAGTGGTGAGGAATAATAACTTTCTCATCATTAACAATATACATTGCTAACTCTGTTGAGTCACATTCCTCACCAGGGTGAACAATACACCATGTATCATTCTTGATGACATAGCCAAAAGCGGTGGGACAAAGCATTGATGTATTGTACAGCTTACCAGCTATGTCAACATGTGAATCTGACAAAATAAAAATTGTACATATTTCAAAAAATATTGGTACACCATCTGCAGTCTTTCCAAGTGTGATGAATGTACCCTTTGTATACAATCTATCGTTACAGGACACTGAGGCGACTGTGCTGAGTGTTTCCTCACTGGTACAAAGAGCATCCAGAATTTCACTTGGAAACGTTGATCGAGAAACACGTTTGACAACAGCCTGGAGGTCTGTGTCACTTAAAAAAAAATTATTTCCACTCATGTTATATGCCTGAAGCATACAGTGTCTTGTACAAAGAGTTTTGCTTACATTAATGAAATTTCTCAAGTGGTTCACCACACTTTTAAAATACTGGTGCTTTGCTTCGAAGCGCATGCACCACAAATTTCTAAGTGGGCCGAACATTGTTAGTGCTCGTGGGTAATGGATAAGAAAGTGGAATTTGGGTGTCAAGTGTAAGCTAGGCAAAACAACTTGCACAGCTGGAAGGAACTCCGTAATAAGAGTGTCTAAGTATGCAACACTTGCCGTTGGAATTTTATGAGCCAACAGATGATCAACTATGACACGTAGTTTCACATAAATGGAAAACAGTTCCTCATCCTGTGAAAGCGGACATAGCAGTGGCAGAAGTCGTAGCAGGCACCATTTCTGTGATGCACTACCTACAATTTCAAAACCAGACTTAAAAGCTTGTGGTTTGTTTTTCAGGTCAGAGCCTTTGTATTGAAAATTCTCAATGCACTTGTTTAAATCTCTTAGTCGACAAAGACCTTTATGAGACAGCTGCTGAAGTAAAGCAGAAATAAAAGCTGGTACAACACCCTCAAGTAGGTCGTGCATGGGGTCAGGAGGCAGACATGTAACTGGGTTAAAATTCTTCAAATGCGACAAAACCGACTTACCTGTTACACCATATGCTGATATATTGTCTGCACTCATTTGCGCAGCAGACACGTGATAGCTGTGGTTTGTAATATTCCGCAATGTTACATCATTTTCTGAGGTAACAGAAGAAATAGCATCATGAGTAATCATACAAAATCTACAGATACGGCCTGAGCTAAAACACTGCCGGAACCCACCAATTGCATGACTTGACAAATTATCGCCAGACAGTGTAGCAACTCTGACCTCAAACTTGTGTTCAACACCACTGTTCGATGTAACGGTTATACCACTCTCTTCCAGTGCTGCTAAATTTGCAACTAAAGGACTAAAAACAGCATCATACCCATGCTCAATTACAAATTTATGTCGTGTCAACATTGCCAGAAAAATATATTTAAGTTTCGAATGGTGATTGTCAGAAAAATTACCTATGGTAAAATATACAGCATTTAGCTTTTGTTTACCACGTTTTGCACCAATTGGGTTGACCACCTCAAATTCATCATTGTACATGTTCAAAAAAATGGTCGATTTATTGTACTGATCAGAATTTTGGAATAAAACACCACTCTTAAAATCGCACAACATGTGTGGATCAGCAACTATTGTACTGTTCTGCAACACTTCTTGCAAAACATCCTGTTTGGATAAAAGTGTTTTTAATTGCGCAAAAATAGGCACAATATACACTTTTGCATTACCATTGATGACACATTCGGTGGGTTCTATAAATGCAAGAAACTCACGGCAAAATTTTTGTAACATGAAATCGCTACGGCTAAATGTGAACATGGCGTCAACCATTAGATCCACTTGGAAAACTTCAAACACCTCACCTAAATGCAGACCTCGATTTCCAAACTCACAAATGACTGTTTTCAGCACCTGTTCCATTATCACCCGAATAATATCTGCTATACTGTTCATAATATCAGTATGGACAACAGCAGGAACACAATGCATCTCTCTGACTCTGAGTGAAAACACAGCGAGTACACTTTGAATTTTTTTGATAAATTCATCTGTGTTAAGTAACGGCTCAATAATATTTCTCTCATCCACAAAACTGTCATCTCCTAAACCAACACTTTCAAACTCATTTGTTTCACAATTTCCAATATCCTTATTAAAACTGTCTTTAAAAGTTGCTCCCTTATGACAACGCAAGCAATGTTTTCTATAAGAATGGTAAAGCTTGAACCGACTCTGGCAATTATCAATACCGCATGAAATAGACAGTGAAGGATCATCGATGTGAAGTGTACGTAAATGGAAACAAAATAAGTTAAATGTAGCAAAGGTACGGTAGCCGCAATTTCCATTGTTGCAAAAAAATCTGCCCATAATAATTCATTAAATTTACCTATCTCTGATATACAAAACTTTAGCATCAATATTCGTACAACACAGTTTGTTACAGTACTACAGATCCTGAAATAATAAAAACCAAATAAGTAATTAAGTTTTTCAAAAGAAGTCAGTATAATACACTTTAAAAACTTAGAGCATGAATGTTTTGATAAGGTATGCTGTAAAGATGTAAAGGTAATTAAAGTAACAATTTTAGCACAAAAATGTTGAGAGTAGTGGAATTCGAAAATTTCAACCCGTGAAAAACTTGAAATTTATTTTGTGGTAAATATCGGTACTTCAAAACTATTACAGGTGTTCTTAAGGTTTTCCACAATAAATTACATAAATATACCTGTGCTATGAACTAAAAGTTAAGATATAAATTCTGAATTGTTCAATTTTCTGACATTCAAACTGAATAAAAAAGGGAATTTCTAGAAAGAAAAGAGACTTTATCGATAAAAATTTGCGATTTTAAGTTATTTCTGAGAAGTTTAGAAACTTATATCTGCAGAACAACAAGGCATTTAAAATAACTTTTAATATATTTAGTTAAATTTCGTGCGAATTTATTTGTGTTAAAAACGTCATGTTTTGGTAAATGCTTGTTACAAATTGCAACTTTTTACAAAAGATACATGAAGCAGTGTTAAAATATTGTCAATAAAAATACATATTGATGAGTTACTTCTCATTTTATTACTAGAAGAGTAATTTTTAATTTCAAGCTTACTCTGTCAAACGAATGTTAATTGTTAGTGCTTGATGAATTTCATTCATTGTCAAAAATTGCTTTCATTTAACCATTCAAAATATACAGCAGCCTAGCAAAAGAACATTTTAAAACGAAAGAAAAAATACCTGCATAAATATACATTTAAATGCAATATGGAATAGGATAGATAAATTTAATACTATTTCTGGCTATTATTATAGTTGCAACTTTAACATAAACCAAAACACGGTGTTTGCTTACACTAGCAAATTCACTCGAAATTTAGCTAAAGATATTAAAAACTAGAAGGTAGCCCTTCAAAATGACGTGTTTCGATTTTTGAAAGGATGATAAAACATTACAACAACTTTGGTCAATCATAGCCACTTTAGGCTTAAACAATTTTGAAAAATTCAAAGATTGAACATAAGGAAAAAATCTTAAAAAAAAAAAAAATCAGTAGAAATTTGCATTTAAAATTACAGCAAAACTCTCTAGTGGATGAGGAGGGATTGTAATGAACAAATGGTAAATGCATAAATTTTAAAAGTATAAAGTAAGGTAAAATATCAATTATAAAAGAATACATTGTGAAACTACAGCCAAAAAATATTTTAAAATACTGAGAGAAAATAATAAAAATATCCAAAATGTATAAACATTTTCCTCATTTTGGCCATTTCCAGACGAATATGAGAGGGTAGCCAAATTATTAATTGAATGGGTAAAATAATGGCATAGAATATGCAGCTAATGAATTTCACTCACAAAATTACAGTAATTATTTCACAAAAAACATGCAAAATAACATGCTTTAATAATGCGAAACATGCACTAATAATGCTATTTTAAAACATTTGTGAATTAACTATTTTATACCATTAGCTAATACTTAAAAGAAAATACTTTATAAGATCGAAAACAAATGTCAACAATAAAGAGTAAACAATCGTGATTCGTTATGTGACAATGAAGTCATTCATGGCTTGAAAAAAAAAATAATAAATAAAAATAAATAAAGCAACACGAATATAAAAATTCTAACAATATTGTATTTAAAACGCACTTTCGCTTTTCTTAAATAAAATGTTTTAATTAAACACTGTTAAAAATTTGACTGTTTTGCTGCATCGTCATTACACAGCTTTTGTAGAAAATGATTACTCTACCGTATTACACTGTTAAAAATTTGAGCCATTTGTTGCAGCGTCACTCGAGAGCTTTTAAAGAATATCTCTTTTATGACCAATAAGAATGCTCCATATCACAGTAAAATAACCGTTTTATATAAAAGCAGTAGAGTGATGCTCCAGAAAATGGGTCAAATTTTTAACAGTTGCTGCAGCATCACTCCAACGCTTTTATAGAAAACGGTTACTTTGTGTGTGTTACTTACAGTGTATTCTATAAAAGCTGGGGAGTGATGATGCAGCAAAAGGGTCAAATTTTTAGCAGTGTATTGCTAAAAATTTGACCCATTTACTTCAGCGTCACTCCACAGCTTTTATAGAATGTCTCTTTTATGACCAATGAGAATGCTCCATAACACAGCAAAGTAATCGTTTTCGTGTAGTGATGCTGAAGCAAATGAGTCAAATTTTTAACAGTGTGAATATTGTGTTTGAAATAGGGAAAAGATTTCAAAGCACAGTAAAATGTAGTGACGTCATTTACAGCTCAAACTGTAAATCTGGCAAATGAGAACGCCCCATTACGACTCTGGAACGTTTGCATTGGACAAAAAATTGATAGCCTTTAAAATCGGAGATAACTTTTCACAATGGAATTTGTCATTGGTCACAATAAGTGTTTTTTCTCGTGGATAGGTTGACCCCGGAATCGTTATACACGAAGGGATTTTATATATATAATTCTTTTAAACTCCTTTTTGTTCTGAAGATAGAAGTTTCTAAATTTCTCATAAATAGCTTAAAATTGCTAATTTATATTTTAAAAAAGTCAAATTTCATTAAAAAAATTCCATTTTTTCAATGTAAATGTAAAAAAATATGACAATTCTGAACCTACATTTTTACTTTTAGTTCATAGCACAGTTGACTTTGCATTTGACTGTGTTTGTTATTTTTATGAAAATTTATCGACAAAGTTTTCATTTTCCCAGGGGTAAAACTTTTTTGGAGTTAATATACCGTAATTCCATATAACAATATTCACTAATTTAGTTTCCAATTAGGTAAACCTTTTTAAGTGTGTATTCTGAATCAGTAAAAAAATACTAAATAAAAAAGTGGGTTTTCATAAACATAAAAAGCCCGGAAGACTTTCATCTTTGTTTACCTCCTGCAAGAATTCACAATTTAAAAGATATTATTGTACATTTTTCATTACCAAGTCTAAAACTTATCATAACTATTATGGGAATGCACATTACAAAATTCATTATATTTCATCATGATGGAGAATAGCTTACTAATTTTTATTTAAACTAAATAAAACACTATAACTAAACAAAAAATTATAAGTACACATTTTCTACACTTAAAAATCCTAATCATTTTGATAAAAAACAAACGCTTACAAATATTAACAGACCTTTAATGCAGTATGTACACACAAATATTAATATATTTTACCAATCTATGTCCTTAGAGCATCTTAGCATTTTATAACAAAAAAACAAGTTTAGTAACTTTCTGTATACCAAGTTTCTCTCTTAATTTACTATGCATATATGAAAAGTAAAAAAAAAAAAAAAAAAAAAAAAAAAATTCGCTCTATGGGTGAAAAACTACAAGGAGTAAAGAATGATCGTTAAATGTGGGAATTCAAGATTTCATTATTATTAAGTGTTTTCCAACAAATTTTGCCTTTAAGGTATTTTTATTTAAAAAGCCTCCTTGAAAATGAGTACAAATGGAAAAGAGCACGATTGAAACGCAAACTTTTTTTGTGATACAGTAAACAGTTAACATCTGTTGTATAGATTTGGAACAGAAAATATAAAAAGTCCTTATGTTTAAAGTGTATCAGCAGCTTTAGGGAACTGACTAATTCTTTATTTCCCCTTTTGTTATACATATAGAGGAAAGTCGGGTGAAATGGGACAGTAAGGTTTTCCTCTTTATGCATTATTCTAAACATTTCATCCATCGCACACAAGATGAGGCAGTGGTAATCCATTCTTCAGTTTAAAAGAAAATGTTGATCAGTATAAACTTGCAAATGCATGAAGAAAAAAATTATTTCAAGATTCAAATTTCAATTTGCTTTCAATATATTAAAGACTTGTTTATGTATATATGTAATAGTTTCCCTGTTTATGGAACATTTTACTGTATATTATCCGTAATTTAAACTAAACCTAGAAGCAGCATTTTTGTTTTTACAAGAAGTTTCATACAAAACAAGGAAGTGACGAGAAATGGGACAATCCAGCAAAGGGAGGAATGGGACGTGTCCAGTTCCTTTTTTTAATCAAGAATAATGTAAATTGCTAACATGCAAACCTTTTTAGAGGATAATATATTAATTATAAAAATGACTTGCATTTATATTTCAAAATGTAAATAAATTGATAATTTTATAATGCCATCCCCTATGACAGAGAATTTAGAATTTTCATTCCAGTCATGAAGATACTGAATTTTATATTGTGACACATACATTATCAACTTACAATCTTTGTTTGATTATTTATCTTGCCGACGTTATTTTATTTGTGCCTTATAGCTTTTTTTTTATTGCTGTCCAAAAACTCTTAGTGGGGAGGAATGGGATACGTTTTGAGACTTACATCTTCTTTAAAATAAAATAGCTTTTGCACGTTATGTTTCTATATTGTTCAGGGGGAATAAAAAGTGTTTTATCTTGCACGCTATAAATTGAAAGTTTTCTTTTTGCATCAAACAAAGTTTATTTGTTTCTTTTGTCAAAATGCCCCACACCCCTCCACTCTCTCCTATATAGATATTATATATCAATACACCAATTACATGAAAATAGAATTTTTATCAATAGTATCAATACAGTTTAACGGTTAAGAGTTTATTGTATATCATTAGATTTTTACCACTTTTTCCCCCAGGTTTTTACTATCTGCTGATAAAAACCAGTTTTTACCGGTAAAAAGCCAACCCTGTTTATTGGCCTTGTTTCAGAACGGGTGGGATGAAAGATTGTTAAAAATTATGTCATTAGAAAAATGTTTAAGATTTATGAATGAAAGTGCACATTTTTTTAAAACACGAGATCTTCATCACCAGCGGTAAAATTTCACATTTGTGTAAAATTTGAATCCAAGCTTTTATTCATTGTTATACTTTTCGAACACACACTATTTCTGTAAATTAGTCTGAAAGTTGAGTGGAGTAAATATTGATTGTTTTCCTTTTATAATTTGACTGCTCATGACTACAAATATGTGATATCAGATAATGTTGATGATTGAGAAAGGAAGGGGGGGGGGTGATTACGCTCTAAGCAAACTTGCATTACTATTTTTGAAAAAATATTATTTTATTTAACCGTAAAATTCTGCTACTAAATAAGGTATAATGCGAAAGAATACTTTAGAAAAAAAGGGGGTGTAAATCTGCATAGTCGATAATCACATTCTAAGAAGATTCAATTTAATACCCTAACTTTTTCTCACTTTTTGAAAGAAAATGAAACCAAACATATGAAAATATGGAGGATTGGGAGTAAGAAAACATAATGGTAAACCTATGAAACCGCTAAAATAATGTTTTTAGGCATTTTTCACCAAGATATGACTTGGCAGACAAATGGAGTTTTAATCTGCAAATCGAGGTTATGTAATCCTAGATTTTTATCTGTGAACTAGACGAGATGATTGTCTGTACTGCCGCCTCCCAATCTAATCTTATTAGGAAGATTATTTTGGAAATAATGGTAGCTAATATTGAAAACCCTGTAAATAAATTGATTACTTTAAGATTCGCAAGTATTCAATTGTCTTCCATCCCCCCCCCCTCCAACATACAAAAATCAGGCATACTGAAACGGTATTAAAGGCAATTTGGGATTAAATAAACTTTACGGGGGGGGGGGGGTCTCGGATAGCATCCATCCAACAATGCATGCAAAGCCGGTTAGATGCTGTCAGAGATCCTGTGTAAAGGTTAAAATTAAAACTTCGCAACTGAAAGTAATTGCATTTAACTGTATATAGACGCAAACACATATTTTAATCCTTAACTTCAGTGACAAAAATTGTCGCATAACTACTGTGAGCAGCCTGTCAGACCGCTTAATCTAATGATGAATAAAATGTTACATTAACTCTCAAAATACATGTGTTAACATTTATATACAAGACTTTTATAAATCAAATTCAGCTATTCAAAAGTATTTAGAGATAGTAATAAAACTCCAAACTAAACAAAATTTGATCAGTATTTATAGTTAAACTAAAAATTACAAGTTAAACTGTGAAACTTGTAAAACCACAGCAGTATCCGAGACCGCTAACAGTAGTTAAGTATTACATCTAAACAGTTAAGCTTAAATACAAGGAAAAATGAACATAGGATATTCCGATTGTAACAAGACTCGCCTATAATAACCGATTTATAATGGGAAAATATGCAAATATTTTTACAAAATTTTTATTTCGCTTTTTAATTGGTCACCTGGAGCAGTTTGCTCCTATAGCTCCTTGGTAGCTATGCCTACGATAAATCATTTTAATATATTGACATGCAAACGAGAAATTGTAAAATAACTGCCTTACAGGATTAAAATTAGCAAGCGGATATGTTGGCGAGAGTGTAGCTTGTAACTTCACATAATAAACTTTCTAATCAATCATACTAACAAAAAAAATCTAATTTACAGTTTTTATTTATTTATTTTATTTTATTTTTAATGACATAACATATAGTTCTGTAACATAACTTAACATAACAATAAAATAAAATAAAGTTAAATCTTACCTTTAATCAGACTTTAAAAGACTTAAGATGTAGAGTAAGCTTTCGTTGTTCGCATAGGTTAGATACATTGACTTTCTAATATACTTAGACGCCACATCCCATTCTTCTCTTTGCATGGCTTCGAATCCAACATCTTTGGCGAAAAGATGCCGTTTTTTACGGTGATCGCTTTATTGGCATCTTTCAGATTTCACAAAGAGAAAAGCAGAAGTGCGGTCAACTCAAGACAACCATAATAATATAAGTTTCGGCGGGAGAAAAATCGGTTTGGCACGCTAAATCTGCCATCCGTCACGTGACGGAAGACATAGATGTCGGCCTAAGAAAAGGTTAGCATTGTGGTGTCTAGGTATCTTAGGTCATTGGTTAGATCCTTATATATTGGCTATGACTGAGTTCCTTGATCCACGGCGCACACCCCGAGGCCAATTTAAAATTACTCTAAAAGCGCATTTGGCACTCAAACATCCTACTTTATACATTTTTCATGTTCTCCAACGTTCTAGTCTACTCTGGTAAGCTGGCATTAGTGTCAAGGAGCTGATCTATGCATTTATTTTATATGCCGCCGTGAGAAAAGGTTTTTGACTATTTTTCTGGTCTAGAGACCTTTTACATGGAAAAAAAGGCAATATATGTAGATTTCAGCGTAAATCCTATATACTTCTAGCAGTTAAAAAAAAAAGAAAAAGAAAAATAGACTGAATTAAATTGTACGCTTATACTTTCGCAATTTTTGTTTACAAACTTCGGCTATCTTATGGGATTTCAGTAAATAACGCTCAGAAAATAAAACAAAAACTACTGTGAACTGTTTTTTTTTCGTGAAATTATTGCAACATTTTCCTTTGTTAATTTCGCCGTTACTGTTTACAATGTATAAACAAAAAATCATATTTGTTTAACAGTTTAAAAAGCAACAGAAAGAAATCGCCGACTCTAAGCAGCAATGTTGAATTCAGACACATTTCTATGGAGTGGATTTCTGTGGATCCGGGGGAGGGGATAGAATTCCCTTTTTAACCCTTTAAAGCACAAAAATTCAAATCTTCTGGGGAAAATGCCCCCCCGCCCCGTCTACGCCGTGAATTCGATACTGTTAAGCAGGTTTGATCTCGCTGAGATCGAGAAATGCATGTAAAAACTATGAAGTAAACAGGCTCAGATTTTAGAAGTAATATCAAATTTGCGAACGATAGAAAAATATTCCAAAGAAAATTTAAAATAAATAACTTAATAAGAATTATACATTTTTTTTTTTAAAGTAGCAGTAATTTACATAAAAACTGGAAGCTATGTCTCATAAGGCAGGAAACAAATTATGCAGTTAGTAACGCTACCTATATTTTTAAGCTCTAATCTTGGACGCCTTCACCTCCAAACAGGGAAAGGGGATCAAAGGGCGATTGTACCTTCCTCGATTTTAAATTTAAATAACTAAATAATGTTTTTCTCCTGTGCTGAAAAACATTAAAATTGGTTCTTTTCGAGCAGTTTAAACTAAAAGAGGAATTACGGACTTTTCTTTTAACGGGAGAGGCATGGGAGAACCACTGCCCTTCACCATTTAATTAACTAAATTTTCTTTTATCCAATTTTCAAAAACAAAGCAATTTCTTTTTCGGAGAAGCTTAAATTAAAAACAAATTATGAATTTCCCGTTAAAGGGCTAGGGCTTTTTCCACTCTAAACCCCTTGACAGTTAATTTTCGGTCCTGTTTTTCTTCTTATGGTTATATTTAAAAAAAAATATCAGAAGCGGCAGTTTCAGAGTAATGTTGAATTTTGGTTGGTGGAGGACGGTGGCCCATGCGAAAGATTTTGAAAATCAATTAACAAAATTTTATTTTACTCTGGTTAAGACGTAATAAAATTTATTCCTTTCGAGTAACTCAAACTAATTAAACACTAAGAGAAAGAATCACTGAGAATCCTCTATGTGTGCGTATGTGTATATGTGGGGGGGAGGCTATTTTTCAACGTAAATACCCTATGGGAATTAATTTTAGCTCACAGGCTATCAAAGCCTGAAAACTTACGAGTCCGCAGATTATATATGTATGTATTTACGTAATGTGATAATTCTTGATTCCGATTTTATTAAAATTTTGGATACAGATTCATTCATATATAATGCGCTTCCTTCATTATTCATTAGTTATTTATAAAGGAGGGAAAAATGGGGTCCCCCTCTCTTAATTGAGATAAATGGGTTTTTTAGGCAGAATTTTCAAATTTGGTATACCGGTTTATTCTGATAAGCCGCTTCCCTGATTAATTTTGCAGGTTCATTGTTAACTATAAAGGGAGAGCATGTGGGCTAATCCCCTATTCTCTAAATTTTGATAAATGGATTCTTCATGTAGAATTACTCGATTCGCTTCAATTTTGTATATAGGTTCATTGTTATAAGGTTTCCCTGATTAGTTTTGCGGTTCATTGATTACGTATAAATAAGGTAACAAAGAATTAGTCCTCCCCTTAATTTAGATAAATAGGTTTTTCATGCAAAATTATCAGATTCGCTTCAAATTTTGTATATAGGTTTATTTTGATAAGGTGCTTCCCTGATTAGTTTTGGAAGTTCACTGGTTAAGCATAGAGGGGGAATTAGGAGCTACCCTCCTTAATTTAACTAGTTGGATGTGTTAATCCCGAAACTTTCTTCACTCTCATAAGTACATTTTAATATTAAGAAAAAAAAACGTGGTGACCCCAAAATTACCCACTATTGAATTTCCTCGAACATTTGACCTAGCTTACTGAGATCCTAGTATCCGAAAAGTCTAAAACGCAAAATTTAATTAATATTCTGAGAAAATGAGCTTAGTAGTGCCTCATGTTGGGTAATTTATACTAAAACCTAATAAGCATCTACTTATGTCAAGGCCTAACAGAATGTGAAATTTGATGGAATTTCGTCCATTAGTTCTTGAGATATAGTTATAACAAAAAAAAAATGAAAAACGTAGCACAGCAACACCATATCTTGGACAATTTATGCCAAAACGTAAAAAAGCGTCTAATTATGTTATGGTGTAAAAGAATCTGAAGTTTGATGAAATTCTGTGCATCAGTTCTTGAGATATAGCTAGTTTTAAAAAAAAGTGTAAAATATAGCACAGCAGCACCATCAGTTGAAGGATTTATAACAAAACGTAATCATTGTGTAATTATGTTATATGTCATTTTGTAACAAAATCTGAAGCTTGATGAAATTCTGCGTTGGTTGTTGAGATATAGCTGTTGAAAAAATTGTGCAAAATGCAGCATAGCTGCACCACCTGTTGCAAGGTTAATACCAAAATGTAATCAGCGTCAAATTATGTTATATATTCTAGTGTAACAGAATCTAAAATTCGATGAAGTTCTGTGCATTAGTTCTTGAGATATAGCTATCGGAAAAATCGTGCAAAATGTAACATAGCAGCGCCACCTATAGGGCAGTTCACACCAAATTCTTATCAGCGGCTATGTATCTCAAGGTATCGCGGAATCTGAAGTTTGCCGAAATTCTGTGCATTAGTTCTTGAGATATAGCTATCATAAAAATCATGAAAAACGTGGCATAGCAGCGCCACCTGCTGGCCAATTTACACCAAAACGTAATCAGCGTCTATGTATATCAAGGGGTCACAGAATCTGAAATTTGGTGAAATTCTGTGCATTAGTTCTTGAGATATAGCAATCTTGAAAATCATGAAAAACGTAGTATAGCAGCGCCACCTGCAGGCCAATTTTCACCAAAAACCAATAGGCACTAATTTATATCAGCGTCTAACTGAATATAACATTTTATTAAATTTCGATCATTAGTTCTTGAAATAGAGAGCCCACAAATTTTATGTCACATAGAGGCAGACTCACAGACAGACATTTTCTAAAAATAGTCAAAACGTGTTCAGGACCTTCTAAAACGTACAAATCCGTCAAAAACCGGAAGTCGAAAATTTTCATGAATCCAATACTTTCTTCTTGTAAAGATAGAAGAAAGTAAAAATAGTGTGTGATCTCAATGCCATCAGTCTAACTGGGCTTTTTTTGTGGAACAATTGAATAAATTTGTAAATAAAAAATAAAGCAGATTTTATTTGATAAACATTACTTAAATAATATTTATTTTATTTAAAATTCCATTATTATGTTTACATGTTTGAAATTTCAACACAGTGTTGAATTTAGAGTTAGTCAGAGGCATACCCCCCCCCCCCCCCCAACATACATCAAATCTTGCTTCTTACTACGAAAAAATATACATAACATACTTTTGTTTATCATCCCTTTAAAAAAATTAAGAGCTAACTGTCTGTTTCATTACAAGGAAGTTTTATTTCCTGCCCGGTTCACTGGTCGCGTAGATCGGATCTTTATGCCCCATTCTTGTTTCATTGTAGCTCAGTGGTTAGTCCTCAATTAATATCGCCAATTTAGACACTGCCATGTGATGATTCGCTCACAGCCGTCAATTTTACTTGCCGACACCGAAAACAGAAAGACACACGTCACAGCGCATGCTCAAGGTCCACATTTCTGCCAATACGAAGTGCATGGCACCTTATTTGGCTCCATTCACCTAGTAAGAAACCTGTATTCACCCCAACCGCATATCAAAGCCTCTATGGCATCCTAGGGTTCCAAATGGCACCGCCGTTTCACCTGCGGGTCCCAAATGGCACCGGTTTGTCACCTTTATTTTTAACAGTGTAGCGTAGCCCAAAAGATTAATCTATTTATTCAAATAAATACATTTCAGTGCATTATATATATTCAGTGAAAGTGATGTATTTAACAGTGTATTGGAAAATGAAAAGTATTGTTTAGATATGAAAATGTATTTAGACAATAAATAAATAAATGGAATTTTAAAACACTGTTTAAAGCCTCGTCAAGGCGTCACTTAAATTTTGATATCATATCTTTTAAGATTCATATTTTGAATTTATGAAAGATGTAATTGATAAAACCTTAATGAATAAATTTTAATATATGTATATATTAATTAATAGCATAGCGTCACATAAATTTTGATATCAATAGTTTTAAGTCCCAAATTTAAAATTCTTAGATATATAAGATAAAGTGCTGCGTCACAAGCTTTTAACCCGTTCAGGGTTTTTTGTACTGATCATAGTTACAATAAAATTGGTACCAATACATAGCCTATCAGAATAGCATGGAAATATTCTTTCCCGCCAAGTGTGCATGTCAGTGCCATATGCCGGACAGTCGCAAAACAACTTTCTTCTCAAAATAAAAAATAACTTCTAAGAGAAATTTCATGATGGCCCTGCATCTAAAGGGTAACCTTAGATCCCCAGTTCGGATGTTGGCCAAGGCTTTCCAGCCATTTCGCGAATTGGCCGGCCAAGACCCGAAATACGCTATTCATTTCATGTATTTCGGGTTTTGGCCAGGAAGCTTAGCTTGTTCGGGTATTGGCCGCAACATATATATATAGAGAGAGTTGGCTTTGAATTTTTTCGATTTTATACGGGCGAGAAGAATTTCCTTAATTCATCACTTAAAGGTTTTTGACACCATTTATTTTTTTAATGCAATTTCATACTATTTAATTGCAAAAATAATTAAACTATCTATTAAGAATATTTGGCTTAAAAAAGTAGTGTCAACCCATATTTTCAGTTCCTTGTACGTAAAAGAAAGAATCCGTTACGTGTTTAATATTTAAATTGCAGATTTTGTACTCACCCATTGCTATCAATTGCTACGCTTTTTCTGACCACAAAAATTTACCAGATGTTTTTGCCTTAAAAATCACAGAGTTCTCCAATTAAAAGTGCTAATTGTCACTACTAAATTATAATGGTAATAAAAAAGCGAGAAAATTGCCATTTATGATCACCTCATTTATTTCTAGATTTCGTAATACAATACTACAATTCGCGGATCAATCAATTATATCCGAATACAGAAATCTTATTTCATAAAATGTCATTTTTAAATCGCAATAATTATTTAACTTCGATTAGTAAATGAAACTACTGGGTCTAAAGATGAAAGTTTGATTCACGGAATATAGAACCGAAATTAAGATATTTTTTGACAGGGCTGTCAGTTTGGCCTCCATTTTTAATTAGAAATTTCGAGAAAATACAAAATTTTAAAAGGGAATTTCCTTCTTTATTTAATTTTAGGAGGTTCGTGATTACTTAATGAAAAATATTTTCTTCTGAAAATTCCGATGTAAGTTGAAAATTTCGGAAAATAAACGGAGACCAAACTGGCGACCATGGCTCTGGAAATTAAATGTAGAACCAACATCTCTCATTTATTTTAGATTTTTGGACAAAGTCATGTTTAAAACCGGAAATTTTATATAAGAATATTTGTCTTCTTTCTTTAAGGTAATTATTAGAATTAATTTTAAAATTGTTAATTAAAGATAATTCAGTCTTAGAAGATGTTTTACTTGGACCAGATACCAGGATAATTAGGAGATGTTAAAACCAATTATTATGCGAGAAATTCCATTAAAAATTTGTGTCTATAACGTACGCACCCTGATTAACCCCGTATTGCCCATGATTGTACATATGCAATCACCACTGTTTCCAATTTAGTAGTTGTTTTGATTAAAATATTTTATATTCATCACAAAAAATTCAAGTAGAAATACATGCCTTATTTAATAACGTAGGTGCTTCATTAAATTAATTGAAATCCTGGTGTGAATTTGGATTCTCGGCATTATACAATTTCTTGAACGTATTGTATCATAGGATTTAGAATGTTGCATTTGTGTATCTTTATATATTTATAACTGTAAATAGCAATTTACTATTAAATGTATTTAATAGATAAATGCTTTCAGAAACTATTTTTGAAAATTTGACATCGGGGGGATGAAACACATTTTCAAATTATAGTTAAAAGATACATTTTGGCATTTTCATCCATTCCAACTAAAATATTATTAAATAAATATTTAAATAATGAATTTCAAAAACTGAAATCGCAGATTTCGTTTCTTTGTGGAGACGTTCGACTGACTGATTTCAAATGAAAAATATAATTAAAGAGATTCCGGGGAAATAAATAAATCTTAAATTTAAATAATCTGCATCGTAATTGAAAAATACCCTAACATCGTTTGAAATTTATAAAACAGAATATATTTCTAATTTAATTTCAAATTTAGAAAAATGCTCAATTTGCATAATTTTGGTAAATTTATTCATTTAATTTAACGAATTGTGTTTTGAGAATCAAATAAATTTGGCAGTGATTTCTGAATTTAAGTCGTCTTTAATACATGTAACGATTGATTTTATTTTAGAAAACTAATTTTTATGGATTTTTAGTCACGGAAATGTAAGAAATTTTTAGATAAAAATATTATGAGATAGACTCCTTAGGCATAAACAGGTTTTAACACATTGTTAGCAAATTAACCACATTTATATGTAAAAAGAGATGTACTAGAATTTCTGTCCTGTATATATTTTTTTCTTGAATAACAAAGAATCCTCTGTTAAATAGAACAATATATATTTTGAAGAAATTCTAGAAAGGTAGGTTTTAAATACAATAAAATTGGCCTTTTTTGGTAACATTGTTTCTAAGATCAGTAAATTTTAATATTCCTAATTCAACACAAAACTGTTGAACTGATTTACTAAATGAATTTTGTTAATTAATAATAGACGAATTATGATTTAAAAATATAGATCTTATAACTCACTCTATCTTGCAGCAATCTTGAATAGGATAGAAAAAGATCCCCAAAGAATAAGATAATTCCCTATGTTTCAAAAGACAATTTCCTATAAATTTCATGGAGTGTTTTATTGTTTATCTTAAAGACCCTCAAATAAACTATCCGTAATCCGATTTTTTATTTTTCTTACTAACATTGAAAAGATAAAAATGCATTTATATCTTAAAAAAAAGTAAATTTAATTTATATTTTTCTTAAATTTCACTTGGATGTATATGTTTTCAATTGCGGTTCAAAATTAATCTATGAAAATTTTCGTTTCGAAAAAAAGGTCCGTACGGGGTTAGATCCCAGGTAGAAAAACTCGAATCACGCGCGTTACCGAACAGCCACAAATGCGCTTGCTGATGATGGAAATTTATCCGATTATAAACTATAGCATGAACTTTTGGGCCTATTTTCTCAAGACCCATTGGGAATTGCGCTTTATGGCTGTCATATATACTAACTATACTCTATCCATACACAAACATTCGTCTGATTCGGTGACACAAGTCTCGGACCCTCTTGTGAGTTGCTAAGTCTCCGACTTTTTAAACATCAGTATTATTTTAGAGGCAATGTTGTTCCTTATAATCGCTGAAATGTTCCAATTAAATAAAACAGTGTTCTCTGTATTTAAATACTTGTGAACAAAAAGCCAAAGACATGCAGCTCTGCTTTAACACTTTCTGGCACAGAAAAATCTATACGTAAACTGATGAAATGATTGACTAATAGGGTGTATCGATTTTTAACTTTTTTTTGTTTCCAAATTCCAAGTTGATAAAAAGTTGCTACTAGACACCGCAACTTACCACAAAGAATTTTGGATTTTGAAAAAAATGTTTAGGTCTCCCGCACGAGGTCTAAAGCTTAAAAATTTTACTTAAAAGTACATTTTTGCAAAAAAAAAGCCTAAAACACTTTTTTCTCAATTGCAAGTTAAAATTCCACTAACAATAAGCACCAAAAACGATAGAAAATATATTTCAAAAACTTGGCACAACATTTAGGTCTCCCGCACAAGGCCTAAAAGTCGTAAGTTTCAGCCAACTTTTGAGCATTTTTCAGTACTTTGATATTTGTGTTGTTGCTGGTTTAAAAATTAAATGTAACTAAAGCCTCGTTAGGCTTGACTGGAATTGTTGAAATAAGTGAAATAATAAATCACATTTCAATACGTCAAGCGTCAACTTGAAGCGATGTGGTGGGAAAAGGCCAGACTGTCGCGCAACGGTGACCCGACACCTATCAATCACCGCGCAGACTTGTCAGTAGTCGTCTGGTCACGAGCGAGCATTACGGTTGTGTTTTAGTGCGATAGTCTTGTTGTAAGAATCAATTGAGTGAGTGTTGTTGTTCATTATGAGTATAAAACCGCATCTAACTAGACAAACTGCCAACAGGCCTGTTATCTGGCAACTTATTGATGTGAGTGAGTTTAATGTTCTGTTAATCAAGATGGATGTTTTGAAGAATTTTACGTGGGTACGCAATGAAATGAAAAAAGAGGAATGCATTAGCATGCAAATAAGGTAATTGCGTTAAGAGTTGCTTTAAAACTTGCGGAAATATGAAAAAGGAGCTTCAATTCCTGTTTGTGGCACCAAAAAACAATATTTTTGGTTTTAAAACTACATGAGCAGCTTGAGAAAATTAAAAAGTGTTCAAGGCCTAAAAGGACGTATCCCAACTCCTACAAAGATGCAGTAACTAGCTTTCAGTCAAAAACTGAAACTGCGTTGTTTGATATCTATACTTGCAAATGTGACCTCAGCAACTGTATTTCCTCTACTTACAAAAAAGTCCCGGCACTAGAACACGGATTTTTTCTCGACCAACGTGGTCCTAGATTGATGTCGATTGCTGAGTGTGACAAAAACGAGACGAAAAAGCTTAAATAGCTATTAGAAAGAAAATCTAGGTCACAAGCTTTAATGCAGGTAGTGGTAAAAAAGACTGAGGATGAAAACTTAAAATCTGTTGATAACATTGATTCTAGTGATAGTAGAGATGATTCAATGTCTCACACATCATTTCAAGATGGTAATTTTGAAATAAAAGTACTTGATACGAGTCAAAAAAGTTTTTCAAGTGTAGAAGTAAAACAAGAACTGCCACAACGCTTGTCTTTGTTTTCACGAGCTTGTGACCGTAAGGGCATTTCTAGAAGAGCTGGAGCTCAATTAGCTACTGCATTTTTGCGAGACTTAAATGTCGTTAATGCGGAGAACCAAGAAGCAGTAAACGACAAATCAAAAGTAGCACGTGAAAGACTTAAGTCTCGTAAAGAAGTAAGCTATGTCGTTTGATGAGCGAAAACATATTAGAGTCTTGGCTTATAAGAGAATCCACACAGCTCGTGAAACAGAAAAGAAAGGGGTAAGGTTATTTAAACCTCTTCAGATCAATTTCACTGTTAAAGACTATAGAGATATGATTGACTGGCAAACCACTTCAGTAACCGAACCCCCTCTTGTTACCGATATCAGCCAAGAAGAGTTACAGTTGAGGAAACGATACAAAGTGGAAGGGTTGAATTTACGATTCCTTCTCACACTCAAGCTATGGAACGAATTGTGAAAGAAATCACAGAAGTTTCAGAGCGTGTGTGTGGGATGATCGAAAGAGGTGGTTTCATTTGCGGCAGACTGGAAGACCGTAAAAAGGTACCTACATTCGAGACAAAGAGCCAGTACAAAACCTCAGTGAAGGATTAAAATGTAAATAAGTGTTTTTTGTACTACTTTGATTTTTAATGTTTTTAAATAACATCTTTATCTTACTGTCTTCCATATAATATTTGAAATTCATTAGCGATCATTTCTATAAATTTGTAAAAATATGAAAGTCTACGTAAATACTGTATATAACTTTCGTTTCAGGTTTTGAAAACAAGATTAAACGACGAATGTTTAAAACAAGTCAGTTAATTTGAAATAGAACAAGAAAACTGCGCTTATGTTCCATGAAAATACAAAAGCAACATTTTGTACTTATATACATTTTATTCCATGTTATAATATTGTATACATTAGTAATAAACAATAGTAATCACAAATAAGATAGAGTTTATTTCAACACCTTTATCAAACAATTTACATGGTTAAACAATCTTTTTAAGGTATACAACATTTATATATTATTTATGTAGTATGTATATATATATACACGAGGGTAATTCGAAAAGTAACCTCCGTTTATGAATTAAAAAAAACTAATGAAAAGAAACATGTTCTATTACTTACGTATGAAAGACACGTTCTTCAGCTACTTCTCAACATAACTGCCGTATTAATTAAAACAATTATCATAACTGTAAATCAGCTTTGGAATTCCATCGTCACAGACTTCTGCCGACGGCCTATTGAACTGCGATTATTTTAAAATTGAATTCGCACCACTCTTTCAATCCAAAAAATTTTAACATATTTTTCTATATAATTTTCTGATAAATGCACTACCAAAAATGTTTTAAAAAATAGTGGGTCAAGTAAAATATTACGAGAGCAATTCGAAATTTGTCAGTATGAATAAAAGAATGTGTTAAAATTCTTTGGATTGAAGGAGTGGTGCCAGTTGAATTTAAAAATAATCGCAGTTGAATAGGCCGGCGGAAGGAGTCTGTGACGATGGAATTTCAAAGCTGATTTACCTTTATGATAATTGTTTTAATTAATATGGCAATTACGTTGAGAAGTAGCTGAAGAACGTGTTTTTCATACGTGAGTAATAAAACATGTTTCCTTTCATTAGATTTTTTTTAAAATTCATAAACGGAGGTTCCTTTCCGAATTACCCTCGTATATATATATTGTGCCATTTTATGCCTCCTGTAACAAAAATACACTTATTCCTTTCCGAATTACCCTCGTATATATATATTGTGCCATTTTATGCCTCCTGTAACAAAAATACACTTAAGTCTGGTGTTTTTATTGAAAAAAATATGGTTTATTTGCACTAAAAATAACGAAAGTTTCGTCAAAATTAACAAACTTTGGGTCTTGTGCGGGAGACCTAAATGTTGTACTAAGTTTTTGAAAAACATTTTCTATCGTTCTTCATGCTTATTGTTAGTGGAATTTTAACTTGCAATTTAGAAAAATGTGTTTTAGGTGTTTTTTTTTTATTATTTTGTAAAAATTTACATCTTAAGTAAAATTTGTAAACTTTGGGCCTTGTGCGGGAGACCTAATTTTTTTTTTTTTTTTTATTCAAAATTTTTTGTGGTAGGTTGTTGTGTCTAGTAGCAATTTTTTATCAACTTGGAATTTGGAAACAAAAAAAAAAGCTAAAAATCGATTCACCTATTGACTAACATCAGAATTTACAAACGAACGCCTTATAAATTAAAAGCTAGACCTGCCAAACTTTCATTATAAAAGGAAAATTTTATTAAAATAATGATGGTGCAGATTGTAAGTTTGAAATTAAAATTAGATGATCTTTCCGGTATATTAGCCGCTCTAGAAAGGGTTAAAAATATTATTTAAGAAGCAAAGCGCTTCCTTTGCTAAAATACTAAAATGAATGATTGAAACTGTAATTTATTAACAGTGTCAATTTGGAATATACAAAGACTTTATTTCCGACACATAGCAAACGAAAATGTTTTGTACAAAACTTTTGGTGCCATTCTGACATTATAAATTATAACGAGGTGGTTTTATAAACGTAACATTGCCGTTAAAATTATTAGCCCTTTCAAGAACAGAATACTGCTTCTAAAATGTTGAAATAAATGAATGACACCACAATTGAGGAACATGTTTATTTGAAGAGGATTAACCATTTGAGGTGCGTGGGAGATATTTTATCCCACCTAATTTAAACAAAATTTGCACAAAAAATTAAATAAATTTTGCATTTCTAACTGTGGGGACAAAATGTTGAAAAAATCTTTGTGCTTAATATAAAATCTATATTTTTATTATTCCGTTTAAAATTTAGTGTTATACAGACATTATTGCTTTTCCATCAAGAGGTTAAAAACTTTAGCACATTAAGACAGCAAAATTTTATCAAAATCTTTGAACGCATTAATGCCGGTAGGCAAGAAAACTTACCATGTAAAGTGAACAAAACTTTTAAATTTCAATACCGCTATTTTACTTTGGAGTTTTTTATATTATCTAATCTCAAATTTTGAGCAATTAAGTAATTCAAAATCACAGCGTGGAAAAAACTCAGAGGCTCGTTCTTAATGGCTTAGGTACCAATTGACAGTTTGGAATTAACACTAATAATTCGCACAGGAAAAAAATCCTTGAAAGAGTAAAAAAAAATTAAATAAATGTCGGTGAAGCTCCTATAAGTTTCTGGGATTTATGTAGATGTATTTGACACATGTTAAACCTCTTTTCGAAACGGAAATTTACTTGATGAATTTTTATTTGTATAATTTCAGGTCAGTGTTCCCAGTGGATTACTTTCTTAAATCCCGACTTCTTGGTTGATACTTGAAAAGATGCAATTCCCTTTGTTTTTACCTTAATTATTACGGTATTAAATAAAGCGAAATGTAACATGGAATTTTATCGTTTAGAAAATTGCTGCCAATCATGAAATCTGAATTTTAAATAAAAATAATATTGCCAAGTTAAACTGATGGCACTGAGATCACAGGGTACGCATACATGTTGTATATTTTAGCATTATCTTTTCCAGGGTTAATGCAGTTCGAAAAACAAATTAAGGGGATAAATAGCTTTCCCATTTTACCTTTTTATACTTAGTCATTGAACCCTCTAAACTAATCAGAAATATGTTTTGTCATATAAAAAACCTAAATCCAATGTTCGAGAGAATCGGATAATTCTTCATACAAGCCCATTAATATAATTAAAGAGAAGTTCCTTCCTTTACACTTAATCATTAAACTTCCAAAACTAGTCAGGGATTCGTGTTATCAGAAAGAACCTAGAAGCAAAATTTAAATAAATAGGATATTTCTGCAAAAAAATCATGTATCAAATTTAAGGGGGTGGGATAATCGCTCGTAACCCCCCCCCCCTTTTATATGTAACAAAAGAACTCCACAGCTAATTAGAGAAGATTCTTATCACTATGGACCTGTATCCAAAAATTAAAGCAAATCGTTAAACTCTACTTAAAAAATCCATTAACTGAAATTTAGGGGGGAGTATCTCCCATTCCCTACTCTTAAATTTATCCAATGAGCTCACAAAACTAATCATAGCAGTGCCCTCATCAGAATGATCCTATGCCTAAAATTTAAATGAAATCTGATATATCTGAATGAAAATCACGTTTATTAAAATTAAGGGTGGGTAATTAGCCCCCCTTTCCTCTTGTTTATACTTATGCAATGAACACCTAATACTAATCAGGGAGGCGCCTCATCGAAATGATTCTATATTTAAATTTTGAACGAAAACTCATAATTCTGCTTGAAAAAGCCATTTATATAAATTAAGGGGGGGCATTAGCCCCAGTTCCCTCTCTTATACTTATCGAATGAACTCCCAAAACTAACCAGTGAAGCGCCTTATCAGAATATACCTATATCCAAAATTTCAAGTGAATCCTATATTTTTATCATAAGTTATCGCGTTACGCACGAATACACATACAAACATACAGAACGAGTGGGCATATAAGCTCTCAGGTTTTGATAGCCTGAGAGCTAATAAGAAGAATATTGCCCAGTTAAATTGATGGCATTGAGCTCACAGGCTACGCATACTAATTGTATATTATAGCCTTATATTTTCAAGGATTAATGCCGTTCGAAAAACAAATTAAGGAGTGGGGGGGTGAATACCTCCACCCATTTTCCTTTTTTATACTTAATCAATGGGCCCCCTAAACTAATCATCCATATGCTTTATCATATAAAAAATCTATATCCCAAATTCGGAGCTAATCGGTCAATTCTTAATAAAAATCCATTTACATAATTTAAGGAGTTATCCCCCGCCTTTTATAGTTAACCATTAAACTTCTAAAACTATTCAGAGATTCACCTTATCTGGAAGAATCTACATCCAAAATTTAAAGCAAAATGGATAATTCTGCATAAAGATCCATTCATCAAATTTAAGGGGGTGGAGCCCCCGTATCCACTTTATACTTAACAAAACAACCCTACAGCTAATTAGGGATGTTTCTTAACACTGAACCAAATGCATCCAAAAATTGAAACAAATTGGTTAATTCTGCAAGAAAAAACATTTACCAAAATTAAGAAGGATATTACAACCGATCACCCATTTATACTTATCCAATAAAACCCCAGAACAAATCAGGAAAGCGTATTATCAGAATGAAACTATATCCAAAATTTGAAACAAATCTGTAAATTCTGAGTGAAAATCCCATTCACGTAAGTTAAGGAGGGAGTTATCTCCCATCCCCCCCCCCCCTAGACATATCTAATGAATTCGCAAAACTTATCATGGATGCTCCCTCATCAGAATGATCTTATGTCTAAAATTTAAATGAAATCTGATAAATCTGCATGAAAAACCCAGTTATATAAATTAAAGGGAGGAGCATCAGCCCCCAGTTCCCCTTCTTTATACTTATCCAATGAACATCTAATACTAATCACGGAGGTGCCTCATCAGAATGATCCCATATCTAAATTTTTAACGAAAAGTGATAATTCTGTATGAAAAACCCATTTTTACAAATTAAGGGGAGGGGCATTAGATCCTGTCCCCCCTCTTTTTACCTATTTAATGAACACCTAATGCTAATCACGAAGGCGTCTCACCAGAATGCTCCAATATCAAAATTTTGAACGAAAACGGATAATTTTGCATGAAAAACCCATTTATATAAATTAAGCGGAGGTGTATTAACCCCCGTTCTCCCTCTTATATTTATCGAATGAACTCCGAAAACAAATCAGGGAAACGCCTTATCAGAATATACCTATATCCAAATGTCAACGGAATCGGATATTTTTATCATGGGTTATTGCGTTACGCACGTACACACGAACGAACACACGTACATACGTACAGAACTGGCGAGCACATAAGCTCTCAGGCTTTGAAAGCCTCTGAGCTAAAAAGTAGCCTACTGGCAACACTG
This sequence comes from Maratus speculifer, assembly GCA_964019185.1. Taxonomy (NCBI): domain Eukaryota; kingdom Metazoa; phylum Arthropoda; class Arachnida; order Araneae; family Salticidae; genus Maratus; species Maratus speculifer. The sequence continues at coordinate 87,164,684 of OZ025293.1, forward strand.
TTTCAGGTTTCTGCGTGATATTTATGTAATTTCAATTGCTAAAATCAATTATCCCGTTATATTAATCGTCTGTTAAAATAACACAGATATTACCTAAGATTAGCCGAAGTTTAAAGCATGTATTAAGTGAATCTCTCTTTTCTAATATTGCGATTAACGATGATACAACAATTCTTTCAAGAAATTAACAGTAGATAGCAGACATGCTTGTAAATTTGTAATCCGTATTTAATTGATTTAATTTTTTGTGAATATAGATTTTGTACGGATGATGAGGCTCTTACTAAATATAACAATAAACCTGCAAGGACAATTATATATAACATTTTCATGATAAATACTCTAAATGCAATTAAAGGGAAACATAGTAAATATTATAATAGTTACGTCACAACTATTTGAAGTAAATTTACGATTACTTTTTAAATTTTTGTTACAAAACCACTGAGTCAAACAGCAAATTTTAACAAATGGTTAATTACCATATTTGAAAGTGTTGAAGATGAAATCGGAGACCTTAATCTCATTGAGGGGCAAAGTATTTCTTGTCTTAAAATGCTAAAATGATACAATAACATCAGAATTTTGAAAGAAATTTATTTCCAAATAGATAAAATCTTTTTTTTCTCTCCGTACTTGATAAAATTAAAATCTCATGTTTGACAAAGTTCATTTCAAAATTCTGGTGTCAATGTGCCATTTTACAATTAAAATTAAGTGGGATACATTTTATCCCACCGCCCTTCAAGGGGTTAACCCTTTCCGGCACGGACAAATTCTGTTAATAAAATGAGTAATTATTGACTGACACCGGTATTTACAAACGATATTTTTAGAAATTAATAGTTTCTTTATTTAAGCTTTCAATGTAAAAGCAAAATTTTATTAAAAGAGTATTGCTGCATTTTGGAAGTTTGGAATTAAAATTAGGTGTACCCACTTTAAGCACATTGTGCTGGAAAGGGTTAAAATATCGAAAGTTCGGAAAATCATAAATATTAGGTCAACAGGAAGCTCTGTCTTATAATGTTATTTCGCACATACATTTTAAAAATTCAGATTTCTTCATTGGCACCACATTTTTGAAATAGTAAAATTCCGATTGCTTTTATCTGAATGTGAAACATGTAAGTTGTGAGAATCTTATCATTTTAAAAAAGTGGTTCCAATGAAGAAAACTAAATTTAAAATAATGGGCATAAAAGAAGTGTGAAGCTATCTGAATTTAATTCAAATTAGTTTTTGAGGTACAGCTATAACGGAAATCATGAAAAATCCATCATAGCAGCCTCACATGTTGAGCGCTTTATAAAAAAACATAAAATATCAAGGTACACTTGAATGTGAATTTTGATGAAAATTCCTGCATTAGTTCTTGAGATAGAGTTTTGAAGACATCGTAAAAATGCAACAAAACAACGCCACCTATTAAGCGATTTACATTAACATGTATTCAGCATCAATTTACTTCAAGGACTGAATAAATCTGGAGCTTTATGAAAATCTGTGCATTAGTTCTTAACCCATTAGTGCCTAGCGTCCCATTTTTGTGACATGTTTTAAAATATTCAAGCAATCGCATTTCACACCAGTAAAAAAGGAGGATAAATAAATACTTTCTTTCTCGAGACTAAGTCCTCGATAAATTAAGATAAAAGTTGTTCTTGCTTTAAAAGTGGTGGGGAAATGCAAAATTTGAATTCTAACAAAAAAATAATTCAGGCATTAATGGGTTAAGATAAACCTACTGCGGAAATCGTAAAAAAGGCAGTCACCATGTCTCACACCATTCCTAAAATTTTCACATTTGCTACCAGTATTTTAAATCAAAAATCTTCATCAGAAGTCCCTGTAACATCTACCATACAATTATACAATAAATATTACCTTGTAATATTGTAATACGAAAGTGTGAAAATTTTAGGAACATTGCGAACCCTGATTCACATACAAATAGACAGACAGACATTTTGTAGAAACATGTTTTTCGGATTCTCTGATCCCTTAAAAGTGCAAATCCGTCGAAAACCAGAATACGAAAATTTTCACGAATCCAATACGCTTTTCTTGTAAACATAGAAAAAACTGAAAACTTGGCAAAATTTGTGTCTTTTTTATGAAAACCTTTGTTTTCTCTACCAGTATATACATGCTGTCCTCATAAAAATGAGCGCATTTTATTACAATAGGCCACTTACTTAAAATCTACAATTTTTTTTCGAGTTTGAAACTTTAGTTTTGACAGGGTTAAACAAAGGATATTCGTTCTTCTCCAATTCGTTGACGGTTCCTTATGGTGTTTCGGAAAAAATCTTCACAGTGATACATGACTTGTGCAATTATGTTTACGCACCTGGAGTTTCAGGATAATTCTTCGTATATTTTTTTAGATGTTTAACAAAATGTATAAAATCGCATGTGGCCGGTCACCTTTGGGCATATAGTGTATTTAAATTCAATTTCTGGAAATTGTCTTATTGAATATATTTTAAGTAAGATCGTATTATTTGAATTATTTCATCTATTTTTAAATAAATATATATATATTTAATTGAAAACAGGATTGACAGTACTTATAGCTGTGCAGCTTGCGATAGGGGGTGAAACATTCTTTTAATAAAAGGTACAAACAATTTTATAAATAAAGAAAAAAAATCTTTTCAAAAAAGTTCTTTTTTGTGATCTTATATTTTTTTCTTTATTTACGTTATTTTCGTAAATAATGACGTCGACTCTGTTCTTGACCACTGGATCTCTCGTAATCAACTTGATAAATGATAGAGAAAGAATTTCATTCTTTTTCATGTTTCAGTGATTTTCGTCATTAGTGAAAGGTACAATTTGGAATAAACCGAGAATGCAAGTAGCAAACGAGATGCTTCATATTCTCTACTGTTTAAGTAAAATGTTTAAGTAACTGTAAAGAAAAATAGCTCGCAAGAAAATAATTTCTTTTTTTATAGATTGAGCTATCTCATATTTTACACACATGACTACTTTAACCCCTCAGGGGCGATGCTTACAGTGTGCAAACGGCTAATTTTACCGTTCCAATTGCAAACTGGCCCCAGTAAATTTTTAGCACAATTTCGATCTCATATACGTGAAAAAACAGCTTCCGATTATTTTCAAATAATTTTTTTCTTAAATTGAGGTGCGTATCAATTATTTGAACAATTTTGTGGGAGAAGTATCTTGCCCCTGGAAGGGTTAAGCCTGACTTTTCTGTTGTAGAATACGTTTTGCAAAATTCACTTTGAATTCTCACCAGAAATTTTCAAGAATAAATTTAGCTTTATTTAAGTATGAAATGTATGTTACTGTATAAAGCAAATATTGCTATTTTAAATTTCTGGTGTGAATTTGAAATATCTGACTTAATAAATTAACTAAATTCGAAATACTTTTGGTAGCATATATGCTGCCATGGGCAATAAAGCTTTAATGTTTTAACTATCCGTTATATTTAGTCGTTATTTAAAAATTGATGCAACACAAAGATGACGATATTCAGAAAATACGACGAAACCTTTAAATAGGCCATAAAAACGCATGGGAAATACAATGGAAAATTTTGTGAACTTTTTTTGGAAATGCTAAAGCGAATTGAATAACGTTATTTTCTTAACCCTTTGACCTCTGATGGTTGAATTTTCTACCACATAATTTTAATTCCGAAATGTCACAATGGCACCGAAATATTCGACCAAATTTATTTAAAAAAGGGTTAATGCATTTTTTCGAGTATATGGTAAACCTATTTTTTTTCTGCGCAAATACCGGTGCCAATGTGACACTTGGAATTTTGATGAAATTTATCCACCAGAGCTCAAAGATTTGAATTGTCTTGGCATTGATAAAATTAACTATTGGTTTTTTGACAACAAACATAAAAAAATGTTAAAACATTACCACTTTTCACAAACAAAAACTCTTTTTTTCCTAATTTGAAATTTATATAGCTATGAACTCGTAAGTTGTTTTGTACCACAAGCATTTAACCTCTTCAGCGGTGCCGTTTACTGTTTCAAAACGGTAAATTTTAATGCCCAAATAGCAAAATTGCACCAGTAATGTTTTAGTACAATTTCGATTTCATAATATACGCTAAAAACAGTTATTGTTAACACCTTGAGATGCGGTGGGATGTATAAGGTAACCAAGAAAGTTCGTGCGGTTTTCATCAGACATAAAAAAGACCCACAAAAATCTCAAAGACTTATTTTATTCTTCACCATTGGCTTCAATTACGTGTTCCCAACGAGACACAAGCTTATAAATACCCTTTTTGAAAATATCGTCTGATTTAGACTCCAAAAACTGGGTTATAGTTTTTGTGACATCATCTTAGGTTTAGAACTGCTGTTCCCGCAGGTGATTATCCATGGCAAATACAAGTAATAGTCCGATGGGGCGATGTCAGGGGAGTAAGGTGGGTTAAGCAAAACCTCCCAGCCCAATGTTTTTATCACATCCCTGGTCGTTTTGGCCGTTTGATGTCTGGCGTTATCGTGGAAGAGAAAAACTCCTCTCCTGTTGACCAGCGCTGCTTGCTTTTCGAGCAAAGCAGCTGAAACCCTTTTCAATTGCGACGAGTAGACTTTGTCTGTGATTGTTTTCCCGCTTTCTAAGAATTCATAGTGAATTATACCAGCGCTAATCCACCAAATACACAGCATTATCTTTTTTTGATAAATGTTCGGTTTAGCAACCAATGAGACGGAACCAGAAGTCGACAAATGATGTTTTCTCTTTCGGTTGTCGTACATTACCCATTTCTCGTCACATGTCAATATCTGATCCAGGAAAGAGGCTTTGTTGTGGCGCAACAGCAATGACAAGCAGATGTTCAATCGTTGGAGCTTGTTTTCCTGGGACAGGACATAAGGAACCTACTTATCAATTTTACACGACATCCAAAAGCTATGAAGATGCGATCGGATGGTTTCATCAGATACTACAAAACTTTGCGCAAGCTCCTGGCATGTTAGATCAGGGTTCTGTTTGATTTCCTCTTCCAGTTGGACTTGGTCTAAGATGGATGGACGACCAACACGGGGCTTGTCTTCGAGGCTCTCGTCTCTGGACGAAAATCTGCTGAACCTCTTTTGAGCGGTCCGTTCACTCACTGAAGTCTCTCCAAACACGGAGCATATTCTTCTAGCGGCCTCTGCAGTTTTGTTTCCTAATTTGAACTCGTAGAGCAAAATAGGCCTCAAAATCTCCTTTGTCAACGACATCCTTTGTCAACGATTGTACTTCCTACAAAACTGATAGAAACGTGAGATAAGTTAAACAACTCTCTACTGATTGCAATTAAAAGGCAATGTACAGAAATGACATCATCAGAATCAGTATGACCACGCCTACGCAACAAATGTAGCTGTTCTCAAAAACCGCACGAACTTTCTTGGTTACCTGATATTTTATACCACCTTATTTAAACGAGATTAACACCAGAAATTTTGAAGGAATGTTTATACTTTTAATTTTGGCTCAAAATTGCTGGGAAATGCCATTTTTTATTTTAAAACAATATTTTTCTATTTTTACGGTGAGAATTCAATATTACCCATGCATTATCTCTTGCTCCTCAAGAGTGTAAATCAATTTTTCGTAAATTGCGGTATCAATTAGTTATTTAAACATTTTTGGAGATGAAATGCTTTACTGTCGAAAGGGATAATATAAATTTCTGAGGTATTTTATCGGCAGATTATAGCAGTTAACCGTTTGAGCTCTGATGGTTGAATTTACTACCGCTTACTTTTAATCTCCAAATATCACATTGACCCCGTAATATTCAACCAAATTTATCTCAAAACAGAATAACGCATATTTTTGTGTATATTATGTAACGAATCTTTTGTTTACAAAATACTGGTGCCAATGTGACAATTGGGCAATTTGAAAAGATACATTCCCAGAGCTCAAAGGGTTAAAAATAAAAAATATCTACTGATTTTTTTTTTCTGTACAAATAAGAGAAACATGTGACAGTTATGATTTTTAAAGTCACCAGTATTTTCCAGATATCAAGGGATTAAAAAGCGATACTTCGGAAAAACTGTAAAAAATAGTTTCCTTTTATACCGTTTTCTGTCTTACAAGATAAAATATTGGATTATATAGGATTTATAGGATAATCCAAGAGAAAGTATTGGATTCGAGAAAATTTTAAACTTTAATGAATTTATATATTTTAGAATGTTATGAACACAATTTGATGGGTTTTAGAAAATTTCCTGTGCGTGGAGCCTGTACGTGGCAAAAAACTTGTGGGCGCTCTATCTCATGGACTAATGCTTGATATTTCGCAAAACTTTAGATTTAGTTACACATTGCTATAAACTGGTCCTGATTAGTTGTCTGTATATATTTCCAAAAAGGTGGGGGTTTTATGCCGCATTAATGACAGTTTCCGCAATTCTCTATCTCAAGAATAAATCCACGAGTTTATATAAAATTTTAAATTCAGTTAGTCCTTGATATAATTTGATGCTTATTACTTTTTGGTGATTATCACCCTGTAAACTACGCTGCTGCTCTGCATTATTCATCATTATCTCAATAGCTCTATATCAAGAAGTAATGCACAAACATGAAACTTCAGATTACGTTAGCCCTTGAGATTCACTAGCGTTGTTTAGTTTTTGGTTTAAGTCTCCTTATGAGTCATGCTGCTATGTTGTATTTTTCATGATTTCGTAAAGAACTAATGATTGTATTTTCATCGAACTTCAGATTCAGTTAGTCCTTGATAAAATTTGGTACTGATTAGTTTTGTGGTTACATCTTGTGGCCTTGTTATGCAGGTTCTTTCGAACATTTTTGCAATAGCTCTTTCTCAGAAACTAATGAACGGCTTTTCAAAAAACTTCAGATGCAGCTAGAGCTTCATATAAGTTGTTGGTGATTAGATTTTTGCGTTTATCCTCAAACCGGTGGCTATGCTTTGCTGCATTTTTCAGTGTTAACATGTATGATATAGAAGAATGTTTTGGGATTGCCACGACTAGTTGTAATCATGCCCACTAGTTTTAAAGCATGGGAGAACATTCATTTATTATTATTATTATTATTATTATTATTATAATCATGAAATTTATATTGAATTTAACAGAATATTTCTCAATTAGATTTTTTTAGGAAAAACGCGACATATATTAATAATACTTTATAAATTTTATTTAAAAGAAAATTACAATTATAGTTTTCAAATTAAATATTCATTTTAGAAAATAATTCAAAATAATACTTACTGAAAAATTTTAAAACATTTGCTATTGCTTTAAAAAATATTACTTTCAAAATACGAAAATTATTTTTTTTACTTGTAATTTTTTGTAAAATATTTTATCATAGCACATGACAGATTTTCAAGTGTTACGTAAGTTAAGGATAAATCCTCTTACAGAATTTTATTCCAAAGATTACAGAAATCTGTTTTCTACACAGATGATACCTTTTTATTATTACTTAAAAAAAAATTCGATATACATAGAACGTGTAATAGGATTTTACATATGTTTATAATATTTATAATAGGATTTTTTAAATATGTTTCTATGCATTTGAAAACACATTTTTTGTTGCATAGATACAAAACGATATATCAATTACCAGTTTTCGTTGCGAAAGATTTAATTATTTATTTACAAAACTCATTTTATTTAACCGTTTGAGACCCAAAAAGCGTAAACGGGTTGTTCAGATTTTTATGTCGAGAAAACACAGCACATTTCGAGCATTCTGATCCACTCATGGTGCGCCAATTGTGACTTATGGCCATAAGATACAAGAAGTGCTATAGTCTCGCTCGGTATAATATTAACGGCATAAAATTTTAAAAAGTGCCATCGAGCAGCTTGGGATTTTTCGACAGTGTTTTTTCAACACTCACTGGCACTCAAACGGTTAAATTAAACAGAGTTTGCACGGGTACCATTATTTTCTTCGTGAAATATCAGTATTTTCTTATAAGTAAGTAAATCTAGTTTAACCCTCTCACTGATTAATTATTTGGTCGAAAAATGAGCATTTACAGAATTTTCAATCTTTTATCACCGGGTTTCCGAAGCAGTAATTTTTTTCGGTATAATGCTTTCATTAAACAAGGCGAAATTTAGAGTAAATAATAATTGATGCGAATAATCGTGGAGAATTAATTAGAATGAAAAATACATCACCCTGGAAATCACGACATAATCAGCGAGAGGATTAAATAAGCAAATTTTCGCCTTATCTAACAACAGATTTATTTTAACAAAATACTGATATCAAATAATTCCCTGTACCCATATTAACCATGATTAAAGCATGATTATTGTTTAAAAAAAGATACAGATAGACAATCCGAGAATTTTCCTGATTCAACAATTCAAAAATTTCTGTTTTGTAAAACAGATGACGAAAAAAAAAGTGAAACAACGCTACGGTTAATTTAAATACGTAGCATATTATTTAAAAATTAAATGCGTATATTATGAACGAAACTAAACTCATTTAAGAACATTTTAACCCGGTGAAACGCACGTCAAGAAAATTTACTAGAGAAGACGCTTGGGGTATTACATACCCCAATATTTAAAATGCGTTAAAAATAGTTTTATTTGATTTTAAAGATATTTTTTATTTATAATACGTAAATAAATCTTGATTTACAAAAAAAAAAAAAATAAAAATAAATAAACTTTATAGAGAGGTAAAATTAAAATAAATGAAAATAATAATTAAAAAAATACTATCAAAGTTATAATACCTGCTTTATTGCACTTCTAATACGCAATGCTTATGGTTTGCAGTTTGAACAAAATCCATTCATGTGTTCTTGGCACAGAAAGACAACCCGCGTGACATTAGTTCACTAGCCATGGAACTTTAACCCTTTACTATGCAGAATATTTGCATTACGAAAATGTTGAAATAATTGAGTGATACCGGAATTAGAAAATAAATTTATTTGTAAATAGGAAAATGCTATGTTTCACGCGTATAATAAACCGAAATTATTTTTACCAAAATACAGGCGTCAGGTAGCCTTTTGGCAATTAAAATTAAGTGGCTTCATAAATATACCACCGCGCTTCAAGGAGTTAAAAAAGAAATATTTGTATTGTTTAACCCATTAGTACCCAGCGTCCCTTTTTAGGGACGCCTCAAAAGGTGCATGTAGCACTGCTTTTGACACTGGTAAAAAAGAACAGCAATCTTTATTTTATTCAACCCATTCGTGCCCAGCACCTTTTGCGCAAATTTTATTCTGTTGGCACCATTATTTTTAAAAGAATTAAGTTTAGTTGATTAATTAGGAAATTGTTTCAATTAAATAAAATAAAGATTGCTGTTCTTTTTTAACGGTGTCAAAAGCAGTGCTACATGCACCTTTTGAGGCGTCCCTAAAAAGGGGACGCTAGGCACTAATGGGTTAATTGAAACAATTTCGTAATTAATCAACTAAACATAATTCTTTTAAAAATAATGGTGCCAACAGAATAAAATTTGCGCAAAAGGTTCTGGGCACGAATGGGTTAATCGCAGATCTTCCTTGGATAATTTCCGTGAAGATTTTAAATTCGAAACAACTCTTGGATACTGACCATCTGGAACTCAAAAACGTTTTTACGGTTTATATACCGAAAGTGCAGTGAAAATTGTGAAATGCACTTTACGCGTTAAAACTGAATAGAAGCTATAGTTAGACAAAATTATTTCAAAATAGATACTTTATCTATGTTATTGAAAACGAAAAATTGTATAATGATTTCGTATTTTTCGATATTCAATCTTTGGTTTTCACTGTTTGAAAACTCCTAAAATCTATCAATTAGAATATATTCATCGTAGTTTAAATAACTTTGTTTATTTCTTACTATTATTTATAACAAGAAAAAATTATCTTCTTTAATCCTATACTTTCGACTATTTAATAAGGAAATGTGCAAAAAATTTTTTTCAAGAATTAGAGCGTTAAAAATGGCAGTAATGCTTTTGTCTAAATTGTCACGCAGTTAAATTTAATTCACTTTTTAATAAAGCAATTACAAATCATTCTTCAGAAATCTAAATCATTTAATCATATATCGTTTCAATAATGTCCTTATTTTTTTCCCTTTTTGCATGGATCATATTATTGAATGATATAATGAAAGAACGAAATCTTGAAGGGTTTTTACACATAAAAAAATATTTAACCTTTTATTTTCCTCTTATAAAAATATTTAATTTTTTTTTTCGAGATTCAAAATGAAAAAAGTAGTAATTGACAGATGAATGAAAGACATTATAAATGTTAAAAGCGAAAATGAAAATCTAATGAAGGATTATGGCGAAAGAAAAATTATAACTTTCTTTTCGTAATTCAAGAAAATCGTTGTGCATAATATTTCAGAAATTCGAAGTAATTGTCAAGTGTTGTAAAATAAATTTAATAAATTTTTAATAGTTTGTGAGACTGTGGCATTTATGATTTATTTAAAACGAGGAATAGTTTTAATTGCGATTATAATTTGCAAAGACTTTGTTTATATTTATTACAATATTAACACTATTATGAGTGAATTAGGTAAACTGAAAGGAATATACTGCGTGCATACATGGTTTGTACGGGTACCTTTTTTTCAGGTGAAATACCAGCATTTCTTTATAGAAAAATAAGCATAGTTCAAAAGCGCAAAATTTTGTCTGATTTAAGCAGTTTCTCTAAGCAAATTCTGGAATCGAAGATTTTCTTGGTCATAAAATTCCAGGACCCACGCGAATCCTTGCATAATACGCTGTTAAAGTTATATAAAAAAACATTTACATGGCTAATCTAATCTTTTTTTTGTCAAAATCGTAAATTACAATAAAAAAATAATAAATTGTTGTAGAATTTTTTTAAATATATAAGACCATTCGTAGTGCTGAATTGTGATGAATATAGTAACAGTGAAAGGTTTTAATTAATGTTTTAGATTATTTTACCTATATACTGTTTCTGTTGTAAGTTAGACACCGAATTATCATTTTTTAAAAAGTACTTGAGTTATTTCGAATAATTAGAGAGAAATAATTATGTCGCTATAGCATTGAGATCTCACCAGTATGTAGGGACAATTATATTGTAAAATAAAACATAATTTTGCTTTTTACATAAATTGAAAATGCAAAATTTCATTTTTACATTTTGCTACAAATTTTGAAAGAATTTAAACGGTATGGTTAAATATAACTATGCATCAGGTGATGCTCACTGCATTTTGTGGAAACTATTCTCATTTTCAAAAATGTAATTTTGCCTTTATTGAGCTCTGTTGGGTGAATTTTTTTAAAATTCCCGAATTGGCACCTGTATATTGAAGATAAAAAATTCGGTTAACTATGTTCACGAAAAAAATGTATAAATTTATTTTTAAAAAAATTTACCGAATATTCCCATGACAATGTGACATTTGGAAATTTAAATTAGGTGAGGAGAGATTCACCCACAAGAACTCAAAGTGTTAATGACAAAAATTCTGTACTGAAAATTTCTTAAAATGAAAAATCGTACTTTTTCCGGCGACATACTGAATACCTTGCTTTAAAGAAATCGACCATTACTTTTCTGAATTTTTAGCGGCAGCAGCTTCTGATTAAAAAAAAAACACATAAATACTGAAAACTAGCATGGTTGCCTCTGGGAAACATTTTTACATACTATTCATACCACTCTACTTAAAAAGAAAAAATCTTCTCTTGGGAAAGATCTGTGAGCAGGGCTATGAACAGACTATTTGTTCTAAATTCAAATTGCTTGATTGCAAAAACTTTTTATAAATGTTATAATGAATTTTGTTTTCTCTTTCAAATCTCATATTAAAAATACCCGATAATACTTCATTTAAAAAAACGGCGAATCGTAAATAATCGGACTTTTTTTTCAAAAAGAGTAGTGGTCTCTGTTTACTAATAAATACAAAAAATTAAACCCTACTTAAATTAACTTCAAACAAAGAGTTTGCAACTGCTCAAACGTTACTTACTCAGTATAAAAAACCCTATTGACTAATCTTCTTATCAAACTGCATAGATTAACTTAACTCTCTGCTATTGTCTAAGAAAGCTTTTCGTTGTAGCTCTGCGGCTTGCGGTTGAGTTGCTGAAAGCACTTGATCAAATCTGGCATTATGTTAACCAAAACAGGGCGATGTTCTACTGATAGATAGTAGTAATCATTTCGATATATTTTTGTTTTAATTATAATAAAAAATGATGATAGAAATTAACTTGTTGAATTACAGAAGTGTAATTAGGAATCTAGAATGTATTCCAGAAATTCATGTAAAACTTGGGGGGGGGGGAGGTAGTGAACATCGTTACGAAGTATAATAGCTTACTTGGCCACTTTTTTATTTCTGAAATTTTATACTCACCACAGAAATTCCATATACGATCGTGCGCAAACGTTTAAGACCAGCAACTGAATTTTGGTATTTTAAAACAAAGTGTTATTAATGCTGAATATTACGCTATCTTATGTGTCGATTGCATGAGATGTGTTTGCCTGCTATGAATATCTTCCCCCGTCTCTTTTCTAGTCATTTCTTTTGTGGATTTAAACATATACGGTGCTGTTTTTAAGCATTTTAATGGCCAAAAACCAACACTTTCACTTGTAAAAAAGAACAGAAATAGGTATCCTGCATAAAGTTGGCTTTTCTGAATCTGTGACAGATAATGGGGTAAATGACGTGCCATGTCAAGAGAAGGACTACTGTTCATCAAGCTGTCAGCAAATTTAATATTTCGGGAAAGTACACTGGCCTGGAGTGAAGCGGCTCTCCAAGAAAAAATAGTGCTCGTGATGACTATATGATCAGAAGGATTATAATATGATCTCCAACAGCCTCCTGCTAGAAAATTAAACATACTCAGTCTGAAAAGGACACAGACGCCATTTTAAGTGCTATTTCTCGAGTATTGACCAAATATTTTGATTTATTATCCCACAAACCTGCTAGAAAACTTACGTTTGGATGCCGAACAGAATTGCTGCAGCGATAAAAAAAAGGGTGAAAGCATTACTGAGTTTAATTGTAATTCTTCATTCAAAATGCTTGTAAGTCAATTTTATTATTTTTAAATAATTTTTATTCGATATTTCATTAAATCTAATATTTTTATGAGTGGTCTTAAACTTTTGCACACGACTGTAGTATTGTATTTTTTATTTAAGGAAAGACGTTTCATATTTAGGGTAGTAAAAATCACTCTATCAAAATTTTTAATGTGAATTAAAAGTTTTTATTGTCCAAACTGGCAACCCGGAATCATAATTACTAGGAAATCAAACTCAAAAATAAATAGGTGTTGCTCTACGTGTCTTCTCAAGGTCGGCTTAGTGTTGCCAGTCGAGTACTTTGACTTCAGATTATTTGATTGGCACCACCATTTAAAATGGCGAAATACCCCTTGTTTTCGTCTTAATTAAGGTGTCACCCACTATGTGAATTTTGCTATTGGAAAAAAGTTCGGGGGGGGAGGAAACAAAAATTTCGGATTAAGGAAAACTGACAACACTGGGTCGGTACGCGTGGCTTCATTCTAGATCTGCGAGTGATCAATATGGATCACATGAACAACCACCTACTCGGAATCGATGCCCAAGTCGCATAACAACACTTCACTCTTAATGTGTGGACGGGTGTCGTTGAGGACAGTTTAGTGGATCCAAATATATTATAACCTCAACTGGAAGCTCGCAAATATCTCGTTTTGACCCCTTTTGACGAAGGGTACTGCCATTGCGAATATGCTTAGATAACTGAATGTAACCGGAATTTTTAGGACAAATTTATTTGAAAATCGGAAAAAAAATTCCCCACCCCCGTGCTTAATAATAAAAGGAAAATATTTATGCTGAATTCTTGTGTCATTGTGGTATTTCGGATAATTTTTCGGTGTTCCTTGTATACTGAACACTGAAACACAAATAGTTAATTCAGGTAGTGTTTCTGGAATTACTAACAATGTCACTTCCATTGCTAAAATGTTGAAATAAATAAGAGACACCATAAATCACAAGCAAATTTAGTTTCAAATGTAAAACAAGTTGGAAATGCACGTTAAACATGGCAAGTGAGGTGCGTTTGTGCTACAAATAATTTTATAAATATACAAACTTTCATGCGATTGCTGTTAAATGACAAAATATGATACGATTATAGGGGAGAGGGGGCACACTTGAACACTCTAAATATTTTCTTTGAAATAAATTATTAAAAAAAATTTATATGACAATACATTACTACTCTTTAATACAATAAGTATACAAAGCTGCACCATTTTGTATGAACAATACTGTCTAAGCAAGGTATGTATTTTTCTCCATCTTGAATCTAGACATAAGAAAATAAAGTTGTAAGATTTTTGTTTATAGTTTTGTATCCTGAAAACTTTAATTTTATTTTCAATAAAATAAAGGTGTTAGCTTTAGTCTATAAACTTTGTTTTATTCAAATTCTTCAGCCGATTTGAGTAAATCGTTGTAATGTTGAACTCTATGTGATGGGCCACCTTTGAACAGAAAAGTTGGGGCACCATTGAACAGCGAAAAAGCACCAAATAAACTGGTGATAAATATTAATTTAAAACATTTAAAGAGAATATTTAAAACTACGAAGAAAAGAGTTGCTGATGTATCTAAGTATTATTATTTCGGAAAATATTTATGTAAAAAGAGGTTGAGAATATCAAAGAACACGTACTTATACTGTTAACAATTCTTCTTACTGCACATGTAGATTCCAACCTCTGGATTTATCCGTGATGAGAAGTTTCAAAACTAAACTGATTCTGGCATCCATTTATTGGATAATTGCAAATCGTGGATGCACAATAATGATGCACGATTTAGCGGGTTTGTCTAAACCGTTACTCTTTCCAAACATTATTTCTGGTTTTCGTAACTGATAACCTAGAATTTTATATCATGTTTCTTTTTAAATATATTGAATGAACAATTTTAATTTTCCAGAAGCATCAGAAGCATTGGTGTATTGCAAGGATATTGTAAAAAAGTTTTCACAACCAAACATAACTGGAGGGCACTCTGTATTTTTTCAACAACTAGTTTTGACATTAATTTTGATGAATTTAAGTTTGGTTAAATAATAAAAAAATTAGTAATTTTAATATAATGTAGTTATTTAATTTTATACATATTACTTTATATTTTTGAAACATATGCAGCTTTTTATGAAAACTCTCAATATTTATATATTTAAATGATTTGTTCAAAGGTACACCTTACTTGTTCAAAGATGCCCCTACATCAAGGGTTGGAGCGTATAGGACAAAATTACTGTTCTCACCAGAATATTTTATGAATAATCTTTAAAAGATTTTTTTAATAAGCGAATGCAATAAGAATATATGAAAATGATTAGTGGTAAGAAGTTCTGCCTAGACCAATAAAATTTATCCTATATGCTCCGACCTCTGCTACATGGGGCATGTTTTAACTTAAATCTTTCAGATTTTAAAATCCTTGCAACTTATTTAATTTACTTGGAGGACTTATTTTTTGGTTCATATGATGAAGAAATGCATTGAATTTATTATGTAATATATAAAACGAAATAAATATAATTCAAGTAAGAAATGTATTGATTTTCTGAAAAAATGTTCAAACGTGCTCCCTGCCTCTCCTATATATTAATTACAGCCATATATCAATTACAGAGCAGTCCAACTATATTAACGCAAGTTAGAGTACGGACAGACAAACTACATTATTAAACATTTTGAACTATATTTTAAAGTGTTAAAGCAACTAAAAGGTTGAAATTTAACTTTCAGAATTTTTTACCCAATAGAAGTTAGTATATTTTAATTTTTTTTATACAGCCGTGTACTTTTCTACTATCTTTACATACTTATACGCCACTATTTAGCTAAAATTTATTAAAACTAAAACACGCTTAAGTCTATTGAAATTACGCATACAGAGATTATCTTCCATAGAACTCCATGTATTTAATTCTTTGTGTGGCCCTATATTCTACATTTATATATATACACTATATTGCCATTGATTATGGGACACTTGCGATTTTAGACATTTTACTAAATATCTAGAAAAATACATGAGGAATCATCTCGAAACTCTTAGTGTATAAATATAATAGTATAAGTCATACATCTCCGTGAAGATTTTTTCCCGAAACTCCAAAGGGGGCCGTCAACAAATTAAAAAAGAGTGAATATCTTTTGAATAACCCTGTCAAAACTAATGTAGCAAAAGAGCTCAAACTCTAGATTGTAATTGAATGCCTTATTGTAATAAGCCTTGTTCATTTTTATGCAAATAGCATGCATACTCGCAGAGTAATTAAGGTTTTTATAAAAATGATCCCAAATTTTTCCAAGTTTTTTCCTTATAATTTTCAGAGTTCTTAATATAAAATATTATTTTTTTCAGAAAATATGACAAACAACATTGCACACAGTACCCTGTAATCAGAATTAAAAAATAATGAAAATTGTATAAAAAATGAGTTGGTTTACTAAATAATTTTTTACTGCGCATGCGTCAACGATATCAAAATTTCATTTGCATATTATGTTAGCCAAATCTATACAGCAACTTTTGTGAAAGTCACAAAATCATAACCTGAAAATTCTGACAATAATTGTCAATTGAATAAGTCGAAAATCCGTTATTCTCAAAATGAAGCAAAAACAAGAGGGGTTGTATCCATATATTCATTGATTAGTGTCAATATAGAATACACAATATGGGATGTACTACTGCATTTGGATAAAATCCCTCACTTTTTTACTTCATTTTGGAAACAACGGATTTTGTCCTTTTTCTATAGACGATTACTTTCAGAATTTTCAAGCTATGATTTTGAGACTTTTACAAAAGTTGCTCTATACATTTAGCTAACATAATATGCAAATGAAATTTTGATATCTTTGACGCATGCGCAGTAAAAAATTATATAGTAAACCTACTCATTTTTCATATAATTTTTATTATTTTTTAATTCTGATTACAGGGTACTGTGTGCAATGTTGTTTGTCATATTTTCTGAAAAAAATATTATTGTATATTAAGAACTCTGAAAATTATAATGGAAAAACTTGGAAAAATTTGGGACCATTTTTATAAAAACCTTAATTACTCTGCGAGTGTGCATGCTATTTGCATAAAAATGAACACAGTGTATTACAATAAGGCATTCAATCATAATCTAGAGTTTGAGAGCGTTTGCTACATTAGCTTTGACAGGGTTATTCAGAAGATATTCATTCTTTTTTAATTTGTTGACGGTCCCCTATGGCGTTTCGGTAAAAAATCTTCACGGAGATGTATGACGTATACTATTATATTTATACACTAAGAGTTTCGAAATGATTCCTCATGTATTTTTCTAGATATTTAGTAAAATGTCTAAAATCGCAAGTGTCCCATAATCAATGGCAATATAGTGTATACAGGGTGTCCCTAAACAAATGGTATATACACTAGGGGGTGATAGAACGCATCAACACGAGTAATAGTAAATAGGAAACCAGGGGTCCCAAACGTTTTCCAAAGGAGGTAGCCGCCATTAAAGTTTGAGGTCCAAAATTTCAAATAAAAATAATAAACGGAAAAATTGGTCGATTGATTTGCGGTTTTCACTAAAATTATTCTTTATGTTGGTATTTTCTTGAAAATAAATTAGAAAGATAAATTTCGAAAAATGCCGATAGAGGGCGCTTTAGACTTTGAAGTAATGAAAAACTATTTTTTGCCGTGATTTTTTGCATCTCATTAAATGGTTTCGTAAGCTTAGACTTAAACTTAAATTTTGAGCTCAAAATCTGAATAGTTGGAAGCGGTTAAGTAGCACAAACTTAACTGTGTTCAGAGGGTTTAATATTAAAATGATTATAAAAAACGGAAAAATTTGTCGATTGATTTGCGGTTTTCACTAAAACTATTCTTTACGTCGGTATTTTATTGAAAATGAATTATAAAGATAAATTTTAAAAAATGCCGATAGAGGACGCTTTAAACTTTGGAGTGACGAACAACTACTTTTTACGTTATTTTTTGCATCTGATTAAATGTTTTCGTAAACTTAGACTTAAATTTAAATTTTGAGCTCTAAATCTGAATATTTGGGAGTGGTTAAGTAATACAAACTGAACTGTGTTCAGTGGGCTCAAATTTCAAATGATTATAAAAAACGGAAAAATTGGTCGATTCGTTTGCAGTTTAAAATAAAACTATTCTTTAAGTCATTATCTTCTTGAAAATGAATTTTAAAGATAAATTTCAAAAAATTCCGTTAGAGAGCGCCTTAAACTTCAGAGAAACCAACAACAAATTTTAACCGTTATTTTTTGTATCTAATTAAGTGCTTTCCAAAACTTGTTAAATGTTTTCGAAATCTTAGATTTAAACTTAAATTTTGAACTCAAATTCTGAATCGTTGGAAGGGGTTAAGAAGCGCAAACTGAAGTGTGTTCAGGAGTTGAAATTTAACCCTCCCCTCCCCTTGAACACAGTTCACTTTTGCGGTATTAAACGCTCGCAACGACTCAGAATTTGATCTCAAAATTTAAACCTAAGCATTTGAAAGCATTTAATGAGATTTAAAAAAATAACGGTTAAAAATAGTTGTACGCTACTCCAATGTCTAAGGTGCCCTCTATTGGTATTTTGTGAAATTTATCTTTAAAATTTATTTTTAAGAAAACACTGATTTAAAGAGTAGTTTTAGCAAAAACCGCAAACGAATCGACTAATTTTTCCGTTTTTTTTTTTTTTTTCTTTTATAGTTTTCCGTTTTGTTTGAAATTTAAACCCTCTGAACACAGTTCAGTTTGTGCTACTTAACCACTCCCAACTATTCAGATTTTGAGCTCAAAATTTAAGTTTAAATCTAAGCCTACGAAACCATTTAATGAGATGCAAAAATAACGGCAAAAAATAACATTAGGATGGATTATTTCGTTAATCCAAAGTCTAAAGCACCCTCTATCGGCATTTTTTGAAATTTATCTTTATAATTCTTTTTCAATAAAATACCGACATAAAGAATAGTTTTAGTGAAAACCGCAAATCAATCGACCAATTTTTCCGTTTTTTATAATCATTTGAATTTTAAACCCTCTGAACACAGTTAAGTTTGTGCTACTTAACCGCTTCCAACTATTCAGATTTTGAGCTCAAAATTTAAGTTTAAGTCTAAGCTTACGAAACCATTTAATGAGATGCAAAAAATCAAGGCAAAAAATAGTTTTTCATTACTTCAAAGTCTAAAGCGCCCTCTATCGGCATTTTTCGAAATTTATCTTTCTAATTTATTTTTAAGAAAATGCCAACATAAAGAATAGTTTTAGTGAAAACCGCAAATCAATCAACCAATTTTTCCGTTTTTCATGTGTATTTGCAATTTTGGACCCCAAACTTTAATGGCGGCTATCTCCTTTGGAAAACGTTTGGGACCCTTGGTTTCCTATTTACTATTACTCGTCTTGATGTGTTCTATCACCCCCTAGCGTATATACCATTTGTTTAGGGACACCCTGTATATATATATGGTTTCTATATCCTGTAAACTTATCTTCATTTATTAACCCCTTTGGGACGAGCGACACGTATACGTGCCGCAAAAAGGCTTAAGAATCCTTCTTTAACCCCACCAGTAAAATTTTACGGTAAAATTTCCCTTATTTATTCGGAGCATTTTCTTTATTCAATACCGCACAAATTACTGTTTTCAAATACCGGTGACAAAACATTAAAAATTCCGTAAAGGGCTCCCGTCGCGAAGGGATTAAAAGAAGTTCAGCGTAAAATGACATAACTTATTTAAAAACCACCTTTAAGCAACTTTTGCTCATATACTATAACCTGTGAAGTTTCTGTTCTGCTACCTTGTGTATGATCTATAGCATTTATGCACACAACGCAATATGCAAAAGTTTAGTTAAACTTAAAAACTCATGTCACAATTAAAAATGCTCTTCTAGCAATCATCTCTAATGTACAGTATTTCGGTTTCATTACAGTATCCGAAATCTTTCGTGTCCCTCTTTAAATATAATGCACTTACTATGGTATAAGGTGAAACTTATAGTAAAATTCAGAAATAAACATTATAACAATTTCATTATATGTGAAATAGTTTAACATGTTTAAAATACGTCGAAAACAAAGTTTCATCATGTACCATTATGTGACGGAACTTTTTAGTGTGGCCTTGTAAATGAATAATAAACACTTTTTGCACCGCATTTTATAATAGACTGTATATTTTAATACACCTTTGTAAGTGCATATCAATTTCATTCTGTTTGTAAAGCTGTAACACCATTAACCTTTTCAGGGGCAAGGTATTTCTGCTCGACAAATATTCCAATAATTTTTTCACACCGCAATTTAAGAACAAATTTATTTGCAAATAATCAAGAGCTCTTTTTCACGTGAATAATTAGATCGAAATTGTACTAAAAATTTACTGGTGCCAGTTCGCAATTAGAAAAGTAAAATTAACCGTTTGCAGACTGCAAACAGTGCCCTTGAAAGGGCTGAAATGCACTTAAACATTTTTTTCCATTGGCCGTAATGTAGTGAAAAACGTTTTACTGTTCATGTAAATAAACTATACAACTGATTTTCGTAAAATTTGAAATGACTTGACAAAATTTCGCAAAAATATTTATTTAAAATTTCATAACATTCATTTTGGTAGTTTTTGCTCTGTTATAAGCGAATGGACAGACAGAATGACAGATTGGCGGATGGACTGGCGAACTGAATGATGACTATTAGTGCTGTGTACTTATATTATTACAAGCATACCCAAAAAGAAATATTTCACATGCATAATAAATCGAAAAAAAGATATTAAAACTCTGGTTTAATTTTCACGATTCGTAATTATTATTTTTTGTTTGTTTAACAGACAAGCCACTGTCAGCGAAATGGGTAACATATGAGAGTGACGTTTCCATTCATGGTTTCCTATGTAGTAACAGCCGCCGTCTTTTATTTCAGAATTTTATTGAAAAATTTGCTGTTAAATAAGACAAAATAGACTTTGTTAAAATACTAGTATTCACTGTTTTATCCCTCTTTAATTTCGGGGTCGGTTTATACGTGAGTATGTATGGTGGCCTTTTGATAACGGATCACCCCCATTCCAATCATAGTACTGGTGACTATTATTACTATATTCGTACCGCCATTAACAAAACTTTCTTTATTGCAGGGCGACTACCACAGGCGACTATTTTTATATTCTCTTTCGAATATTGGGGAAGGAGATGTTGAGGATTTTTGCTAAGATTAAGTAGTGCGAGTTATTAAAAATTATTTGTTATTTGTTAAAAAATAATCTTTTGTGGCAACTTCGTTATATTAGATAACTCTTGAAATAGCCTATGTGGTCTGTTACCTCGCCCTGTGATTGTTTTGCAAAAAATTAGCATTTCTATAGATTATAGGGATTATTAAACATACCGTAATTTCGGGTGTATAAGCCGCGGATCAAACAATTATTTTTCGACCCAGAAATTTTTAAGAAACAAATGTAACCACTTAGATCGACGTAAATATTTGTCTTCAATCACTAAATAAGATTTCTGGGTCCAAAAAGAATTGTTTGATCCGCGGCTTATACACCCGAAATTACGGTAAATCATAAATTTAATGCATGAATACTCTAATGACTGAGTATTGAACCCAAAATACTCAGGTCAACAGAGTTCAACTCAGTTCATCAGAAACAGTTGATGTATGTTACAGTTACTGTTTCCAATTTAGCGGATTTTTCAATTAAGATATTGCAAATTGACTTCAGAAGTTTAAAATAGCAAATTATTTTATTTAATAACAGGCATTCCGTAGTTATATCGATCAAAATTAACTAATACGATTTCCTGTTATGAATTTAGACTCTCTAAAGTAATCAATTCCCTGATTTGTCCGTACTGCGTACGTGCATTCCTATTCCTATCATGATTAATTATTCTCACCAGCACATTTTATTGTAAATTTTACATTGTTTAATTCGAACATTTTTCTGATTTTGTTAGGAAAAAAATCTTTTTTTGAAAAACCAGCGATAAAAGATTAAAAATACTGTAAATGACATGAAAAAATAGGCATTATTTGAAAGTATTTTTTCAAAAATATTGATTAATTAGGTGATTAAGGAATTTCTAAAATCTATTTTATCATGGGAATTAGATTGCTAAACATAATTTATCCTGTGTGTGAAATAATTAAAATAGGAATTTATCCGCGTTGTCAGAATTTCCGATTTCTTTCAGGGAATTACCGAAAAGATTTCTTTTTTTATAATCAGTATATATCAGTCTTTACAAATAGCAAAAATTACGGAATTTGGAATTTCTGAATAAAATAGGAGACAAAAGTATAAACCACGTACCTAGTCTTAGAAGTACAATAGGTCATCCAATGTTGCTGTATCTGAATTTTTTTTAATTAGACACTTCAAATTTTCGCGAGAAAGCTTTAACAGTTATCTTGGCTTTACAAGATCAAAAATTTTACGCAAATAAAATAAAATATATACCATTTACATTTTTGGTGATATGAATTCAAAATTTCGAAACAAAAAACTCCACCAGATTCGGCAATATTGAGACATCAATTGTAGATAATAGAAATAAAATGAATAAAATGTTCTAGTTTACGTCTAGTTAGTTTTAATGAACAACTGTAAACTCAATAGTTTTATATTATAAGCTTTTCGCTAGAGGAACTTCATATAATAAAATAAATCTATTTGCGTATTTCAATATAAAAATAATAAAATATTGACTTCTGCACATTACATTTTCTATGAAATATTTCTATTCTGAATACGGCATATCTTTCAGTGAAAATTCACCGATATTAATCGCATGCAATTCTAATTATCAAAAAATGTTTTATACCTTCATGAATCATTTTAAAAATAAGAGTCGTGCATGATTAAAACCATTCACAAAAGAGGTACTTTGAAAAATCTCCTTAACTTTCTCATTTGAAGTTTTGCAAAAGTTGTAAAAGCATTTAAACTTACAAACTCTATTATAAACTTTTACGTGGAATAAACTCATCAGACTTTCTAAAATAACCAGAATATGCATCAAGAAATTTAACTTAGAATAATTTTCTTTCTCACTAATTGAAGAAATGTTTAGCTGCTCAATTAATAGGAAGCAGTTCTTCTGCATGATTAGATATTAGTATCGATTTTCTAACTGTATTTTATATTAAATAAATCCGTATTGCCAGTTCGATACCTTTCTAAAATCAAATTTCTTACAAGCTAAGCCAAAAATTGTTAAAAGTCATAAAAATTACACTTAAAAGACATTTACATACCTTTATTCAGATGCTTTATTATAATATGAATAAAGGTACCATAAATTCCAGCATATAATCCGCAGATTATAAAATTACGTTCGCACTTACAAAATTTATTTGATAAAATGTAAGTTCTTAAATCGCCTTAAATATGCTGACTATTAAAAAAATTTTGTGTCCAATCATGATTGTTTAATCCACGGAATATATGCTGGGAGTTACAGAGTTTACCTAGCTGCTGACATCTTACGTGTTTTCGTACCACAAACATTTTACAAGAAATTTTACCTTTTTGAAATAGACGTAATCTGTTGCTTTAATAAAGGAAAATAATAATAATTTTTGTGGCACAAAAAAGAGGTAGCGTTGGCATATATGGTATTTATATGAAATTTAAAAGTTTTCCTTTTCGCTTTAGGAAATTTTTAGCTTAGCTTGGATGATTAAAAATGATTTTAGGACATACTTTTAAATTTCTATATTGCCACTAAGTTTTAAGTAGAAATATTTGGTTTATTTGTTAGAATTAAATAACATGAAAAAAAGACAAAATATAGAGAGCATAAAACAATCTGTTTCTTTAAAGTTCTGTACTAGCAACACTCAAATAAATGAAGTTGTTATAAGGAATAAACGATACATAATTAGCACTTTTAGAGGAAAAGTGCTTTTCTTTCTAAAATGAGGAATGACACTTGCTATTTACCAAAAAAATTATTTGAAAATAAGTAAAGTGTTTTCATGAGGAACATTCTAAAAGTAAAATTTTATTACAGTATCCAAAGTTAAACTTTTGTGACATCGTGGTATTTAGGGATTAAAAATAAAGGGTATGGATGTGGAATGTCTGAAAACTTTTCAATATTTAACTACAAACAAAAAATGTATTACCAGACGGGAATGGGGCTCTAAGCCCCTTGTGTCTCCATATACTTAGTTCGAAATTCCTTCCACCTCCAAGAACGTTTCTGGAAGACTTCTTTAGAAATGGTGTTAACATACATGTCAACCTCCAGTTTTTTAATAAATCAAACAAACATACTTCGAACCAGAAATTTACTTGTTCAGAGAAATTCAGTAGATTGTAGATGAAAATCACATTTAATACAAGATATATTTAATTTTACAAATTTTCGATCTGGAACTGTGTCACAGGGTTACGAGCTTCACGATTTCATTTGGAAATGCTCGGTTCTGAATAATTTTACAAAATAGTATAATTGGCTTTATTCTGGTATCATTCTGTTAGTCATTTAATAAGTTGAATAGAAGCTTTTCAAAAAAAGGGTGACATTAATAAATCTGAATTTTTAAACCATAATTTTATGTGACCGTTATATGTATAATTCAAATTTTATTAGTGAAATTTTTTGATATGAACTCAGATTCCTTGAATTACGGAATTTCTGGACCGGATTCCACCATAAGAGTTAAATATTTAACCCATTGCACTCAAACGGTGACTTCACTTAACACTAGTATTGTCAGGTGTCACTCGTAAATCGGAACACCAAATGCTTGGACACCATTATCTTACAGTTTATTTCGTCCTGTTTTATCACAGATTATTTCGCCATTAGATAAGTAGAAGAAAGTTATATTTGAAATACTAGTGTCCAGAGCATTTGGAGCAACCATTCAAGTGGGACACCAGTGGTGAATGAAAATTACCTTTCGCATGCAAAGAGTTAATACGTTACCCTATTCTTTTTTTAACGAGAAGCATTTTTAATTAATCAAAGGAAAGATTATTTGTGAATCATTTGATACTTTATATGGAGTCAGAGATAAGTACACTGGTATACAAAAGACATTTATACGTATAATTAGATATTGTATAAATTAGGAGTCTTCAAGCATTTTGTTTCTCATTCTTTTGCATCAAATATTTAAAAAGATGATTTTCGCATCAGCAGGCAAATTATTTTATTGATAATAACGTCTTTGTTGCTTGACAGCAACAGGTTTAATATCCCTTGTCCAAATGGGTAAAAAATATGGTATTTACTATACCTATTTGTCATACAAATTTTGGAAAATATTAACAATTGAAGTATATTATTCAAATGAAAATATATTTTATTGCCAAGTGACTTTTTTTTTACATTCCAATTACTTAATTGGCACCATATGTTTAATATATATATATATATATATATATATATACAGTGGGTTGCCAAATTATTAGGGACAGTCATGATTTACAGGTTATTTGTACAATATTAGGATATAATTTGAAAATAAACACATTTTTTAAGTTTAAAAAGCTTTATTCCTATAGCTTAAGTATTTATGCAGTAGTATATGAAACCAACAACTCAACAAAAATATAATACAGTCAATTTACTAATGTTAAATAAAGAACATATTAATATCTGGTGACATTTTTATTGGCTTCGATGTGTGGTTCGATGCGTCTTGGCATGCTTTCTATGCAATTTCTGGCACTTTCTTTTATTTTAGGTTTGTGGTGCCATACATTTTTTAGCTTTTCGATGAGTTATACCTTTGTTGTAATCATATTTTTGGTGATTTCTGCCTTGATGATCTTCCATGAGCTTTCTAAGGGACTCGTGTCAGGAGAATTGGCAGGCTAAGGTAAAACTGGGAAATTTTGGTCTGCCGAATACTTTGTAACACTTCTAGCTTTATGACAATAGAATAAAGCTAGGCTCATGCATAAACATGAACACTTTAACACCTGGGAGCCATTTTTCAATTTGGTGCGGCTGCCGAGTTTCAAAACTTGTCTGTATTGATCTCATCTCATGGTTCCCTGGGCACATAGAGGCATCCATCCCCTTGAGTGCTTATGACAGACAACACCATTATTTTATCAGGATGTTTAACACTCTCCACTATGCAGTCAGGAGCGGTATTTTCCGCCTGGGCATCCCCTAACAAAGTTGCTATTATCGGATAAAATTTCAAAGATTGATTCATTTGAGAAACACACTTGGAAAAAAAAATATGTTAATAAATTAGATATAAATGATTTTAAATGACATAAATAATAATTATCTTAACAACCGACCTTATTTCAGTCATCAACTGTCTTCTGGCGGGATTTACAAGCTTGGGCAAGGCATTTCTTCATTGATTCTTTCAACCGGGATTTCTTGGCTGGACCTGTCAACTCTTCCTCAGCTAATCTCCGCTGTACAGTTCTTCTAAAAATTGGTATTCCAGATACTTGAACAATCTCAGTAAGGAGTCCCATACTTTTCTTTCTGTTTCCTAAACAGATATCCTGGATTTTCCTATTGGTACGTAGATTTGGTATGCGTTCTCTTCCACGTTTACCTTTTCGTTTGGGCGAAAGTGCCTGGTTTTTGTCCAGATTTATTCTTATCCTGTTAACTACTGACTTGAAAACTCCAGAAATTTCTGCTATCTTCCTTTGGGAATGATTTGAATTCAAAAGAATTGTTTTTACCTCATATGTTTTCCTAGGAAACAAATCAACCCCTCGACCCATACTGAAATGAATAAAAATAAAAAATAAAATAACAGTTATTGTAAATAATTAAACAGTTTGAGTTTAATGAAAGATAGAAATAATTATTAAATCAAATAGGTTCAAGTAAGAGTTAGAAAAACTTTACATATATTCTGCACCAGTATTTTCGCAAATTTTTTTTCCTTTATCTATGAATTTTTATCTTTAAATTAAACGACATTTTTTTCTTTTGCGAAATAATAACAGTATTTAAAATTATGAAAACTCTGAAAGGGATTCATTTACAAAGAAAACATTTTTTTCTACTTTATAAATAGCCTGCTAATCCATTTTCAATCTATAAAATGTAACGTGCGATAAACTATAGCTTAAAAAATAAAGACGAACAAAATAATATCGATACGAAAAGAAAGCTTGTACAAAGAGAGCAAGTGATCGATATTGCACAATGTGATTAGAGAAAGAATGACATATCTGCTTTGCCACCTAATCAAGGGTAAAAGTGGAATTTGAAGCTAGCGATCTCTCACTCTCTTATTTTATTTTATTTTTTCAATTTTGAATTCTTTTTAGTTTAAGGCCCGGTGTTTCCTTTTTCCATGTCATTGAATTTTTTTTGTTTATTTTACAGAATCATAGTTCTTAGATAAATTTGAGTTTTAAAGAATTTTTTTCTTTCATGTGACAGTAACATTATATTAAAATTAATTAATGAATTAAAAAAATAATTTTATAATTACGTAAAAACATATAGGTGTTAAGATTTATGAGTTTTGATTATATCTTTTCTTTTATAGGAATAAAAATTCTTAAATCGCAGATTTAAAGGCGTGATATTTTTTAATTAAGCAAATGTGGTACTCAAAATCCGTACTTTTTCTGTCTATGTAGAAAATTAATGAAATGTGTGATGATATCTTTTTATTCATTGAAACGTTTTGCTTTATTTGACACGTAAATTATTTTTCTTAAGGTAATCTAGTATTAATCCTACATCTTGCGTTAATATAAAAGTTTTTATTAACGCAATCAGATTTTTTTATAACAACCGTTAATTGTATTTATGCATTCATTTTAACAAATAGTACAGTTACAAAACAAATATGGATAGTATGTGCATTTAAATAAGAAATAAAAATAGCTGTATAGTTTGATGTATAATTAAACACATCAATCAGAAGGTTATTTGCAATCAATTAATTTTAAAATATATTAAACCGATGATGCTCACTACCGATTGCAAAAAGTTTTTTGATATTGGCGAAACGTAATAGTCTCTTTAATTAAGGGATAAACTTTACAATTAAATGAGATGGAAGTTTTATAAGAACAAATATAAAGTTCTAATTCGTGTACAGCATAGTAAATACCCCTGCCTTAACCCGTCAAGGGGCATGCAATTGTGTCTTTGTAACGCTGAAGTCACACAAGAATTTTAGAAAAATATTCACTTCAAAATAAGGAAAGTCGTTTTTTTCAGTTTTTTTGCCATAAAGATGGAAAAGTAAAATTTAAAATTGATAGAAATATAAATTAATCCACACCGGACCATGGGTGCATATATGCATCTTCAAAAAGAGCATAGACAATTTATTTAGGCAACCGTAAAAAAAGAAAGGGAATATTGCTTTCTTTAACCCTTTGACAAAGAATTTTTATTGCTAAGACGTTGAAATAAATGAATGACACAGGTAAAAGCGAACAAATATATTTGTAAATGAGAAAAAAGGGATTTTTCACATACATAATAAAATGGAATTTTTAAAAGCAGTGTTGCCAGTGGGCTCCTTTTTTTTAAAATCAGATTTCCTGATTAACACCACTTTTTAAAAGTAGTAAAATGCTGTTCGTTTTCGCCTTAATTAATACATCAATAAATAAGGCACATTTTACCATTTCAAAAAAGTGGTGTCAATGAAGAATCGGGATTTTAAAAAAGTAGCCTATCTGGCAACACTGTTTAAAAGTCAAATTCCGGTGTCGTTGTTGCAATTAGGAATTAAAATTTTGTGGCTTCTTAGAGAAACCAATGAACGTTAAAAGGTTATGCATTTTCGTGATTATTTATGTAAAGATTGCTGTTTTGAAAGAAAGTAGGGCCAAACGAATAAAACTTGTGTAAAAGCCGCCAGTTCCAAAGAGGTTATATTCAAATGGAATGTAATACGTACCACTGTCTCTAAAGGGGTTAATTGGAATGCAGTGTATAAACATTTAGAGGTAACTCTGATAAAAAACTTTATTATCATCTGTTATGTGAATCTTTTCGTGTGAAACTTCTGGGAATAAACTTTTGTTAAGGTTTTATATATTACAATACATATTTATTCAAAATTAACTAAAATATATTGCAGTTACGAAAATCATACATTTTAAAGTAAAAAAAAAAAAAAAAAAAAAAAAAAATTCAACTGAATTTGATTTTTAGCAGCTTTAAATTATTAGAAATAAAATGTTATAATTAATTCCATGACATAGAATTTGAGAGTTAAAAGAACTAGTCGGATGTGACAATCCGAAAACTCTCTCCTATCTCATACATGTTAATGCTTCCAGAAAAAAATGAAGAATAGCAGCGTTAAAGGTTTATTCGATTTACACCAACATTTATCAGCAACAACTTATGTCAAGTTCTAACTGGAGCTGGCCTTCCGTGAATTAGTTCTTGTGATAGAGCTATTGAGAAAATCGTGAAAAATTCAGAGCAGCAGCATCATGAGTTTCATCGGTTTTCATCATTATTTAGAAACTGAGTTTGATAAAATTCTGTGTATTAGTTTTTGAGATTAGGATATTGCGGAAATCGCATACAAATGCGCCATAACAGTGCCTTTTGTAAAGCGATTTACACCAAAATGTAAAAAATGTCAACTCATGACAAGGTCTGACTGAAATATGAATAAAATCCTGTTGGGTATCCGAAGTTTTTGAAAGATAGAGGGCATCGTTGGAAATTTTCCAGACTCACGTTTTTACTTTTTATAACACGCTTTTATTAGGTTCACCCGTATGTATGTGTCTATGTAACGGAATCTTTTAATGTTATTTTCACCCACTTTAAAACATCAGATTAAATTGAAACTTTGCACACTTATTGAGAACCGATGACAATTCAACAATTTAAAAAGTCATCAAAATAAAAAACGCCGGATAAACGAATCGAAAGCAACTTGAAAAATTAACAGCCATCTGACACCTTAGACACATGGCAATCACTGAAACACATATGAAAACCGTAAATGTGCTACTACACGTGGGATTGAAAGTTTTCGTGGGAGCAAAAGTGATGTTAATCCCTTAACTGATTTGCCCGAACGCCGTTCGGGCAAGACGAATTTTCTAATTTCATCATTTAAAGATTTTTGACACCACTATAATTTTTAAGAAAATTTTCATGCAATTGACCGGCGGAAATGCTTATGGGTTTTATCACGGAGATTATCTCTCCACATTTTCGACGGAATTATGTATATGATAAAGTCATACCGTCAGTCCGCATCGATTTCGATTCATATGGCATACATGTAATAAAACCAGTATTGATGAAGTTTACAGCAAAATGCAGCTATGGTACTGCTGTAAGAAGAATGCTGCCATTCACCCTGAGTTGTGCATCGACCGTATATAAAATGCAAGACTGTTAGGTTGATCAGGCAATCATTTATCTGAGTTCTCGGCTGTTTGCTGCTGGGCAAGTTTATGTAGCATTCAGTTGTGGAAGGTATCCAAATCGAAGAACTTGTTTGTTCATAGTTAACAGGGAGAGTTTCATGTAACGATGATGTATTTAGATGAAATGATCAGGTTACGAGATAATTTATAAAACAGCCTGATAACCATGAGTTTCCACATATGGTGTACTAAACGTTCGAGTTTTTAAGTGAATATAACATCTAAAATTCAATTAGACTCAAAAAACAATAATTGGACTATTAAAAAAATTTATTGAAGATTTAAAATCTGAACAAAATTGATTTAGAAAACCCGACATTAAAAACTTAAAATTAATAAATTAATAAATAGTAAAACTTAAAATTAATAAATAGTAATTTAAGAACCCCAAAAGCACGTTTTTATAGTAGGTCAAACTAAAAAGTTTAGAATAATTTATCCAACAGTGATAAAAAGATGATAGAAAAAAAATAATACAAAAAGCATGAGGTGCTCAATATAAATTGATAACGATACGTCATTATGTGCCATTTGATTTCGAGATGTTGAAGTTTGGAACTAAATTTTATCATTCAACATTTTATCAGAGACGGACTTATTAGAATCCGGTTATAATATGGAGTAGTTTTTTGAATTTATGAAACAAAACAATATTAGCGGCTTTATTATTTGTCTTCATTGGAGAAACTTCCCCTTTTCATCTCCATTTTGCCATAGCTCTCAGGCCATGAAATTTACGGAAAAAGAACTGATCGGGAATCAGTGTATCATTTTAAGTGTCTCTTTTTTCGTGTCGAACGGTTATTTCACCAGGTGATCTGTCTGCTTGGGCCATTTTGTTTTACACTATGGCAAAATAGTCCGTCCATCTCTGATATTATGATATCGTTTCATATATTGTATGTATACACATATAACTTTTATATGTATATACATGCATGCATATCTATGTGTATATCCATATACACGCACATATATTTACATGTGATAATGGCACTCGGCGAACCGAAAAATATCATAAAACTTCCAGAGAATTAAAATGACATGCCATAATTATGTATTAATATCTAAAATTTTAAAGATGTGAAAATTTTTTAAAGTTTTAGTAGCTGGATAACATTCGAAGAATCATTTATGCATCGAATTATAAATTTACTGGTGGTAAAGTAATGGTGCTTCTGTAACCTCTTCGATCCCTGGGTCCCCACTCATCGACCTCTGTTCTTTTACTTAGAAAAACTAGAACTTCTTATTTTTTAGATTTTAACATCACTACTGAATATCTGAATGATTTTTGCGTTCAAATCACACAAAAAAGGCCTGCATCTAAGCTGAATTCCTCATAAAATAAATGTTATTTATATCTAAGTTTGCAGAGTGCCTCAAAATGTTCAAAAAACAATGTGACTAAGAAAGCGAAAAATTTTCATAAATATTTAACGTAAAACTTGTTCAATAAATGTCTTTGAAGATTTGTAGATTATTTACTTGTTTAAAACTATTAAATTTATGATTGTGTTAATTTAGGTTAATAGTTATTAAATTGATCTTTAAAGGGGGGTTGCAGTTTAAGATCCATATTTTGGAGCCTAAATTACTAAACGCCTAAAGAATCAGTTTCAGAAAAGATGTTTTTCTGTCATTTTGTTTAATTCAAACAATGAATGAGTATTTGTAGAATTATTTTAGCTTCGAATCTGAAGAGGTTTATGTTGAATTTAATTCAGAACTCCCGGCAAAAATTTATTTTAAAGTGATAAAATGTGATTTTACACTTTTAGTCAAAAAAGTTATAATGGCAAAATATTTTTTTAAAAATGCTGGTACCAATCAGTTAGTGCTATCAAAATGCGGTAACCAAATGCGGTAAATATCTCACAAAATTTCGAAAAGGTAGTACATAGAGAATCTCTATCAATTTGTACAAATGTTGCCCAAAGCTGCTTATAGCTGCCAACATTTTACAGGTTTTGTACCATATTTTTTTTTTACATTTTTATATTTTAAATCGCCGAAATCTTCCGATTAAATAAGGTATACATTTCTATTATATTTTTGAAGTACAAAAACGCGGAAGGCTTAGTAGATATGGTTACCAGTTTGTCACATTTTTAACACTAGAACCGCGGCGGCGGGCCATTTGACCCGTATCATATGCATATTCACAGTATCCGCAAAGAAACTCTTCGAGAGGGTTGACTTCTGATAGGGATTGGCCGACGCGTTTTCACGTAACTTGGCGATAATTGTACTTGGCGAGGGATAGATGCTTCCGTCGAGGAGTTTGATTTATATGCTGCAAACTGAGCTACTTCAAATTTACATATTACTACTAACCGCGAGCCTAACTGCAGAATCCGAAGGAGACACGCACACTCTAGAAAGTTAAAGTAAAAGAGAGGACAGATGTCGCTTTTACGCTTACACATTTTAAATTATTGACGTCACGATCTCAGAAATACTAGAGTGCCTTTATGCAAAGGTCACTCCCTCACAATGTAACTCAGCTCACAGAACAAGCTAACTCGGCTCACAACACTAGCTATCTCACTTTAGAACACCTTACTTCGCTTTACAACGCAATCTATCTCGCTTTGCGGTCTCCTTCACCTCACACCACACAATCCAACTCACAGCTTTTATGCATTGCAAACTGAAGACAGAGTTTAAAATTTGCATAATACTCATAACCGCAACTAACTGTAAACTCGAGGGCGCCACACACGCTCTGGAAAGTTAAAGTTGAATAAAGGATAGATGTCGCTTTTGCGCCACACATGTTAGAACATTGACGTCACGATCTCACTAAAAATACTAGAGTGCCTTTATCATAAAGGGACACTCCCTCACAATTATATTTTTCGAAATTCTTATAAGCTTGATTTTTCAGCATCCCTTTTTTTCTCTTCAACTTGGAAATTCAGCTTTTTTAAATTCTTTTATCTATTTGCTTGTCGCTATCATTTTTATTGTTAATAAATATAGTTTAAAAAAACCAAAAAACACGCTTTTTAAGTATATCAAACTAAAAAGTGAAAAATAATTCGTACTATAAGCTGAAAACGAAAATAGATAAAAAATACTATTTTACTATAAAATCATTGTTATTATAGATATCAATTAATAAGCAATAAATAAAATTATCGTGGAAAAAAAGCGTGGGGCGCTCCATCTACCATGCTCCATCTATCAGTTCTCAAGAAGCACCCCACGCTTTTTTCCACGATAATTTTATTTATTGCTTATTAATTGATATCTATAATAACAATGATTTTATAGTAAAATAGTATTTTTCATCTATTTTCGTTTTCAGCTTATAGTACGAATTATTTTTCACTTTTTAGTTTGATATACTTAAAAAGCGTGTTTTTTGGTTTTTTTAAACTATATTTATTTTTCACTTTTTAGTTTGATTACTTTAAAAGCGTGGTTTTTAGTTTTTTTAAACTATATTTATTTCATCTATTTTTGTTTTCAGCTTATAGTACGAATTTTTTTTCACTTTTTAGTTTGATATACTTAAAAAACGTGTTTTTTAGTTTTTTTAAACTATATTTATTTAAACTATTCAAAATTTACAAAAGGACATCGATCCAAATCACTTTTTTTGGTCGACTCTGGTTAATTTAACCATTCATCTCGAATCCTATTAAGAATGTATAAAAAAAATTCTTCACATTATGAAAGACAACGTTTTTTGCCAGATATAGCCAAATTTGGAGACATTCTTTCATTTGGCACCAAATACATGTTGTGGCTTTCGTAATCTTAATAGTCAATTTTTCGGCCAAATGTCGCCAATATTTTGTGAAATATTGCCAACTTATTGGTTGCTGCCATTTTCTCATGACCCTGACCCGTATTAAACAAAATGACCCACTAATCAAATTTGATCAAACATGTGACTTAGCTCAAAGGTCTCCAGGTAATCAAAAACAGTAGAATATAAAGTTGAATCAAAATCATTTACGCCGTTTCATAGATAAAATTAGCTTGACAGCATTCATCAATAAAGCGAAATGGCCCACTAATATAATTTTGTTTAACTTGCGACTCTGCCCAATAGTCTTCTCGTGACAAAAGACGTTTCGTTACAAAATTTAGGTAAAATTGATTGAATCGTTGTTATATATAATTAGAATAACCCTAACCCATTATGACCCAAAATGACCCATTAATCGAATTTTCGCGAGCATGTCTCCTGGTCCAATGGTTTTCTCTTGCCCGAGAATATCATAATACAAAATATAGTCAAAATGGTGAGAGACATTTTCTACATAAAATTAGCATGACCCATCAATGACCCACAAATGACCCTTATAATCAAAATCTCTCGAACATGTGATTTAGCCCATTAGTTTCCTCGTGTCTAAAAATTGTTACATACAAAATTTCGTTAAAAACGATCCAGCCGTTTTTTAAATATAAATAGCTTGACCCAGACCCTTTATGACCCATTAATCGAAATTTCTCGAAAGTGTGACCTAGCCCAATAATTTTCTTGTGCCAAAAAAATGTTATATACAAAATTTCGTTAAAATCGATCCACCTGTCCTTTAGATATAGCTTGACATGATCCATTATGGCCCATCATGACCCACAAATAATCATTATAGTCGAAATCTCTCAAACATGTGATTTAGCGAATTAGTTTCCTCGTGTCAAAAAACTGTTCATACAAAATTTCGTTATAATCGATCACACTGTTCTTTAAATATAAATAGCTTGACCCAGACCCTTAATGACCCAATATAACCCATTAACATTTTTTCTCTAACATGTAACCTAGCCCAATATTTTTCTCGTGCCCGAAAACCATAGAATGCAATTTTTAGTCAAAACTGCGTGAGAAAATCTTTAGATAAAAATAGCATGACCCACAATGACCCAAAAATGACCCACTAACCGAATTTTCTTGAACATGTTACCTAACCCAATGGTCTTCTTGTAATCCAAAACGTTAAAATATAAAATTTGGTCAAATTCGTCAGAGCCGTTTTTTAGATAAAAATGGCTTGACCCATAATGACCCAAAAATGACCCACTAATCGAAATTTTTCGAACATGTGACCCAGCCCGATAGTTTTCTCGTGCCAAAAAACTGTTACATACAAAATTTCGTTATAATCGATCACGCCGTTCTTTAAATAAAAATAGCTTGACCCAGACCCTTAATGACCCAATATGACCCGTTAATTTTTTTTTTCTCGAACATGTAACCTAGCCCAATATTTTTCTCGTGCCCGAAAACCATAGAATGCAATTTTTAGTCAAAACTGCGTGAGAAAATCTTTAGATAAAAATAGCATGACCCACAATGACCCCCAAAATGAACCACTAACCGAATTTTCTTGAACATGTTACCTAACCCAATAGTCTTCTTGTAATCCAAAACGATAAAATATAAAATTTGGTCAAAATCGTTAGAGCCTCTTTTTGGATAAAAATGGCTTGACCCATAATGACCCACTAACCGAAATTTTTCGAACATGTGACCCAGCCCGATAGTTTTCTCGTGCCAAAAAACTGTTACATACAAAATTTCGTTATAATCGATCACGCCGTTCTTTAAATATAAATAGCTTGACCCAGACCCTTAATGACCCAATAAGACCCATTAAAATTTTTTCTCGAACATGTAACCTAGTCCAATGATTTTCTCGTGCCCGAAAACCATAGAATGCAATTTTTAGTCAAAATTGCTTGAGAAAATCTTTAGATAATAAGGAAAATCTTTAGATAATAAGGAGAGTTACAAACCCACAAACTCACATACAGGTGAAAGTAATAAAAGCGTGTTAAAAAAGGGGGGAAATCTTCCTTTTGTTTTTCCCTTTCTCAGTGTCTCTTTTATTATTATTATTTATTTATTTATTATGCATTTGTTTTATTTACTTACTTCTGCATTTACTTCATTCTTTTATTTTAATTCTATTTATTTTTTAACCATTTGAAAAATGGTTGTTGTTTTCGGGAGAATGGACCCGATGATGTTACCACTTTTGAATGATGTTACCACTTTTGAATGATGTTACCACTTTTGAATTTAAATTAAATTCTTTATTTTTAGAAGAATTTTTATTTGAATTTAAATTAAATTCTTTACTTTTAGAAGAATTTTTATTTGAATAGTAAATTAAAATGGTTAAAATCATTGTAATAAAGGAGAAAACTAACAAATTTAAAAATGGGTAGACGGAAATTAACAGATACGGAAAAAGCCGAAGCCAAAGAAATGAATGAACGTGAATATCGCATTCAATGATATTAAACACAGTCAACATGTATAAGTTGCTTATTAGTTTGGCGATTCGTATCATTTGGCGAAATTGGTCGACGGGATAACTGAGTAATACTGTATTTGGTTTGGCGCAAAAACGTCTTTCAATGCAGAAAATGATAAAATCAAAAGATTATTGAGCCGCTGAAAACCAATTACGTGTTGAAAGGCGATCACGAAAAAGGAAGCAATTTAATGCCGAACCGATTAATTGTAAAACATCATGTCGCCAGGGCGACCAATCCACTAGCCATGGCGTTTTACTATCGGTCGGTTCTAACCAGGAAAATTTGAGTGCCAATAGTGATTCTAACAAGCCGGAAAATGTTATAGCTATTACTCTTGATTTTCCACCACCTAAAAAGAAAACTAAAAAGCAATCGGCTTGGGAAAAACTGGGAAAAAACTTTTTTGATTCGATGTCTGATGGACCCATTCACAGATGCATGTGCTGCGATCGATTTTGGTTTAAAACCTCCATCACCAAAATTCTGCTCTGTAAAATCAAACAATATATGCCAAAGTCTTACAAGTATAACAGTATATGCCAAAGCTGTATTTTAATAATGATTACTTTTGCACCAACAATGTTAAATAGTTAGAAATGTTTCTTTCGTCGCCAACTTTTATGCTTGGCGACAATAGAGTGATATAACTTAAACGAACCGTACCTTCAAATTGCAGCATGTATAAAGTCATTTATAGCAGTGGCACGGATAATACACAATAAAACAACTGGTATTTAGCTTAAAATGATAGATGAATGTATCGAGTGAAACATTTTTCAAATGGTTGGGGTAATTTCTTAAATTACAATTTTTTATTATTTATTTTTCTCTTTACAATTGTTATTTTTGTAATTAAAGTCTAGCATTTTGGCAACATTTTCCAACTCAGCATTTGCTTCTTTTGATGTTTACAATGGAGTTAAGAATGGAGTTAAGCAAAAGACATATAGTGTATTGTCTAGAAGTTGCGAATGAAGTAACTAAGGAATTTGCCACAAGCTGACCGCTTTTTTTTCAATCCAATCAATATTTTCAAATTACCATCGATGAACATTTCTATCAGTCAACTTCAAGAAAAAACGTCGTGTTTTTCAAGCGCCTTATAGAATGAAAATTTCTCTTACAAATATGGTAAAAAAAAATTTCTATTTATTTTACCGTCAATTTGCCCAGGTATTATATCATAGCTGCCAACTTTTACGCATTTTACTACCACTAAAATTGTACAGAGATTTTCCATTTGTTTAATATTAAGATTTCGACGATTAAATAACACAATATTTACTATGAAATTTTTGAGGTAGGAAAAATGCGTAAAAGTTGGCAGCTGTGTTATGTTATTTTCAATGACACTGAGAAAAGGTTGTTTTGTTTATCCCTATGTCGTAGCCATCGAAATTAAACTTCCACCAGTAAAAATGAATATCTCCCTTTCCTATTACTTTTAACTGAATTTTTCCGTTAGTAAAGTGTTCAAATAAATTGAAACTTCGTGAGTAATATTACTGATGGAAGTTTGCAACTGTGGTAATTAACCCCTACGAAAGGGGTTGTAGTTGAAGCTTAAATATGGGTTCGATATCATGTCAAACTATGAATAGAAAAAGAATGTTACCAAAGAACTACTATATTAATAAATCAGTTTTTATGATTGGCACCATTTTTTTGAAAAAGTTAAATTCTACCTATTTAACCCTTTAACGATCATAGCATTTTCATTGCTAAGATGTCGAAATAAATGACTGACACCGGTAATTATGAACAGATATATTTCTAAATAAGAAAACGTGATTTTTCACATACAAAATAGAAGGGATATTTTTAGATAAAAATACCGGTGTCAGTGTTGCGTATCGGAATTAAAATTTCGTGGTTTCATGGCGAAACCAATGAACGTTAAAGGGTTAACCCTTTCATTCCCATGGTACAATACGTTCTAAAAATTCCGTTGTTTAGAGAATCTGAAACTACACCAGAAAATTTCAATGATAAATTACGGTTTATTTAAATATGAAATGTTTGTTATTAAGAAAAACAAGTACTTATATTTTAATTTTCTGGTATGAATTTAGAATATCAGATTTAAATATAGAAAAATAAATAAGGAATATCATGATGCCATTTGGACTCACTGGGAATGAAAGGGTTCATCTCATTCAGCCTTTTACTGGAAGATTTTTTCTATTTTCATGAAAAAAAATTATTTGAAATCTTTATATTGGTGTAATAATGGGAAAATAGAAAAAAATAAATAAATTTCAAATCTTAATTTAAACTTTTATATTGGAAATCGTTTACTTCTTTTACAAAATTAGGATTTTAAAATATTGTATTTCTATGTTTTGCAATTAATTAGGCTTAAATTAATTTATTTTTAATCTTTCTTTAAATTGATATTTTGAGTATTCTTTAAAAATAATAAAAGTAAATGTTGCCTTAATAGCTTGATCTGAAATTTTTTGTTTCCAAAGTACAATTCCAATATTTTGTCAAATGCAGTCATCTCATATGGACAAAATAAATGTTATAGCATATTTTACTGTTTTTATCTGTTACAGCAGTCATATTGGCCAAGTTCATGGCACATAATGAGAATCACAGCGTAATTAGGTACGTGTCAGATGTCGCATGCGGTTAAGTGAAGTGTTAATGGCATAAGGATTATAACGCAACACTAGTCACGGAAAAAGACCCGGATGATAGTATTATGTCTTTGGGGTAGTTCTTTTCATTTAAATCGCTCAAATTTTAATATTTTTACATGTTTTTGCACAGGATAGCTGAGGATTATTTACAACCGGGCTAGTTTTCACTTTTTCGATTTTGCATATATATTTTTTATATTATGATAGTTTCAATTTCAGAACCGGTTTCAACCGGTTTTAAAATATGAATTTTTTTTTTTTTAATCTGACATTGGTCGTACTTTGAAACCTAAACGATTTATGTTATGAAAAAAAATTCTGGTTGAAGATATGTTTTGTTGAT
Source organism: Maratus speculifer (assembly GCA_964019185.1). Taxonomy (NCBI): domain Eukaryota; kingdom Metazoa; phylum Arthropoda; class Arachnida; order Araneae; family Salticidae; genus Maratus; species Maratus speculifer. Next base: position 87,204,439 of record OZ025293.1, read on the forward strand.
TAAAAAAAAGGAGGTTTACAAGTATGAATTATATCTTAGTACTTCCTTTTTAAAGTATTTATGTGAAAGAAATTTTAAAGTTTAGTTTAATTTTATTTTGAGTGACATTATAAAATTTTTGCTGAAACAAAATTATGTGAAAGTATTCAGGAATACATATATATTAAATTCTTCTAAAAAAGAACCTGTTAATCTAAAAATACCGTGCTAGATTTTATTTGTATCTGTAAAATATTCAAAGAAGCGTTTATGAATAATGCATAGCTTCAAAATTATTTTTCTTAAAAACAATCAATAATGTAAACATAAAAAATATAGGTTTTTGTGATGAAACTCTTCCAAAAACGATGAAAAATGAAGAATTACGGCATGAAAAATTTTGATGTTTTGCAGATAGAAAAAAAAATTTAGTGCTTTTTTGAATGTTCAGAAACGCTTTATGAATGATATTTTTTGTTTATATTGTTTAATATTAGTAAAATATTATAATACGCATTATTTTTAAACGTGTAAATTAGTTATCACCTGCAGCATAAATAAATAATTCATTACATCAGGGATTTCCGGATTTAATATAGCACAAATTTGTCATATATAATTTCCATTTGTCATGTATTATTTTAAATCACTTGAAGCTCACAAATATTTAAAGCGTACGAACCCTGTGATATATTTTCAGAATAAAAGAATTTCGGGAAAATAATTTAAAATATCAGTACACATTTTTAATACATTAACGTAAAAATAACTAGTAACGTACATGTCGTATAGTAAATGTGATATTTTCTTTAAAGTAAATAGTCTAGAAATGCCTAAAGAAAAATAAATCTTCTCAAATATATATTTTTTCTTCATGAACGTTACCTTAACATTTTGTTTCAAATGTCAACGTGAAATTTAATATTTCTAGAAAATTCTTATTCCGTTATGAAAGGAGCCTGATGTTTGAAATTCTAAACCGTAAAAGACTTACTCTTTTATCGCAGTAAATAATGTCTTTTTTTTCCCTCAAAAATACTTTTTCCCTTTTGAAATGCGAATGCCAAAAAAGTTATAAAACGAAGATGCAACTTTATGAGACTAAATAAATTTTATCATAATAAACTTAATTTACAGGAAATTAAATAGCTTTAATAGCTTAATTAAAGTGTCGTTTCTTTGCAAATTTTTTATTAGAAAACAGAAAGGGTTTTTTTTTTTCGTCGGATTATGTATGTCAGAATACTTTTAGATATGCAATTTTAAGTTATTCTTCAAAAACGTATAAAACTGACTATTCTAGACGAATATTTTAGTAACAATTATTCATGGTTTTGTATAATAAAGTTTAAAAAAAATAATAAAGTACAAGATTTATTTTACAATCGATTTTAAAACATTAAAAATAAATAAATACTGAAAGTTTATAAAAGACAAATATATTTCAGTAATTTTTACTTACAACATTGAACAATAATAGAAATTGAGTGTCTATGTTAAATAAGATCGATACTTAGGGGGCAGCTCCATTCGTATCTATCTCGTAACTCTTGTGTTACTTTGTTTGAAGTATACTTTTGCATTCATTTTAATAAAATACATTTTTATTTCAAGTAAACGCAATTTCTATCATATTTATGAAGTTATAAAAAAATAGTATTGGATTTATTATTATTATTTTTACTTTCCTGAATGGTTAATTAATTACTGACTTAGCTTTGTAGCGCCTTTTTTGCAATTAAAAACGAAAACATGTGCACAAATGTCTCCATCAGTGATGTATATAGATGTATAAATACGCTTATTGCATGTTTAATGTAAAATACTTTATAAGGTTTGTAAAATTACCCTCTTGCAGAAAAATACAATATGAAGAAAGATTTACACTACAGTCGCTGACACAGTTTTTGTTATTTCAACTTCATACCTTGTAAGGAATGTCAAAAGTAAATTTTCATATATTTTTACGCATTTGAAATGCACAAAAATATGTAGTGTAGCTAAAAAACTTGTAAGTTATATGCACTTCCTTGCTGAAATAAACATGTTTTCGGTCATACATGCACAAATATATATGTTTCGATTCCGATTAAGGATAAAAAATAGATATTTTTTTTTGGAAATAATCTAAAGGTTTTTCTAACGTATAACAATTTGAACATATATAACATTATAACAATATGATACATATTGTTATATCTTATTGAAAAATAATAATCTTAGAAAACAAAAACACTTGTTCTTCGTGATTTCTAAATGACAGTCCAAATAGGAAATGAGACGGTTATTGTGATATGTCAGAGCAAAAATATCTTCAATTCTGTGTTTCAAATCGACTACTTTATTTTTGTTCATATCGCTTTAATCACATCCCTTTTTTGAAATGGTATATTAACCCCTTCACGACGGGAGCCTTTTACGAAATTTTTAATGTTTTGACACCAGTTTTTAAAAGCAGAACTTTGTGTCTTATTAAATCCAAAAAATGCTCCGATTAAATTAGCCAAATTTTACAGAAAATTGAACTGATAAAGATAAACAAGGATTCTGAAGCCTTTTTGCGGCACGTATATGTGTCGCTCATTCGCAAAGAGTTAAACTTCATTTTCATCTTATTGAATCTATAATTAAATTAGGCTAATTTTACTAATTACAATACTAGAGCAGTGTTGCCAGATGGGCTACTTTTTTAAAATTCAGATTCTTGATTGCCACCACTTTTTACAAATGATAAAATGTGCTTTATTAAATGACATGACAATTAAGGCGAAAAGAAAAGATAATTTACCGTTTTAAAAAAGTGGTGCCAATCAAGAAATCTGAATTTATAAAAAGTAGCCCACTGGCACCACTGCACTAGATTGCCCGGAAGGAGTCGATTCGATTCCAATCATGTGATTAAACTTCAATTCGAACCAAAAAAAATTCTTGAAATTGTTTAAATTTAATCCATATAGCTTTACGTTAAATAAATCAATTGAATAATTTTAGATACAAGTTCTGATTGGAAATATTATTGTGAAACATGAGAAAAATTCCCTGACGTACTAGTTTAAAAAAAAAAAACAGGTATCAATCAGTCCATCTGAATGAATGAAAAAAAAATATAAAAAACAGCCCGCTGCCAACCCTGTCTTAATTGCGAAATAAATTTAGATACACTTTTGCACAGTTAAATTTTCTGTCCTATTTTTACTCTTTGAATAAGCGCAAAAACTTTTGTCATATTTTACGGTGTATCTGCAGATCAAACATTCTATTTTGAGCACGAAAATCTTATTTAGCGACAGAAGAAAAATATTTACAGTAATCCAATAAATTGTATTAAAAAAAATCTGGGTCGAAAAATGATTTTTTGTTTTGCAGAATATTACTCCGGAATTCCGTACTCAGGAAATTACGGTATAATTATCTGCATTGAATATGACAAATTCTTTAATTCTTTAATAGAAGTAATTTACATAGTTACCAACTGCTACGATATTTTGGCACCAGTGATTCGGGCTACAAATCTGCCATTATTTAAATAACAAGTATCGCAATTAATTAAGGAGAAGATTAATTTTCTTAAATATTGGTGGTGCCAAAGAATTCAGTTTTAATTTTATATAGCGATGCAATACAAAGCTGCAATTTAGCAACTATATTTTTTAATATTAATTTAAGCACTAATTAAAAAAATATCCTTGAAGGATTAGGAATAATTTAATTTAATAACTCTTTAAATATTGGAAGAAATAAATATTTGTTAAAATATTGGTAGTCAAAATAACAATTTAAAAAATATCTCTCTGCGCAATTAGCAATATCTTTTTCTTTTTCTTAAATCTTCATTACTAAGAAAATTTCTCATTTCATAATTACAGAAATCTAGAATTATTTAAGAGAAAATGTTTGTGAAAAACCAGTGTTTCCATTCCGACAGTAGTTGGACGAATTGTATTATTCTGTAAGCCACAAAATTTCATAAAAGAAACCAGGATCGTACTCTTGCACTAGTATTTTTTAATTTTAGAAGTGATTATTTTTTTTCAATGTTTTAACTACTTTCATTTTATAGTGCATCTTAAATAATCAGAAATAGTAGCAAAATTACATTTGTGTGATTGCAGTTTCATATGTATACAGTCAAAGATTTTACGTCTGTTTGGCAACAACAATTTTGGTTGTACATTTTTTTTCAGTTATATGTCATTTTAGAACAGTCCCCTGAAAGTTGTATAATCGTGCTTTATTGTATATAAATTTTACACAGATAACATTTATAAGATATTGCTATGTTTAAAACAAGTTTCTCTTGCACTTTAAAGATTATTTTTTAGCTATTTAGATGCTAATAATTTTCTGTTCATGGCCATAACTCAATATCTTGTGAAAACAGATATTTATAAAATAAAACTATAAATAAACAAGACTACCCTTTGAAATTGAGACTGAGATTAGCTTAAAAAAAGTGCTGAAATAAATTACATAAAGCGTAAAGTCTCGTTAATACGCCCCCCCCCCCAACGTGATGAAAAATTGAAAAGTGTTCATAGGGGTGCTTACATGGGATTTTTCCGCGATCTTTTCACAAAATTTGTAGGGGGATATTTTTCGAGATATTTTTTCGCGAAATTTGACGTAATCTAAGGGTTTTTTTCGCGATATTCGATGAAATGTGCAGTGTTTTTCGCGATATTTGACGAAATTTGTGTCTTTTCAACGGTATTAGACAAAATTTTCGTTTTAACAAAAGTTACATTTCCCCTCCTTCTTCCCCTCCTCCATTCCTTTGACGAAATTCACGTTTTTCCGCGCGTTTCTTTCGTGATCCTTTGATAAAATGAACGATTTTTTCGCGATTCTTAAATGGAATTTGTATTTTTTTGGCCTTTTTTAGCACTTTCCAACAAAGTTGAAAAGTGCTTATGCATTCGGATTGTCTGGCCGTCTGGCCGTATGTCCGGAAAGCCGTCTGTCCGCGCTCTAACTCACGTAAATATACTCGGATTACCATGAAATTTTAGGACGTTATTGACATTTATCCTAGCACGAACCCTATTGAAAATGAAGTATCTACCATGATTAGTTTATCTACAGAGAGAAGCAAAAGTTTCCCATTACATTAGGGCTTATGGGGAAAAATCGTTAATATACTCGGATTTCCATGAAATTTTAGGACGTTATTGAGGTTTACCCTAGCACGAACCCTATTGAAAATGAAGTATCTACCATGAATAGTTTATCTACAGGGCGAATCAAATGTTTCCCTTTACATTTGGGGAAAAATTCGTTTCAAAGGAATTTTAAAGATGTTATACCCTGTCAAACATATTAAAATATGCATTCTATAAAATATAAGGTGAAAATGTAGCTATTATTCATTTACAGGGCCACACAAAAGAATTCCAATAGATAATGGTAAAAGGGGGAATTGTGTGTGACATATTTTAAATATATTAAGCTTTTTCATGTATAAATTGATACATGTCACTGAAGCTTAATATAAATTATACGCTACTGCTCTTGCATAATATGAAGTACATAGCATTTACAGGGCCATACAAAAGATTTCAAATAGTATATTCTTTCCGAAATACCGTATATGTGTTCGATGATGGCTGATGGAGGGATGACATGCATTTTAATTATGATATGCGCGTTTATATTTCGCTAAATATATGCACATTAAATGGTGTGTATAAATGTTATAGTTGATATACAGGGCTACCCAAAAGAGTTCATGAACTTTACTGAATATGAGCGTAAATGATTTAAACGTGGTTCTTAAATAAGCTATGCATTTTTACGCTGAGCTTCATTCAATTTACTGAGAAATGTTTTCAGAATATAGATATAGGATATGCAGGGCCACGCAAAGAATTCGATACATGTATGCCTATGAATGATGATTTATGAGATGGTGATTTCAGTTGTTTTAAAAGTGTTTTAGTTTACAATAAATTTAAACCTAATGCTGACGTGTAATAATGGTACAATGTAAACTACAGGGCTGAACAAAAGTACTCAAGTATGTTTCCATCTAATAGTATGAATTTCTGAAAAAGAAATTTCAAGCTACTGTGTATTTTTTTGCTAAACTAAATTTTCCCATTATATCAACTGACATATGAAATACAGGGCTGTTAAAAAGTACTGGAATACATAATTGGGTACATTTGTCTATATTACACTATTATTTCCCTAAATAACAAAGTTTTGTTAAAGATTTCATTAAGTGTTGGAAAGTGCTTCATAATCTATGCTTAACGCATGATTTTTCTTACTTGTTTTCACATGCGCAGGTTTATCAGTCTTTATCTCTAGTATAAAGAAATAAGACTTTGCATTTTTGAAACAGGAAAGTGACGAAAATAGGAACATGGATTAAAAGCCATTTAAATTTTTAAATGATATGGTTAACTGAGCTGCTAGTACAAAAAAAAGAGATTATAATATCTCGCATTATAATTGCCTTATTGATAAAATTGAGATGCAGAATATTCACAATTAAGTAAGCTTTCATTTTATATTAAAAAAAGAAAATTGACATTTTGACCAATTTTGAAGTAATCTTTCCTCTTAACCACTTAATGGTCGCATTAAATTACGGTTTAAAAATTCAAATTCATTATTTCCACCATTTTTTAAATATTCATATATTTAATAACAAACAAACTGATACCAAAATAAAACCAATTACACTATTTTATAATTTTAGTGGGGATGAAACAATTTTGAATAAAAGCCGATAAACTTGCAGCCCGTGAATTTCTCGGGCGCTACGATTAAGTGGTTAATACAGCGACCAGGATTTTACGAAATTACAAGTAGGGGAAGATGGGGATACTTGAGCCACTTTTTAAATTTATTATTTTTTTTTCATTTTTTTATAATTTCTTAGAACAAAATAAAATAATGAAAACAAAAATTTGATATTTTTTCTTCGACTGAAAACCACTTTCAATAAATTGAACTATTTTTCTATGTCTAATAAATTTTTATTTTCTCTTTTATATCGTGGCTCATGTATCCACATGAGGGGGATACTTGAGTCATAATGAAGGGATACTTGAGCCAGTACGGAAAAATAAATAGAAACGTAATTTTTTCCCTATATTTTTGCATAAATATTTTACAGAATGATACATTATGACATATAATATCCTTCAAAACCAATTGAGGAAACAAAGATCATTTTTTTGTCGTTATAACTGGTGGTAACTTGAGTTATATCAATGATATCAACATCCTCAGTTGGGGGCCCTTTAAATTTGGAATCTGTAAGTCTTCGAGAAAATTTAATTTCCAATTCATTTTCTGAAATTTTAAGCACTTGTCCAACAAATCTTTTAATATTTTTCTTTCCGGCATATTTAACTAGCAACCTATCATCAATAGAAGGTTTTCTGTTTGTATCATCACCATCATTGACAGAATTTCCATCTAAAGATATTGTCGAACTCATGATTTTAATTCAGTAGCTGTCGGAATCTGAGCCAGATGTATCATTCCACTCTTTCAAACACTTTTTTGATTTCACAGGAAAAGATTTTGTCCTTACCTTTGGCTCCATGCAGGTAAGTTTGAACTGTGATTTTTGTTGCTTTTTTTTTTGTTTTTTGAGCGCTCTTTTTACCAATTCTTCAAATTTCTTTTAAAAAAAGTTACAGTAACAGAGGTTACAATTTCAACATAAAATATTAATCTTAATATATTATATTAAAAATAAATATTTTAATATGTTGGACTTAACTCATTAAAGTATTAGAGATAATAACCTGTAAAACAGTTTAAAAAAGTTATTTTAATGTAATAAAATATAATTGTAAACTATGTTTACATTCATCTAGATAGGCTATGTTGTTAGTAAAAATGAAAAATAAAATGGATATTTTCATTAAAAAATATACATTTTTAATATTTTTTTCCAAGTCATTATTATTTTAAGGGAAAGAAAAATTAAAAAATAATATTCTCCTTTTTATCTAGAAAAATAGTGAATATAAGGACGTAATTTTATTTTTTGTTTGTTTCACCCATGTCAAATTTCCTAGTAGGGATGGTTGAGGCATGGCTCAAGTATCCTCATTACCACTATTTTTGGTTATCAGAATTTTACTAAGTAAAGCATGCAACAATTTGAACTATTTTAGATTCAAAATACAATTGAAGATATTACTAACTATTAAAGCTTCATTTGAAGATCTTGGCTGATTATTAATTTCTTTTTCCAAAATGCCGATTTATTAGAAAATCTTTTCGTACCATGAAAAGTTTTTCAATCCTATTATAAGAACTAAAAAATATACAAATATTTATCAAGCACTGACGCATACATAAACAAAGTTGCGCTTTGTTTATCCTTTTGTAAAGTATTTTACAGGGTTTGTAAAATTGTATTGATGTTGTTAAATGAAACTAGTCAACTGTTCAATTAAAAGTATTTTTTTTAAATAGCTGCATATTTAATTAAATTTTTTATTATTTGTTTTAATTGCATTTAAAATATATTTATTGCATTTTTAAATATTGATATTTTTGCACAGTTATTTTTTTAAGATTTTCAGATGCGTCCAAAACCTTCTTCTTTCTCACACATGTTAATAGTTCCTGAAAAAATAGCAAAGCAGCGCTACCAGTTTGGTAAATACTCACATTCTAGTTAGCAACAACTTATGCCAACTTCTAACTGAACCTGAATTTTGATGAAAATCGGTGCATTAATTTTTTAGGCAGACCTCTTGCGGAAATCTTAAAAAATTACATAATCACGCCACCTGTTTTGTGATTTACACCAAAAACGAAAAAAGTTCAACTTTTATCAGGTATTAACAGAATCTGAAGTTTGATGCATGCATTTGTTCTTGAGTTCCAGCTATTGCGAAATCGTGAACAAAGCATTATAGAGTGACAGAGTAACGGACAGACATTTTCTAAAAACTATCAAATCGTGTTCAGGACTTTCTAAAACCTATAAATCCGTAGAAAACCGAAAATCAATATTTTCAACTAATCCAATTCCTTTTACTTGTAAAGATAAAATATATTAAAAATGAAAAATTAGTTCCAATAAAGTAAATTCAGGGCTCGTAGTGTTCCGAAAACATTCTCACTTACTACGACTATTTCAAAATAATAATCTTTATTCTATAATTTTATTGAAGATGTTAAAGAATTATTCTTATTTAAAATACTGATAGAAAAGTGCAAAAATTTTAGGAACACTGCGAGCCCTACTAGATTATACACTATCTACCAATAAGTATTTTGATGCATGTGATCGAAAAGAAAAAACAACATTTGTTCAAATTCAGTAGTTACCTGAGATAGAGCATTCAGGAGAAGCAATTAAATCCGCAGCCTTCATGACATTCTTTCTCCAATTCCTTATATGACTGCTAGTAGTATCTTTTTTCAATTGCGTTTTAAGATAATAGGTCAATTCCTCCACTGATTTTGGACACTTGTCGCATTACTCAACCTTTTAAACTGTGACGGTTCAATTTTCAACAACTTAATTTAAATTCTGTAATATCACAGAGGTCCTTGAATAATCGACAAAATTTATCTAAAAAAGGTTTCATGTATTTTTTCATGTATGTGTTAAATCGAATTTTTCCTTTGCAAAATATTGGTGCCAATATGACATGAGTAATTTTGAAGAAATTTATCCACCAGAGCACAAAGAATTGAGAATTGATGTTTTATATTTTTCAAAAAAAAAATTTCTTTAACTTTCGGAACCGGCTGGAACTAGTTCTGAAATTGGTACTATCATAATATAAAAAATAACCAAAATCCAAAAAGTAAAAATTGAGCCGGTTTTAAATCGTTCTCAGGTATCCTGCGCAAAAACATCCATGTAAAAATATAAAATTTGAGCGATATTTGAAAATAACGCCCCCATATACTTAACATTATCACCCGGGTCTTTTTGAGTGACTCGAGAAGGTTTTTAATTCGGTGATCACACGCGTCAAACATGTTTTCGATTGAGTCCAGTTCTAGGTTCTGCGTAGCCCAATCGAATATTTTAATCTCATCGTCATCTTACCAGTCTATGGTGAACCTCGCAACATGACAGCTACGTCGTCATCCTTGCAGTAAACTGGGAATAACCCATAAATCTTCCACAACGTAAGCAGTACGCACGCTGTCATCCAAAATAGTGTAATAGGCGTCAGTGTTGAGATTAATACTAGAATTACCGGAAAAAATCGATTCCACTCCCACCATATGATTAAATTTCAATTCCAGCCAGAATTTTTTTCTTGGAATAAGTTAAATTTAAAACACTGAGATTGACGTTAAATAAATCAATTAAACAATTTCGAATAAAAATTCTGGTGTGAAGCATTATTACCAAACTTCATTAGAATTTCCGGGTACTCTAGTGTTAAACCCTTGGAAAAGAAAATCCGGTATATGAGCCGCATGAAGTGCTCAGATTGCTTGTTTATACCCACCAGTAAAATTTTCCTAAAAAAATTCCTTGCATAATCAGAGAATTTTATCGATTCAGTGAGGCACAATTTTCTATTTTTAAAAATCCGTGACAAACGGTTAAGAAATTCGTAAAAGGCTACCGTCGCAAAATTGGGTTAACATGAATTGTGATCAAGGGTCTCAGACCAAAGCAGGAAAAACATCCCCAGACCACAATTCCCCCTCTATCAAACTTATCTATAAGCACAATACATTCTGATAAGAGGGGTTTTCGTGAAAGACGTCAGAGCCAGACCCTACCTCCCGCACGGTAGGGATATTTTAAAATTCTAATTGCAAGATATTTTGTACAACAGGAGTGTCAAACTGTAGACGCAAGGAGTCACTAAATTTTAACAGCAATAGTAGATTCGATAAATAGAAAACATTTGATGATTGGACATGATAATTATTTCTTTATTTTTTAGGGGTAACCGGTGGGACGGAGTTTCAATTTCTGTACAATGTCATTTGTCATGTTTCCTGAAAAGAACATTCTTTTATATTAAGAACTCTAGAAATAAAAGCATAACATTCCGTAAAAAATGTAATTCTCTTCCTAAAAAAACTAATTTCTCCACGAGTGTACGTACCATTCTCATAAAAATGAACACAGTTTATTGCGAGAAGCCTGTTAGTCTTGTTATACAGTTTCAACGCTTTTGACAAGGCTCATAGGCATCAAAGAATTCAGAGAATTTTAAATGTTTTAATATCAGAGTTTTTGTAAAGTATTGGTTGCTAGATGGGAAAACGGTTTTATTTACGTTAAAGAAAACAAATATTACATTACAAAAATTATGGTAAAGCGCCCTTTCAGAATACGAACCCTGTTTTGCGACATTAGTTTTTGGAGAGTAATACAAAAGATATTCCTTTTTCTTCAATTTGTTTACGTTTCCTTGTGGAGGTTGTGAAAAAAATCTTTTCGGATATATGTGATGTCTTTTATACGATTTACAAACCTGTAAGTTTAAGATAATCTATCATGTATTTTGTTACATATTTAACAAAACATCTAAAATCACAAGTGACCGGTCGTAATTGCCAATTTAGTTTATAAAACAGATTTATTTTATCTGCCGTCTACACCGAATGCATTCCGGAAACTTTTCTTTCCCGTTAACCCTTTCCAGCGCCCACAAATTCTGTTAGTAAAATGCGAAATTGTTGACTGACACTGGAATTTAGAAAATAATTTTTTAGAAATTAAGAGCTCCCTGATTTAAGCTGTAATTGGAAAAATAAAGTTTTACTAAAAATATTATTGGTACCACTTGTAAGTTTGGAATTAAATTTTGGTGTGCCCGGACTGAACACACTGCGTAAGAAAGGGTTAAATATATCGATAAAAACGGGATTAAACTGAGTTTTTAAAGAATAAAAAATAAATGAAATAGTAATTAAACAGTACACACATTTTTAATTAACATTTTCTACGAAAAGAGAATAGTTTTTTTAATTATCAATTAAAAATTCTTTGTAAATTTATTTTATGGGCGATTATGATAAACCAACAGAGAGTAAAAAGACATCTTAAACTTTTGCGTAAGATGTTTCTTTTTTTAAAGGAAAATATTCAATAACATCTTCCCAAAAATGGAACAAAGTTGTTTGGAAACATGCCAAATAGACAATATACTTAAGAAATGACTTTTAGGATATGCTATGAAATCTTCGCAAACGACATTCCATAAAAACATAGACATTTAAATAAAATTTTTTGAATGAAATGTTTAGCTTAAACATAGCGAATAAAATACACTTTTTGAAACTTGGAAATTTTATTATTCAATATTTAGATTATTTAAAAATTTATTTCAGCGATTCAGTTATAAACAGTTGAAAAATTATTCTTACAAATTTTCTCAGGCAAAAAGTATAGGATTATTTAATTTTACAGAAAATGTTGAATCACACAAAATTATGACTTTGTCTTTCTTTTTGAAAAAGTAAAGTAAATGGAAAGATTTAATTTTGAAACTTTATTCTTAGCCTGATCTTAGCCTGAATAAATGTTTATCGTGTTATTAAATATCAGCTCTCAGTAGTAAACATCAGTTGCTTTAAAAATACAATAGTAGATGTTTAATCATTTTTCTCTGTCTTCTTTGTCTTTTAGCACTTTTCAACAAACTTATAAAGTTCTTATGCATTCGGTATTCCTGCCTGCCTGGCAGTCTGTCCACTCTCTAACTCCGGTAAATATACTCGGACTTTCATGCAATTAATAAAATTAATGCAAGGTGACCAAAGCATGTTTGGTGTTGCATATGAAATTTGTACGATTAATGACTGCATTACAGGGATTTTCAAAATATTCGATTATGGTACATGGGGAGAAATCGTTTGGAGAGTAATTTTAATGACATTACGCTGTTTCAAATGTATTGAAACTGATATAAATCACCGAATTTCACTAAGATCAAGTTGAAATAGAGCATTAATAGCTTTTTTTAAATAATTATCAGGGACACACAAAAAAATCTGTTATAATACTGCCTTTGCCTAATAATTACTGGAAAATACGCTTTAAAATTCGGTATGTACTTCTAAATTTAATTAGGTTTTTTTGCATATTACTCTTTATACATAAATTATAAGATATTAATTATATTATCAGAGGATGCGTAATGCTTTATTATTTCAAGTATTATTTTTAAAAGAAAAAAATGCTTTATTAATTGAAAAAGAATATGCAAGTTCTGCAGTTGAACAAGGTCTCTACGACTTCTAAAATCTCATTATTAAGGAGAAACATTTTGATTACAAATAGTTTTGCGAGACTCCTTTTTAATTCTAATGAGTGCGTGAATATTATGTATAACAAGTGATTAATAATTTGTAACTTTGCATAGTAATTCCATTTGCTATGTTTGTCATATTCAAAACTTTATCTAAACTCAATGCATATCTTAGCAAAAGTTTCTAAACAGCGCTAAATAGATTAAAATCTATGTAGTTCTTAATGATTATTGTATAATTCCTGTTTTAAGAAAATAAAATCTTCTCAATTTTGGCATTTCAAAGTTTTTTTATTTTTTTTCAAATTTATCAGATTGGGAACAACTGAATATTTACGCATATGAGTATACTTTTTCAGTTATTATTAATAATGGGTTATATTTGATTTCATTTCTATTTAAGAACAATTCATGTGTTAAATATAGTAAATATAAATTAGATAAAACGAATTGCTTAATTAAACATTGTAAATAAAGTTAAACATCTCGTATAAGTTACCTTTATCTGATATAACATAAATTGTGAGCAGAAATTATTTAAACAAATGCATAAATATTATAATGAATAGGGGACACCATATGCTAGTTATATATTTCAATTTCTGCTTCCTTACAAATGTTCTTTTGTCGAAATATTTTATCCTACAACTGTGACTTAGCTAGCACTAATCTAATCTCAAATGTCACTTTCTCTTTCAGAAATAACATTCTTTTGTAGAATAAAAGAGACTTACTAGGATAATTCAATATTTATTCTTCGATATTGCAGTATAAACGAAGAAACAGCAACTATACATGATTTATATATCATGTTAAAACTCCAATTAATCGAAGTTTCCAAAGATAAGATAATGTGAACAGCAAAAGTTTTATTTACTCTTCATAATACGATTTTCCAAATGACTAGATTAAATTTTTAAAATTATACCCATGAGATCATATTCAATATAATACCAAATAATTTTAATACGTAGTGTGTTTTAAACAAGTTATATCCTACAGCATGTTATTCTAAAACTTTTGAAAATACATAGTACAACATTGTTAATCTTTGCTAGATTCACAAATTACTTAAAACTTCTCAGTCGGCTATGTTATTTAAAAGTATATAGAAAACTTTTTGTTGATTTAATAATCTATAACACCAGGTCCTTTTCCAATTTTCAGAAATGTATTGTGATAAGTATATCATTTTTTATACTTTTGCTGACAAATATTTTGTAACTGCATACAATAAATCCTTTTTCAGATTTTACAGTTTATGCATGTTATATATATATATATATATATATATATATATATATACAGGGTGTCCGAAAAGTCTGGAAACGGCCGAATAATTCGAGAAATACATATGAGATTGAAAAACGTAAATATACGTGTTAAATATTTTTAAATAAGCTACTCAGTGATACCACATTTGACCCTCGCAACCGACCCCCTGAGGTTCAGAGAGGGTCGAACTTTGAAATCTTAAATTATAACCCCCATTTTTTATTGCAGATTCGGATTCTACGGACAAAAATACGTAACTTTTGTATTTGATGTTTATTTCAAATCCTCGTTTATCACGGTGTATTCGAGCATATTAAATCGATACATATTTCGGCTTTTCCAACGGGATTTTCCCTAATCGAAACTGATTGGGCAGAATTTTTGACGTCAAATTCCCCGTCTTTTGCAGAAATAGCGTTTCCTGAAAATCACCCGTGGCGATTATTTCAATAGTGCTACACTGTTAAAAATCTGACCCATTTGCTGCAGCGTCACTCCACAGCTATTATAGAATATCTCTTTTGTGACCAATGAGAGTGCTCCATAACACAGTAAAGTAATCGTTTTCTATAAAAGTGGTGGAATGACGATGCAGCAAAAGTGTCAATTTTTTACAGTGCACTTTACTGTGTTATGGAACATTCTCATTGGTCATGAAACAGATATTCTATAAAAGCTGTGGAGTGACGCTACAGAAAATGGGTCAAATTTTTAACTGTGTGCAGTACTATCGAAATAATCGGCATGGGTGATTTTCAGGAAACGCTATTCTTGCAAAAAACGAGGAATTTGATGTCATAAATTCTCCCCAATTAGTTTCGATTAGGGAAAATCTCGTTGGAAAAGTCGAAAAATGTATCGATTTAATATGCTCGAATACACCGTGATAAACGAGGATTCGAAATAAACATCAAATACAAAAGTTGCGTATTTTTGTCCGTAGAATCCGAATCTGCAATAAAAAATGAGGGTTATAATTTAAGATTTCGAAGTTGGACCCCCTCTGACCCCCAGTGGGTCGGTTACGAAGGTCAAATTTGGTATCACTGAGTAGCTTATTTAAAAATATTTAACACGTATATTTACGTTTTTCAATCTCATATGTATTTCTTGAGTTATTCGACCGTTTCCAGACTTTTCGGACACCCTGTATATATATATAGTATTTTTCATTGAATTATGTTTTGCTTTGGCGATTAATTACGTAGTTTAGAAATCATTTTCAGGTTTATCCTGATTTCTAATCAGAAATTAATTGCAATTAATGCGTCTATTTCGTATTACCTTTGATAATGAGCTAAATACCACATTTCCAATACTTCGTATTTGTTCTAATAGTAACTCCTCTGTCTTAACGTAGTTTGTTGTTTAATGGATTATTCCATATTTTGATGTTGAATAGTATTGTATAATGGTTCATTATATATCTATACAGGGTGTCCAGAAAATAACACTATGATTTCAAAATTAAATTTCTCAAAAACAAATATCGTTAGTAATATGCAGTAAACGGTTTTTTCATTAGGTAGTCTGTAAAAATCTTATACAAAAATTTCAAACAGTGAATATTTTGAAAAAATTGTGTTCTGATTGAATAGAATGCTTTGATTTGGCATTTTTCTTGTTTTAGATTGCCTGCAGAGAAATAATTTTTCAGCTTACAGTGGAATATTTAAATGATTTTTCGAAGTAATTTTTTAGAACTTCGAAATTTCAAAAATTGAATTTCAAAAAAATATCAAATATGACACTTTAAGCCGAAAAACACAATATCTGGCATCAATCTAAAGCAAGAAGAATGTCAAATCAAAGCATTCTTTGCAATCAGAACACAATCTTTTCAAAATATTTACCGTTCGAGACTTTTGTATAAGATTTTTACAGCCTACCTGATAAACAAACCGTTTACTGCATAATTCTATTGATCTTTGTTTTTGAGAAATTTAATTTTGAAATCAGGGTGTTATTTGCTGAACATCCTGTATATATATATATATATAATTTAGAAAGACAAAATATACAGAGTGTTTCACTTCCAAACCAACATACTAGTAAGAGGTGTCGGGGTCAAAGAGACGACTCGGAATCACACAGCAATGCAGGGTACAAAATGCTGTAATTGAGAGTTATGACTCAAAACAATGTGGCTTTGGGCTACATTTTCAATATCAGATGTCTTCATTGGCACTACTTTTTTAAAACGGCAGAATTCAACATATTCAATAACATGCTAATTAAGGCGAAAATAAGGTGGATTTTATAATTAAAAAAGAACTGGTGCCAATTAACAAATCTTCATTTAACAGGGTTCGTACGGATCCTGGAATTCCATGAACAGAAAATTCTTCGGTACCAGTATTTTCTTGTTAAAACTCTGTGACTAATGAAGATGAAATTTTACGCTTTTGAACTCTATTTTTATCTAAAGAAATGCTAGTATTTCACCTGGAAAATAACGTAAGCGTACGAACCATATTTAAAAAATTTAGTCCACTGGCAACACTGCTTCAAAGCAACAGAGAAATAAAACATAAACAGCAAAATATTAATGTTACTGAAATCATTTATTAAAAGTTTGTACTGCAGAGGATGGTCAAAATTACGACCAGAAGTTGTCAGACAGGCTTGACAGTGACCCGCTGTTCTTTTAGTTGAATACATCGTCGCTCGAGTATCTGCAGCTTCCGGGATGAAACTCAAATCCCCAACCGTAAGAATTTCTATGTGGCGCCGCTGTGAAAGATGACGTGAATCGCAGATAATTCTGCCATTGGATAAGGAAAATAAAATTAATTCAAATTACTGGTGTCCATAGCATTTTGAGACACGATTTACTCGAGAAACCTCGCAATAGTATTTGAGAAACATACTTATCCTTAATGTTCATGAAGATTTTGTCAAAAAATGACCCATACTACACTGTTCAAAACAATTAAAGGATATTGCAGTTTTAGGTGGATTTTGTAACTGGGAAACTTTGTAGCTGATTGATACATGGTCGACAGACATAGTAGGTTATACGAGAATAAATTACACATGTTTGGCAGAAAAAAAATGCATTTTATTGCGCATTTGTGTACAAAAGGAAAAAAACACAAATTGTGCATATGAGAAAAAAAAGTATAAGAAAAGGTGTTTTCTTCAAAGAAAATCGATTTCAGTAGGGGGTATGGTTTCCACGGGCGGTCAGCAACGTTGAACACCTTTGAGGCATGGACTCAATGAAGCTATTAATGACGAGTTGGGGTATTCTGCCCCACTCTTCCAGAAGAGCTCTTTCCAGTTCTTGGAGAGTTTGTGGGGGTTGTTGGCGGTCAGAAACTCGTCTTCTTAGAGCATCCCAAACGTTCTCGATTGGATTCATGTCTGGAGAACACGCTGGCCATTCCATTCGAACGATTCCTTCCTCGAAAAGGAAATCCTCCACCAGGTTTGCACGATGTGGCCTGCAGTTATCGTCCATTAAAATGAAGTTATCTCCGATTGCTGCAGCGTAAGGGACTACAATAGGTCTGAGGATCTCATCGCTATATCGGCGACCAGTCAGAGCTCCATCTCGAATGATGTAGAGGTCAGCGCGCCAGTCAATGGAGATGTCACCATACACCAACACTCCTCCACCGCCAAATCTGACACTTTCGTGCACGAACGCAGGATTGTTCCTACTTCCACTGTCCCTCCAGATGAAAATACGCCTATTATCCGGATGCACAGAAAAACGGGACTCGTCAGAAAACAGAATATTGCTCCATTCATTTCTCCTTTAGTTGAAATGCTCGGTTACCCACTCCCTGTGGTCGCGACGATGCCTTGATGTTAATCTAACACATACCATCGGTCGGCGAGCATACAGACCTACAGCATGAAGCCGGTTTCGGACAGTCTGATTTGAAATCGTGGTGCCTGTAACCGAGCGAAGGTGTTGTTGGAGAAGAGTAGCGTTCATGTTTCGGTGTCTCCGAGCTGTTAACGCTAAATACCGCTCTTCATTGGGCGTTGTTGCCCGTCTACGACCTTGCCCTGGTCTTCGGCCTGCACATCCACTCTCCAAAAAAACGATTCCAGATCCTGGAAATGATACTTTGTGACATTCCAATGGCTTGCGCTACTTCGGCTTGAGTTTGGCCCCCTTCTAACCTACCAACAATTCTCCAAGCTTCTGAATCTATCAGATGACTTCGCTGAGACATCGTACTCATCGAAACAAAGTAATCACTGAATGACGATCATCCTTGTCTTCATTATCTTTTATCGAGCTGAAAGTCAAATTTCATTCGCTGCCGCTGAAGCGACTTTTTTGACGTCGAACTCAAAATTTGCATACTCCACAGTTTGAAAACCAGAAAAATTTGCATTTGCGATTCTCTTCTTCTATTTTCGGCGAAAAAAATTTCGTTTATATCTTTATTTTATATAAAACTTCAAATATCCTTTAATTGTTTTGAGCAGTGTATTTATAAAAAATGCATAAATTTTTGTTTTAGTTTTATCTAAATAATTGATTTTATTATACTTTCAGAACTTTACATTTCAATAATTTAACATTCAAAATTCACATTCATTTTGTATTTTACAAATTAGAAATGAAGACCTTAATTATTCGATAAAATATGATTTTGTGATTATCGTAATTTCCGGCGTATAATCCGCAGATCAAACAATTCTTTTTGGAACAAGAAATTTTATTTAGTGATTAACCCTTTCCTGCACGGGTAAAATCTGTTAGTAAAATGAGAAATTATCGACTGGCACCGGTATTCACAAACGAAATTTTTAGATATGTTGAAATTCTTAATTCCTTAATTCCTTGAAATTCTTAATCTTTTTATTCCAAAAGAAAAATTTTACTAAAATGTTATTCCGGCTTATTGCAAGTTTGGAATAAAAATTAGGTATCCCAGACCGGGCACAGTGTGCGAGAAAGGGTTAAAGAGAAATATTCACGGCGATCTAGTAAACTAAATTTAAAAATATATATATGGGTCAAAAAATGAGTGTTTGATCTACGGATTACACGTCGGCGTATAATCCGCAGATCAAACAATTCTTTTTGGACCCAGAAATTTTATTTAGTGATTAACCCATTAACGCCCAGCGTCCTCTTTTGAGGACGGTTACAAAAAAAGCAAGAAAGCGATTTTCCCACCAGTAAAGAGGAAGATAAATATATACCTTCTTTTATGAGACAGAATTCTTGATAAATTTAGAAAAAAGTTAATTTGATTTTAAAAGTAGTGGGAAATACAAAATTTAAATTTTAACGAAGAAAATAATTTGGGCGTTAATGGGTTAAAGAGAAATATTCACGGCGATTTAGTAAACTAAATTTTTTAAAAATAAATATGAATCAAAAGATGATTGTTTGATTTACGGATTACATGTCGGAATTAACAGTACACAAATATTAGGTCAACCGGAAAGTACTGTCGTATAATGCTATTCCAAGCCTACTTTTTTGAAATTCACATTTCTTTATTGGTAGCCCTTCTTGAAATATTGGAATTCCCATTGTTTTCAGATTAACTTGAAACGTGGGAATTTTACCATTTCAAAATAAGTGTACCAATGAAGACAGTGTTGCCAGATGGGCTACTTTTTAGGTGCGTTCGTAATTATGTAAATACGTAGCACCTATTGTTGTCGCTCAGTCCGTCCGTCCGTCTGTCAGTCCGTCTGTCCGAAATTTAAAATACATAATTAGAACATAATTTTGTCGAGTCATTTCAAATTTTATGAAAATCGGATGGATAGATCAATTACAGGGACATTCAAAATGATTCCGTTACATTACGGTCAATAGGGAAAAAGTTTTAAATGCATTTTAATCGTTTGAAATTTAAAACATATAATTATTGCGTAATTTTGTCGAGTCATTTCAAATGTTATGAAAATCGGATGCATAGATCAATTACAGGGACAATCAAAAAGATTCCGTTACATTACGGTCAATGAGGAAAAAAATTCAAATGCATTTTAATGATGTTACACTCATTCGAACATAATAGAACTGGCAGGAATCTATGAAATATATACTAAAATATGCATTCTGTACAGTCTGTGATGCAAAGAATTTTTATTATTAAATTACAGGGCCACACAAAAGTATTCCACTATATAATGCTATACGGGGAAACATGGTTTGGTACGTGTTTTAATTATATTCAACTATTTCACATTTTATGAATAAGATATACGTTGCTGAGGTGTAGTAAAAATTACTTCCTGCATATTTACAGAAACGTAAATATTTCGACTACTATACTGTATCCGGAGTACGCTCTACTATATCAGTAAGATCTGAATATTTTTAAAACTTCGTTATCGTACGAACGCACCTCATTTGCTACGTTCACGTGCAATTTCCAACTTGTTTTAATTAAGATTTTTCATTAGCACCACTTTTTTGAAATGGTAAAATGAGGCTTACCTAATACCATATTAACTAAGGCGAAAAGAAAGGGAATTTTACCGTTTCAAAAAAGTGGCGCCTATCAAGATATTTTAATTTTAAAAAATAGCACACTGGCAACACTGAATGAAGAAATAAGAATATTAAAAAGTGGGCGTTAAATAACATTTTATGACATTTTTTCCGGTTAATCTAATATAAAGAATTTGAAAAAAAATAATTTATGAAAAAATAATTTTTCATTTTTTTAACGTTTATCAATTTTAAATGTTCTAACTTCCCTTTCGAATTTCCGATAAAAAAGTATTACTTTTCGCTAAAATATTTTATGATAAAAGCATATCATATATGCAATGTTCGATTTAAAAATACAGGTTTAATTAATGTATTATATTATATTAATGTAATTATTTGATTGCGTTTTTTAGAAAAAAAATCGTTCATTTATTACCTTTATATTTAATTTATTGCGTTACTGTCAGAACAATTCGTTTAAAAATTACACTTGTCTTTATTAATTTTGTTCTTTATCAGTATATTTTCTCAATTTATTTATTTTCTTTTAAATTTTCTTTTAATACTTATTCAGGTAAAACAATAATCCTCCAATGCTAGTCACATTTTGACAACACAATGAAATTCTACGAAGATCTTTTGGTTACATGCAAATCATGCGAAAATTCAGCGTTCGGAAAGGGTCTGTTTTTGAATATCAGTTACTCCGAAGATATTTTTTATCCTATATTTCTACAGTCTTTGCAATAGAAACATCTTTCGGAGATTTCCTTAAACAAAATTTTCCAGAAAACTTAAAAAGTAACTTTCGTTTTAAAAAAGCTATTTATAAAACTGTCTGTAAATCTGATACAAGTAAAATTCTCATTTACCTCGACTAGAACTCATTTTCTGAATCAAATTGCTAAAAAACAATACAAATGCAACTGGATTACGGTCATGATGAATTTATTTTGGTTATATAATATACATTGGTGGTGGATGCTAATCAGGAAAAAATTAAATAATGGCGTATAAATGTTTACGAAACATAATAAATAGTACGTTATCGGATAATACACTGCTCAAAACAATTAAAGGATATTTGAAGTTTTATATAAAATAAAGATATAAACGAGTTTTTTTTTGCCGAAAATAGAAGAAGAGAATCTCAAATGCAAATTTTTCTGGTTTTCAAACTGTGGAGTATGCAAATTTTGAGTTCGACGTCAAAAACGTCGCTTCAACGACAGCGAATGAAATTTGACTTTCAACTGGATAAAAGAGAATGAAGACAAGGATGATCGTCATTCAGTTATTGCTTTGTTTCGATGAGTACGATGTCTCAGCGAAGTCATTTGACAGATTCAGAAGCTTGGAGAATTGTTGGTAGGTTAGAAGGGGGCCAAACTCAAGCCGAAGTAGCGCAGGCCATTGGAGTGTCACAAAGTGTCATTTCTAGGATCTGGAACCGTTTTTTGGAGACTGGATGTGCAGGCCGAAGACCAGGGCAAGGTCGTAGACGGGCAACAACGCCCAATGAAGGTCGGTATTTAGCGTTAACAGCTCGGAGACACCGAAACATGAATGCTACTCTTCTCCAACAACACCTTCGCTCCGCTACAGGCACCACGATTTCAACTCAGACTGTCCGAAACCGGCTTCATGCTGTAGTTCTGTATGCTCGCCGACCGATGGTATGTGTTAGATTAACATCAAGGCGTCGTCGCGACCGCAGGGAGTGGGCAACCGAGCATGTCAACTGGAGGAGAAATGAATGGAGCAATATTCTGTTTTCTGACGAGTCCCGTTTTACTGTGCATCCGGATAATAGGCGTATTTTCACCTGGAGGGACCGTGGCAGTAAGAATAACCCTGCGTTCGTGCACGAAAGTGTCAGATTTGGCGGTGGAGGAGTGTTGGTGTATGGTGGCATCTCCATTGACGGGCGCACTGACCTCTACATCATTCGCGATGGAGCTCTGACTGGTCGCCGATATAGGGATTAGATTCAGACCTATTGTAGTCCCTTACGCTGCAGCAATCGCAGATAACTTCATTTTAATGGACGATAACTGCAGGTCACATCGTGCAAACCTGGTGGAGGATTTCCTTTTCGAGGAAGGAATCGTTCGAATGGAATGGCCAGCGTGTTCTCCAGACATGAGTCCAATCGAGCACGTTTGGGACGCTCTAGGAAGACGAGTTTCTGGCCGCCAACAACCCCCACAAACTCTCCAAGAACTGGAAAGAGCTCTTTTGGAAGAGTGGGACAGAATACCCCAACTCGTCATTAATAGCCTCATTGAGTCCATGCCTCAAAGGTGTTCAACGTTGCTGGCCGCCCGTGGAAACCATACACCCTACTGAAAATGATTTTCTTTGAAAAAAACACCTTTTCTTATTCTTTTTACTCATATGCACGAATTGTGTTTTTTTCCTTTTGCACACAAATGCGCAATAAAATGCATTTTTTTCTGCCAAACATGTGTAATTTATTCTCATGTAACCTACTATGTCTGTCGATCATGTATCAATCAGCTAAAAAGTTTCCCAGATACAAAATCCACCTAAAACTGCAATATCCTTTAATTGTTTTGAGCAATGTATTTTATTCAAATTTAGAATAAAGAAAAAATTCTCACATCTGTACAATTTTTTCAAGAAAAAAAAGAAACCACATGATTTTTTTAAGAAAATGCTTGTAATAATATGCACCAAAATAGGTTTGTATTTTTTAAGTAGACAGATTTCTAAATTATAAAAACTGAATAAAAAATAACTTATTAAAATGATATTTTTTATAAAATTCGAGTATATCACTAGGTTCTTCTGGTGTAAGGGTTATTAGTAGTAGCCATTATTTAACCCGGTAGCACACGCACCGGGTCTTTTTGACCCGTAGTACGTAAGATTTTTGCAATTGTTACCACTTATCTTCTAAAAGTAATTTTCATTTATTTTATCGCAAAATTTGTAAGGATTGTCTCCGCCTTGATAAAATGAAGTTTATAATTTGATTTTATTGGTGACAAAGCTCAAACCATTTCTACCCTGGTTAAGCGCGTGATCTCCCGGGCTAATATCAGTTTTCTCTTCGATAGAAGCCTCACCAGTGAATAAGAGGTTCTGTTCTTGAAGCTCGTATTCGGAATGTGTTTGGTGCGAACCCAATTGCGCCCGTCGGAGTTTTACGTGATTTTTCGAACCTTGTATTTCATTTCATAAATAAGTGTTAGGTTCCCTATGAAATACCCCCACAGAGGGCATCTCCTCTTTGGGACCATATTCTCGTGTTGATAATTGACCGTCATAAACAGCACTAACACTTCTTATAGAAAGACTCGGATTTTGAAGTCTTGAAGCTTTGTTAGATAAAATATGATTAGTTTTTATAGTTAAAAATAGTGGTTTTTAAACATAACGGCATAAAAATCCAGATATCACTTCAAAATTCAATAATATAAGATTTTCCCGAAAACTTCTTTCGCCTTTTTTTCAAAAAATAAACCATGAAATTTTTGATAAAGGCGATATTTTATTGAAGAACGCTTCTGCCAATCTGTTGATCAATTTTTCCTATATCTTTCTGGTAGAATATAACAAATTCTCTCCAAATCTTTTTTGATTTGGTGGCAAAATACTTACCGAAGGAACGTTATATGTCATTGAAAGAGTTTATTTTTTGTGAACAGAATTTTTCAGAAAAAGAAACAAACAGTAGTCGGACGGAGCAATGCACGGAAAATAAGGAGGATAGATCAGAGTATCTCAATCGAAAGCAAGAAATTGATTTTATAAGTCAAAGGGCATAGCCGGATAAGCATTGGAAACATGCCTTTCAATCAAATTTTCTCGATTTTTTTCCCAGGTGTATCTGCATATCTGATAATGTATTTCCCCTTTTATCAGCTTATAAATATTACTATTTTAAGAGATAAAAATGTTTTTTCGATTTTTAAAAGCCTCGTTTTCTCAAAAACTACTGTACCGAATTACATGTGATTTATTGAGTTTATATAGACATTAAAGATGCATAACTGGCAAGTTTTATATAATTTTCTGATTATAAAAAGTGTGTGAAAAACGATTAAATATTTTTGAAAAATAAAAATCATATCTTATAGTTGTCGGAAAATTACTATTTTCTTGTAAAATATTCCTCATATGTGCCCATATATTATATATAAAAGCTGTAAGTTTGCGTTGGGTACTACATATAAATATTTACAAAAGTATCTATAAAATTGATTAAAATTCATTTAAAGGCGTTACTTTGGGCGGAGCTACGTAACTTTGAAATCCGAAGATTCTCTTGAACAATGTCAATAGAAAATGTGTCAACTGATGTATTTTTGATTTCATTATAGTATAGGTCATGATTTTCAACTCAGTCCATATTATTTCGAAATCGTAAACTGATGGTTTCTAACGAAGACAATATTCTGAAATATATTTTCAATTGGAAAACAACAGCACTCTTCGATATTTAACTCTTACGACAGTTACTATAATGATTTTTATTCGAACATTCTCACCACTTTTAATGAAAGGTAATAATGAGTAAGCAGTTCAGTTTTTTTCCTCTACAACGCAAATCAAATATGAATATAACTAGAATTGGGGCCTAATGCACTCCTTTAATTCTGCGATATCATCAGGATTGGGTAGTAACAGACAATTTTTTAATCAAGATGTATGCTAATAATAACTTTTTCTTCTAATAGCAGATTTCTAAAGCTATTTAATCCGAAGATAAATATTATCGAAAGGTTCATAATGTGAGTTAAAGGAAAAAAAAAAGAAAGCTGACAGCACTGGATGATACTTTGTATTGAAAAATATATTTCTACAATTTTGAACCCTTTTATGTTTGATGAGATAAAAAATGCTTTTTTAAATAAATATAGTGCAAAAAAGAACAGTGGAAAAATTAACAGAAGATAAAATATTGTAAAGAAATAGCTAATTTTATGCGAATATATTATAATATTATATGTAAATACATAGTCGGTTTCAGTGATTTAGGCCTCACTGTCAAGAACAGTGACTTTTATGAGGGAGGAAAAAGCAGCTGACACTTGATAATATACTACATTATTTTATACATAAAAATAAAAAATATATTTTTTTTCTGTAACCACGAGTTTTTTCAAGAAACTTCCTTAACAATCACATTTCGAATTATCATTCTTAGATAACATCATAAGAAATAGAAATCATTCATTACATTAGTTTCTGATCGCGGCGGTTAACCATTACTTAGACATAAACGTTTAACATGATGGTAATCAGAGCCCATCGCTCGGTTAAAAAGCTTGAAACTACTAACTATAATTTATCTTTATAAAAACTGATGAAAGCCATTTTCATTTAAATTGGCTGTGATCACTGTTGTTACATTTCGATATCGAAGAATGTAGTTAGTTTCTATGACAAAAATATTCTTCCTTGTTTTTGTAAGTGACACCAACAAAAAATTTTGTTATCGAAACAGTATCGTCAGCGTCGAAAATGATGCTCATGTGTTCATTAAAATTTAAAATACACCAATTCTGTAAGTATACATTCCAGAGAATCTTCGGATTTCAAAGTTGCGTAGCTCCGCCCAAAGTAACGCCTTTAAATGAATTTTAATCAATTTTATAGATACTTTTGTAAATATTTATATGTACTACCCAACGCAAACTTACAGCTTTTATATATAATACATGGGCACATAAGAGGAATATTTTACTAGAAAATGGTAATTTTCCGAAAACTATAAGATATGATTTTTATTTTTCAAACATTTTTAATCGCTTTTTCATACACTTTTTATAATCAGAAAATTATACAAACCTTACCAGTTATTCATCTTTAATGTCTATATAAACTCAATAAATCACATGTAATTCGGTACAGTAGTTTTAGAGAAAACAAGGTTTTTTAAAAATTGAAAAAACATTTTTATCTCATAAAATATCAATATTTATTAGCTAATAATAGGGGAAATGGATTGTCAGATATGTAGATACACCTGGGAAAAAATCAAGAAATTTGATTGAAAGGCATGTTTTCAATGCTTAC
Source organism: Maratus speculifer (assembly GCA_964019185.1). NCBI lineage: Eukaryota > Metazoa > Arthropoda > Arachnida > Araneae > Salticidae > Maratus > Maratus speculifer. Next base: position 87,231,379 of record OZ025293.1, read on the forward strand.
CTCGTTTGTTTGCTGTTTCGGAGTTTTTGATATCTATTTCTATCTTCAGTCTGTCTAGTTGCCTGTAGTAATTTTCAGAGTTGATGGTCTGGTTAGGTGGAAGTCACTCGTATTATATCAAATTTCGCCAAATAGACACCTAATTTTTTTCTGTAAGAGTTCGGCTTTAGCTACAGTATTGGATTTTATCTCGACTGGGTCAGGATTGTTTGCATTCCTTGTTGCTATAAAGTATCCTACTTTCAAGGGGTCCACTCATTTTAAAAAAGGATCTTTTCGATGTTGAAAATGTTATCTGGGTAGTTCCATGAGCCTTTGTCGTTTAAGTCACATTTCTAGTAACTGCTAAATTGTTGGCCACCGTTATTTTAGAAAGATAAGCATTGCCTTATGCAATTAGTGAAATATCTCGTATAAAATAAGTCACATTTTTCCGTTCTAAAATATTGGTATCCAAAATCGTAGTATGTGACTTACACGACATGTGCTCATGAAAATACCCATCTACAAAGTTGCTCGTCAACAGATTGTCATTTGCAACTAATTTAATATTTTATTCGTACCAATACTTATAAAAGCACATTTCGTAGTATTTTTATTTAGCAATCGTTGTCAAAGTGTGAGTCAAAGGTTCATATTTTCAGAAAATGGTGCCAGTTAAATCGTAAAATAGCACATCGGTTGAGAAAGAGGCTTTTGGGAGAATCTTTGATTGAAAAAACAAATTCGTTGAGTTAGTTTGAGATTTAATTTTTTGCTTCGACAATGCACCCTCCTTCCTCTTCGGAAACTGCCGATTACAATTATCTTTTTTCTCTCGAAAATTCCCTTCACAAAAAAAAGTAAAAAAAAACTTATATCAGTGACATAAAGAATCACATTGGTAAGTATTTCGGAACCAAATCAAAAATATTTTAGAAAAGAAACAATTAATTCTCCTTGAAATGTAGAAGTATTGCAAAACAAAACAGCAGTGATATTCTTGAATAAAAACTTGCAGCTTTCTAAATTTGCTTTGGTTATTTATAATAAAAAAACTGAAGAAATTTCCGGGACAAAAAATAAACACATTTTTTCATTTTTCACCATGTAAAAATTATTCCCTTTTTTAAGTTGTTGAAAAAATTCTACACTCTTTTATTGCTGAATATTATTATTATTTTGTTTTGTAAACAGCAACATATTTCTATGATTCGATTAATAAAACGTTAAACATAATATTACAAAATTATATTTAACTTAAAAATTCTTCTAAATATTATTTCGGAAAACATGGCATGTCAGAGTCTAATGTTTGTGCAAGATTGTTGCGTAGATCAATAAATATTCTCCTCGATAATTATTAACGATTTTGTTCAAATATCCTGCTATGTTATAATTAGGTTCAATTACCATTTCATTGGAAATCATAAAATTAATTACCCTGAAAATTTCGCTACATCAATCTATGCAGAAACATTTCTCATGCATTAAAACAAGGCGACGTTTATAGGAATGAATTATTTGGAGCTACTAGATTTAAATGGAGTCGCTATATAATTAAAAAAATATTTTTACTAATTGAATGTAAATGAGAAATAATTATGACATATTTTTATTTATCTATTTTTTAAATAATGCCTCACATCACGTATAATTTCCTTTAGTTTTAATTAAAAAATAAAATAAAAAAATATATGCTAGACATTTATTCCTCCAACTCCTATTGTAAAATATGTTCTAGAAATTCTGCAATTCAAAAAATTTGAATTCATATTAAAATATTTCAATAATAATTTTCCCTTAATTTAATGCAGTGTTGCCAGATGGGCTACTTTTTTTAATTCAGATTCTTCACTGGCACCACTTTTTTGAAATGGTAAAATGAGGCTTGTTTAATGTCATATTAACTAAGGTAAAAAGAACGGGAATATTACCGTTTCAATAAAGTGGTGTCAATCAAGAAATTTGAATTTAAAAAAGTAGTCCACTGGCAACAGCCCCACCAGTGGCCGAGAGGTTGGGACCTCTCAACTGGTAGACGGCAGGTGCTGGGTTCGAACCCAATCGCGGCTGTCGGCCTAACCGTTCGGAGTTTTCGTGGTTTTCTTCGAACCTTGCGTAAATACGGGTTAGGTTCCCTTAGAAAGACCCCCCACGAAGGGCACTCCCCCCCTGGTCCTATATCCCTAGCGCAGATAATCGGACGTCAAAAAATCAATCAATCAATCAACCCACTGGCACCACTGATTTAATGATGAAATGTGTGTTATTAACACGTTCAGCGCGTACTACTGGTGGCCCTGAAAAAGGCTTAAGAATCCCTGTTTACGCCCACCAGTAAAATTTCACTGAAAAAATTGCCTGATTTAATCGGAGCATTTTCTCTATTTAATAAGGCACAAATTTCTGTTTTTGAAAACCAGTGACAAAATATTAAAAATTCCGTAAAAGTGTCCCGTCGCAAAGGGGTTAAATAAAGCAAATATTGCTATTTTAAATTTCTTGCATAAATTTAGAATATCTGGAATTAAAAATTCACTAATTTGGAAAAACTGGTGATAGAGTGTATGCCACCGTGGTTATTAGAGGGTTTAATAGGCATAGTGTAAAAATCGGGTGTCCGTCAATTTGTCACAGACCTCCAAAGTCATGAGACAAATTTTTACGTAAGTTGCATGCCTTCGAAAGTAAAAGGAAAGTTGCCCTCTCATGACGAAAATGAATCTTATAAAAGTACGTTCTATTACAAATTTATCCAGATTTTTGTCATATTTCGATGATAAGGTATTTTTAAGAATTATACTTTTTTTTTTTTTTTTTTTTTTTGCTAACCATTCCCTAGTTCTGCTATATTTCTATAAAAGGGAAAAATAACAGTTGTGCTGCTATATTTATTCAAATCTTTCTTTTTTGGCTATAAAAATTTTAAGATGGATTTTTTGCCTTCTTCAATACCAGATTTAATAAAGCAAAAGTTATGATTCCTAATTAGAGAGATGCATTTCAGATGGATAATTTAGGGGAAAACAACCTAATGTATCATTAGCTCATAAGATAATCCCTGAAAACCTGTGGAATTTACTTTCGGTTTATTAAATTTGGCCTCCATTTTTATTCAGAAACCTAGCGTTCATACCAGAAATAAAGAATAGTTTTTAAAACTTTACTTAATGGGTAATAATTAGCGGTCACTTAAAGTAAATTTTTTCCTCTTGAATAAATATAATATATCGGTATAAATTTAAGTTTTTGACAACCTTCCTTCAAACTGGCTCGATGCACTGTGCCCGGACCGCTCTAGTTTCGATCCACGGCTCAACCAGTGAGTTAGCAGGGTGGCGAACAGTTAGAGAAAAACCCAGTCAAGAAAAAGATGTTTAATACTAGTATTTTGTTAAAGAGAAATTTGCCTTCTTTGATTCATTTGTATCATTGGAAGTATTTTCTGTCAGAAAATATCGGCGGTTCCCTCTTTTTTCTGATTGTGTTTTTCCCTGACCACTCGCCACCCTGGTGAGGATAGATGATCCGGATGCTCTCAATATCACTAATTGAATAATATTTCGCGTCGATCCCCAGTCTCCAAAGGCACCAAGTGACGCCCAGTCGTCGCGACAGAAAACCGCCAATGGATACAGTTGAGTAAGTGTGACACTAGGCACAACAGGAAACTTCGTAAAGTCCTTCTTGTGGCCTAATGCTGTACCCTCCCAGAATATTATCACGAGACCGATACTCAAGGAAACTTATGCCGACCTCGTCAGCTCGATACTTTCTCTGTGCAACTCTGATTAGATAAGGTTAAGTGTATTGTTTTAACCCTCTGTCAGTCTAAAAAAAATTCTAAAACTGTATATTTGTTTCCACTGTCTTTCAAATGTAATGAGCATATTATAAAGAGCGCTCAAAAAAGCAGGTACAGCTATTAAAACTTACGATGGTGCGAATTCGGAACGCCTAAACTAAAAAAAAAGCATTCAGATGCAGCAAACACTATTTTGCAGTCAGTTTATGGACGTAAAATTCAGGAATCCGGGGCCCTTGACCAAATTACCTCGGCATTGTTTAACGTTTTTATAGTCACCCAAATTCTGTCACCATTATTTCTCAAAATTTTACATTGACTTTTTTTACCTCGCGAAATAAACGCAGAAAAAAAACTTTAAAAATTTATTGGTATCCAATTTAAAGGAACCGTATAAAAATGAATGTGAAAAATCATCTTACAACAGCCGCCATTTTTGTGTCAGTGCTTAAGCCTAGTATTCAAGGGGTGGTGTTTACGAACATGTTTTTACTTTATTGTATAGATTTACAAGAATGCTTATTAGCTTACGACTGGGGAAGGGATAGATTTTTTGGGGGGAGGGGAGGGGGGAAAATTAAGTGCTTCTAAAACTTCGTTTTTACTATCACCACAAAGGACACAAAATAACAAGGATTGGGAGAAAAAGCTTGTAAGAGACTTTCATCTAGTGATTATCAGGAAAAGTTATTTTTTAATGAAGTATAGGCTGCACTGCAAACTATCCGTGATTTCAAACATTACCATTCTCTCCTAAGCAACAACTCAATTCTAAAAAATAAAAACCATAAATTATTTGTGTATTTATTTGCATTTGAATAGGATATTTAAATTTAGTCGACGTATCTAGATGTACTTCCAAAACTCGGAAAGCAAGTGAAAATAAGACTTATGTGTAAAATGCATGAACTGAAAAATAGATTTTTCTTATAATTCAAAAATATAAAGTTTTCCTAAAGAATGAAATTCCTAATTTACATATTAATTGTTTTGTTAGAGAAATTTATAGTTCGAAACAACAATGCATTTACATAACATATTAATTATTCATATCCTTATAAATTCTGAAGATGAAAATCAGTTTTTTATTTTTAATTCTTTCCCATCTAAAGCAGTAAATAATATGAAAATTGCACATCATTTTTGCATTACAAAAGGGTTTTATTGCAAATCTTATTGAACACCGTAAAACATTTCTTATTTATGCATTGTACAATGCGATTTCTATGAATAAATTCTGCTTCATATTAACATAACGTACAACAAAGAAAATTTTACACTTAAACAAGACTTCAAAGAAAATGCGATTCAAATTTGGAAAATGCATTATATATAAAATGTAAGCATTAAACAAATATCTTCCGGTTACGAGGTAAGTAATATTTTTTAAGTTGTAAAATTTATGAAGAAAGCAATAAGTGGAAGTTGAAAAATTGACAAGAATAGCATGTAATTTAATTGTATACATATATTTCAGAGAAAGCTTCATTGAAAGACTTTTCCCGAATGACTTGATTTAAAATATAGTTAAACGATCTTAGTATCATGAAGAATGCATTGGTAATATGAAGAGAAAAAGTTAAAATTTACATAAAAAGTGACTTTTTGAGTAACTTGGAGATTTCAAAATTCATTCTTTAAAAAAATACATTTTTTGTGGATTTTTACGAAAACTAGGAAAGAAAACATTCTTTCAGTTTGATTTATTTCATTTTAACCCTACAAGCACCAGTTTGATCTTTTTTAATCTACATATTTGTTTTGTCTTGAAATTCGTAATTTTTTAACCCCTTCCGGGGCAAAGTATTTCTGCTCCAAAAATGTTCAAATAATCAATTCATGCCGCAATTTACGAACAAATTTATTTAAAAATAATCAAAAGCTCTTTTTTACGTCTAAAACGAGATCGAAATTGTACTAAAAATTTACTAGTCCAGTTTGTAATTTGAGCATTAAAACTAACCGTTTGCAGACTGCAAACGGCGCGGCACCCTTGACAGGGTTAAACTAGATTTTTTTTCATTCAACATGTAAATACAAATTGAAACCATGTGCAAAGGAATCATAGTCAATAGGAGAGAAAACTCTGTTACGAGTAAAGTAACTTATCACTAGAACCGCCAAAAATATTAGCATCGTGATATAAAAATATTTTTCACATGAATTTGCATCCAAATTTAATAAATAACTGAACTAATAACTTAACTTAATTTTCCGTGGTACACTTAAAATTTGTTTCTCAGAAGAACACATTTAATTTATTTTAGAAGATAAATTCCAGTTCGAATCAAAATATTTTCATTTTTTACTAGTCAAATTGACTACTGCGGCGCTCGTCATAAATTAAAAGTGTATTAAGAGTTTTAAAAAAGAAAAAAATACGCAAATAACACTTAATTTTTGCGGTATAGCACTTTCTATGAGAATTGCCAGTTTGGCAACAATTTTTATTCAGAAATTAAGAATTCATAAAATAATTAATGAATAGTATTTTATGCTTTATTTAATAAGAGATATTTTAAAATCATACACATTAAAAATACTTCTTTGAAATATCTAGCACATCAATGAAATTCCATATTCACATTGAATACCATACTGCCAACTCTAGTTCCTAAATAAAATTTTATGTAAATACAGTTTCAGCCATTTATAAAAGTATTCTGGTTTGGAGGTGTGTAATAATTCTGTATGTATGTGTGGAACAAGGTTTTCAGTTTGGCTCAATTTTTATTCAGAAACTAAGAACCCGTAATATAACAAAATAGTATTTTTTGCTTTATTTGATGGAAAAAAATATGATTTCATAAAGTAAAGCTTCTTCTTAGAAAATTTCTGGTGTGAATTTCAATATTCGAATTAAAAATGGATTTCAAACTGGGATCACTGGTATGGACAATGGAGTCATAAATAAAGAAGAGGAGACATAGTGTATAGTCTAGCATTTGCGAGTGTCGTAACTGAGGATGTTGTCAAAAGATAACGGGTATTTATATGTAAATTGAATGAACAGTTTTTCATTACCACCTATTAAAATATCCATCACTAAAAGTAAATGGAAAATTTCCCCTAATGTAAGCATCTTATTGATATTAAATTTCTCTGTAAAATATAGCAAAAAAAAAAAAAATCTATCATATTTTTTTGGTGTCTGTTTGGCCAAGTATTATAATTTTTTTGACTGACAACAGACATTAGTTTGCCTTGGTTTACACAATGTGTCGGAGCTACCATCGAAGAAGACAACTTCCACCAAGTAAAATAAATATGAGTTTTAGATATTATATTTATTGAATTTTCCATTATTTGCGCGTTAAAATAAAGACAAATTTTCTACTTAAATTACATACAGAATGGACGGGCACATAAGCTCTCGGGCTTTGATAACATATGAACTAAAAGGTAATTAAAAATCACTTTAACATTTTAAGAGGTTATTATTTTCATATTTTATTGATAATACCAACTATATTAGACATTTACATGGCATATATCCCAATTCTCCAGTTTTTTTTTTTCGCTAATTTATATCCATATTCACTTTATTAAATCGAAAAAATCTGTGATAATATAAAGCAAAATTTTTGTACTGAAAAAAGCACTTTAACATTGGGAAATTTGAAAAGCAGGCTTAAAAAATTATTATTATTATTATTATTTTATGATACAATGGGCAAGAGAAATTTTAGATTCAAAAGCTAATTCTAAGAAGTGCATCGAGATTCAAAACGTATTCTATTTAAAATGCATCTGTTGTACGAACGTGTTCTAGAATTATGGTACGTCACTATTTAGATATCTTTAAGTGTGGTTGAAAGAAATAACAACAACAACAAACAAGTATGAAAAATCATGCGTTAAGCATAGATTATGAAACACTTTCCAACGCTTCCAGAAATCTTTAACAAAACTTTGTTATTTAGGGAAATAAGATGCTATTGTCCATAGCCAAATATGTATTGATGTACTTTTGAAAAGCCCTGTATTTGATCCGTCGGTTGATGCATATATATATATATGTAATAATAATTCGACGAAGGCTATGTTCCGTAAACTTCCAAGAATGTTACTTCTAAGAATCAGCTGCAGCACGAGCAGAGTTGTCGCTCCGGCAGTTGGCAAGCAGTGGAAGAGTTGCATTGGGGAATTTCCCCATTATAAAAACAAAATCCATGAGTCTTTCAATTCCTTTATTTATTAACTCATAAACTACGTAAGTTCTTCCCCACATTCACCTTGGCCTGATCATCAAATATTCCAAAACTTCGTGATTAAGCTGCATTCCAAGATATTAGAATTTTTCGGGGAAAAAGAAACAGCATCCTAATATTTTAAAAGTCAATCGCATTCTCGGAAAAAATGACATGGCTTCCGAGTAGTTTAAAGGAGAGATGCCTTCTAACCTCCTAAAAGTCCAAATGAAAAAATCATTTTCACGACAAAACTAGCGCCCTCCTACTCCGCGTCAATTATTTTAAAAAACCAATTAGGATGAACTCGAGCCTCAAACGGACAAAAATGATCAATTCTAATTGGTCGTAGCAGGCGGTCCTTGGCAAGAACTATATTTTTTCCTCGGAAGAACAAACCCTTTAGCTACGCGTAGTAACACCTGTCACGCGATGTTAAAAATAAAAAATAAAATTAAAATCCTAGGAATATTCCAGAAAGTAAAAAACTTACGAAATACCTCCCGCCTTTTTGAGAAGCAAGAAATAATTTATTAATGACTAAAGTAAGAAAAAGAATTTTAGCTGTTACAAGTTACGAAACTAAGATTGAAATATGTTCCACAAATTTAGAATTGAAGCTAAGAGAGAACAAAAAAAATGGCGAATTTTTTTTTTTTTTTTTTTTATTACATATATATATATATATACAATATAATGGGAAAATTTAGTTTAGCAAGAAAACGCATAACTGGCTGAAATTTCTCTCGCAGCACTTTATTCTAATAGATGGAAAATACCTCAATACTTTTGTTCAGCTCTGTAATTTATCCAGTATCTTTACTACACACCAGTATTTTGTTAAAATTTAGTTCAAACAAACACATTCTTAAAGCTACTTAAATCATATTTCCAGAAATTATCACATATGGGGGACCATGTAGCTAATTCTTTGCGTGACCCTGTAATCATTTTATCTATATTCTACAAACTTTTCTTAGTAAACTGAAAGCAGTTCAACGTAAAAATGCATAACTACCACCTTTAAGTTAATTACACTCATATTCAGTAACCTTTATGAGCTCTTTTGTGTAACCATGTATATCAACTATAACATTTATATAAACCATATAATTTGCAGACTTTTGTAAAACTTAAAAGCGGATATCATATTTGAAAATGCATTTCAACCATCCATCAGATGTCATCGATTATACACAGGAATTCGGATAAAAATATAAGGTTTGAAATATTTTGTGTGTCCCTGTAAGAGCTATGCACTTCATGTTATGCGTTAAATATTAAGTCTCAGTATATCAATTTTATGATACTTAAAACTGTTTAACATCATTAAAAAATGTCGCAAACAATTCCCTCCATTGAGTGGCCCTGCAAATGAATAATAACTATTATTTTGACAGCATATTTTACAGAATGCGTATTTTTGTGCACTTTGCGAATCCATGTAAATTTGAATAAGTTTAAACGGGTGTAACACCTTTAAAATTCATTTAAAACGATTTTTTCCCATTGGGCGTAATGCATCAGAAAACTTTTGACTATCACTGTAAATAAACTAATCATAGTAGAAACTTCATTTTCAATAGGGTTCGTGCTAGGGTAAACATGAATAAAATATAAAAAAATTCAGAGCAATCCGAATAGATTTACGGGAGTTAGAGCGCGGAAAGACGGCCAGACGGCCAGACAAACCGAATGCATAAACACTTTTCAGCTTTGTTGGAAAGTATTAAAAAATAAAATGATTAAAAATAAACAGGCAATTTTGAATAATTCATTTTATACATTTGTTTCTGTAAATATCTTTATAGGCGCATTTTCACGAATTATTCAAATAAATTCTCAAAGATATGAAACAAGCACATTTATTCATTCAAGTATGTATTGCCATCATAATCTCTTTGCAATTTAATTTATTGCTAATCTTAGCAATTTACATAAAATTGTGTTTCTGTGTAACTTTACAAAATCAATAAACGTGCTTTTATAAAATGAAAGACTTCTATGGCTTTAGAAATTCTGAAATAGAAAACTCTTCTTTTCTTTTTGCTGTTTTATTATATGGTTAAAGGAGTAAGAAATTGTGGAACGATGAAGAGATTTAGAAGTGGCTGATTGGTTGTGTTTATGACGACAAATTATTAACACGAGGGATATCGAACCTATGGCGGCGGGGGGCAGAGAACCTTCCGCGGGGTTCTTTCTAAGAGAATCTAGCCCGTGTTTACGCAAAAAAATCCAAGGTTCGAAGAAAACCCCAGAAAATCCGAAATATCAGGCCGGCGGGTGCGATTGGATTGGATTTGTCGGCTTTTCGTCTTCAATTTCGAGAGCAGAATCTCTCGGTCACGTGTGAGGCGGTTAAATGTGAACATGAAAATATTTTTATCGCATTTTTTGAAAATAACTGTAAAACATTTTTTATTTAGGGAATTTACCAAAGAGGTTTCTAAGAATAATTTCTGCGTCATGCTAACATAAAATGACAAAATAATAAATATTCAATGGCGACACGCACAAAGAAAGCGAAGGAAAATGAAAATATGCATTTTTAAATTAAATAACACACGTATAATAATTTAACTTTCATTGGTTCCTCTACGAAACCACAAAATTTTAATTCCGATCTGGAACAACGACACCAAAATTTTAATTTTAAAAAATCCATTTTATTATGTATGTGAAAAATCACTTTTTGTTACTTTCAAATATATTTGTACGCAACCACCGGAGTCATTCATTTGTATCAATATAGCAAGCCCCTAGCAACAGGCTTTCTTAGGATACATTTCCCGACTCAACATCTGGTCTGCGTCGTCAGAAACCTAACAGAGCAGTAAGTATAACACGTGGGAGCATATGGCCCTTGGTAACAAGCCACGTGCGGAGGAATAATGCACAGTCAGCACTCTCCCACGAAAAGACCCCAGTAACAGCAAAAAATCATCAGAACGAGGCCGGACCGCGAGATTAAAAGACGTGCCCTCCGAGCTCTAAGCGGCAGAATTTGCCGAAGATGTACCTAATCTCTAAATTGTACATATCTTTCATCTGTAAATATCATTGAACGTCGTTATTTAATCAAGATTTATTAAATATGTTTGACAATACCACTAGAATATTTCCATTCCTTCCATTTACATTTATTTCAACATCTTAGCAATGAAAATGCTTTGTCCGTTAAAGGGTTAAATGAGTGATACAAAAAAGATTGAAAAAACATTTGAAGCTGATAGAGTTCATTACAAAATACAACTTTCTCATAATAAACTATAGTAAAATCTATTTATATTCTTAACTATTTCGCTCAAAATCAGTCTCAATTTTTTTATGTCGGATTTCTATTAATTAATATACATAGTAACGAAATTTATAAAGAGTGACAGTGTGATATGATAAATATAAGTACATGATAAGAAAAGACAGAAGTTAAAACATTTTTAACTAAAAAACTCTGATAAAAGGTTCCATGTTTGTGAATGTTATTAAGAGCAGAGTTGTCAGTAGGCTACTAGATTTAATTTAGATTCCTTGATTGCCAACATTTTTTAAAGGTATAATTCGCTTTGGTAAGATCAAAAGCACGGTTAATTTTACCATTTGAAAAAAGTGGCTTCAAACAAGAAATCGGAATATAAAAAGTATCCGCCTGGAAGCAGTGATTAAGTATTTACACAGTTTCACCTTTTAAATTACTGTTGATTTCCAAGATATTACTATATTACCCAGAAAGAAATTCAATTATCTTAAAAGTTGCTTCTAAATATATTTATTTAAAATGTAAACAATACTTAGTTTGGATTAGAATGAGACATCGTGCATTCTAGAATGAAAAAAAAATTACGAACATAGTTCTTCTTTACAATATTTTTATATAAACATAAAACATAAATAATTACTTAAAAGATGGTAAACAACTTGCAAAGATAATTCTTTAATATAACCCTGAGATCTTTCGAATACATACTAAAATAGGGATGATGATTGACTGGAATAGGAGTAAACTTATGTAAAACGTGTAATTTCTTCAAGAACAATTCCACAGAAAAATTCCATTTTGGGGAATGAAATAAAATAAAATTATATTTAGCACTAGAAAGACGGCAAGGAGCCATTTTGTATCCTACCAATTGAATCTATTTCTGTTCGAACCAGAAATCTCTTTTAAAATATATCAAAAAACCACAGAGAAAAACAGTTTAATTAAATTACATAAACACTTTTTTAAAAAATTCTGGTATAATTTTTCCCCCTAAACTTGATTTAAATTCCCCGCCTTTCATCACGACATAACTGATTCTTTTTTCTTACGTACGATAAATTTAAAAATAGGGTTAAAATCCTTTTTAAGCTAAAATATTCGCAATATTTAGTATAATCATTTCTGTAATTAAATAGTATGAAATTGTATTTAAAAAAAGAGTGGTGTCTAAAAACTTTAAGTGATGAATCAAGCAAATTCTTCTGGCTTGTACGACGTGTAGGCAAAACAGGGAAGCGGTTAACTAAATGTTATAATTGGAAAACTTCATATTTTTATGTTTTATAAAAAAAAATTCGTAATAAGAAACATTGTTAATTACTGTTCAAAAACTATGTTTTGTACCAATATTTTATTTGTAAAGACAAAATGTTTCGCCAGTTATATATATATATACATACTATTTTTCTTTTTAATTGTTCTAAAATTAATTTACAAAGTTATTTCGTAATTTCTCATTACTTAGTATTGCAACACGGAAAAAAACTGTTTTGCAGAAACTACTAAATTGTGGTTGATGTAGCCCCAACAAAACATTTTGGTTGAAATAACCAAATTGCAATTAGACTAACAAAATAATTTTGTCAATTCAACAAAATTAACCGAATTTAGTAGATTAACCGAAATTTAATAGATTCAACAAAACATTTCTTTCTGTAGAAGAAAAAAAGATCGCTTTCTTTAACGCTTTCCGGCGCGGACAAATTCTGTTAGTAAAATGAGAAATTGTTGACTGATACCGAAATTTACAAAGGACTTTTTTAGAAATTAAGAATTCCCTGATTTAAGCTGTCATTGTAAAATACAAACAACTTTTAATTACCGTAACTTCCGGCGTATAATCCGCGGATCAAATAATTCATTTTCGATCCAGAAATTTTATTTAGCAATTGAAGCCAAATATTTACCACGATCTAATATGTTACATTTTATTTCAAAAATTTTCTGGGTCAAAAAATACTTGTTTGATCCACGGATTATACGCCGGAAATTACGGTAATTATATCCATGTACGTTTATATTTAGAAAGAGGGGAAATTCATTTTCGAGAATAATTTTCGTACCATGTTTTGATACTATTAGAAAAGTTTGGTTTCGTATTTTGTTGAATATGCTGTAAAATAATTTTTAAAAAAGGCAAGTGGAATATTATGAAAATATTTCTGTAAAGGACATAGCTCGATAAGCATTAGGGTGTATCGATTTTTAACTTTTTTTTGTTTCCAAATTCCAAGTTGATAAAAAGTTGCTACTAGACACCACAACTTACCACAAAAGATTTTGGGTTTTTTAAAAAAATGTTTAGGTCTCCCGCAAAAGGCCTAATGTTTAGAAATCTTACTTAAAAAATAAATTTTTACAAAAATTTAAAAAAAAAACCTAAAACACTTTTTTCTAATTTTCAAGTTAAAATTCCAGTAACAATAAGCACCAAAAACGATAGAAAATGTGTTTCAAAAACTTTGCACAACATTTAGGTCTCCAACATAAGGCCTAAATGTCGTAAATTTCAGCCAATTTTTGAAAATTTTTCGGTGCTTTAATATTTGTGTTGTTGCTGGTTTAAAAATTAAATATAACTAAAGCCTCGTTAGGCTTGATTGGAATTGTTGAAATAAGTGAAATAATAAATCACATTTCAATACGTCAAGCGTCAACTTAAAGCGATGGGGTGGGGGAAGGCTGTGACGCGACACCTATGAATCACCACGCAGACTTGTCAGGTGATGACAATAAGGTTGTGTTTTAGTGCGATAGTCGTGTTGTAAGAATCAATCGAGTGAGTGTTGTTGTTGTTCATTATGAGTAAAAAACCGAATCTAACTAGACAAACTACCTACAGGTCGGTTATAGGGCAACCTATTGATGTGAGTGAGTTTAATGTTCTGCCAACCAAGATGTATGTTTTGAGGTATTTTGAGTGGGTACGCATTAAACTGAAACAAGAGGGCAGCATCAGCCTGTAAAGAAGGTAATTGCGTTAAGAGTTGCTTTAAAACTTGAGGAATTATGGAAAACAGCTTCAATTCCTGTTTTTAGCACCAAAAACACAATATTTAAGGTTTTAAAACTGCATGAGCAGCTTGAGAAAATTAAAAAATGTTCAGGGCCTAAAAGGAAGTATCCTAACTCCTACAAAGATGCAGTAATTAGCTTTCAGTCAAAAACGGAAACTGCATTGTTTGATATTTGTACTTACAAATTTGACGTCAGCAACTTTATTTGCTCTATTGACAAAACGTTCCGACACTAAAACACGAGTTTTTGCTCGACCAACGTGGTCCTAGATTGTTGTCAATTGCAGAGTGTATCAAAACGAGACTAAAAAGCTTATAAAGCGATTAGAAAGAAAATCTAGGCCGCAAGCTTTAATGCAGATAATTTTAAATAAGTTGATAACATTAATTCTGGTGATAGTACAGATGATTCAATGTCTCACACATCATTCCAAGATAGTGATTTTGAAATAAATATACGAGATATGAGTCAAAAAAGTGTTTCAAGTGTAGAGCCAAAACAAGAACTGCCACAACGCTTGTCTTTGTTTTCAGGAGCTTGTAACCGCAGGGGCATTTCTAGTAAAGCTGGAGCTCAGTTAGCTACTGCACTTTTGCCAGACTGAAATGTCGTTACTGCGGAGAACCAAGAAGCAGTAATCGACAAATCAAAAGTAGCACGTGAAAGACTTAAGTCTCGTAAAGACGTAAGCTCAACTAGAACCTCCGATCTATTGGCCATTTACTTTGATGGTCGTAAAGATGAGACCATAACAAAAGAAATTGTAGCTGGTAAAAGTATCCAAAAATCTTTAATGGAAGAACACATATCTATTGTTGAAGAACCTGGATCCAATTATTTCGGTCATGTAATTTCCATAAATGGAACAGGAAAGGAAATAGTTACATCACTTGTAAAGTATTGTGAAGAAAAACCGCCGATCTTAAAAAACTAAAAACTATTGGTTGTGATGGTCTGGCAGCAAACACAGGTCCTTCAAATGGAGTTATCACCGTTTTTGAAAATAAAATACAACAGCCACCGCAGGCAGTTGTGTGTCTACTACATTTGAATGAATTACCATTTAGAAAAAATATGGTTGTTCTTGGTGGGCCAACTTTTGGACCAAACACATTTATCTGCCTATTATTAAACAACTTCTAAGCTGCCAAAATCTGGATGTTGTCAATTTTGTTGCAATTGAAAGCGATATTCCGGAAGTTGATCTTAAAGCGTTCAGCACAGAGCAAAAGTATGTGTACGAAATATCCAAAGCCGTATCAACAGGTACATGTACAGAAGAATTGGCCAGACGAAACCCCGGAAATGTCTCGCACGCCAGATGGCTTACCCTGGCAAATCGAATCCTTCGTTTGTATGTAGCCATGGATGATCCTACCCCTCAGCAAATATATATATGGGTCAATCCATTTCAAGTGGTCCAGCACTGGTCGCTCGACTGTTTTTAAAAAATCTGAAATTTTTTGTACAGCAACCCTAACATGAAGGAAGTTCAAAATGACCGTTATTTTAATTCTACTATTTTTTGTTTGTGCATTGCGGCCATCTTTGTTTCATCGTGTCCAGCGATTTTCTCAGATACTAGGATACACAAAATTGTAAATATCTCGTCTTCTATTTTCCCAATTGAAATGGGGTTTGCAGCATTTTGTTCAGAATAAAATAGGCTAAATATACAGCGTAAGAAAAATTTTGAAAAATAAATTTTTACATGTGAAATTTTAGCACAAAATTTACGATTTTTTCCAAAATCTATCCGTTTGCAAGAGGAAAATTTTCATGCAAGGAAAACTGTCAACCTTACACAATTTTTTCTACAAATTAGTCAAAAGTGCTTGTACTCATACACCAAGTCCCAGATCTGGCAGTTAATTTCTCTTTGCGAAAAAAATTCCGAAATTCGTCAAAAATTTCAAAAATCGCACTTTTTAGGCTTTGATATCTCTGGTGGGGCACGAGATAAAACTCTGCAATTTTGGCCTATGATAGTATCGTGTAGTAGCGTTATGTACAAAAAATTTCAAGAATGAGATTTGACTACAAGCTGAGATATGACATGGAAAATATGTGAAAACAATACTACCAAACTATTGTAAACCTACTATGTAATTGTTCAACAAGACTGTCAACCTTGCACAATTTTTTTCTACAAATAGGTCAAAAGTGCGTGTACTCATACACCAAATCCCATATCTGGGAAATGATTTCTCTTTGCGAAAAAAAATTCCGAAATTCGTCGAAAATTTCAAAAATCGCACTTTTTAGGCTTTGATATCTCTGGTGGAGCACGAGATAAAAATCTGAAATTCTGGCCTTTGATAGTATTGTGTAGTAGTGTTATGTACAAAAAATTTCAAGAAGGAGATTTGACTACAAGCTGAGATATGACATGGACAATATGTGAAAACAACACTGCCAAACTATTGTAACATACTATGTAATTGTTCATACCTTCAAAATTTTAAATTAATTATTTATGGTACAAAGTTAAATGTTAGTTACAAATATCTTTTTCAAATGCTTCTGTGTGATTTAAACAATTCAGAATGTATGCTAAGCCAATACACTATTTGTCCAGATGAACAAATCTACTAGAAATGCTATTGCAACAATTTTACTCGGAACGCATTTCAGGAAAAGTAAATTACAGACAATGAATTGCAACTGATCGAGTTGACATGGCTTCAATTATTAAACCTAGCGAATTTCATTCAAGTTAACAAGGGATAACAAGACTTGGGGGGGCTTCAAATAAAATTTTTAGAAAGAACAGCCTGATGGACTGACAACAGTAACTGGTCGAACTCATAACATCTCTCCTAAATATTGTTAAGCTCTTTGTTGAGCATATATAGTATTTTGTAAATTAAATGCTTATTATTTAACTGTTTTCAACAAATGATATTTTCTGTGTAAATATTGTAATAAAAGAGACTAATCTCATTTCTCCTAATGTACTCGTAATAGCATAACATTTTTTTCATCACCGTATCTCAGCTTGTAGTCAAATCTCCTTCTTGAAATTTTTTGTACATAACACTACTACATAATACTATCAAAGGCCAGAATTTCAGATTTTTATCTCGTGCTCCACCAGAGATATCAAAGCCTAAAAAGTGCGATTTTTGAAATTTTCGACGAATTTCGGAATTTTTTTCGGAAAGAGAAATCATTTCCCAGATCTGGGACTTGGTGTTTGAGTACACACACTTCTGATCTATGTGTAGAAAAAATTGTGCAAGGTTGACAGTCTTGTTGAACAATTACATAGTAGGTTTACAATAGTTTGACAGTATTGTTTTCACATATTTTCCATGTCATATCTCAGCTTGTAGTCAAATCTCCTTCTTGAAATTTTTTGTACATAACTCTACTACACAATAGTATCATAGGCCAAAATTTCAGATTTTTATCTCGTGCCCACTAGAGATATCAAAGCCTAAAAAGTGCGATTTTTGAAATTTTTGACGAATTTCGGAATTTTTTTCGCAAAGATAAATTAACTCCCAGATCTGGGACTTGGTGTATGAGTACACGTACTTTTGACCTATTTGTAGAAAATATTGTGTAAGGTTGACAGTTGCTCTCGCATGAAAATTTTCCTCTTGCGAACGGATAGATTTTGGAAAAAATCGTACACTTTGTGCTAAAATTTCACCTGTAAAAATTTATTTTTCAAAAATTTGCTATCACTGTATACTTAGCCTATTTTATTCTGAAGAAAATGCTGCAAACCCCATTTCAATTGGGAAAATAGAAGACGAGATATTTACAATTTTGTGTATCCTAGTATCTGAAAAAATCGCTGCACACAATGAAACAAAGATGGCCGCCACGCACAAACAAAAAATAGTAAAATTAAAAGAACGGTCATTTTGAACTTCCGTCATGTTAGGGTTGTTGTACAAAAAATTTCAGATTTTTTAAAAATGGTCGAGCGACCAAAAAAATGTTTTCTGGTAGCACTGGGCCGATGTAGGAATTTCTTAAATCGATTTATCACCCATCCTACATTGCGATTTAGGGCTAAATCGCGATTTAGCGATTTTACCTTGACTATGAAAACCCGTTTTTTTCATTTATAGAGACAAAATACAGTATTTATTAACCCCCCCCCCTTTATCCTTTCTTGTGCTATATAGTATAGTTATTTTTCTAATTTTTTTTAAAAACAGTTATTTACATAATAAACACAAAAAAAAATTGAATCCCATCCTATTATAGACATAAGACTCAAACAGATATATTGATAAACATCTTTTATAATATTTTCAATAAATCGATTTTTTTAATAGGAGGAGTATGTAATTTAATTTGAAGTGAAAACATTAGGACTGGGCGATGTAGAGATTTCTTAAATCGATTTATCATCCATCTAACATTGCAATTTAGCACTAATTTTACCCTCTATAATACGAAACCTATCATTTAATTTTTAGTAACAAAATACGGGCTTTATACCTCCCCCACTTGTATTAATTTAGCATTTAATTTTTCAAATAACTAAAAAATATATATTTTACACACACACACACACAAAAAAAAACTGAATGCCTTTTTTTTAAATTAGTGATCTATTTTAATATTTTTTATAAACTCAACCTTAAAGAAATAAAATAAAAAAGGATTTTTTTCATTGTGTCTGACTTGTTTTAAATGCTACAATCTAAATTACTTGAGTAGGGAAGCCTGGGGGCAACTTACCATAACACGCTCAAATAGCACTTCATTGCTAATAACATGCATGCACTTGTGTTTTACAGACACTGACTTAAAAACTTATTGAAGTAAGACAGAAGCAGATTCACTGATAAATTTAGCTGTTCATTTACCATCAGAAGAATAGTAGTATAAAAAAGGGGGGGGGAGGAGAGATTTGAGAAAAGGGTTTTTTAAAAAACTTTTAGATTAAAAAAAATGTGTTTAATATAAATGTTGACATTCATATAGTGAATGGAGAAAACTTGAAAGGCCACATTCCCAAAGTTGCTGATTTTTTTTAGATCGTTGGCCCCTGTAAGATTAGTAATAAAACATAATCTTAAATATATATATGTATCTTTATAATGACAAAAGAAGTAGAAAACCGCAAATCTACAGAAAAATTCATTGAATGCTTCCTCATTCTGCTGTAAAAAACAAATTACCTAAAACATTACAGAACCCTCTTAAAATATTTTTAATTAATTAAACAGTTAATTAAAACTAAAGTATTCTAATCCTACACAAACATATGAAAAATAATTTTTCATCAAAATAATGCATCAAAATATAAACTAAGAATGGATTAATTTAGATTTTAACCTTAAGACTTTTTTTTATTTTTCTCAGATATAAATAGTGAATCATTTACAAATAAAACACAATAAAATGTTTAATGAAGATGAAGAATCTCGTTAGTAGATTCGAAATAGCTATTTGCTACCTTCTCATACTTCATTTGTGCATTTATATTCGTTGGATTCTATCTTTAAACATTTGTGCACAAAGGCTTTATTTGCTATCTTAATGTGTTTTTAATGCACTACACACATCACATACAGTTGGCATCTATACTGGTGAGTGTATTTCGCATCATTAAATAGTATATCTTGGGGGGAAAATAATCCAAGAGCTGAGCATGCAACAGAAATTGAATATTGAAGATACTGAAATGTCCTTGAAATCCATTTGCATCCAGTGTGAAAAAAAAAATAAATTATTTGAAATGCATGTGGGATCAAAGCTGATGAATATATCTTCCAGAATAAAGCTATATTTCTTGAAAAAAAATCAAACTGAATATACTAAAAGCACATGGCAAAAAACCCCCGCAATATTGCAAATACAAAAATGTCATCGAAATTTGCTTGCATCCAATAGAAAAAAAAATTAACCAGTTCTCTAATTAGATGTAACCAATGTAGATATGCATATTTTGATGAAAAAAACTTTATTTCACTTGGCGATCAATAATTATTATTTTAAATCGTCACTTGGCGAGTGATGACTAGAGTGGCGATAGATGACCAGCAAATTACCTGAAATGCATGTGGAATCAAAGCTGATAAATATATTTTGCCAAAATAAAACTGTATTTCTTAAAAAAATAATCCAACTGAACACGATAAAAGAGCTCGGCAAAAAACCGAAATACTGAAAACACAGCTATGTCATTGAAATCTGTTTGCATCCAGTAGAAAAAAGAAATAACTACTTTTTAGGTGCGTTCGTAATTATGTAAATACGTAGCACCTATTGTTGTCGCTCAGTCCGTCCGTCTGTCCGTCTGTCTGTCCGTCTGTCTGTCCGTCTGTCTGTCCGTCTGTCCGTCTGTCTGTCCGCATATAACAACGCAAAAACTACCCAACCGAATCGTTTGAAATTTAAAATACGTAATTATAACATAATTTTGTCGAGTCATTTCAAATTTTATGAAAATCGGATGGATAGATCAATTACAGGGACAATCAAAAGGATTCCGTTACATTACGGTCAATGGGGAAAAAATTTTCAAATGCATTTTAATCGCTTGAAATTTAAAACATATAATTATTGGGTAATTTTGTCGAGTAATTTCAAATGTTATGAAAATCGGATGGATATATCAATTACAGGGACAACCAAAAGGATTCCGTTACATTACGGTCAATGGGAAAAAAAGTTTCATATGCATTTTAATCGTTTGAAATTGAAAACTTATAATTATTACATAATTTTGTCGAGTCATTTCAAATGTTATGAAAATCGGATGAATAGATCAATTACAGGGACAATCAAAAGTATTTTGTTACATTACGATTAATGGGAAAAAAGTTTCAAATGCATTTTAATGGTGTTACACTCATTTGAACATAACATAATTGACATGAATCTATAAAGTACGTACGAAAATATACATTCTGTACAATCTGTGATGCAAAGAATATTTAGTATTAAATTACAGGGCCACACAAAAGTATTCCCCTGCATAATGCTACACGGGGAAACATTGTTTGGGGCATGTTTTAATTATATTCAACTATTTCACATTTTATGAATAAGATATAGGTTTCTGAGGTGTAATAAAAATTACTTCCTGCATATTTACAGAAACACAAAGATTTCGACTACTATTCTGTATCCAAAGTACGCTCTACTATATCAGCAATATCTGAATATTTTTAAAACTTCGTTATCGTACGAACGCACCTCATTTGCTACGTTCACGTGCATTTTCCAACTTGTTTAATTAGATGTAATCAATGTAAAGATGCATGTTTCCATGGAAAAAACTGCATTTCACTTGGCGATTGAAAATAGATTTTTTAATCGCTACTTGGCGAGTGACAACTAAGGTGGCGATCGATGTCCAATAAATTTACTTGAAATGCATGTGAAATCAAACCTGATGAATTAATATATTTTCCAAAATAAAACTTTTATTTCTTGGAAAAATCATTCCACCTGACCACACAAAAGGAACATGACAAAAAACCAAAATATTGAAAACCCAGTAGCAGAAATTTTTTCTGCAGTCTGCAACACAAGTAAAAACTTAAAAAAAAGGTCTGCAGACCAATCCCTTGCATTACATTATATGCACTCAAACCTCCTAAGTATTTGTGATAGACAAAAGAAAAGTATATTTTTAAAAAGAAGTTGTCTTTGTTCTCAGAATTTTTAACACCTCATACATTGTCCAAAAGAGGGGGGGTCCCTTTCACGAAACCTGCTGGGTTTTTTCCGCGATCTCTTGAAGAAATTTGCCGTTTTTTCGTGTTCTGCTGAAGAAATTTGTCGTTTTTTCGCGATCTCCTGAAGAAATTTGCCGTTTTTTTGCGATCTCCTGAAGAAATTTGCTGTTTTTTCGCGATTTTCTGAAATTTGTCGTTTTTTCGTGTTTTTTTTTACGAAATTTGCAGTTTTTTGGATTTTTTAACGAAAACTGCCGTTTTTTCGTGATCTTTTGAAGAAATTTGTCTTTTTTTCGTGTTATTATGAAGATAATTTCCATGTTCTTGTAATTTTTTGAAGAAATTTGCCGTTTTTCGCGATTTTTTGAAGAAATTCGCCGATATTCCGTGATCTTTTACGAAAATTGCCGTTTTTACGCAATCTTTTGAAGAAATTGGCCGTTTTTTTCGTGATTTTTTAAAGAAATTTGCCGTTTTTCGTGATTTTTTGTCGAAATTAGCCGTTTTTTTGTAATTTATTCATAAAATTTGTCGTTTTTTTCTTGATTTTTTGACAAAAACTGCCGTTTTTTCGTGATTTTTTGAAGAAGTTTGCCTTTTTTTGCGATGTTTTGAAGAAACTTGCCGCTTTTTTCGTGATCTTTTGAAGAAATGTGCCTTTTTTCGTGATTTTTTGTTGAAATTTACTGTTTTTTTGCGATTTTTGAACGAAATTCGCGTGTTTTTCGCGATCTATGACGAAATTGATTTTTTCTCGAAGGCTTTCGAAATTCTCGATGCATTTTATGTCCGAAATTTTGGATTTAGGACAGAATTTTTTGAATTTTTGCTAAATTTTTAAAAGTTAAAAAATAGTTTGTCGCAGCGTTGCGCCGATTCTGCTCCCGGGATTGAAAATACAGCTAAATTATTGAAATCTGTTTGCATCCAGTAGGGTCGTAGGGTCTTTTTTCGTGATCTTTTGAAGAAATGTGCCTTTTTTCGTGATTTTTTGTTGAAATTTACTGTTTTTTGCGATTTTTGAACGAAATTCGCGTGTTTTTCGCGATCTATGACGAAATTGATTTTTTCTCGAAGGCTATCGAAATTCTCGATGCATTTTATGTCCGAAATTTTGGATTTAGGACAGAATTTTTTGAATTTTTGCTACATTTTTAAAAGTTAAAAAATAGTTTGTCGCAGCGTTGCGCCGATTCTGCTCCCGGGATTGAAAATACAGCTAAAATATTGAAATCTGTTTGCATCCAGTAGGGAAAAGAAATAACCACTTTTCTAATCAAATGTAATCAATGTAGAGATGCGTATTTCCATGAAAAAAATCTGCATTTCACTTGGCGATCGAAAATTTCTTTTTATCGCCAGTTTTATATTTTTAATTACTGCATGGCAAGTGTCGGCTGCTAATTTTTATCTCTATTAAATCAAATCCTGCTACATCGATTTAACACATAGGGGGCGCTATGGGCGGCTCAGCCCCCCTAAAACATTTTGACCCCCCCCCCCCCAAAAAAAAGATTTCAAGGTCACTCAATGGATTTCTGTTCCGAAAATCCAAATGAAATTATGTTCAAAAATCTAATTTAGTTTTCAGACCCTTTCACAGTTTTGCAGAATTACTAAATTGTATCTAAAATAGGCGTTTCAGCACTCCCTCATCCTATTTGTACATATGAAGCTAACATGATGTTTAATTTTTCACCAGTTATAGACTCAAAATTTTCATCATCCTGTACTTTTCTTAGCATAAAATGAAGTTATTACAACAGTTTAATAAGAAACATAGTATCTACAATGTGAATATGCACTAATTTATCTTTCTGTGTCAGAGAAAGATAAAAAAACAAATAAGCACCCCTATATTTTCTTGAGCCCCCCCCCCCCCCCACCTATTATTCACTTCTAGCTACGGTCCTGTCCTGACCCTGCTAAATCGATTTAACACAAACTTGCTCTGTTTTCCCTAAATCGTATTTTTCTTACATCAGCTTTTTCCTAAATCGGAAAGCATTGAGGCAAGGCTACATCGTTTCGCTACATCGCGATTTAAGAACTGGCTAAATCGCGACGTCCCACAGTGGGGCAAAATCCCGAAAAGCTGGCCAAAATATGAAAATGTTATTCAAATTGTACGAAAATTTGTATACAGGTGTTTTTGAGGATGCTATATAAGAATACAAAATTAAAATTGAAAAAAAAATGGCAGATACATTATGGCTGAATAAAAATTAAAACGTCTCGAAAGATATTCAATTTATATGCAATTTCGTAAACTTTTCAGGATGCTAATTAGGATTCAAAAGTTAAATTTTAAAAATAAATAAATAAATAAAATTGCAGATTAAGAGTAAAACAATAAGATTTAAATAAAATTTAAAATCTCGAGTTAAACTTAAAAGGGAATTTTCATAAAACCAAGATTTATTTAAACGAAGTTTAAGTACGTTAATTGAAAGTAAAACATTAGACTATTTAATTTTTATATTATTAAAATAAAAACTAAAATATATTCAGAAATTAACTTTTAGAATCAACTGTAGTATAATAAAAAGATTCTTCAGAGGTCAAGGTGTCAAAATAGTTAGCGGAATTTGTTGGCGGTATTGGAAGATCCTGTTACTCTTAGGATTAATTATTTTAATTTCTTCTACGATAATTTACCTAAACTGGAAAGGAAAGAATCTGATGACATTAAAAGACGTAAAAATATCTTTTTTTCCTCGTTACTGCATTTTTGAGATAAATCTTCTCGATGCCTTTTGATCAGTTTGTTGCATGATTCTTGAGTATCTTATGGCATTTCACAAATTGGCAATAATGAAGATAATGTTATTTCTTTGTGATTAATAAGTAGCTTATGTACTGAAGTAAGGATATAGAACCAGAGGTGTTGCTCAAATATACGAGCTATTTTAAAGGGAAAATTTTCGAAGTTTATCAAATAAATAACATGGTTACAAGAAATTACTTATGGCATAGAAATGTTTAATCAAATCTTCGTATATGCTCGTTTAGAAACACAAATATTTGCGTTTTCAAAGAATCGTTGAATTGTATTTCCAACATTTGTGCTTTCAAATCTGGGATTTAGTTTTTCGAAGAGAAGTCTTGATTGTAAACGAAATATTTTTTGCATATTCTATTTTGCAATTTCAGTGTTCTTCTTTTCATGCAGAGTACGAGCTTTTCATTTTTTCTATCCATTTGTCTGCCAGGTGTAAGGCCTCTCTAAACATCTTTGCATGTAACTTAGATATTCTAAATTCTAAATTATTTCAATCAACTTTTAATGAAAAATGTCAGATCGGTAAGATGCCGTTTTGATGCTGTCTAACATAGGTAGCAACGTTGAGTATTACACTAATTCGTTTTTAACGACTTTTTCTTCTGTATCAATGATTGTATTAAACGAAATAAGTTGATTCTGTTAGTATTTAATGCAATCCCATTCATTGACAGTTGTTTCCGTATTTCTTGAAAAAGGAAAATGGATCTTAATTGGCCCGATAAAATCAGTGAAATGAAGATCTCGACATTTTCAAATTGACGATTCATGAATTATTCGCAATATTTATGTATTCTAGTAGCACGAAAGTAAAGAAAAATACATTAGACATAATGCCATCTTCATAGCTAAATATTTGTTTAAATGTACTCAGAATAGATGTGCCATCGCATCCTCTCTTTCAAATGAAATCCAAATTACTAATATAAGGAAAGTGATATTCATAATGATTTTTACTCGCATTAATGAAATACGCTGAGTAGTTTGATCTAGCAAATATAGCCATTGACAAAATAATTCTTCTAATTATAATAGAACAAACAAAATTCCTACATATAAAGATAAGAAAATGGTATTCTACCGGATCAGTGATAGAGAATTATTTCCATTTTTTCATTACTAAGCTTACTTATCAAATTAATGTAATCTTATGATTATAGTACTTATTTACAATATAACAAGAAATAAACTATTATAAAATTGAATAATTCAAAAATTTGAAAAATATTTATCAGCTAAATTATGTGAAAAGTAGTCAATTTCAAAATTTTTGAGGCGGCCGAAAAGTGGCATTTTTACTTGCAGTTACTAAAATATGCGTGAAATGCAGAAAGGCAGATTTAGGCAGCTGGTTTTTTATGAATCATTAGACAATAGCCCAAGTTATTATTTCCATTAAATTTCGTTGCGGAACACTGTGGAACATTTAAACTTTTTGATGTTTAAAAGCAAAAAAATAAAAAAAATTCTAAAATTTTTTATCAAAAATGACAACAAATTTATTAATTTTTACGTGCTTAATATAAATTTTCTAATACATGCAAATAAAGTACATAATATCATAGTGTGAATCCATTTCAAATCATTAAAATCGGATAATATTTTAAATATAGCACGCGTTTAGAGGAACCGTTGTTTTGCTGTTTTTGTTCGCTCTAAATGGTACTCCTTCAAGCATCATTTTTGAAATGATGCTGCTTGTAAGGGCAAAGCAAAAATCTTTTTTTAAATACAGATTTCGACTCTCCAAACATTATTCTAGCCAACTGTACAATCGAAATTCCCTAAATCGTAACTTCATTTTTCGACTTTTGGCCAGCTTTTTGGGTTTTTGCCCCACTGTGCGTCCGATGTATCTATTGAAAACCAATAGTTAAATCGGATTTCCGATGTAAGCGTTAAATCAAGGCTACATCGATTCGCTACATCGCGACATTCGATGTATCTATTCAAGACCAATAGTTAAATCGGATTTCCGATGTAAGCGTTAAAACGATTTAAGGCTCAGACCTGCAAATTTGAATTTTAACTTTAAAATTGCCCCCCCCCCCCAGGCATAAATAGTGTTGAATTCAGACACTTTTCTCCGGGAGGTATTTCTGTGGCTCCGAAGGGGGGGGGAGAGAAATTGCACATTTTCACCATCAAAAACACAAAATTTCCGGGGGAGGGACCACATTAATAAATGTGTTAGTAATACACTACACACATTACATGCAGTCGACATCTATGCTAGCAGTAGCGTATCTAGACTTATAATTTCAGAGAGGGCTGAGATACAGCATACATTTCTGAGAGGGTAGCGCCGTGCAGAAAGGCGGGAGGAGGGGGGGGGACGAAGGGAGCGGTCGCCCCAGCTCGGGAATTTACGAGGCGCCAAATCTATACTACCAACGTAATACAGTTGGCATCTATACTGGTGAGTGTATTTCACATCATTAAACAGTATTATCTTGGGAAAAAAATAATCAAAGAGCTGTGCATGCAACAGAAGTCGAAAATTGGAGGTACTGAAATGCCCTTGAAATCCATTTGCATCCAGTGTGAAAAAAGGAATAAGTTATTTGAAATGCACGTAGAATCAAAGCTGATAAATATATTTTCCAGAATAAAGCTATATTTCTTGAAAAAATAATCAAACTGAATATACTAAAAGCACATGGCAAAAAAATCTCCGCAATATTGATAATACAAAAACGTCATCGAAATCTGCTTGCATCCAATAGAAAAAAGAATTAACCAGTTCTCTAATTAGGTGTAATTAATATAGATATGCATATTTTAATGAAAAAAACTGTATTTCACTTGGCGATCAATAATTATTATTTTAAATCGTCATTTGACGAGTGATGACTAATGTGGCGATCGATGACCAATAAATTACTTGAAATGCATATGGAATCAAATCTGTTGAATATATTTTGCAAAATAAAACTGTATTTCTTGAAAAAAACATGCAACTGAAATAGATAAAAGAATGCGGCAAAGAAAACGAAATATTGAAAATACAGTCATGTCATTGAAATCTGTTTGCATCGAGTAGGAAAAAGAAATAACCACTTTTCTAATTAGATGTAATTAATGTAGAGATGCATATTTCCATGAAAAAAATTGCATTTCACTTGGCGATTGAAAATAAATTTTTTAACCGCCACTTGGCGAATGACGACAAGGGTGGCAAACGAAAATTTTTAATTGCCACTTTTACATTTTTAATAACCACATGGCAAGTGACTGCTGCTAATTTTAACTCAAATCCAATAGAAAAAAGAATCAACCCGTTCTCTAATTAGGTGTAATTAATATAGATATACATATTTTAATGAAAAAAACTGTATTTCACTTGGCGATCAATAATTATTATTTTAAATCGCCACTTGGCGAGTGACGACTAGGATGGCAATCGATAGCCAACAAATTACTTGAAATGTGTGTGGAATCAATGATGATGAATACATTTTTGCAAAATGAAATTGCATTTCTCAAAAAATACCACACTGAACACAGTAAAAGAACTCTGTAAAAAAACAAAGTATTGAAAATACAGCTATGGCATTGAAATCTGTTTACATCCAGTAGGAAAAAGAAGAAAATACTTTTCTAATTAGATGTGATCAATGTAGAGATGCATACTTCTATGAAAAAAAAAACTGCATTTCACTGGGCGACCTAAATTAGATTTTTTTAACCGCCACTTGGCGAATGACGACAAGGGTGGCAAACGAAATTTTTTAATTGCCACTTTTACATTTTTAATAACCACATCGCAAGTGACTGCTGGGTCATTCCATGTCAATTCAACCAATTTTTCCCCCATTTGTAACCCGACCGACAGAGATTTGGATGAAACTTCTTCTGCACACTAATTCTATCATGAAAGGATTCCATCAGAAATTTTTCGTTCCCAGACCTCATAGTTTGTGAGATATGGGGGGTCCAATTCTTGGGTTTTTCTCAAATCGCACATTTCTGAGCCTGTATTTTGAGATTGCAGTTCCATCTTCAAAAAATTGTTTCTCTGGATCTAAAACATGAATCATCCTAAAAATATCACTATAAAAAGATAAAAAAATGCATATTTTAATAAAAAATATTTAAAAAAATTACTTGTAATATTTAGGATAAAAAAAGTCAGCCAAAGTTGAGAGTTATGGTTATTTTTCCAAATTTTTATGACTTCACGAAAAAGGCTGTACACAAAAAGGCAAATTAAATTTCCAATTTCTTTTTGTTTTAAATAAAAGTTTACACTTTGGGCTTTCTATCTATGAAATAAAAATGATGTGTTTCGCATGGCTTATGCAAAAATTTTGGGTACTTTCCAATTAGCCGGATAAGTGCTTTATTTTTATATATTACATATGCACACAAAAAAGCAAATGAAATTTCCCATTTATTTTTATTTTAAATAAAAGTTTACACTTTGGAATTTCTATCTATGAAATAAAAAGGATGTCTTTCGCATGGCTTAAGCAAAAATTTTGGGTACTTTCCGATTATCCGGATAAGTGCTTTATTTTTACATATTACATATCCACACAAAAAATCAAATGAAATTTCCAATTTCTTTTTGTTTTCAATAAAAGTTTACACTTTGGGCTTTCTATCTGTGAAATAAAAATGGCTTTCACATGGCTTATACAAAAATTTTGGGTACTTTCCAATTAGCTGGATGCGTTTTTTATTTTTACATATGTACATATGTATAGATCTATATAAACACAGATGAATTATACATGTACATATGTATGTATATATACAGTATATATATATATATATATATGTATAACACTGGTGCCCATCTAACCGAAAAGTACCAAATTTTTCCTTGTTTTGAGAATCTGCACCAATTAAGAGGAAAAAAATCTGACGAAGTTTAGCTGTGGTACTTAAATAATTACTGGAGTTTCTATGAGTTACTGAATTTAATGTTATTTGATACAAAAACAAATTGGAAATTTCATTTGCCTTTTTGTGTAGAGACTTTTTCATAAAGTCACAAAATTTCGGGAAAATAATCATAACTTTCAACTTTGGGTTACTTTTTCGGCCGAATATAAATCTCTATTAACTGCCCTAATTGCTTTTTTCACTTGCTTTTATTATGCCATTTAAATGGATCTCCACATTTATATAATTCAAATTTCATTAAGAGCGAAATTCTGTGATGCTCACATATATTAATCAAACCGTTTTCACTTAATTTTTGTTTTATAAATGCAATAGTCCTAACTAAAAAAAGTTCTTTTTCTGAATCACAGAGATTATCAATGTAGTCTATTTCTCTGTTATTTGTATAGCTAGTTTTGTGACATTCTAAACCAGTTAATATTACAATACTGCAAGCCTGAAGACTAGTAGAAGGCTTAATATCAGGCTCCATATTAAAATAATAAAGCAAAAAAATATTTATACATATCACAAACTATAAAATGTGTAAAAACCAGAATATATTTTTAGTATCACAGTAAAAGTTAGATCATTCTTCTATGATAAGAAACAACAGAATGACAATAATTTGATTAAATTGATTTCAAAACATCTGCTTTCATACTAAAGAAGATTACCCTGCCTTTATCAGAAGGTGTTTATACAAGGCAGGTGCAATTAAATTTTTCAGACTATAGAAACAAATTTAAGTTCTGTTAAACATTTGTGTATTTAAACTTGCCAATATAAATATTTAAACTGATTAAAATTAACCAAGGAAAGGAAATACAAGGTTTTGAACATTTTTTAAATACAAATAATATGTAAGCTTTCGAAATAAAGAATGGAAATGTGAGGAGAAAAAATTATCTATTTTATACTGTACGAAAAAAACTGTTTTGAGTTTAATTATTGAAAATAAAAGTAAGAGATTCTTTAGATTAGCAAAAAATGCCCATTATTAAATAACTAAATGAAATATATGGACCATTCACTAAATTTAATGGGGAAATATATTACAGTCATATATTTTTTTTTAATCAGAAAAAACAAAGCCTAAACTTTACTTTGCGAATAAAAAAAACATGCATCAAATAACATTAAATTCAATAACTCATATAAATTCCAGTAATTATTTAAATACCACAGCTAACTTAGTCAGATTTTTTTCCTCTTAATTGGTGCAGATTCTCAAAACAAGGCAAAATTTGGTACTTTTCGGTTAGACGGGCACCAGTGTTATAAATAAATATATATCAATATACTGTATATATACATACATATGTACATGGATAATATATATGCATTTATATAGATCTATATATATATACATATGTAAAAATAAAACACGCATCCGGCTAGTTGGAAAGTACCCAAAATTTTTGCATAAGCCATGCGAAAGACATCATTTTTATTTCACAGATAGAAAGCCCAAAGTGTAAACTTTTATTTAAAACAAAAAGAAATTGGAAATTTCATTTTCCTTTTTGTGTGCATATGTAATATATAAAAATAAAACATGCATCCGACTAATTGGAAAGTACCCAAAATTTTTGCATAAGCCATGCAAAACACATCATTTTTATTTCATAGATAGAAAGCCCAAAGTGTAAGCTTTTATTTAAAACAAAAAGAAATTGGAAATTTAATTTGCCTTTTTGTGTACAGCCTTTTTGGTGAAGTCACAAAAATTTGGAAAAATAACCATAAATCTCAACTTTGGCTAATTTTTTTAATCCTAAATATTACAAGTAAATTTTTTGAATATTTTTTTTATTAAAATCTGTATCTTTTTATATTGTTACAGTGATATTTTTAAGATGATTCATGTTTTAGATCCTGAGAAACAATTTTTTGAAGATGGAACTGCAATCTCAAAATACAGACTCAGAAATGTGCGATTTGAGAAAACCCCAAGAATTGGACCCCCCATATCTCACAAATTATGAGGTCTAGGTAGGAAAAATTTCTGATGGAATCGTTTCATTATAGAATTAGTGTGTACACAAAGTTTCATCAAAATCCCTGTGGGTCGTGTTACAAGGTCTGGTTGAATTGACATGGAATTACCCTGCTGCTAATTTTAAATCAAATCCTACTAAATCAATTTAACACCAGCTTGCAATGTTTTTCTTAAATAGTCTTTTTCTTAAATCGAAAACACTGAGGTTTTTGATGTGTGTTTATATCGGATCCTCTAAATCGATTTAACACCAACTTGCTCTGTTTTCTCTAAATCATCTTTTTCTTACATCACCTTTTTCCGAAATTGGAAAGCATTGAGGTTTGCAAAGTTTGCTTAAATCGCTAAACCGATTTAACACTAGTTTGACATGCAAGCAGTATATACACCAAAGTAGATAACTCAATTTTCTGATGTTAGCTCTGAATCATTATTTGAAAACTATATAAAACAAATGGCTAAATCACGATGTAAGGCAGTGACTAAGTCGCGATGTAAGGCGATGGCTAAATCGCGATGTATGGCAATGGCTGAATCGTGATTTCCGATGTAGCGATTTAAGAAACTGACTAAATCGCAATTTCCGATGTAAGCTTTAAATCGATTTAAGAGATAAATCGATTTCAGGCCCAGGCCTATTTTCTGGACCACTTGAAATGGATTGACCCATATATTGTGCCATTTTATGCCTCCTCTAACAAAAATACACTTAAATCTGGTGTTTTTAAATTAAAAAATGGTTCATTTACACTAAATATTACGAAAGTTTCGTCAAAGTTAGCAAACTTTAGTTCTTATGCGGGAAACCTAAATGTTGTGCTATGTTTTTGAAATACATTTTCTATCATTTTTCGTGCTTATTGTTAGTGGAATTTTAACTTGCAATTTAAAATAAAAGTGTTTTAGGTTTTTTAACAAAAAATGTGCAAAAATTTACTTTTTAAGTAAAATTTCTAAACTTTAGACCTTGTTCGGGAGACCTTAACATTTATTTAGAAATCTAAATTTTTTTGTGGTAAGATGTGGTGTCTAATAGCAACTTTTTATGAGCTTGGAATTTGGAAACAAAAAAAAGGTTTAAAATCGATACACCCTAATAAGCACTGGAAACATGCCTTTCAATGAAATTTCTTGATTTTTCCCCAGGTGTGTCTACTTATCTAACAATGTATTTTTTCTGTAGGTGTATAACAGATATATTCACATTCTTATTTTTTCGAAATGGACTTTGTCTGCTCTGGTTCTTAGTCCCTGAATTAAGCTTTCAATTTCAGTCCCGGAAAGGAACCCAGTTTTCTTATTCACACCTTAATTTAAAAAATATTCTGTAAAGTTTCAAAGCTAGTATAGTATATCTGATGGCAGAGATTATTTTATAAAACTAATACTTCAATATAAGAAAATATTAAACCGGGACGAATATGTCTCAACACATATTCAAACATAAACATTCCAATAGTAGGGCTACCAGAGACGACTGTTTTTAATTTTTTTCGCTCCTTTATTTTTTAAAATAAATCTTGAATTTTCTTCTTTTTCGGGCAAATGTTGTCAAATTCTTTCTTGAGGCATTTTATATTGATAAAGTTGCACCAGTTAGAACTAAAAAATATTCACCTATCGAAGCCTTGCAACGGACTCAATACAGTTGTGCCAAGAATGTGTAATAAATAGTTAACTGTTGTCGCACTTTTGTCTTCAGTATGACGTGTCCACATTGCCGTCCATTATCAAAGAAATATTTGCCAACAAAAGCAAAACCGTAGTCCAAGCGTTAGCTGCTTATATACGCTCCAAATTATAGGTGCTTCCATACCCTATCACTTCAGAACGGTTTCAACAAACCATGAACGATGGTCCATCAATCAGTATTTCTTGGAAATTATCGTAAAAGCCGTAAAGAAAGAAAATATGCGTCATTTTCCCCCGTTCTATCAAGTTTAAGGCTATATAAAAGAAGCTTCTCTGAGTCATTTTTCAACACCAATAAAATTTCTTGTTTTTCTATCATTAGACAGAAAATTTTAAGAAAAATGTCAGTATCCTGCCATTTTTTATTAGCTGCGACTTCTATCTTGTACTACGAAAATTTTCAAGAAAAAAAAAAGGTTTAAAATCGATACACCCTTATAAGCACTGGAAACATGTCTTTCAATGAAATTTCTTGATTTTTCCCCAGGTGTGTCTACTTATCTAACAATGTATTTTTTCTGTAGGTGTATAACAGATTTATTCACCTTCTTATTTTTTCAAAATGGACTTTGTCTGCTCTGGTTGTTAGTCCCTGAATTAAGCTTTCAATTTCAGTCCCGGACAGGAACCCAGTTTTATTATTCACACCTTAATTTAAAAAATATTCTGTAAAGTTTCAAAGCTAGTATAGTATATCTGATGGCAGAGATTATTTTATAAAACTAATACTTCAATATAAGAAAATATTAAACCGGGACGAATATGTCTCAACACATATTCAAACATAAACATTCCAATAGTAGGGCTACCAGAGACGACTGTTTTTAATTTTTTTCGCTCCTTTATTTTTTTAATATAAATCTTGAATTTTCTTTTTTTTTCGGGCAAATGTTGTCAAATTCTTTCTTGAGGCATTTTATATTGATAAAGTTGCACCAGTTAGAACTAAAAAATATTCACCTATCGAAGCCTTGCAACGGACTCAATACAGTTGTGCCAAGAATGTGTAATAAATAGTTAACTGTTTTCGCACTTTTGTCTTCAGTATGACGTGTCCACATTGCCGTCCATTGTCAAAGAAATATTTGCCAACAAAAGCAAAACCGTAGTCCAAGCGTTAGCTGCTTATATACGCTCCAAATTATAGGTGCTTCCATACCCTATCACTTCAGAACGGTTTCAACAAACCATGAACGATGGTCCATCAATCAGTATTTCTTGGAAATTATCGTAAAAGCCGTAAAGAAAGAAAATATGCGTCATTTTCCCCCGTTCTATCAAGTTTAAGGCTATATAAAATAAGCTTCTCTGAGTCATTTTTCAACACCAATAAAATTCCTTGTTTTTCTATCATTAGACAGAAATTTTTAAGAAAAATGTCAGTATCCTGCCATTTTTTATTAGCTGCGACTTCTATCTTGTACTACGAAAATTTTCAAGAAAAAAAAAAGGTTTAAAATCGATACACCCTTATAAGCACTGGAAACATGTTTTTCAATGAAATTTCTTGATTTTTCCCCAGGTGTGTCTACTTATCTAACAATGTATTTTTTCTGTAGGTGTATAACAGATTTATTCACCTTCTTATTTTTTCAAAATGGACTTTGTCTGCTCTGGTTGTTAGTCCCTGAATTAAGCTTCTCAATTTCAGTCCCGGACAGGAACCCGGTTTTATTATTCACACCTTAATTTAAAAATATTCTGTAAAGTTTCAAAGCTAGTATAGTATATCTGATGGCAGAGATTATTTTATAAAATTAATACTTCAATATAAGAAAATATTCAATCGGGACGAATATGTCTCAACACATATTCAAACATAAATATTTCAATAGTAGGGCTACCAGAGACGACTGTTTTTAATTTTTTTCGCTCCTTTATTTTTTAATATAAATTTTGAATTTTCTTTTCTTTTTTCGTGCAAATGTTGTCAAATTCTTTCTTGAGGCATTTTATATTGATAAAGTTGCACCAGTTAGAACTAAAAAATATTCACCTGTCGAAGCCTTGCAACAGACTGAATACAGTTGTGCCAATAATGTGTAATAAATAGTTAACTGTTGTCGCACTTTTGTCTTCAGTATGACGTGTCCACATTGCCGTCCATTGACAAAGAAATATTTGCCAACAAAAGCAAAACCGTAGTTCAAGCGTTAGCTGCGACTTCTATCTTGTACTACGAAAATTTAATAGAAATTTTTGCCATAATAAATCGGCAGATCAATTCGATTTAGTAAGGCAAATTTTACTATAATTTTTTTTGGTACGTAAAAGCATATGTTAGTGTGAGAAATATAACATAAAATGTGCTAAAGTAATATTAACGCTTAGAAATATTCTAAAAGAAAATATTGCGCGGTTAAACTGGCGGAATTGAGCTCACAGGCTACGCACAATAATTGTACATTACAGCTTTAAATTTTCAAGGTATAATGTCGTTCGTAAAAGAAATTAAGGGAGGAAATAACTCCCCCATTTCCACTTTTATACGTAATCATTGAACCCTCTAAACTAATCAAGGATATGCTTTATCACATAAAATCTTATATCCAAAACTCAGA
The DNA here is from genome assembly GCA_964019185.1 of Maratus speculifer. Classification (NCBI taxonomy): domain Eukaryota; kingdom Metazoa; phylum Arthropoda; class Arachnida; order Araneae; family Salticidae; genus Maratus; species Maratus speculifer. The sequence goes on from OZ025293.1 coordinate 87,267,218, forward strand.
GCAAATCAGATATTTCTTTATAAAAACCCGCTTATGTAATTTAAAAGAAGTTATCCCCCTCCTTTTTACTTAACCATTAAACATCCTACAAACTATTCAGAGATTCGCCTTTTCAGAAAGAACCCACGTCTAAAATTTAAAGATAATTGGATAATTCTGCATAAAAACGTATTTATCAATATTAAGGGGGTTAATAATCGCCCGTACCCCCTTTATACTTAAAAAAAATCCCACAGCTAATTAAGGAAGCATCTTATCACTATGAACTTGTATCCAAAGATTGAAGCAAATCGGTTAATTCTGCAAGTAAAACCATAATTACCTAAATTAAAAGAGGTAGTCCCACCGATCACACTGTTAACAGTTATCCAATGAATTTCCAAAACAAATCAGGAAAGCAGCTTATTAGAATGAACCTATATCGAAAATTTGAAGCAAATTGGTAAATTCTGCATGAAAAACCCATTAACCTAAATTAAGGGGGAGGATTACCTCCCGCAATCCCTCGCTTAGACTTATCCAATGAACTCGCAAAACTAATCATGGAGATGCCCTCATCAGAATGATCCTCTGTCTAAAATTTGAATGAAATCTGATAATTTTGCATGAAAAAACCCATTTACCTAAATTAAGGTTGGGGAATTAGCCGCCGTTCCCTCTCTTTATACTTACCCAATGAACTACCAAAACTAATCATGGTGGTGTCCTCATCAGAATGATCCTATGTCTAATATGTGAAAGAAGATAAATCTCCATGAAAAACCCATTTATCGAAATTAAGATTGGGAGATTGGCCCTCGTCCCCCACTTTATAACTATCTAATGAACTCATCTAAACTAATCATGGCGGATCCCTCATCAGAATGAACCTATGTTTAAAATTTGCATGAAATCTGCACTGTAAAAAAACGTACGATTTTACGGAAATACTACTTGCAATCTAGACGCCAGTACAATTTACTGTTTTTTAACGGAAAAAATCCCGTATATTACGGAAAAATATGGAAAATGTTCTCGAATTTACGTAAATATATCGGAATCTATAGAAATCCGTTAAAAAGCAGTAAAGTGTACTGGCGACCAGATAGTATTTTCGTAAAATCGTCCTTTTTTTACGGTGTGATAAATCTGCATGAAAAACCCATATTTTAAAATTAAGGGTGAGGAATTATTCCCCGTTCCCCTTCTTTATAGTTAACCAATGAACACCTGATACTAATCAGGGAGACGCCTCATCAGAAACTCCCTATATCTAAATTTTGAACGAAAACTGATAATTCTGCATGAAAAATCCATTTATATAAATTAAGGAGAGGGAGATTAGCCGCCGTTCCCCCTCATATACTTATCGAATTAACTCCCAAAATTAATCATGGACGCGCCTTATCAGAATATACCTACATCCAATATTTCAAGTGAATCCGATACTTTTATCATGAGTTATCGCGTTACGTACGTACGTACGCACGCATGTACATACATACATACATAACCGGCGGGCAACATTAGCTCTCAGGCTTTTATAGCCTGTGAGCTGAAAAAAAATAACAACATTTAGTCTTGCGGCTACGAGTACACTCTTGTGTCGAAAACTATATGTTTACGAATAACGATATTTCAAATAAGGAAAATATAATACATTTAATGCTGTGCAATTAATCCTTAATTTCACCCACGTATTTTTTATTGAATAAAATATTTGCAGCATTTTATCAAAAATATATCTATATACCAAATAGTTGACCATTTTTGTATGTTACTGGTGTTTAAATTTAGGATACCGTACATACGCTAGCAAAATATGCCCACGACTGGCGCTATTTTTGTTTCAGCGCTCAGAACTAGTATTCAGGGCCGTGGAACTAATAAGAAAGAGGAATTGGAATATACCTATAACAGTGAATCTTCAACTCTATCCGCTTTCGATGGGTTTATTGTCATCGCGAGAAATTCACATCAGTAAAATTAAGTAGAAAATTCATGTTTATTTCAAAGTCTTATTAATGAAAAATTTCAAACAAAAATAACGATGCCCACCAAACACAGAGCTATCGGTAAGCAATCGGATGATAGCCGCTTGCCACTGTCAGCGGTATTGGAGCGATGCCGGTTGCCGCTACCGGTTTCGTATCTTTTTTTATACGCCGCGCCGCGCGAATGCCGCCCGATTCACAAGGCACGCAGTCGGTCCGGTATCGGCAAAAAACTATGCTGATAGCTAACCACAAGAATACCGACTGAAGCCCGGCAGAAGCAAAAAAAAAAATCTGGTGGCGCCATCTGTTAAACACTCTAACAAGTATTTTGAGAGCCAATGAACATACTTCAATGCGGGAACAGGCGGGGTTTGATCTCGCAACCCCTAGCTCAGAAGGCGAACGCTTTAACCACTGGACAAGTCAGACCTGTTTAGGGGGAGGATTATATGTGGTAATAAGGGTGTGGCTTTTCAGTAAATGCCATGTAAATAGCGAGTGTCGTTGACGTAAATGACAGATTGGAAAGTTGTAATATTAAAGAGTTTTTATTTTATTTATGTATTCATTTACTTGTAATTGTCTTATGCGCCTGATTTTAAGAATTAAGTTAATATTTAAATTAATGAATTATCAAATTAATTAAAGCAAACGAATTGTTTTTTCTTATAAAGTTTAGAATCCTTAAATGGTATATTTAAAAAATTAAAAATAATATTTTTTGTTTCAGAAGTATTGATAAATAAAAAATTTTTTTGTTAGAAACTATAACATAAATAATGCTTTGTGTTAATTTCTAAAGTGCATAATTTTAACGTAGAAAAACTTATTTTAAATAATAATAAATTGGTAATAATTAGCTTTTAAATAGAATAAAAAATTATGTTATGCCATTTGATGATTTAAAGTAGTATTTATGATTTACGACTATGTTGCAATGTTATTTTGTAGATTATGTATATTTTTTAAGTAAAAAATAAAATAAAAGTAATTTATATTTATATATATATAAATATATATACATATATATATAGAGAGAGAGATGTATATTATCTTATATATTATATTATCTTATTATTATATATATTATTTATTTTTTTAGGAATTATAAAGTTACTAAATCCTTATATATATTATAAATGTGAAAGTGTGTCCGAAAAATTGGAATGAACTTGGCTTCAAAACGGATGGATTAATGTCTTTGAATCTTTGTATATGTATAGATTATAGGAGTGGAATGAACATAGGCTAATTTTTATTTATTTTATTCAAATATTTTCCTTAATAATGCAAAATTTAATTATTTTTCATACAAAATCAACAGGCATTTTTCAGATAAAATTTAACCATTTTCCTTTCCTGTTGCCAAGAAAAAAAATTTGAAATAATAATTTTTCAGCGGCAATGAATTTTTAATAAAAAACTTCCACGCGAAAAACTATAATAAAATAATTTAAAAGAAAATAAATATGACGTCATGTTTGAAATAAAAATAAAAGGGGTATTTTTTATAATATATTTAACAAGGATATTTGTTTAGTTAATGGGAATTTTTGTGTAAAATATGGCGACATAAATTAAAAGTAAAAAGAATGGAAAAGAATTATATTTTTAATAAAATGGTTCACTTATGAAAATTTGACGTCATAGTTGAAAAAAACAGGTACTTTATAGCAGTCGTTAAAAATACAAGGCGTATGGATATCAGTAGCTAATGGAGCGAGATAAATAATGACGTCATATTTAAAATGAATCAGAAATATTTTTTACTTATATTAATTAATAAGTTATAAGTTACATACAAATGAATATTTTTATTAAAAACTCATAATTATCAATGAAAGAAATTTTTTGTGGGGAAAAGGCGGATAATAAAACTACTGATTAATATATTTTTGGCCCGATTTTTTAATACTTTCGAACAAAGTTGAAACGTTATTATGCTTTCGGTTTGTCTGTCTGTCTAGTCGCTTTCTAACTTTCGTAATTATACTCCGATTTCCATGAAATTTTTGGACGTTCTTAACGTTTACCTAGCACGAATACCTATTGAAAATAATGTTTCTACCATGATTAGTTTATTTACAGGGATAGTCAAAAAATTTCCTTATATTACGGCATTATGGGGAAAAACATTTTAATTAAATTTAACGATGTTACACCCTGTGAAACATATTCAAATTTATATGCATTTACAAAGTGCACTAAAATTTGCATTTTGTAAAGTATCTAGTGAAAAGGACACTTATTATTCATTTACAGGGTCACACAGAAGAATTCCATTGCATAAGAATAAAGGGAGGAACAGTTTCCGACATATTTTAATCATGGTAAACGATTTCATGTATAATCAAATTGATATACGTTGCTGAGGCTTAATGTGAGTTATTTCATGCATAATACGAAGTGCATAGCATTTACAGGGACACACAAAAGATTTCAAATATTATTTATTCTATCCGAAGTACTGTATATGATGGATGATGACTGTTGCATGGATGAAATGCATTTTGAATTATGATATGTGCTTTTAAGTTTCGCTAAATGTATGCATATTAAATGGAGAGTATAAATGGTAATAGTATAAATAGTTAAATTTAGATATACAGGGTTACACAAAAGATCTCGGAAAGGTTGCTGAATATGAGCGTAATTTACTTAAAGGTGGTTTTTAAATAAAATATGCATTTTTATTTTGAACTGCATTCAGTAAACTAAGAAATGTTTGTAGTATATATATAAAATGATGTACAGGATCCTGCAAAGAACTGGATACAAGGCTGTCTTCGGATGATAATTTCTGAAAATGTAATTTAGGTAGTAATAAGGAATATTTTTGTTTGAACTAAATTTTAGAAAGATACTTTCGTGTATTAAAGGAACTTGGAAAACTACAGGGCTGAACAAAAGATTCAAGAATGTTTCTATCTATTAGTATTAATCGCTGAAAGGAAAATTTTAACCAGCAAACAAATTAGCAAATAGGGATTATCAGAAGTTTTTTACCATAAATTCGCGATAAAAAGTTAATTACACATGCTTTTCATCATCGAAATTTTTTGCTTGATTGATCAATTATTTCTTCTTTAAATGTTATGTGAACGAAGTCACGGGTAACTGCTAGTGTAATAATAAAGTAAAAAAAAAAAGAAATATATATTTAAAACATAAAATAACTAATTTAATAAAAAATAATTTGGTAATTAATCACTTTTAATTAGAGTGAGAATTCAAAGTCATTTCATGATTTAATGCAGAATATTTTTTTTATTATGTAGCAATATTAATTCCGTATAATTGTTGAAATAATAATTTTTAAATCTTAAAATAAAATAGTAATATTAATTTATTTTTCGTTTGTGAAATAATATTTTAGAAAAAAAAAATCTGATTTTTCATATGTTAAAAAAATGGATAGATTTTTTTTATATGTTTTACCTTGTAAAATAATTTGAAGCACTTTTTAGTAATTAATGTTAAAATAAAATAAGAAAATGAGTTATTGCTTTGAAAATGAATAGTTAAATAGAAAATAAATTCAATTACCTTAGAAATTATTTTTCTGTTTTTATATGATTAAGTTCCTAATAGTGAATAACAATTTAAAGGAGATAATTTAAAAATTCTTTTGTGATTAAAATAATTGTAGGTCATTTAAAAAATTACTTCAAAAACAATATTTTTAACACTAGAACCGCGGAGCGGGTCAATTTGACCCAAATTGATGTTTAATTTCTCCTCATGCAAAAAGTATCCATTGAAAAAATGTTTCCTTCTCTGACTTTTAATATTTTATGGTAAACAACAACTTTTCGTATTTAATAGCGTATAACATAATTATTTTTTCAGTTATAAGTACTTATACCTAGAACCGCGAAGCGGGTCGGTTTGACCCGTAATGAGCTTTTAGGCATAAATGACATAATAGGAATGCATTTTTTCGGAATTAATGAGGAAGTATATCCGCTTCACTGGTAATTCCTCTAATAGTCAGAATTGGAAAAGAGGATAATGAAAATTTTTAATCGAAATCTTGTATTCTTGGTGTGAATAATGTATGACTGCGGAGGAAAATCACAACAAATATTTAAAAGTAGTATTGAAGTTACTTTTATTCTGATTTTATTGAAAGTACAGATAAGATTTCCGAAGTCTTAATTTTACTGTCAAAACAGCTTTGGAGTATTAGCAACTACTATCAGTAAATAATTGAGATTGCAAATGATTGAGGATGTATATATGCCTGTAAATGAAGAAAATAAATTCTAATTATGAAAATGAGAACGATGGCGACTCTACCTATTCTCATAATATTGTTGAACTTTGTCTTTAGAACATAGATGAAAATTTTTCATTATTAAACGAAAGTTTGTGATATTTATCAGATAAAAAAAATCATATATAAGAAAGAAAAATTAAGAACATGATCAAAAGTGATAAAGTTTAATCTTTATTTTCGTGAAAATCTAAAAATTAACTGAGCAATATGAATGGAAATAAAGAAGATGACAAGACAATAAAGAAGATGACATGCAAGTCTAACTATATAAAAGAGTCTAAGAAAAGTTTAGATGGGCATTTATTTCTTTCAGAATCTGTGAGCAGTTTTACGGAATGTATGTCTATCAAAACCAGATAAATTCAACATCATGTCACGTTCTAGTTGCTTGCAAATGTTGATAAAAAGTATCCGTATAGAAACTGTAAAACGCCCAAGATGAGATATTCACGTTTTGCACAACTGCAATTGTTACACAGGTAATTTTTTCACATATTTTTTTGGTTCAAAGGGTACCGGACCCCTTAAGAAAATGAAAACAAAACTAAAGATGGTTAATTGTTCAAAAAATAATGTACCCACACGTTTTTGGTAAATGTGCAAATCTTTAACCATGTCTTTCAAGCAATGCATATAAAAATTGGGTTAGATAAATCAATAAAACTAGTAAGTAATTTGCAATTTTTATATATTTTAAAATTATTAATAGATTTTATATGTAAACTTATTTGAATGGGACAATATATTTTTTTATTAATAATTGATTTAGTTTTATTTAGGTTTAAAATACATGTTCAATATTTGTCAATATATTTTCATCATACTTAATGAAATTTAATTTTGAATGATAGCATTTTCGGAAATGTAGGTAATTTCTGCTGATTTTATGAGTAAAATATAAAGTAAATACTAAGAAATATTGATTATTATAAGAAAATACAATATTTTAACTAACCAAATTAAGTATTTGGGCATATTTATATATCCTTTTCTATCACGGGTCAAACTGACCCGCTCCGCGGTTCTAGGTATACCGAAAGTCCCGCGGTTCTAGTGTTAAATAAATAAATATAGGTTCTTTTTGACATATTTTCTGTTTATCACTGTCAGAATTTTTAGTGAAATACATGAAATATACATTTCTTATCAAAACTCAAACTCAAATAATATTGAGAAAATGAATATATATATATATATATACATATCGGTTAAGATTAAATATTCTGAATGCGGACCGATGTTGGCAAATCTGATTGGTCCACTATCACAACTCAGATATCTGTCCTGCGTCACTTGTCGGTATAAGTCGCTAGCCGATATATAACCAAAAGTGGACCGATTACCGTAACCGGATGTCAAAAAAGCAGATCCTTAAATTTCAGTTGCCAACCTGCTACCGACACTTAACCGACATTGACGGCGCCGGACCGATTGTATGCCGAAAGTTATGTGCTTGCTGGGTAAAAACTGATATTAATTTGTATTGGTGGGAGTTTATTTCAGCGGTAGTAGTTTCGCCACATTGTGGCAATCAAGTTAACCTACTTTTTGTGTAAGGTGAAAAAGATTATAATACTTCGTCAAACTTGTGAGAGTAATTTCCGCTTAATTAGGTTCTTAAATTAGACAAAATTTTCTATTTAAATTTACTGGTGGGAGAAATTGTTGATCTAATTAAAAGAAACAGCCGTCATCTCGTGATAACCTCCTCAATTACTTCACTTGGAACTTCTATAGCATACACTATGAGTCTCCTCTTCTTTATTCATAACGCCATTTTCAGGGCTGGTTTCATTTCAGACAGTGACGTACGAAGTATAGTATTTTGATCATTTCCAGCAATGACGTACGACCCACATGGCATGCTGTTGGTGTGAAAATGTATTCCCTTACAGATATCTGCCAGATTTTACGCTTGTTCCATACCACTAAACTTTAAGAATAAATTTTGCCTATATTTGTTGTCGAAAAGGTAACCGTTTTGTTTTTGTGGTAGCAAAAAAGCGCTAATATTGGCTAATATGCAAAATTGTATACATAATACGAGTACAAAGGGCATAGCCGGATAAGCATTGGAAACATGCCTTTCAATCAAATTTCTTGATTTTTTCTCCATGTGTGGCTGCTTATCTGACAATGTATTTCCCTTATTATCACCTTTTAAATATTGATATTTTATGAGATAAAAATGTTTTTTCGATTTTTTTAAAACCTCATTTTCTCAAAAACTACCTAACCGAATTATATGCTATTAATTGAGTTTATACAGATGTCAAAGATGAATATCTGGAAATTTTTGTATAATTTTCTGATCGTAAAAAGTGTGTGAAAAAGTGATTAAAAAATTTACAAAAATAAAAATTATATCTTATAGTTGTCCGAAAATTACCATTTTCTTGTAAAAAATTCCTCATTTGTGCCCGCATATTATATAAAAATTTCAAAAGTTTGCGTTGGGTACTTCATATAAATATTTACGAAAATATGTATTAAAAAAGTAAAATTCATTTAAAGGAGTTATTTGGGGCGGAGCTATTTAACTTCGACATCCGAAGACTTTTTGGTACAATGTCATCAGAGAATGAGTCAACTAATAAATTATAGATTTCATTAAGCATATAAACCATAATTTTCAATACTATCGATACTATTTCGATATTGAAAACTGGTGTTTTCCTTTGGAAACAATAAAGAAAAAAAAGTTTTGCCTAGAAAACAACAACATTCTTTGGTATCGAAATGTAACGACTGTTATATAATGATTTTTATTTAAACATTTTCACCACTTTTAAAGAAGGATAATAAGATTAAGTAGTTATTCTTTTTACTGCGTTAATATGAATGATTCATAGCTAGATTTAAAATTTAATCAGTTTATAAAATTCTGACATATTACCTGGAATGTGTAGTAATAGACAATTTTTTATTTAAGATTTATACTACTAGAATTTTTTTGTTTATCCTTATGGTAGATTACTGAGGCTGTTTAGTTTGAAGATAAATATTAGCGAAATATACATAATTTGAGTTAAAAGAAATAAAAGAAAGGTGATAACATTGGATGATATTTTGTACTGAAAAATATATTTCTGTAATTTTGAACTGTTTAATATTTAATTAAGTAATTTTTTAATAAATAAATATTAGTTTAAAAAAACAATGGAAAATTTACCAGGAGATTAAAATATTGTAAAGACATAGCTAATTTTTTGTGAAATTTTATATGCAAATACATAGTCGTGTTCAGAGATTTAGGCCACACTTTAACCTCTTCGCTACTGGCGATTATTACAGTATTTTTACAGCGATTATTACAGTATTTTTAATTATTACTGAATTATTTCTTCTCTCGTTTGACTTCTGAGCGAGATTTTTGTTTTATTTTCATTAGCTCGAATCTTAGAATTAGAAACATATAATACTTATATCGAAATTTCACTTATATTTGAGTATCATTAACAAAATGGGACAAAACTGATGTACCCATTTGGGTACTCAGGGATTGAAGAGGTTAAAGAACAGTTACTTTTTATGGGGAAAAAAAGCTGACATTTGATAATGTATTACATTATTTTATTCATAAAAATAAATAGTTTTTTTCTGTAACCCCTTCTTTCCCCCAAGAAACTTCCACAACAATCATTATTTCGTATTATCATTCTTACATGACATAGTAAGAAATAAAAATCATTCACTAAAAGGAATTTGTTTCCGGTCGCAGAGTTTAGCAATAACATACGCATGCGCGTCTACACGATGCAAAACAGAGCATTTTCATTCATGAAGAAGCTTGAAACTATTAACTATAATTTCTGTTTATAAACACTGGTGAGAAACGTTTTTAATTAAATTGTTTCTGATCACTGTCGTTACATTTTGATATTGAAGAATGTAGTTTTGTTTCTATACCAAAAATATTCTTTCCAGTTTTTATATACCACGACAACAACAAATTTTGAAATCGAAACTGTATTGCCTGCGTTGAGAATGATGCGCATGTGCTCATTAAAATTTCAAAACCAGCAATTCTGTAAGTTTATATTCCCAAAATCCTTCAGACATCGAAGATGAGTAGCTCCGCCCCAAATAACGCCTTTAAATGAATTTTAATAATTTTTATACATATTTTCGTAAATATTTATATGAAGTACCCAACGCAAACTTTTGAAATTTTTATATAATATGCGGGCACAAATGAGGAATTTTTTACACGAAAATGGTAATTTTCGGCCAACTATAATATATAATTTTTATTTTTGTAAATTTTTTAATCACTTTTTCACACACTTTTTACGATCAGAAATTTATACAAAAATTTCCAGATATTCATCTTTGACATCGGTATAAACTCAATTAATAGCATATAATTCGGTTTGGTAGTTTTTGAAAAAATGAGGTTTTTAAAAAAATCATAAAAACATTTTTATCTCATAAAATATCGATATTTATAAGGTGATAATAAGGGAAATACATTGTCAGATAAGCAGCCACACATGGGGAAAAAATCAAGAAATTTGATTGAAAGGCATGTTTCCAATGCTTATCCGGCTATGCCCTTTAATGCTGGAATCTGGCTTAAAACTTGCGCCATCTGGTAGAAAGGTTGATAATGCAAATAAGCAGGTTTTTAGTATGATGTCATATAAGCGCAGTTATCTACTATCTGCGCATATTTTCAGGATTTGTACTCATTCATCGTAGATGTATCTTGTTCACCAAATTTATTGCTAAATATTCTTGTTATAATATATTTTTATGTACATTAAAAAATAAAATAAAAAGTACTAAACCATAGGCATCGGACGGCGCAGTGGACCTGCGTAGTAGCTCCCTAAGGGGTTGCGAAAGTGACCTGCACTGAAGTCCTGCATCGAAAGAGTCATAAGTGCCTTAAAGCGCCCAAGGACGTAGTCGAAGACTTCTGATTTTCCATTTTATTTATATTAATTAGAAATTTTATTTTGATGCTTTTTAATGTATATATGTGTAATTCCGTAGTTTAAAATCTTGTCTTAAGTTAATTGCTTTATCCTTGCAGATCGGCAGATTATTAGATATTTTGAAAGAAGATGGATGTTTAATCGATTTCAATACAGGGAGAAAAATAAATAATACGCTGCGTATTTCATTGGGTTGTTCGGAAAGTTCAGTTTGGGAAAACCAATTCGTAGCGGAAATTTCTGCCCATTATGTACCAAACATCAGGTATTTGAAGCATTATCTAATAATCAAGTAATTGAACATTTTGGTACGAATTAATTTTTCTAAACGGACACGACTTTCCGAACGACCCCGTAAAAATTAAATGGGGGAAATAGTGGGGGAATTCTAAATTCAATGCTTATAAAACCGACTAAAAAAATCGTTTAAGGTTTTACTTATATTTATGTAGGTTCATTTTTTTATATTTTATGTATATTTTTTTGCTTATATTTTATGTAACTTCGAAATTATGAGACCGATACAAGTGAGTTATCTAAATTAAAATAGAATGCTGTACAAATAATTCACTTAAATTTAGTAAAAAAATACTTTATTTTTATTCAACGAAAACGAAAAGAAGTAAGTAAAAATATTTCAAATATTTCATTTTCAACAACTTTCTTCAATTGAGGTTTTTTACTTAGGTACAGTTGTTGAAAGATTTTTGTTCAAAAATTATTATTATAAAGTTAAAAAACAATAGTAAAATTTATGTGGAAACTTTTAAGTAAATTCAGTGCTTAATATATTGCTATTACAATAAGAGAAAAATGAATATTTTGTTTAATAAATGTCGTCAGTTTACTTAAACACATAAAAATTTACCTTGATCCCAAGCATTTTAAAAATTCTAGTATTTCGAAATGTGTATTAAATATATATTAAGTTTTTTCTTTTCTTTTTTTATTTTCATTAAGTAAAATGCGATGACTTGTAGAAATGTAGATATTTTAAGTTTCAATGAAACTTCTTTTCAAGAGATTCAACGTTTTCTGACGCTTTGGGGAAAATTATCCTTTTGTTACCTCAAAATCAAAATTTATTTTAAACTTTCATAAGTCTGAGAGTAATAGAATTATTCCATCTCTATTCAAGACATCTCTTTTATTCTTATAGAAAAATAGGTCTGATAAAATTTAATGAAACTTTAATTTTAAAACACGCTTTATAAATTTAGTTTTAAGATTAACTGTGTTTCATTCATACTTCGATAATATACTAGAAGTTAAGAATTAAAGTGAACTAAAACCTGCAAAATATCACCCAGAAAATTTTGTAAATATTGTTAATGTCCTGTTGTCATTTTTGTAACTTAAAAAAGGTAATGCTTCTCTATCAAGATAGTGGTACAAAGTAAAATATTCAATTTCAAAGTAAAATATCTGTATTTTACTGTCAACCGCGGATCTTTTGCACTTCATGCAGAATTCATTAGAAGTTAAGAATTAAAGTGAACTAAAACCCGTAAAATATCATCTAGAAAATTTTGTTAATAATGTTAATGTACTGTTGTCATTTCTGTAACTTAAAAAAGGGTAATGCTTCTCAATGAAGATAGTGGTACTCAAAGTAAGTTATCTGTATTTTACTGTCAACCGCGGATCTTTTGCACTTCATGCAGAATCAAAGAAGATTATCTCCATTTTCGCAAACATTTTATACACGTATCTGCAGTTACGATGACACTGATGAATTAATTATCTATAAGCATACGAGGACAAATTCCGACAAAAAATGTTTAAGAAGAAATAGTTTCTTTGATTTAACCTTTGAATAAACCCCAAAAATTAGTTACAATCAAAATGCATATTATACTGGACAATCTAAATCTCAAACAACATTTACACAGTGCTCGGGCAGCATGTTGTTGGCCGTATAGATACTGTTTGAGCCCCTGTCTAGAGGTTTTAACCTAAAATTATCAATTTATTATTTTTGTAAAACTAAATTGCCCAGGTTATTGAAAAAATACACTTTAAATATATTCGTAATCAATAATGTATATTAAAGATCAATTATAATGTTAAAGCTTTCTGTTAAATCTCTTATACTTGGTATTCCGGACTGAAAAATTGTCAAACTTTTGACACGATCAAAATATTTTTTCTACAATTAAATTTAAACCTAACACTATTTTCACCATATCAAAATTTATATACTCCCCTATCATACCCGTATTCAGCATTTAAAAAATACTTTTACATTTTAATTTATCATTTAAAAATAATTTTAACTTCTAACATTAATTCACTTTTGTCAGTTACTTATTTGCATGCGAAGAATCGCAATCTTCACTTCAGATTCTAATCTCAGTTCCGGAAAATAAAAATTGCCTTAATTTATGTCTTAGTCTCATGTGTGGTAAAATATTTAGATTTATCTTAGAAAAAGATTTGTCTTTTTAACCACTTAATGGTCGCATTAAATTATGGTTTAAAAATTCTAATTCATTATTGCCACCACTTTTTTGAAAAAAAACATTCATCGTATTTAGTGACAAGTAAAATGATGCCAGAATAAAACCAATTACACAATTTTATAAAACTGGTGGGAATCAAGCAATTCTGAATAAAAGCCGTGAGACTTGCAGCCCATGAATGTCTCGGGCGCGACGATTAAGTGGTTAAGTGTGGCCTTTTTTTTAATTACTTAAGCGTTTTGCCTAGTGTCTCCAATTCAGTACCAGCAGAATTAAAAAGAAATGTGAAATTCCAATTTTACAAGAAAATACGCGTATTTTTCATAAACATTACGCAATTTTCTTTTCAAAATATTTTGGAGCAGCATCTTCCTAATAAGCTTTATTTTTTAAATCTCTGTAACAGTGAGGCCAAATCATTTAACATTATTTTGATTAAATGTCATAAAAACTTTAAAAATTAAAATAAAAAAGATTGGGATTTTCTATGGGAACAGCTAATGCAGTCTCATCTGAAAATAAACAGATTTAAGTTAAAAAAATAGTATTAATGTTGGTTCAGTAGAAAGTTCAAGGGAATGAACTAACAAATAGTCTTGGTTTTAAATATACAGATTTATATTTTTCTTTGTAAAGTGACACAGTTACAATCTGGCTTTAATAAAAGCTATGAAAAACTACTATAAGCAAAATTCGTCATTTAAAAAATATATACAGCAGAATGTGTTAACCTTTTCCAGGGCGAGATACTTCTATTCGTAAAATGTTGAAATAATTGAATGACACCAGTATTTAAAAGAACTAATTGTAAATTTTGTAAACTAACAAAAGTGTATTTTTTGCGTATTTAATTAAAGTGAAATTTTCCTAGAAATTTTCTGGGCCAGTATGAAAATTTGCAATTAAGATTAGGTGTTGCCATTTGCCAACACCGCCCTTCAAGGGGTTAACCCTTTGAGCGCTAGGTATATATTTCTTCAAAATTCCAAATGTCACATTGGCACCAGTATTTTGTAAAGAAAAAACCCGGTTAACCATAAACACGAAAAAATACATTAAACCTTTTTCAAATAAATTTGGTCGAATTTTCTGGTGCCATTGTGACATTTCGGAATTAAAATTATGTGGTAGTAAATTCTACCATCAGAGCACAAAGGGTTAAAGTATATTTAAAAATTTGTTTAGTCCAATGAATTTTAGACAATAACTTGGGGATCCTGACATTATTTTAAACTCTAATTATTGCGAAGAACATCTCCTTTTACATGCTATACATAGAAAATATCACCAAAAATTCAATAGATATTCCACAAAATTTGTTAAATAGAAATTGTCTGGACATCCGTGTAATACAATTTCTCCACATTTCAGTCTTAACATTTTTTATTTACGTGAGGGTGTCGTGGTCAATCGCAGACGGATAATTTTCAAGACTTATGTCCCACCCTTTATTCAAAACAAAAATTGTCTAATTGTGTCTAGGCTTTGAATGCATTTGCAATAAATATATACTTGGAAATGTATTTTTCAAAAAGAATGGTGCGAATACAATATAAAAATTTTAGCCTTTATTAAAATTTTGCGGAAGTTCACCATATAATGAAATAATAAAGTATTATAGAGTAAAAACATTTACAAATAAAACCAAGACGCACGTTTAACTGCAACATATTTTCATAAGAAATGAAATTTCGTATGCTCAGTGTGTCCGCTATCTCCACCAATTCATAAATATTTCTACATATGCTCCTCTTATAGCAAAAGGGTCCAAGGTGGAGTTACCGAATATGATGAACATTTGTGCATCGATACAATATAGTTAGTATATAAATATATGGCAACCATAATGGCGCAACAGCCAGGAAGTCTCGGAAAAATAAGTCCCAAAATTTATATTACAGTATATAATCGGTTAAATTTCCTTCTACGACAAGCGGCTCAGTACCATGTTCGTCAGCATATCGGATTTAACATTTTTCTCCGCCAGTTCGACATTCGTACAAACAAAACATTCGTACAAAAAATTCGTACAAACAAAACATTCGTAGCCCCACCTTTATTCACAGACTTTACGTTATTTTTCTGCAGTTAAACACTTTGAAAATATTCTTAAAATTTAGTGGTAGTACTGTGCGAAACCTGTATGAACAGTAAATAAAAAGTAGGTATATTTGTATGCTTATATACAAGGTTTTTTTCTTTCTGTTATATTTAAAATTGTTTGTATTTACTTTAAAGAATATCTAATATTTTTTATCACATATACAAAATAGGTGAGCAGGTATATTTTTTCCATTTCTTTTACTTATGATAATACTTCATGATATGATAATATTTAATGGTTTATCATAAATTTTGTTTTATATTTTAATATATTTTTTTATAGTCTGAGATTCTTGATTTTTATTTAGAATAAGTGTCTGCATAGTAATCTCTGTTAGCATTTCATTTTTTTTCGCTGTTTAATACGTTTATATAATGCTCTTTAAATATTCAGTTATCCGAAAAGTACTGTCGTACAATGTTATTTTACGCCAACTTAAAAAATCAATGGCAATACTTTTTTTAAAATGGTAAAATTCCTGTAGTTTTCACGTTTCACATTAAAATGAAAACAATGGAAATTTTGCTATTTCAAAAAATTTTCGTTCCAACGAAAAAAAAATCTGAATTTTAAAAAAGTAGGCTTGGAATAACATTATACGACAGAACTTTCCGGATGACCGACACATAAATACAGTTTTAAATGTAAAGCATTGCATATTAATATAGTTAATGAATAGTAAAAAAATAAATAATTATTGTTATAAAGTAGAAAAAATTCAATTAGAACATTTATAGACTATGCAGTTAAAAATTATTTGCTATTATTTACCTAATGGTCGGCTAGTCTTCATATAATGATTTAAAATACGGGTAAATAAATTAAATAGATTATATAAAACAAGAATATGCTGCTTTATTTCTTATGTTATAATTTGTATTATTAATAATAAAAATGTATAAATATATCCTTTTTATGAACTATCTTTTTAACCTTTGCATTTTCTAATTTTTGCTTTATTAAGCTTATAGTTAGTGTGCCTATGTGCTTACAAATCAATTCTAAAAATAAATTGAATTGCTGAAAATAGTGATTAAGTATGCAATAACAACGAATCCAAAAAATAATAATAAAATCTATTATAAAATTCAAAACAATATTTTTAAGAAACCATGAAATGATTAAAACAGGGGTCGCACACTCCTCATATTTTTTAAGGACTCCGAAACCACTATTAATAATAAGAAAATTTATATTTAATTTTAAAGAAACAGAATTCCGAAAAACGACCCTCACTCTCAACCTTCGCAAAGTTTTTCTGCAGTGAAATACTTTGAAAATACTGTTAAATTTTAGTGGTACAATTGTGCGAACCCTGTAAAATACTTGCATAATAAATCAAAATAAATATATTATATTTATTCACGCATTAACACCCAGTTTATTTATTTATTTTTCTATGAAAATAGTTGATTATTCATTGAAATAACTATATAATTTTAAACAGCAGCAAAAAATTGCTAGTTTTAAATACATAAGTATCTTAAATATGTCTTACATATAAATTGTTTTTTCTTTAAATATTTAAACGTACAAACTTTCATTTAAAAATGAATTTAAAAACTGCAGAAAATACATTTAACTTATATTATCGTAAGTTTTAATTATTATACAAATTTTTTTAATTGCATTTCGAAAATAATTGATGGAAATTTTCGTCCGAGCGTGATTAAAACTAACAATGCAAAATCCCAAATCTTGTATCCTGACGACCAAGCCGCTTACCAAAGAAAGAAAATTATTCGATTATAAAATTTAGAATAATTTTGTCGAGACCCCTTACGTTTTGTGGCTGACATATATTTATATACTAGCTATACTGTAGCGATACACAAACATTCATCGTATTTGTCACCTCCTTTGTTTTGCAAAGTGCCCCGTGTAAATCTGAGCTTCAAATGCTCTGGTTACAAATATTTTTAGGTAAATTTTCTTTTTATGTATCTAATAACAGGATTATCTGCGATTAAGTAGACGAAAAATCTGCAACGATATGAGTGGTTTCCAGAGCATCTGGAAACCTCGATCTACGCGCGACATCTCACAAAATACTTTGCATGTTGGATATATTAATGATTTTAGTGAAAGTAAAAAATCTTTTGATATCAAATCAAATCTTTCTCACATCACAAGATGCTTTTAAACATATCTAACAATCTCGTTTATTTCTGTTTAGCAATAGTTTGACTGGGGTTGCATGAACTTTGTGATCAGCAATAGTTTCAAAAATTGAATACTGAGATTAAAATAAATATTCTAATTGTATTCAAAACGATTTCAAAATATTTGTGTTAAAACAGTAAAGGAATTTTACCTCTGTTGCGAAATCTCCTCCGATGAAAGTGACATTTATTTCTCGTCTGCGAGCAAGCGATGTATTTATATGATGCTAAGTGGCAACTAGTTTCGTTGCCTTGACGACCAGTGTTTTGGAATGTTTTTAGTTTTAGTTTGTTATGAGAGTAATTGAATTTTATGAATCTTATGAATGTTATATTTATTGAATAATAGTGGATATACCAGATTGTCTGGTATTGTAAATATGTGTATAGTAAAATATCAACATATAGAATAAACTTATTATGAAACAAGTAAACCTTCTGATATGGATATAATTTTCTCTTCATGGTGCCCCAAGACATGATCGTGTTTGCTAAAATATTGCTGTATGAAGACGCCTTTTGCATGCTCTAAGGAATATGAATATTTTTTTTTCTTTCTGGAAATACAGACAGCAGATTCATCTTTTAAAGAATTTATCTGGCGAATCCGATGGGTTTAGAAGTCGCGGCCACAAGATTGAGGTAGGACCAATTTGATTATTAATTTATAAATTTGCATGGAATTTCGTTTGAAAATAAATAAATAGAATGTTTTGGTTTCGTTATGAAATTTATTGTTTTAGTTCCGAAATTGATAAATTAATTATTTTAATCTCGGATTAAGAATAGATGATTATTGAAATTTAGTTTCGTTTGGAAATATTTAATGATATTATACTAGGAAATACTTTATTATATCGTTTTGAATATGGATCTGGAAAAAATAAAAAAGAAACGTACTTCCATTCGAGGGAGTACAACGAAACTAACTTCTAAAATTGAATCTATTTTGAAGAATAATGATATGGAAATTTCTTTGACAATAGAAGAAATTAAAGATTGTCAGGAACAAATAAATGAAAAATTTTCGGAACTAAAAGAGCTAGATAAAGAAATTTTTGAGCTCACGGATATTAAAGAGGTTGAAAATGAAGTTTCGTGTTTTAGAGAATATATAGAAAAGATTGTTAAATATCGAGGTAGAATGACGCGTTTTATAAAAGAAAACGACATTAAATCTAATGATACTGCCTCTAAGGATAAGCCAGTGATATATAACAGTGACCTTTCACACGCGATCTTGCATAACGAAACCAGAACACTTAAATTGCCAAAATTGAATATAGTTAAGTTTTTTATGGGGACTGTAGTCAGTGGCTAGATTTTTGGAACTCATATGAGGTTGCTGTTCATAACAACGACTCATTGAGTAAAATCGAGAAATTCACTTATTTAAAGACGTATTTAGGTGGATTAGCAATAAGTGCGGTTTCTGGCTTTTCGCTAACGAATGGGAATTATGATTCATCAATTCAATTATTGAAAAGTAGATTTGGGAGATCGGATTTAATAATTAGTTCCCATATGAACAAGCTTTTGCTTACGGAATCTGTAAGGAATTCTTCAAATGTAGTAGGGTTAAGAAAAATGTATGACGCGATTGAAATACAGATCCGATCACTATAATCGCTTGATGTACCAACTGAAACATACAGTAACTTGTTATGTCCGGTCATTTTACAGAAAATTCCCGAAGATTTAAGTTTGAGTTATAATAGGAATCGGGAAACGAGTGAATTATTTGATATTAAGAATTTAATGGAATTTTTGAGGAAGGAAGTAGAATGTCGGGAAACATCGTTATTGTTAGCCAATTCTAAAAGTGGGAATGCAAATGAATCAGCATTCCGTAATAAGGAAATAATTCAAAACAGTAAAGATAAATATTATTTGGATCAGAAAAGAAATGATAACTCAAGGGCTTCTTCAGCCGCTGTCTTAACGACTGCTACGAATGAAACTTGCATTTTTATCTTGATAAGAATCACGCAAGTATGAACTGTCTTCTGACAATAAATGAAAGAAAAAATTCTCTTAAAGATAAAGGTCGTTGTTTCATTTGCCTTAACCTTCCGTCTACCAGACAAAACACCCATTTATCTACGGCAACACCTAATTTTAATTCTAAACTAGCAAACGGCACCAGTAATATTTTAATATAATTTTGCTTTTACAATGAAAGCTTAAATTAAGGAATTCGTAATATCTAGACAAGTCCTTTATAAATTCCGGTGTCAATCGACAATTTCTCATTTTACCATTGACACCAGAAATATTGCTGTCGGGTCCAATGGACCCGTCTGGTAGACGGAAGGTTAAACGAAAACACATCGCTAATTTTTGTTTTAAAAGGAATCAATTATGCAAAATTTGTAAATTGCATCACAATGAATTAACTTACGACAAATCGCTGACATATATTCAACAGACCGAGTTTAAACATAATATTGTCTTCTTAAGGCAGGGAGATCCATCAAAACCGACTCAAGACTGTATTCTTTAAATCCTTTTTTGAATGAAAGTGGAATAATCTGCCTGGGTGGTAGATTGCAGCAATCAAATTTTCAATTTTACGAAAAGCATCCTAAATTATTACCCGGCAAAGGAAGGTTTACCGAACTTTTAATTATAAGAGAACATGAAAATCTGTTGCACTCCGGAGTTTCAGACACACTGACTCAGATACGTGAAAATTATTGGATCCTTAGAGGTCGCCAAACGGTAAAATCTTGTCCAAATAAGTGTCTAATTTGTAAAAAATTTAAAGCTAAACCTGACAGTCAAGTGATAGCTCCATTACCACTTAATAGAATCCATGAATCTAAGCCGTTTGAAGTTACTGGTATCGACTTCGCAGGGACTTTATATGTTAAAGACAAAGACAAAGTGTACATTGAACTTTTCACATGTGCTGTTACTCGCGCCATCCATTTGGAAATCGTTAGTAGCCTTCACACTGAACAATTCTTGATGGCGTTCAGAAGATTTGTCTCTCGAAGAGTGGTATGCAGAACTGTTAACTGCGATAATGCCAAAACATTCAAGGCACCTGAAAATGAACTAAAAACACTCTACGCGAACGTTGCAGTTCCAAATGTCCAAAATTACCGTAATTTCGGGTGTATAAGCCGCAGATCAAACAATTCTTTCTGGACCCAGAAATCTTATTTAGTGATTAAAGACAAATATTTACGGCGATCTGACTAGTTATATTTGTTTTTTTTTTAATTCTGGGTCGAAAAAGAATTGTTTGAGCTGCGGCTTATACACCCGAAATTACGGTACTTTGGAAAAAGGGGCATAAAATGTATATATATTGTTGAAAAAGCAGCTTGGTGGGGTGATTATTGGGAGAGGATGGTTAAGGTGACTAAAATTATATTAAGGAAAATATTAGGGAGGGCTTTATTATCATTTGAAGAATTACAAACTATTCTGACCGAAATTGAGGAAATTTTAAATTCTCGGCCCATTACGTATGTATATAACGATGCTTCAGAACCATCACCTCTCACCCCATCACATTTTTTAATCGGGGAAAGGATAACAGCCTTACCTCACCACCAGGCTGGTCGTAACAAGGAGCAGATCTTCTCCAGCTCAAAAAGATTTTTATTGAAAAGATATTTGTATAGAGAAAAATTGTTGAATCAATCTTGGAAACGTTGGAAGGGTGAATATCTGCTCCAACTAAAAGGTATACATAATGTACACCCCATAAGTGAAAATTGTGAATTTAATGTCAATGATGTAGTTTTAGTAGGTGACGACAAAGTTCCGAGACATTTATAGAAATTAGCTAAAATCACCGAACTTTTCAAGGGACGAGATGAAAAGTTTAGAAACGTAATGTTGAAGACAGCATCAGGGTTTATAAAACGACCCATACAACTGATTTATAAATTGGAACTTTAGTTAACCCTTTGAGGAGCAAGCAATTGCGTTCGAGTAATTCTGAATTCCCACCGGAAATTTGTAAAAAAGTTATATCTAAAAGAGGAAAAGCAATTTCACGACTGTTTTCCACCAAAGTTAGAAAAGTGAAGTTTAATAACATTTTTCTGGTGTAAATCTTCTTCCATCGTAGGTGGTGTATAATATATACCGCCGCCCCTCGAGGGGTTAATATTTTATGATTTCTCTAAGTACCGTAATTTCGGGTGTATAAGCCGCAGATCAAACAATTCTTTCTGGACCCAGAAATCTTATTTAGTGATTAAAGACAAATATTTACGGCGATCTGACTAGTTATATTTGTTTTTGTTAAAAATTCTGGGTCGAAAAAGAATTGTTTGAGCTGCGGCTTATACACCCGAAATTACGGTAAGTAAAATAATTGCATTTGTTAACTATATGTACCTTATTATTGTTCATTATTGTTTGCATTTAATTTTGATGAATGTATTCATCGGGGGGGGGGGGGGGTGGAGGATGTTGCGAAATCTCCTCCGATGAAAGTGACGTTTATTTCTCGTCTGCGAGCAAGCGATGTATTTATATGATGCTAATTGGCAACTAGTTTCGTTGCCTTTACGACCAGTGTTTTGGAATGTTTTTAGTTTTAGTTTGTTATGAGAGTAATTGAATTTTATGGATCTTATGAATGTTATATTTATAGAATAATAGTGGATATACCAGATTGTCTGGTATTGTAAATATGTGTATAGTAATATTTCAACATATAGAATAAACTTATGAAACAAGAAAACCTTCTGATATGGATATAATTATTTTTCAACCTCCAGGACCTATTTCACAGAATACTGTAGAGTACCACATCAACCAAAGAAGTCCCCCCTCCCTAAAAAAATGATGTATTGGTTGGGTAAGTAATTTTTTTTTTTTTTTAAATGGAAATTTTTTTCTCATAAAGTAAACCATAAAATAACCTTTTTTTTTGTCAAGATTTAGCCAAAAAGTCTGTTTTCTATTTATTTGAATATAGAAGTAAATACGATTAATTGAATTACCATCTGCTGAATCTCCGTACTAAATTTCATTAAATGATTCCTAATCTCTAAATTGAATAGTCTAGCAACATTTATTGATGAATGTATTTTATGAAACAGTGAAACTACAGTAATAATTGTAATATGAATTATTGAAATGCATAAACTAATTACTTTATAAATAAACAAATCATCGTGTTTTGATAAAGAACATTAATAAAATCGTTTAATCAAAAAAAAATATATATATTTCCTTGAGGATTCATAATAAATCTTAAATTAAATTATATATTTGTTGTCTTACATCTGTATTGTTATAAATGTATTAGTAGCAATTATTATTAAGTTAAATAATCCTGCAATTATAGAAGATTTACGAAGTCACAAATAATTATTCGGGAAATTTTAATTTTCTACAAGTCAACAATGTGTAATAATGTACGTAGTCTAATTGTTTAATATTATTTAACTAAAATTAGGAGTTTTTTTAAAGCCTCATTGGAATTAAATATGCTCAAATGCTATATTCTGTTTTCTTTATAAATGTTTAAAAATATCTGTTGTAATATCAGAGTGTTGTACCATCAGAGAAACGTAATATACAGGGTGTCCCAAAAGGTCGTTTACAAACTTAAGATGCTGGTATGTCATATCATGATGAACAATGTTAAATAGGAAACTAAGGGTCCCAAACGTCTTCCAAAGGAGATATGCGCCATTAAATTTTAGGGACCAAAAATTCAAATGATTATAAAAAAGAGAAAAATTGGTCGATTCGTTTGCGGTTTTCACTAAAACTATTCTTTATGTCAGTATTTTCTTGAAAATTAATTATAAAAATAAATTTCAAAAAATGTCGATAGAAGGCGCTTTAGACATTGCAGTAACGATAAACTAGTTTTTAACATTATTTTTTGCATCTCATTAAATTTTTTTAGAAGCTTAGACATAAACTTAAATTTTGAGCTCAAATTCTAAATCGATGGAAGTGGTTAAGTAGCGCAAACTGAATTGCGGGGGGAGGTTCAAATTTCAAATGATTATAAAAAACGGAAAAATTGGTCAATTTATTTGCGATTTTCACTAAACTTATTCTTTATGTCAGTATTATCTTGAAAATAATTTATAAAGATAAAATTCAAAAAATGCCGATAGAGGGAGCTTTAGACTTTGGAGTAACGTACAACTATTTTTTCCGTCATTTCTTGCGCCTCATAAAATTTTTTTAGAAGCTTAGGCATAAACTTAAATTTTGAGATAAAAATCTGAATCGTTGGGAGTGGTTAAGTAGCGCAAACGGAACTTTGTTCAATGGGGGTGGGGAGGTTCAAATTTCAAATGACTATAAAAACGGAAAAATTGGTCGGTTTTCGCTAAAACTATTCTTTACATCAATATTTTCTTGAAAATAAATTTTACAGATATCTTTCAAAAAATTCCGTCAGAGGGCGCCTTAAACATATAATAACCAACAGCTATTTTTAACCGTTATTTTTTGTATCTAATAAAATGCTTGTAAAAGTTCAAACTTAAATTTTGTGCTCAAAATCTGCATCGTTGTGAGTAATTAAGCGGCCAAAAACTGAACTGCGTTCGAGAGGTGGAGAAGGTAACATTTCAACTCCTGAACACAGTTCAGTTTGCGCTTCTTAACCCCTCCTATCGATTTGGATTTTGAGCACAAAATTTATGTCTAAACTTTTGCAAACATTTAATTAAATTTAAAAAAAAAAGGTTAAAAATCATTGTTGGTAATTCTAAAGTTTAAGGCTTCCTTAAACGGATTTTTAAAATTTATTTTTAAAAGTTATTTTCAAGGAAATATTGACATAAAGAATAATTTTAGCGAAAACCGACCATTTTTTCCGTTTTTTATAATCATTTGAAATTTGAACCTCCCGCCCCCATTGAACACAGTTCAGATTGCGCTACTTTACCACTTCCAACGATTCAGATTTTCATCTCGAAATTTAAGTTTATGTCTAAGCTTCTAAAAAAAATTATGAGAAGCAAAAAATAACGGAAAAAAATAGTTGTACGTTACTCCAAAGTCTAAAGAGCCCTCTATCGGCATTTTTTGAATTTTATCTTTATAAATTATTTTCAAGACAACACTGACATAAAGAATAATTTGAGTGAAAATCGCAAATCAATTGACCAATTTTTCCGTTTTTTGTACTAATTTGAATTTTTGGATCCTAAACTTTAATGGCACATATCTCCTTTGGAAAACGTTTGGGACCCTTAGTTTCCTATTTAATATTGTTCATCATGATATGACAGACCAGCATGTTAAGTTTGTAAATGACCTTTTGGGACACCCTGTATAAATACATCGATATACATTGGAACAACAAAAACAAGTTTGGATGCTTTTATTCGGAAAAACAACAGTCTTAAAAAAAAACAATGTAATTATATTTTCAAAACCGTTAATATTTACGTTACTATAACCAATTATTATCATAACAACAAAGAAAAATCGTGCGTTAAGTATAGTTTATGAATCACTTTCAAAAAACCTTATGAAATCTTTAACAAAATGAATCTCACATTCAAACATTTTTACGTTTTTTCTACTTGACTTACGTAATGAAATATTTTCTTTTTTTAATAGAAAATTTAACTATTGCAAAATCTTTTAGATCCAAAAAAATTTTCTTAATGCAATTTATTTCTCTAGATAGGCTTACAATGATTAAACTCACCATCACTGCAAACTGTAAGCATCATTTTCTTCTTCAGAGGAACTAAATTGCTGTTTATTTTTCTTAGTTTTTAAATTTGAAATTTGTGTAAAATTTTAAATAATATTAAAATATTACAAATATCTTCAGGGCTCGCGCCGTTCCTAAAATTTTCGTGCTTTCCTACCGCTATTTTAAAACGGTAATATATCTTGTATAATTCTATTGTAGATGTTAAGGAACCTTTCGCGAAGATTTTGTATTTAAAATACTGGTAGCAAAGTGCGAAAATTTAAGAAATGATGCAAGCCCTGTATCTTTTGTTAAAATGATCTCCAATGTTCTGAATTTAGTAACAAAACTGAAGTATTTCTGTTT
This sequence comes from Maratus speculifer, assembly GCA_964019185.1. NCBI lineage: Eukaryota > Metazoa > Arthropoda > Arachnida > Araneae > Salticidae > Maratus > Maratus speculifer. Next base: position 87,293,155 of record OZ025293.1, read on the forward strand.
GCATTAAAAGTTTACCTTTTTGGGGACACATGATTCCTAAGATGAAGTATCTCTAAGTGAACGGAGATCAAGTATCCCCAATTTGCGTTTAGAATATATATGTATATTTTAGGTGGTAAATAAACAAATTAATTTGCTAAAGAAGTTATATCGAGAATAGAACAGAGTTTATACTTTAAAAAGATATCAATCCAATCAGTAGCGGCTAGTCAGGGAGTGCTGCATCAGATTTTTTACACCACTAAAATTTAACAGAAACTTTCATCTTATTTATTCGGCAAATTTTGTTGATTAAATATAACTGAAATTACCATATAATTTTAGTGGTATGAATAAATTGATGCAGCACCCCCTGGCGAGCCGCTACTGAATCCAATTTATCAAATTTCCAACAATAGATAAACTGCAATAGTGCATCATAAAAGGAGCCAGATTTCAAAACTCTACATATTGATTTTCGTATGCTTTATTATCAGGGATCAGGTATCCCTAGGGATAAAGCATCGCCAGTCTCCCCTACTGGTCACTATATCTGAAGACAGTTTTTTTAAATAGGCAAATATTACTTTACGGAAATATTGCTTAAAAACCTTGGAATTACATAAACCGTACGAATCTTGTAACAAAATCTTCTCCACTGGTGCCATCTGGAATTGTATCAATGACTTATTGTATTTTAAGATGGCAGGTTGTTCATATTGTGTACCAAATCAACTTAAAAAGGATCTAAGTAGAAAAAAGTAAGAAGTTGACAAAGTATTTTTTTATTGAATATTGTGGTTAATTATTAAAAATACTTTATAAAAGATTAATTAACTTATTTGTTCTGAAATTTTGTGTAGCTCACCATAATTTATCATGCATATATAAAACTCGATGAAATATATATATATATATATATATACAGGGTGTATCTAAACTACTGGGCAAAACTTTAAGGGGTGATAGTACACATAAAGACAAATAATATTAAATGGGGAACTAAGGGTCCCAAACGTCTTCCGAAGGAGATAGGCGCCATCAAAGTTTAGGGTCCAAAATTTGAAATGATTATAAAAAACGGAAAATTTGGTCGATTCGTTTGCGGTTTTCACGAAAACTATTCTTTATGTCAGTATTGTCTTGAAAATAAATTATAAAAATAAATTTCAATAAATGCCGATAGAGGCGCTTTAGACTTTGGAATAACGAACAACTATTTTTTACCGTTATTTTTTGCATCTCAATAATTTTTGTTAGAAATTTAGACATAAACTTAAATTTTGAGCTCAAAACCTGTGGTTAAGTATCGCAAACTGAACTGTATTCAATAGGAGTGGGTAGGTTCAAATTTCAAATGATTATAAAAAACATAAAAATTGATCAATTGATTTGCGGTTTTCACTAAAATTATTCTTTACGTCAGTATTGACTTGAAAATAAATTACACAGATGAATTTCAAAAAATGCCGATAGAGGGCGCTTTAGACTTTGGAGTAACGTACAACTAGTTTTTATCGTTATTTTTTGCATCTCATTAAAATTTTTTAAAGCTTAGACATAAACTTAAATTTTGTGCTGAAAATCTGAATCGTTGAGAGTGGTTAAGTAGCGCTAGCTGAACTGTGTTCAATGGAGGTGGGAAGGTTCAAATTTCAAATGATTATACAAAACGGAATAATTGGTCGATTCGTTTGCGGTTTTTACTAAAATCATTCTTTATGTCAGTATTTCCTTAAAAATAAATTTTAAAAATAATTTTTAAAAAAATCCGTTAGAGGGCGTCTTAAACTTTAGAGTAACCAACAATAATTTTTAACTGTTATTTTTGTATCTAATTAAATGCTTGCAAAAGCTTAGACTTAAATTCTTAGCTCAAATTCTGAATCGTTGAGAGGGGTTAAAAAGCGCAAACTGAACTGTGTTCTGGAGTTGAAATGTTACCCTGCCCACCCTCCGAACACAGTTCAATTTTTCGCTACTTAATTACTCACAACGATTCAGATTTTGAGCTCAAAATTTAAGTCTAAGCATTTAAAACATTTATTTAGATTTAAAAAAAATAATAATAACAGTTAAAATAATTGTTGGTTACTCTAATGTTTAAGGCGCCCTCTAACGGAATTTTTTGAAATTTATCTTTAAAATTTATTTTCAAAGAAATACTGACATAAAGAATGTTTTAGAGTAACCGCAAACGAATCGACCAATTTTTCCGTTTTTTATAATCATTTGAAATTTGTACCTTCCCACCCCCATTGAACACAGATCAGTTTGCGCTACTTAACCACTCACAACGATTCAGATTTTCAGCTCAATATTTAAGTTTATGTCTAAGCTTCTAAAAAATTTAATGAGATGCAAAAAATAACGGTAAAAACTAGTTGAACGTTACACCAAAGTCTAAAACGCCCTCTATCGGCATTTTTTGAAATTTTTCTGTGTAATTTATTTTCAAGACAATACTGACGTAAAGAATAATTTTAGTGAAAACCGCAAATCAATTGACCAATTTTTATGTTTTTTATAATCATTTGAAATTCGAACCTACCCACTACCATCGAATACAGTTCAGTTTGCGCTACTTAACCACAGATTTTGAGCTCAAAATTTAAGTTTATGTCTAAACTTCTAGAAAATTTTAATGGGACGCAAAAAATAACGGTAAAAAATAGTTGTTCGTTACTCCAAAGTCTAAAGCGCCCTCTATCGGCATTTTCTGAAATTCATCTTTATAATTTATTTTCAAGACAATACTGACATAAAGAATAGTTTTCGTGAAAACCGCAAACGAATCGACCAATTTTTCCGTTTTTTATAATCATTTCAAATTTTGGACCTTAAACTTTGATGGCGCCTATCTCCTTCGGAAGACGTTTGGGACCCTTAGTTTCCCATTTAATATTATTTTTCTTGATGTGCACTATCACCCCTTAAAGTTTTGCCCAGTAGTTTAGATACACCCTGTATATATATATATGTGTGTGTGTGTGTTACATATATGTATATATATATAATATATATAAACATACACACGCACACATACATGTATATATATATATATATATGTATAATATTTTAATTTTAAAGATATTACGATTGATTTTAATAGTATTTATACAGAAAGAAATCACGACAAAATGTGACCTTGTTTTACAACAAGTATTAATTTTAGCATATAAAATGCTCATTTAACATTTCCTTTACGTAACAGTAAATTGCGACATGTGATTTGGGATATGAGATATCGATTTTATCCCGAAGTTATAATCATTCGTTCTGACAACCTACTGAAATTCATGACACTGAAAATTGTTATCAACATGGGAAATAAGGTGTCATTCATTCACATCTGTAGCTGATTTAGAGATCGTTAATTTTGGCAAATATGTAGATAAGTGTCTTATAATAATGTAAATATATGACTGAATAATACTATACGTACAAGACACACATTATGTTAGATATTTATTATTTTTTAAATATTCATTTGTTGTGATTTTATATTACTTTTTTCGATTTACTAGCATAATTACTTTTAATTTATATATACATATGGATGTGGAGTTTCAGGAATATCAGGGCTCCCAAATGGTCCGCGAACTGTACATCAATAATTTTTAATAAAAAAATTCGTGATAGGATTCTTCAGAATTTGCGCTATAATTAACTTCCAAAGGTGGTTTCTTGGCAATTTGCAAGAAAAATCTAAAAGGAAAATTTCTCTGAGAAAATTCTGATGTTCAGTTGGCGGACTATTTGGAGCCCTGTAATATGCTTTGGAAATTTTTTAATAACAGTTTAAAAATTTCTGCAGATGTCTGCCTGTATGTTACATTAATTACTTTACGCTCTGTAGCTCAAGAACTTGTGCACGGAATTTTATGAGACTTTAAATTTAGTTGATATCTCACAGAAATTCATGCTGATACTATTTTTGAATTTATCGCTAAAATGTTGCTTAGATTAAATCTGCTTTTCCAGGATATGATTTATTGTTCAATCAATGGATATTGGGCGTGGTAGCAGTGTGATTATAGCACCGAACACCAGACTGAAAGGTCCAGGGTTCAATGTTCAACATCATCAAAGACTCACCGAGTGCATGCAGTGTACACGCTCGTTAAATAAAGGGTTTCTGAAAGTCCTGTAGTCGGTCGTAGCAGTTATAATGTGCAGTGATCTCTGGAGAAACCTTTCTCCCCTACAGAGACTTTTCGAAATTGAGTCCGTGGCGATGTTCGGTGCTGCCATCTATTGCGGTTTTCGAACATCTGGTGCAAAAGAAGTCTGACTTCCAACCCACTGGGTGCAGTCCAATGGAAGCTCCAGCGCCTCACTTGCTCTTTTGGAACACGTCAAAAACAGCAAAGGATATTGAACATTGAATTTCATCAAATTTAGTAAGGATATTTATGTCGAGTGACATACATATTAGTAAATTCCAAAATTTGTATTTCCTTTTTCTTTTTCATTTTTTTTATTCGGAAATATTTAAAATTAATTATCGCCTTTATTTAAAGACATAAACAGGCTATTACTATTAAAATGTAAAGGGATCAAAAAAGGAATATTAAAGTGTGTTTTGATTTAAATAAGCCATTAAATACTACTATATTATAGAAGTTAATTAAAAAACATATAAATGTTTTATATATATAAAATGCCAATATGATAAAGCAATTAATATTTTTTATTCATTTTTGCCTCTTATAATATATAACACGTTCGGAACATGTAACACGTAGCTGGAGCATTAGCAAGAAAATAAATTTTAACTGGTGTTAATCAATCGAACTGTTATAAAAACGTCCCAAAAACTAGTTAGTTTTGGTCCCAAAAATTAGTATAGTTTTTGGTGTTTTAAGAATTTTAACAGTTCGGGAGCATTAGCGTTTAGTTGGGGGTTGAACCATATTCCAAATCGGAAGGAAACCGCACGTTATTTTCTATTCCAAAATGGAATGGAGTTCACTATTGCATAATTCAAAAGATACTTCTACCATACAACATAAGCCAAATGGGAACAATACGCATCATCAGAGCGAATAACACTGATTAATCTATTAGGGCCTAGCGTCCCTTTTTAGGGACGCTTCAAAAGGTGCCTTCAGCACTGTTTTTGACACCGGTAAAAAAGAAAAGCAATAATTATTTTATTTAAATGATGCATTTTCGTGATTAACGAACTAAACTTAAATCTTCTAAAAATAGTGGTTCCAACCAAATAAAATTTACGCAAAAGATGCTGGGCACAAATGGGTTAAAGTCTGTATAGATTCTGTATACCGTTGAGAAATTAAGGTTTTCATTATATCAATCCCAAATTTTGCCAATATTTTACTTATAATTTTCAGAGCACTTAATATAAAACATGTTATTTTCAGAAAATATGACAAACAATTTTGTATACAAAACTCTGTAAGTAAAATTAAAAAGTAATGAAAAATGCATGAAAAATGAGCAGGTATACTGAATAATGTTTCATTGCGCATGTGCAACAATCAACATATAATGCACATAATGTTTTAGTTAAATGTACAGAGCTTTTTGAGTCTCAAAAACATAGCTTGAAAATTCTGAAAATTATCATCAATAGGATGTGATCTAAATCCGTTATTCCCAAAAGGAAGAGTAGTTGTATCCAAATATGTACGTGGAATATTGTGTACGCTGCATTGACACTAATAAATGGATGTATATAGATACGGCCCCCTCATGTTTTTGCTTTATTCTGGGAAAAATAGATTTTGAGCTCATCTTATTGATGATAATTTTTAGAATTTTCAAGCTATGCTTTTGAAAACTTTTATAAAAGTTGCGTTGAGCATTTAGCTAACACACTATGTATATTATATTTTGATTGCATTTGGGAATGCGCTTTGAAACATTATTTAAATAATCTGCTGAATTTTCATATATTTTTTAGTATTTTTTGAAATTCTAATTACCGTGTGTTGTGTATAATATTGTTTATCATATTTTCTTAAAATAAATTTTTTTCATATTAAGAACTCTGTAATTTATAAGCAAAATACTTCATAAATTTTGGAGTGCTTTTAATGGAAATATTGATGTTTCTACACACACATATATATATCAGGGTTCGCACATTTCTACCAATAGATTTTTAGGATATTTTCAAAATATTTCACTGCAGAAAAATATTATAAAATCTGTGAATAAAGATGGGTGTTGCGAATTCTTTGATTTAAAAATTAAATGAAAATTTTCTTATTTTTAATAGTGGTGTCAGAGTTCTTAAAAAATATGAGGAGTGTGCGAACCTTGTATATGCTATCGTAATAAAAACGATCACAGTTTATTACAATAAGCCACTTAATCATAATCTATATTTTGAACGCTTTTGTACTTTAATTTTGACAGGATTATCCAAAAGATTTTTTTTCAATTTGTTGACGGTCCCATACGGGATTTTGGAAAAAGACAAATCTAACAAATGTGTATGACCTTTACTTTTTCTTTACACACCTAGAGTGTCAGCATAATTCATTATGCATTTTTCTACATATTTAACAAAATGTCCTATTTCGCAAGTGACCGCTATCACCTTTTACTATATAATGTATTAATTATACCGCTTAATTTTTATCCCCAAATGATAATAAGAATTTTTGAATAAATTTTTATTTTGAGATGTGTACGTACGAAGATTTTACTTAATTAGAGATAAATTCGTTTGTAAATCCTGGAGTCATTCAATCTTTTCACCATTTTACCAACAGCATAAATAAGTGATTTGTCCCTGAAAATGTTAGTACAGTCAGAAAAGAAATTCAACTTATATCATATGTAAAATATTTATTTTAAAGATGTTAAATATATCTATTATAAAAAGAATGCTTCATTTAATTATTTTCAGGAAGTATATAAATAAAAGAAAATTTTTAAGAGAAATAGTGATTTTCATAGTGATAATAATTTTTGTCACTAATGTCATACGGCATAATTCGTACTGGAAATTCCTGAACAGGAAATTCTTTGGTACAAGTATTTGCTTATAGCATTATTTCCTTATCCGATTATTTCGTGCTTTTAAACTATATTTATTTTTCTCTAAAGAAATGCTGGTATTTCACCTGGAAACTAACGGTACCCTTACGAACCAAGTACAGATGTATAAACTTTTGAAATCTCTGATTATTTTGGCCATAGTGAATAATTTCATGAACCGTTGACATAAAAATACATAACATTTTTTCTAATTTCAAACTTGTGACTAAAATGACATGTTCTTGTTAAGGAATGTTTAAAGAAACAATAACGTATATAAATATCACATATTCTAAGTTTCTTTCATGAAGTCATTCATATATTTCTCACATTTTAGATAATACACTGAAGAATAAATTCAGCTTGCGGCAGTAAAATGCCACTTTATGTAATAAATTGTTCTATTAGCTGTCAACTTTATGACACCTTTAAAAATTGGTAGCTTTTCATTCCATGTAGTTACCTTATTGTATGTAATATATTTTGCTTAGTCCGTTGAAAGTACTTTTATTTTTATTATTTATATGCTTATGTAGATGAAAAGCGTTTTGAATATGCGCATTTCTTTTGCTATAAATGTATATAAACAAGTCTAATAAAATATTAATTATAAAAATGTATTTCTGTTTATAATGGATACTTTTATTCATATAGCTCACATGTCTGTTTTATTTCATTTTCTTTAAGAAAAAAAAAATATGTATTTTTTGTGGCTATATTTTAAATATAAATAAAAAGTTTTTTAGTATGTGTAATAAATTTAAAGAGTTCATTCAGTATATCTCAGAAAGTTTAAGTAAAACAAGAAAATGTCGTTTATTAAATAATAAGAAGAAATGAAGAAAATGACATTAATAACTTATTACATGTTATAAAGTATTTTAAATAAATAATATACAAACGAATAAAGATTTCTACTATAACTGCTATGATAAAATCCTACAAAATACGTAATTATACATAGGAACAAAGTATGATTTTAATAGGTAACAAGGCACACAGATTTTAAATACCGCTTTAATTCAAAAGTTTTATTTTCGTTATTTAATCGCAGAAACTTGCAATTAAACATGGAAAAATTTCCATTAAATGGTAGTGATATACAAAATCTGTAACACTTGGCACCTAATTTATTTTAGACTTAAATGTGAACTATTTCATTGAGCACTTATAGTGCAAATGAAATGCTACTATTTTGGCTACCAATATTATAATACGATAAATGTGAATTACTTTATCGGAGATATCTCATTAATTAAAAAAGGCCACTGAAGCCTTTTAAAAATAACAGTGGCCAACAAGCTTTATTCCTTCCGAAATGTCAGTGAGACCTATTGCGGAGACCCCAATATATATATATATTTTTTTTTTATCCGTTTGTTTAATAGTTATTTAGTTAGTTTGTCTGCTCCGTGAAAAAGCCGTAAAAAACACTCGATTAACTTGAAATAATGAAGGCATATTTGTCAGGTCCTTGGATTCAGCTGTATAGAAATTTGGTTCATGCGTTCGGAATATATAGAACATTATATTATCCGACTTTAATAGTTTTCTATAGCAGTTCGGATAATTTTCAAATTTCCGTTTTTTGAAAGAAAATGGAGCTTTTGATTAATGTACTTAAATGGTAAATTATGGATTCTAGAGTTACCAAATAAATATTTGATATTATTGCTATGATTTTCGAACTGTGTCAATAAGTTTGTCAAAATTTTTAAATTAGTTTTATGAATTTTTGTGGAACGTGACATGTTTTCCAATAATATAAAACATTTTTTTTTTAGATTATTCTTATTTCACTTTTTTTCTCTTTAGTCGGTTATCTTGTAACGGAAATCATTCAAATAATCTCAAATACGAAAAATTTTGCAGAAAATCTGTCTGAGGGAAATAAAAAATTAGTTAATCTTTAATTGTTTGGGTTGCAATATAGTTTTGTGTCAAATATTAACAAAGTTTGTAATATTACATTTTTAACATTTTCCAACAAAGCTGAAAAGCGTTACAGAATTCGGTCTATCTGTCTGCCTGTTTGTCCGCCGGTCTCTAACTCGGGTAAATATAGTCCAATTGCCTTGAATTTGATAGATGTTACTATGAATCATCATGGCAGTTCTTCATTGCAGATGAAGGTGCTAGCATATATGTTTCGTTTATAGAGATACTGAAGAGTTTTCCGTTACATTACGCTCTATGGAGAAAAAAAGTTTGTAATGTTTTGTATTACAGTAATTTAACCATAGTGAAACTTATTTTTATTACTAAGGTGAACTAGATGGATCTTACTGTAGAACAGAGTGTGCTTACAATATATCATTCTTTCCAGTGACGCATAAAAGTCTTTAGCCGCAGAAGAAATTTAACGATTGAAACCTATGAACAATAATTGTTTGAAGCGCAATAATTGTCAGTTGCGACACGCGTTTTTAAATTGAGCATTTTTTTTTAAATTTTTAAATATTAGTTAGTGCTGATAAATTATAAAAAGAATCTACAGGGCTTCACAATAAATTACTAGTACATTTCCGTTTATTCACAGAAGTACCTAATTAAAAACTTTACGCTGTTCACATTAATGAACTATTTTTTACTATACTATGTACTACACACAAAATAATAATAATATGCAGATATGCACAAAAAAGAGGAAACGGACATTTTTACAATTATTGATTGCAATTGCAGAAATTGGTTTTTAACCCTTTCCGGCACACTGTACACGGTCTGGGATGCTTAATTTTAATTCCAAACTTGCAAATGGCACCAATAATATTTTAGTAAAATTTTGCTTATACATTAAAAGCTTTAATTAAGGATTTCAAAATATCTAAAAAATTCATTTGTGAATTCCGGTGCCAGTCGATAATTTCTCCTGTTACTAAAAGATTTTGCCCGTGCCGGAAAGGGTTAATTGCTTTATGAGTTTTAAAGCTGTTTAGTTTTACTTATATATGGTATTTCATATTAATAAATTGTGAAGTTAAGTTACTGCATTCTGAGTGTGTTGGGATGTGTTAAATAATCTAGGCTCAACGCATAATTTTTGTTCTTGTTATATTTAATGTAGATGCTATTAAAAGGCTACCACAATTTTTTTTTTTTTTATCTTGACAAATCGATGTGATTTTAGAAATGGACATGATAATGAATAATTATCCTGTAGATTTAATCTTTCGAGCTCTGATAATTGAATTTTATAGCGCTTAATTTTTCAAAGCTTTCACAATGCCACCGGAACATTCAACCAAATATATTTGAAAACAAGTTTAATGCATTTTCACCCCCCCCCCTCTTCTCACATGTTTTTCGCAAACCATTTTTTTTCTTTTAAATACTGGGGTCAATGCGAAATTATGAATTTTGAAGAAATTTACCCATCAAAGATCAAAGGGTTAAAAATCTCCAAGTATGCCTATTCTTCGTGATTTTTCCATGTCATTGTTATCAAAAAGATTAGGATGTATTTAAATTAAAGTTTTTCGTGCTAAAAGTGAAAATAATGTAATCCATTTAAAGGCTTTTAATAAACTATCTGCGAACATAAGAAGATATGATAGATAAAATTAAAAAACAATATAATAAAATTATTCGCTTTCACATATGACCCTTTTTATTAGCGCACATGCTACCATTATACTGGAAATCTTGTCATTTTTATTTTATGAAATTCACTCTTAAAAATTCTACGGGAACAGTTATATTTAATATATCAATTTTATCTTTAAAAAATTGCCGATAGCGCATACAAAACATGTAGAGTAGTTTATTAAAGGGTACTTATATGCTTTTAAAAATTTTTAATTTTTAGTTTATTGTAATTTTAGTTTAATAACAATAATATTATTTTAGATCAATCTTATGTAGCTATCAATTATTATTATAAATTTTGTGGAATCTATTTAAGCTATATATTAATTCTAACCATTAAAAAATGATTATAAATATTATTTTTCGGAAACAAAAAATGTAAAAACATTAAATCCCTAAATTAGTTATTGAATATAGTTATTGCTATATGCATATTACAAAATTGTAAAAACCTGGTCAAAACTGTTGCTTACCTTAAGAAAATTTGAGTTTAAAACGAAATTCATGATATATTAATATAAATTTAATAAGACTATGGAGGGTTCAGCAGGGCTTTGCCCACCTACGGAAATATACGGTAATTTCCAGCGTATAATCCGGGTGTTAAACAATTCTTTTCCGACACAGAAATTTTATTTAGTTATTGAATCTAAACCTTTGCCGAGTTCTAAGACGTTGCGTTGTATTTAAGCGTTTTCTGGGTCGAAAAATGATAGTTTGATCCGCGGATTACACGCCGGAAATTATGGTACTTTAATCTGAAATACTGCTAAAACAGCCAGTTCATCAGAATTTCAGAACATCATTCTCGCACTGCGTGTAATTTAACACAAGAACTCCCAAAAATTTTACCCAGGTTTGATAATATCTGTCACCGGAATTTTTACTAAAGATTATTTAATTCATTTATTTAACTTAAATCCGCATGGATTAAATTTAAATTATTTCAGGAAAATTTTTCTGTTTCGAATTGAAATTTAATCCCATGGTTGGAGTCGAATCGACACCTTCCGGCCGTTCTAGTGTTAATGCTTCTACATTTCGAAGACTTTCAAGAATTGTGTATGTTGCTAAATAGTTTTATCATTTTAAAACATGTAAATTTCGGATTATAAAATGTTAAATATTCTACATTGAGAGATTAAAAAGGAATGATTTTAAGAGCTGACTTTGAGGCTCTGCAAATTTACTAGTACAGAACAGTGACGAACCCAGCTACTGTATTTGTGCATGATATTTGCTACTAGCTTTTCTAAAAGTTTTCATCGACGTGTAACATTACCGGTTACAGTTGAATCTTTATCATTTTAACAATATGTCATTTCCTCTTCGCTTATAGATCGATTATTGCAATGATGGTAGTTTTAAGAGTAAGTATAACGCAAAGACTACTTTGTGAATGCACCGTAATTTTGTGCTCGTATTTTCATAGCTTCTAAAAATCGTCTTTTCATTAAAAATGTATGCACATGCTAAATTTTATATTCGTTTCAAACATTTATTTTGATTAATATACACTCCATAGTATTTATTTTCTGTAAAAAAAAAAAAAAAAAAAAAAAAAAAAAAAAAAAAAAAAAAACAGTATAAATATGATAACATATGTCTACTTAATTTTCTATTTTGCCTAAACCTCTTATTAAGTAAATATAATATTTATTTAAAAAAGTCTTAAAAAATCATTTTTTAACATGCGTAAATATTTTCATTTTAACACTATTATCATATTTACAGGTGTTCTCTCGCGAGATATTCTTGTGAAACTTTTCAAGATGTTTTGTCCAATTAATAATTTTCAAGCGTCAGTAATTTTTAAAAACACTTCTTTCGTAAAATAATATTCAAATTCTTTAATATCAAAGTTGTATGATTACATAATTCGTCTAGTATTATTGGTAAAATGTGGTATTTAGTATTCATATTACTTTGAACCCATGATAAACTTAAATAATGATAGTGAAGGTAAATTAGAAAAGTTACACTAACGCATTATATTTAAACTAGAATGACCAAAAATTTTGCTAAAATTTGATAATAATATTTCTCACTGGAATTTTTATTCAGATTTACTTTATTTATTTATTTCGGGTAAATCTGCATGGATTAAATGTAAATTATTTGAAGAACTTTTTCTGGTTCAAATACAAATTTAATCACAATTATGGAGTCGAAATGTGCTACATACTATTTATTAAAAGTAGCAAATTTAACTCTCAAAATCTATCCAAATTTGATGTTTGCCAAAATTAATAAATAAAATCATTTTATTCCTTTATCCTGAGAAAGTGATAAATCAACCACATAAATTAATTAAAAAAATAATAGGCTTTGTATGAATTGAATTATCTTACTGGGTAGTATGATTATTAGGGTGGATCGAAAAATCGAAATTCGGATAATCGAATCGGCGCGGGTGCAAAAGTTGCCTTTTATGCATACTAATTCACATATGTTTTTTTTTATTGAAATCCATTCATATCTTCCGGTGCCCCAAACGCCTCAAAAATAGTTAAAAATTGAAATTTTTATAGATTTTATAATTTTTTTTGCTTCTTAATATTTTTAAAATTATTTTTGGCGCGGGTTGCGAAAGTTGCCTTATATATATATATATATTAGTTCAATATTTTTTTTTAAATTAAAATCCATTCATATCTTCCGGTGCCCCCAAGCGCCCCCAAAATAGTACAAAAAATGAAATTTTTATAAAAATTTATAATTTTTGCTTTTTTAATTTCTTTTAAATTATTTTATCAGCGGGATAAAAAAGATGCATTTTATAGTATATTAGCATGCATCCAAATAATTTTCGACTTTGATAAATTTCTTCCAATGCCCCAAAACTTTTAATTATTTGCTGAAAATCGAGTTTCATGCAAATTTTGAGCTAAAAAATACAAGTAAAATTAACAGTTAAAGAATAATTTATCTAACGTAAAACGTAGATCGGGAGGATGATAAATCGTTTATCGTATTTTATTAAGTGTATAAAATAAACTTTTTATACTTTATTATTTGAAAGACAACATAGATAGGAGAGTTCTCAGCAATGAGCATCAATATTTGCATAGCAACATCACGTGGTGAATGTGGTTCTGATCTGGCATTAATGAAACCTGGTCCAGTTTATCACTCAAGATGGCTAAAACCTGCGTGTAGAGTTTTAAGGTTGTAAGTGGCTACAGAAAATCCTTCTGATAGTCTCATTACTCTTACAACATATATTATGAAGGCACCTGTATAGTTTCATATCAAAACAAAGCCATCCATAACTGAAGGAGCGCGCCATATTTGGAAACTTATCACGTATTATAGATATTTGGAACCCAATTTAAGAAAGATCGTAGATGCTATTATTCAATGAAACTGTTTTTTTCCTCCCTGAAAATTTGCTATTGCTCACAGATAACAGACAGCATATCAGATCTTTAGCAATACGAAAGCTAATTTTGCTAGAAATAAGAGAAAATCACCAGAAATGAGAATTTTCAAAGTACCCCAAATAAACTTCAAAGCGAAGGATTATTTTGAACTTATTGACTGGCAACGAGTTGGACATTTTGAACAACCTCTTGATGAATGTGCCTTGTGAAGAAATTGAGAATATGATAAAAGTTGTAAAAACGAATGAATGGTCAAAATATCCATGCCATACCCAAGCGGTTGAAAGATGCGTTCGATTAGTGTGTGAGGCATCAGAAACTGTATCTGGACAAGAAAAGAGACATTGTTTTATACTATAAAACACTATGATACCAAAAAAAGATTACAAATTTTAAAAATATGTAAATTTCGAAATTGAAGGATGTATAACTTTCTCTACGTAAGTTCGATTTTTGTAATTTTTATGATTTAATGCTTTGATTTTTAAATTTATATGTGGCTTATTATTGTAAAATTAATGTTATTTATAACCTTATACGTTATTAATTAAACTGTTTTCAAAATTTGTAAGCATTTTTCGTAAATTATAATTCTTAATACATTTTTGTAAAAATTTCAGTTTTTAATTATAATTGGTGCATCAAAGATGTGAATAAATTTTGATTTAAAAAATATATGGGAGCTGCAGAGTTATGTAGTATTGTAATAACTTTCCAACCCAGTGCCAAATGAACTTCAAAAAGTAAAATAAAATAAAACAAAACAAAACAAATTTTTTTTCAAGAAAATTTCAATTTTAAAATATTTTTGGGGCACTTGGGGCACCGGAAGATATGAATGAATTTTATTTTAAAAAAATATGTAAGCTAACCCAGCTAAAAAAAGTTTACACTTTGTTTGCAAAAAAGTTTAGATTGTACACAATTTGGGCACAAAAAGTGAGTATTTTTGAATACTCCGAAAAGTATGTGCTTCTTGTGAAAAATATTTTCATGTTTTATGTATACAAAAAAGTGAACATTATAAGTTATCAAAAACGGTGCACTTTTTTTGCTTAAAATAAATAAATATTTCGTGTGTGCAAAAATTGTGCAATTTTTTTTTTTTTTTTTTTTTTTTTTTTTTTTTTTTTTTTTTTTTTTTAAATCAAACATTCCAATTTTACAAATATTATGTACTATTTTTTATGGATGTGAAAATTAGATTTTTTCATTACAGGGATTATTATTTCCATACCTGGTGCCTTTTCTAAATTTGTCAAAAATTTCCAAGGTAAACTAATGTTGTATTTAACTTTCATTCAATCGGAAGGAATAAATTGGATTATGTCTTAATAAGCCAAAATAAAATGAGTTAATTAAATTTCAAAATCGTGAGGTTGTGGGCCCTTTCTCAATAAAAGAAAATTCTCAGTTCGATTTTAATTTTAAGGTAAACAAATTAAATACATTTTAGTATGCTTATCAAATTTGAAGAAAAAAAAATTTAATTATTTAAATTTCAAAATCCAGAAATAGGGTAATGAACCTCCCCCCCTCGCTTCATACCGGAAAATTCCTTGAGATTATCTTATATTTTAAGTTGCTTAAAAATAATAAAATCTACTATCTTTTAACACATTTGCTGCCGCTTACTTGAAGATGTGATGATAGTTAATGCCGCACAGAAGTGGGTTTTTCCCAGAAGCCGATTTATTTTTTAAAACAAATAATCAGTGAAAGATTTTCCCGTACCAGCGCGTGACTGGCTATTTGACATCACCTCACATCATGCACTGGCACGCGAGTGGCCGCTTAACGTTGGTGCCATATCACGCGCTGGCGCGTGATCGGCAGCGAATGTGTTAAAAATATGAAAAATAGAAATTTTGTTTAATTATAAATATTTAAACTTAGGGGAGGGGTAATGTTTTTAGTAAAACCCTCTAGCTTTACGGAAATATTTAATTTCTCTTTTATTTTAAATTTCTCGAAAAGACATAATTTTACTGTGTTTTTCAAAATCATTCTAAAATAAAATTCAATTGTATTTTAGACTAAATAATATTTAAATCAAACTTAAGGGAGGGGCAATGACTCTCATATGACCTCTTCCCCATAAAAATCGTTTAATTTTAAATTACTTGAAATAAACATATTTTATTGGGCATTTCAAAACGAAAAAAAAAATATATATATAGTTAATTAAATTTCAAAATCCTGTTAAGGGCAAAATGTGCCTACCCCTAGAAAGAATAAATTTTGCTGTGTTTTTCAAAATCGGAGAAAAACAAAACTTAGTTAAATTTCAAAATCGAGAGAGGGGCAAAAGCCATTCTATGCCCCCTTCCCCCATTGCAAAATTTTTAATTTTTTCTTTTTTTTTTTAAGTTATTCGAAAATAATAAATTTGACTACGAATTTCAAAATAAGAGAAAAATAAATTTTAATTAATCAAATTTTAAAAAGAAAGGGGGGGGGAATTGCTCTCACATGCTTTCATCCCCCTATCAGAAAATTTCCTACTTCCTCTTTTATTTTAAATTTCTCGAAAGAAAATAAATTTTACGAAGTTTTTCAAAATAAAAAATTAAGTTTCAAAATCGAGGGAAGTGAAATGGAACCGCCCCCCCCCCCACACACACATGCTCACAACGCGCGCAAACACTCCACTTTCTCAACGAGCTTACAATTTGCCCTTTTCCCTTATCAGGTATAACTTCCAATTATTATGAAAATTACTTGCGCTTTCAAAAATCAGACGAATCCTGTTTAATAATTATTAATTTATTTATTATTCTTGCATGTACCGCTATAGCGATCTTTCCAACTCCAGGAGCCAGAAGCATTAATACTTCTCAACTCAGAGACTTGGAGCTGGTGTGTTTACATGTGACGTCACTCGACCGCGAAGCCAGAGAAACAGACGGATACCGCGTGTTCCGTCGTTTTTTATTTTTATTATTTCTAATTTAAATTATAGCGTTTATACCAAAGTTAATTTTTAACAAGTATCTTTGTGAAAGTTTCAGATGACTCAGTCATTTGTAAGCACAGGCAAACCCTGTGGAATCGATCGGGATCGAAAAAAAATTTCGCCTGTAGCTCCAGACAGCTCTACAAGTTTACCAACATGTGACTACCGCAAAGAGTTAGCGAAACATATTACCGATATTCCGTATCGCGTCATTCTTCACCTTTATTATTTTTCGGGTGAATTACAGTGCCAGATTTACTGTGGGGCACGGGCCCAGGGCTCTGATTTTCAGGGGCTCCCATATGCTGCTGAAGATTTTTCAATTATTGTCAAAATCTGATGTGTTTTAATATCGAATGAAAATTCGACATTCCGTTACATTCATACTATAGTTTTATAACGTCGTATATTTTGTCTGAAAGATTCATTTATTACTTTATAATAGTGAATATTCTCTTTCATCTTTATTACTTTAAAAATACATTATATTCTTAATTTTTGTTTAATCCTTTTCCTGTTATCATTAGATTATTTGAATGATGAGCTTAGCTTGCAGACAGCAGAGACCCCTAATATTTAAAATAATTGCAGCTTGGTGTTGTCAAAAATTCATTATTAATTGTTCGCTACTTTATAATTCCAGATATATAGACTTAGGAAAAGGTAATTAGTATCACACAGTTTATAATAAAAAGTTTCTCCATTTAAATTGTAAAATAATTATTTAAAGGTAAGCTATCGATTATCATATTTAATTTATTAATGGATATTTGAAAGTCAATAATGGTTATTTAGTAACTATCTTTTTTCATTTTTTAAAAGTCAATCATTCTGTAAGTATCGGTGCAAGGGGGGCCCCATTACATCTGTTCCCAGGGACCCCAAATTTGTAAATCGGTTCCTGATTAATTATAGTTAGGTGTGAAATATAGTTTTTTTTGTGTTTATTAATAATAATTTTTACTTTTCGTATTAAGTAATAAAAAGCTAAACATGGCAGAAGCAAAATAAAGGCTTGATGAAAAAAATTCTGGAAAAAAGAAAATAAAATCTGCGATGCCCATCTTACGTCTCAAACTTTGTTTCATCTGCTGTGCTTTCCGATGATCCCTTCAGTCACCACAGTATTTCAAACATTTTGTTTGTGTAGATTTTATTTTGCAAAGCACTTTTACTGGGGAATTAATTTCTATTTTTCATAAAAATTTCCATATGTTTTGAAAAACAATTTGAGCATGCAGTAAATGTTAAATGTTCACAAATTAAATTAATAAAAATGATTAAAATCAATATCAATGAATAAATTAACATAAAAATTAAATTAATAATTTGTGATTGTTATTACAAACATCAACCATAACATTAATTAGTAACATTAAATTTTCATTTAATCCCCAACAATTTTTTAATCCACAGTAAGATCTTATATTTTGTGATGTACTGTTAACGATACTGAATGAAAAATTATATCTATATCAAAAGACAAACCCCCTCCACCCCTAGCGATATCTTACACTATCATTTGCCAGA
Source organism: Maratus speculifer (assembly GCA_964019185.1). Taxonomy (NCBI): domain Eukaryota; kingdom Metazoa; phylum Arthropoda; class Arachnida; order Araneae; family Salticidae; genus Maratus; species Maratus speculifer. The sequence continues at coordinate 87,311,605 of OZ025293.1, forward strand.
GCCCCCCCCCCCTCTAAAATTATAAACTTATACCCTTTCCAGCTTTTAGAGTTCTTTGAAGTTGTTTACTTTTCTTTTCACAAGGTATTTCGGTTTTTTGTCCTTTATTTTCAAACGTAAATTTTGCCAATCAGCTTCATAAACATCGCAAATTTTGTCAATCAGTTTCGTAAAAACTGCGAATTTTGCCATTCGGCTGTGTAAAAATCGCAAATTTTGCTGATTGGCTTTGTAAAAAATCATGAATCTTGCCGATCATGCAAAGTAAAATTACTAATTTCGTTGAGAAGCTTTGTAAAAATCTCTCATTTCATCGATCAGCTTCATAAAAATCTCACATTTCGTTGATCAGTTTAGTAAAAATCACGAATTTAGTCGATCGGCTTCGTGAAAATATTGAATTGTGTTGATCACGTGTGAAAAAATGGCTAATTTCGTTCATCAGCCATGAAAAAATTGAAAACTTTATCGATCAGGAAAAATCGTGAATTTCGTAAATCAGCTTTGCAAAAATCACGACTTTTTTTGATTGTTTTTGTAAAAATCATGAATTTTGTTGATTGGATCTTTAAAAATCACCAATTTCATCAATTGGTTTCATGAAAATCATGAAATTTTTCTATCTGATTCATAAGAATTGCAAATTTTGTTGACCAGGCATAGAAAAATCATGAATTTTTTCAATTGGTTTCATAAAAAGTGCAAATTTTGTTGATTGGATGCAGAAAAATCAGAATTTCTCTGATCAGGCACTTAAAACTCTTGTTGATTGGCTCCTTCTCTCCTCTTCGTTCATAAAGTTCACATTTTTTTTCAGCACCAGTCACTTATGTTTGTTCTTAGCACTTTTAATAAAACAAATTTTACTCTTCTGAATAAAGTCCAGGAATATTATTACATAATGAAAATAATCCTTACTATAATTGTTATATATACAAGCAAATAATAACTGCTGATATATCCTTGCCAACTGAATTGGATATTTTGACTGGGTAAGCGAACTTAAAAGGATACCCTCCTTCCCACTCCCCTCTGAAACCATATTTTTTATCTGATTACAGGCCACAGGTCATTTCCTCGAAATCGAATTCTCTCCAAGTTATTAATGTGGCCCTTGATCACTCGGATATATTGGTAAGTGGCCCTTCTTTTCAAAAGGTTGTGCACTCCTATGCTAAAGGATTGCAAAAAAAAAAAAACGCGTTTTTTATGAATGCTGAGGAATTATGATTTTTGTAAAAGGATCATGAAAAAAGGCCCAAATCTTGCCAAAGGATTGCAAAACAAAAAAGCGAATATTACCAAAGGATCGCGAAAAAGACGTAATTTCCTTCTAATGATCACAAAAAGACAATTTTCATCAATTGATTGTAGAGAAACACAATTTTTATTAAATGATCTTAAAATCAATGCAACTTTTGTCAAAGCTTTGTAGAAAAGACAAATTTTTTCAAGGGATTGTAGAAAAAACATGATTTTTGTCAAAAGATCGTGAAACAGACACGATTTCTGTCAAAGAATTGTGAAACAGACGCAATTTCTATCAAAAAAGTCACGAAACAGGTGGGAATTTCATCACTGAATCATAGAAAAGACTCGACTTTTGCCAAAGGTCAGAAAAAAAGATGCGATTTCCCGCAAATGACCTAAAAACTCCAGTTATCCAAAAAGCATGAGACCAAAGTATTTTCGTTTAACAGGGTTTCCTTAAGATTTTTCGAACAACCAAGAGCTTATGGTGAAAAGCTGTGATAGTAATTCAGTACAGCATTGTAACATACTACAGATTATGGTAGATATGAAACACTGATGAAGCTACTAAGATCTTATGAGCGTCACTTTGAAACATTGGAGTACAAGAAGATGCAACAACATCAAATGTGATGTTATTTAAAAAGTGGAGTGATAAGCAGCATTGAAACGATGCAAAGCTAAGAATAATAAAAGAATCGCAACATATTATGTTACAAAACAATGAATTATTGTACAATGTCTATATAATAAAGACCTCAAAATTATGCATTGGATCAAGTAAGTAAGTTAACTCTGTTTATTTTCTAAAGAATATGCTTTTGTAGCACTAATTAATTCTACTAATGTCCAAAAGCACCTTTCAAAGTTTTGATTTTTACTTCTAATTTTTAAAGCTAATAAGTATTAAAACAAATTTCAATGTATCAGATATGCTACTTTCCTGTGAAAACCCGGAATTCTGCTTTTTCGGCAATGAATTTTATTATCCCTGAGATTGATACAAACATGCATTAAAATTTGTTGATATTTTTATGGGGGGGGGAAGTAACGGATGAAATACAACAAAAACACGAGTAAGTACCGCACCAAATTAAGAATCGCTCAAAAAAGGCTATAAATTCATTAAAAGATTGTAGAATAAATAATTTTTTTCCACAATTGCAGGAGATAATGTGATTTCTGTCAATGGATTGCAGGAAAACACGCAATTATTGTTAAAGAATCACGAACAAGGCCCAATTTTTGTCAATGGATTGCAGGGAAAACATGATTTTTGTAAACACATGTCAGAAAAATTCTTAAATTTTTGTCAAAGATAGTAGAAAACATCCAAATCTTATCGAAAGATCATGAAAATTTATGGGAGTTTTGACGAAAGATCGGGGAAAATATGGGAATTTTGCTAAAAGATCACGGAAGACATGAGACTTTAGCCAAAAGATTGTAAAAATTGTGACTTTTGTTGTAATACAGAAAATACGAGGATTTTGATCGAGGAAAATAGACATTTTGTAGAAAGATTGCAGGAAATAAAGCTATTTTGTCGAAAAATTGGGATAAATGTATGAATTTTGTCAAATTAAATAGGTTCATTCTTAAAAAAGTGCCTTTTCCGATTTTTTTTCCCCATTAAAAACAAAGTAAAAAAAAATCCTTTGGAGAGTTGTATACATTTCTAAGGATAGAAATTGAATATTGCTGCAAACTGATGCTAAAAAGTCTGCTTCTGGGCTTAGAAACATATAGGGATGCACAACCTGTGGCCCGCAAACTTAGTCAATTTACAACTAGAAAAAAAAATGCAATTTTTGTGCTACAGTCACTTAAACAAATTGTAGATTTCGTCAATTTACCACAGGAAAATATAAAATTTGTCTGTCACTTAAGAATCGAAATTTTCATAGATGGTGCAAGGAAAAATCACGAATTTCATTAATCAAGTGCAGAAAAATCGTACATTTCGTTCATCACGTATAAAAAAATTGCAAATTTTGTCTATGAGGCTTGGAAAAAATAGCAAATTTAGCCGATCAGATGTGAAAAATTGTTGATGATGCACGAAAAAATTCCAAATTAAACTCATTAGTTGCGGAAAAATCGCATGTTTTCTCGGTTTATCATGTGAAAAAAACGTGAATTGGTTGATCGGACACGAAAAAAATCGTGAATTTTGTCAATTAGAGAAGAAAAAATAGCAAAGTTCGTTGATAAGGCACTTGAAAATCACGAATTTTGTGATGACGTGCGGAAAAATTGAAATTTTTGTTGATTAGCTGCGAAACAATCGTGAAATTTGTAAGTTTATCTAGAGAAAAAAGTCCCGAATTTCATCTTTTCCCTTAAAAAACTGAAGTTTTCATCAAAATTAGTTAAAAATTGCGCATTTCGTTGATCAAGCACGGAAAAAATGCAGATTTTTTCGGTTAAAAGAGGAAAAAGCGCACATTTCGTCGATCGGGCGCAGGTTTTATTGATCAGATTCCAAAAAATTGCAAATTTCGACGATCAAGCTCAAACAAAGTCGCAAATTTCGTTTGTTTGATGCAGAAAAATCAGGAATTTTGTCGATCATGTTAGTAAAAATTGAGAATTTCGACAATCGGCTTTATAAAAAACGCAAATTTGGTCGATAAGATTTGTAAAAATAGCTAAATTCGTCCATCTCTATGGAAGAATCATTTCATCAGTCTCACGAGGAAAAATTTCTAATTTCGTCAATCAGCTTCGTAAAATTCGAGAATTTCGGCGATCGACTTCATAAAATTAGCAAATTTTGTGGGTCAGGCGCGAAAAGATAATGAATTTTCTCTATCGATTTCGAAAAAATCATGAATTTCGTCGATAAGCTTTTCAAAAATTGCCAATTTTGTTGATAGCTTCGTAAAAATCGTCGATTATGCGAAGAAAAATAGCGAATTTCGCCGATCAGCTTCATAAAATCACAAATTTTGACCATTGGCTTCGTAAAAATCACAAATTTCATCGTTCGGCTTTGTAAAAATCGAAAATTTCGTCTATCAGTCACGGAAAATCGCGAATAATATCGTTCATGTGAGCAAAAAGCAGAAATTTCGTCTATCGGCTTCGTAAAAATCGCTAATTTTGTTGATCAAGCACAGAAAAATTGTAAATTTTGCTAATCATGTGCGCAAAGCGTGAATTTTTTTGATCGGCTTCATAAAAATCAAAAATTTTATTGATCATCCGGAGAAAAATTGCTAATTTCGCCATTCAGCTTCGTAAAAATCGTAAATTTTGCTGATCAGCTTTAAAAATATCACAAATTTCGTCGATCAGATTGTGAAAATCGCGAATTTCTTCGGTCGGCTTCGTATAAATCAAAAATTTCGTCTATCAGTCACGGAAAATCGCGAATTATATCGTTCATGTGAGCAAAAAGCGGAAATTTCGTCGATCGGCTTCGTAAAAATCGCTAATTTTGTTGATCAAGCACAGAAAAATTGTAAATTTTGCTGATCACGTGTGTAAAGCGTGAATTTTTTTGATCGGCTTCATAAAAATCAAAAATTTTATTGATCATCCGGAGAAAAATTGCTAATTTCGTCATTCAGCTTCGTAAAAATCGTAAATTTTGCTGATCAGCTTTAAAAATATCAAAAATTTCGTTGATCAGATTGTGAAAATCGCAAATTTCGTCGGTCGGCTTCGTATAAATCAAAAATTTCGTCTATCAGTCACGGAAAATCGCGAATTATATCGTTCATGTGAGCAAAAAGCGGAAATTTCGTCGATCGGCTTCGTAAAAATCGCTAATTTTGTTGATCAAGCACAGAAAAATTGTAAATTTTGCTGATCACGTGCGTAAAGCGTGAATTTTTTTGATCGGCTTCATAAAAATAAAAATTTTTATTGATCATCCGAAGAAAAATTGCTAATTTCGCCATTCAGCTTCGTAAAAATCGTAAATTTCGCTGATCATCTTTAAAAATATCACAAATTTCGTCGATCAGATTGTGAAAATCGCGAATTTCGTTGGTCGGCTTCGTAAAAATAAAGAATTTCGTCGATCTGCTTTGTAAAATTTGTGAATTTTCTCGATCAGTCTCAATTTTTTTTAATCAGTTTCGTAAAAATTGCGAATTTTCTCGATCACTTTCTTAAAAAACTCAAATTTGGTCGATCAGGCATGGAAAGTGGAAATTCGTTGATTAGGCGTAGAAAAATCGGGAATCTCTGTGATGAGGGATGAAAAATTTTGTTGATGGGCTCCTTTCCTCTCCTTCATTCTTAAAGTTCACTTTTTTTTTGGCATCGTCCACTTATCTTTTTTTTTAGCACTTTTAATAAAGCAAAATTTACTCTCAAGAATAAAATCAAGGAATATTATTACATTTTGAAAATAAACCTTGCTTTATCTGTTACATATATAAACGTAAAAACTGCTGATATATCCTTACCTTACCAACTGAATTGGATATTTTGACTGGTTAAGCGACCCTAAAGGGGTATCCGCCACTTCCCTCTGAAAGCATTTTTTATCTGATTATAGATCACAGATCACAGATCACTTTCGAATTCAAATTCTTTCCATGTTATTCATGTGGCTCTTGACCACCCAGACATATTTGTAAGTGGCCCTTCTCTTGAAAAGGTTGTGCACCCCTACCTTAAATGAAAATAAAGGTCTGGTGTTACCATATTTTAAATTATCTACCCATCCCCCACATCTTATGAAAGTAAAGGAGTATTTTTACAATTTTGTTATAAATGTTCTTCCTTACTCCTATATATATATATTTTTGTTGTTGTTTATGTATATATCTTCTTCAGGGTTGCAAGTTTCTTCCGCAGTGGAAAAAAACCGCCGGAAAAAATGGAAGAAACTGTTTTTCTGCTAGAATTTACCATATAATTTCAATTTCGTAAGATATAATAAATATCTTCTTCCTATAATCTTAAATGAATTAATTCCATTGGACCAAAACAAATTTAATTAAATATATATGCTAAATTAATAATTATGCTAAATGATACATATGCTAAATGAATAATCCACAATTGATCTTCGATCTTTCAACAAAATTCACGATTTCCTGTGATCTTTCGACAAAATTTTCATATTTTCCACGATCTTTCGACAAAACCTGTATACTTTCCGAGATCTTTTGACAAAATTCCTGATTTACCACAATCTTTCAACAAAATTTTCGTATTTTTCACGATCTTTCGACAAAATCTGTGTACTTTCCGAGATTTTTTGCCAAAATCTTCTTATCTTCTGTAATCGTCTGAGAAAATTCACGATTTTTCTTCAATCTTTCAACAAAATTATCGTAGTTTCCCCTGATCTTTCGACAAAATTTGTGTACTTTCTGAGATCTTTCGACAAAATTCTCTTATCTTCTGTGATTCTTCGACAATATTCACAATTTTTCTTCGATCTTTCGACAAAATTCATGATTTCCCGTAATCTTACGACAAAATTCTCTTATCTGTGATCTTTAGACAAAATTCATGATTTTGCTTCGATCTTTTGACAAAATTCCTGATTTACCACAATCTTTCGACAAAATTTTCGTATTTTCCATGATTTTTCGACAAAATCTTCTTATCTTCTGTAATCGTTTGAGAAAATTCATGATTTTTCTTCGATCTTTCGACAATATTATCGTATTTTCCTCTGATCTTTCGAGAAAATCTGTGTACTTTCTGAGATCTTTCGACAAAATTCTCTTATCTTCTGTAATCCTTCGACAAAATTCACGATTGTTCTTCGATCCTTCAATAAAATTTACGATTTCCTGTGATCTTTCGACAAAATTTTCGTACTTTCCAAGAACTTTCGACAAATTTCTCTTAAAATTCGCAATAAAATTTCCCGTGATCTTTAGACAAAATTTTAATTTTTTCCACGATCTTTCGACAAAATCTGTATATTTTCCGAGATCTTTCAACAAAATTCTCTTATATGTGATCCTTCAAAAAATTCACGATTGTTCTTCGATCTTTCAACAAAATTCACGATTTCCCGTAATCTTTCGACAAAATTTTCGTATTTTCTACGATCTTTCGACAAAATCTGTGTACTTTCCGAGATCGTTCGAGAAAATTCTCTTATCATCTGTGATCCTTCGAAAAAATTCACAATTGTTCTCCGATCTTTCAACAAAATTCACGATTTCCCGTGATCTTTAGACAAAATTTTCGTATTTTCCATGATCTTTCTACAAAATCTGTATACTTTCCGAGATCTTTCGACAAAATTCTCTTATCTGTGATCCTTCGACAAAATTTGCAATTTTTCTTTGGTCTTTCAGCAAAATTCACGATCTTTCGACACAATTCTCGTAGTTCCCACGATCTTTCGACAAAATCTCTATACTTTCCGAGATCTTTCGACAAAATTCACGATTTTTCTTTGATCTTTCGACAAAATTCTCTTATCTTCTATGATCCTGCGATAAAATTTGCGATTTTTCTTTGATCTTTCGACAAAATTTTTGTATTTTCCTCCGATCTTTCGACAATTTTTGTATTTCCACAATCTTTCAACAAAAACTTATCTTCTGTAATCGTTTGAGAAAATTCATGATTTTTCTTCAATCTTTCGACAAAATTATCGTATTTTGCTCTGATCTTTCGACCTAATCTGTGTACTTTCTGAGATATTTTTTATCCAGACCACTTAATATATCCTAAATTTTGCAGAAAGTCATGATGAAATACAAATTTTATCGAAATACCACAAAAAATGGGAATTTTGCCAAATGCAAAGGATCTGATTTTGTAAAAGTTTCAAAGAAAAAAAGATTGTAAAAATGCCATGAAAAAAGCCACCTGCCATGTAATTAAAAAGAACCGCCAGGTGCTTACCACTGCCTAATTTAAAATAAGAAAAAACATCACAGCACTGGCATTTCCGTTAATGGATTTTCAATTGTTAAAACATTCTTGCACACTTTATTTTGCATTTTTAAATTATTTGTTCCAAATTCACTTTTCGATAACTAAAGTAAAATCAATTGCCACGTCCTTTTCAAATTTTTCTGCCAAACGATTTTTTTTCCCCTGTAGATTTGAAATAATTATTTAACAGGGCATTTTTTTATGATATTTCAATTTTCATTGCAGGTTTATTTACTTAATGTATGCTTTTGTTCACAATGTAAAATTTATATGCATTTTTATAGATATAAGTTTAATTTATGCACATTTTAATTATTCAGCAGAAAAAAAAAAAAAAAAAAAAAAAAAAAAAAACCCTGCATATACAGTGTAAGACTATTTGGTATGTAAAAGGAAAAGTGCAAAAAATCAGCGTATTTGGCATCGCTGATTATTCATATAAATTATACAATTTAGGGATATTCAGTATGCAAAGAAGTGTACAAAAAAATGTAAACAAAATCTGAGCGTATTTGGCAGCTCTGATTGTACATAAAAAGTGTACAATTTAAGTATAAAAAAAAGTATAAAAAAATAAGTGCACAAAAAGTGAGCGTATTTGGCGTCTCTGATTGTGCATAAAAAGTAAACAATTTAGGTATGCAAAAAAAGTTAAAAAAAATAAGTGCACAAAAAGTGAGCGTATTTGGCACCTCTGATTGTGCATAAAAAGTGAACAATTTAGGTATACACTTTTTGTCGACAATTCGGTTTGTACTTTTTGTGTATAAGCAGAGGTGCCAAATACGCTCACTTTTTGTGCACTTTTTTTTACACTTTTTTTACAAACTTTTTCTAGCTGGGAAGATAGATAAAAGATAGCTTTTTCACCCCGCGCCAAAAGTAATTAAGAGAAAATAAATAAACAAAAAAATATAAAAAAATAATAAAAAACTCAATTTTTAATTATTTTTGGGGCGCTTGGGGCACCGGAAGATATGAATGGATATTAATTAAAAAAATCCTGTAAACTAGTATGCATAAAAGGCAACTTTTGCACGCTGCGCCGATAGTGATTTCTAAAAAAAGTTTTTTTCCTATACTTTTCGATCCACCCTAATGATTATACAAATAAATTCTTGCCAGTGTCAAAATCCATGAAAAACAGAAGTTTCAATAAACAAAATTTTAATGATAAAGAATATCATCTCTTTCAGAGACATGTTTGTGTCTTCTATACACATAACAGCTCTGATCCAACTTTACTTACTACAAGAATCAGTAGCTTAAACAAAATAAAACAAAAAAATATATAATCATATTTAAATTTGCTATAAATTATTATAAATAGCCAGATGAAAGCAATGAAAAAAAATAAATTTATTTTAATGATTCTAAATTCAGCAAAATTTTATCAACTTATAAAAATTTCCCAGACATGAAATTAGCAATAAATTCTCTTTTAGATTTTAAAATAATTATAAAAGTAAATCAATATGTATTAAGTAGCTTTGTAATCATTATCTTACACATAAATAATCCACAAAAGCTCTTAATGTAAACAAATTACATTTTCTGTCAAGGACAAATCAACAAGTTTTATCATTATATTTTCATGATATAATCAATAAATTATTATTAGAATTAGGTAAAAAGATTTGATTTTTTCTTACTGATAGAAATGTAGCAGTACTTTGTTAGGAAAAACATTATAAACAAAAAAGAATAAAATAAGACTAAAGTTGACAGATGAAAGATGCCTTGTTATAATTTAATAACCTCTGGTGTTTGTAATCAAGTCACTTAGGAGTCTTTCCTAGTTCCATTTTTAAATTATTCAAAATCTTTGTAAAAGACGTTCTTAACGCTGCACGCTTCTTTTTCTGTTTATCAATCTTACTCATACTTATCTTTATTCTTTAACTTCAAGTATAAATAAAACTATAAATAATATTTATATAGAATAATCTGAAAGTATATAAATTACAAAAGTCGATAAACAGAGATTAAACCGGAAAAATAAACAAGCATAAACCATAAACAAAATATATCTAACTGAAACTAGAAAATATAATAAATGAAAACAAAAATATTCTAACCTAATCCTGTCGCGGACGACACTTTTGTTACAAACTGTTTAACACTAGAACCGCGGCGACGGGTCATTTTGACCCGTATCATATGGAGAGATGGCGTTTCAAACCAGAAAACTCTTAATGAATTGAGCTAAATATAAGCTAAGCAAAAAAATTTTCAAAAAATAATTTAAACAGTTTTAAATTATAATGCCGGTGAGAAATATTTTTATAAAACTTGAATGAGTTTTCCCGCGGTTCTAGTGTTAATAAAATTGACAAATTAAACCCTTAAAACCTATTCGACTTTGATGTTCGCTAAAATTTATAAGTAAAATCATTTCATTCCCCTATCCAGAGAAAGTGATAAATCAGCCACATAAATGAAATAAAAAATAATAGGCTTTGTATGAATTGAATTCTCTTAGCTGGGTAGTATGATTATCCAAATAAATTCTTGCCAATGTCAAAATCCATGAAAGACAGAAATTTCAATAAACAAAATTTTAATGATACAAAATATCATCCCTTTTAGAGACATGTTGTCTCTTCTACAGACAGAAAAGATCTCATCTAACTTTACTTGCTACAAGAATCAGTAGTTTAAACAAAATATAAAATAAATATATATTATCGTGATTAAATTTGTTATAAATTATCATAAATAGCCAGAATATTTATTTGAAAGCAATAAAAAAAAACAATAAACCTCTTTTAATGATTCTAAATTCAGTAAAAATCTATCAACTTATAAAAAATTACCAGACATTAAATTAGCAATAAATCCTCATATAGATTTTTAAATTGTTGTAAAAGTAAATAAATTTGTATTAAGTAGCTTTGCTGTCATTATCTTACACATAAATAATTCCCAAAAGCCCTTAATGTAAACAAATTACATTTTTTGTCAAGGACAAATCAAAGTTTTATCATTATATTTTCATTATATAAGCAATGAGTTATTATTATTAGAATTAGGTTATTAAGATTTGATTGCTTCTTACTGGTAGAAATATAGCAGTACTTTGTTAGGAAAAACATAATAAACAAAAAAGAATAAAATAAGACTAAAGTTGATAGATGTAAAGATGCCTTATTATAATTTATAAACCTCTGGTGTAGCTTAATTAATCAAGTCACTTAATTAAAAAAGGTGATATAAAAAATTAACAGATTTGTGATGTTCTAACAAAATGACTCCTTCCGGGCGTTCTAGTGTTAACCATCATATTTAAGGAGTTACAAAGAATTTTGGCCAATTTGTTAATCAGTAGTAATAGCCAATAATTCCAATTATATGTAAAACGATTTTTATCAACGAGACGCTGATTCAGAGAACTATACATGATTTATCTAAAAAATGGCCTATGTTTTAGCTGTTTTAGGAAAAAGTAAGAATAATGATTGTTTGAAATATTTTTCTACAATAATTTTGTTACAAAATTTTGTTGTGAAATTTTTCGCGATATTTAATCTTATGTTTAGACAAATAGACTGATGCAAGATAGTAAAAGTTTGAGAGTTCAATAAAATTAAATTAACCAAATATATTTGATTTCTTATAAAAACTTTTAAGCTATTTATCAAATGAAATGTAAGTTTATATTTTCCAAGTATCTCGTACACGAGTTTAAACCTAACAGCAGCAATAAAATTTATTTAAAGATAATAGAAGAATAATTTTTTCTGAACAAAAGTTAGTATGCAGGATATCCCTTCTTAACATGTGTCGAAAGCTAACTTTTACATTTCTTGTTGAGTAGCAACTCGCTAAAATAAAGTCTCTCGTATTTTGAATGAGAAAGAGTCGTCAAACATTTAACCTGTATGCACAAAAGAGGAACTCTATGCTGTAATTGCTCTAACTTTCTTGGTTTGGTGCTATTGGGATCATGGATCTATTAAGAAGAAGGAGCTGACATATTCAACTGTAACTGCTTTCGCAGGGGTTCATTATCAAGTAAAATGGAGCAGAATATTTCGCTTTGTTTAAACGTCTCATTAACGAAAAATTTAAACCCAAAATAATTGTAACAAGTTAGAAATTGCATGTGAAGCGTAGCAAATTATGTGCGTTTGGACGATAGCGAAGTTTTAAAAATATCATTCTCATAAAATTGTAAATAGTTAATTACAATTAAAATGCGCCCAGAACAATGTTCTCCCTATACCATTATGAAATGGAATACTTTTGTGTGGCCTTTTAAATCAATCACAAATGTTCTTTGCACCGCAGATTATTCAAAATGTATGTTATAATATGCACTTTATAGATGCGTATTGATTTTATTATGTTCGAATGAGTGTAACACCATTAAAATGTATTTGAAACATTTTTCCTCATTGGCCGTAATGTAACAGAATGTTTTTGATTGCCCCTGTAATTGATCTTTGCAACCGATTTTCATATAATTTTAAATGACTCGACAAAGTAAGTAATAATTCTATATTTTAAATTTCAAATGATTAAAATGCATTTGAAACTTTTTCCCCATCGACCGTACTGCAACGGAATAATTTTGGTTGTCCCTGTAATTGATCTATGCATCCGATTTTCATGAAATTTGAAATAACTCGAAAAAATTATGTAACAATTATATATTTTAAATTTCAAATGATTCGGTTGGGTAGTTTTTGCGTTGTTATATGTGGACGGACGGACTGAACGACAACTATAGGTGCTACGTATTTACATAATTACGAACGCACCTAAAAACTGATATTCATTTTTATTGGCAAGTGTTTACTTCGGTGGTAATAGTTCCGTCATATTGTGACAATCAAAACAATCTTCTGTCAGTGTCAGTAAAAATAATATAATACCTGGACAAACTGACACCGGTAAACAGAAATAGATTTTTTTCACCATATATGTAATAGAAACTTTTCTCGAATAAAGAGCCAAAATAAGACGAAATGCTTATTATTCAAGTTTGCTAGTGTACGTTTTCACCGGCGATAATCATGAACTGTTTCAATTAACAGAAACAGCTTTCATCTTTTGACCATTGTTGCAAGTGGGCTACTTTTTTAAAATTTGGATTTGTTAATTAGCACCACTTTTTTGAAACGGTAAATTACCTTTTCTTTTCGCCTTAATTATCATGTCAATGAATAAGGCACATTTTATAATTTGTAAAAAGTGGTGCCAAACAAGAATTTGAATTTTAAAAAAGTAGCCCATCTGGCAACGCTGCTTGTGACAACCTTCTCAGTTTCTTCATTCATAACATCTAAACAATACACTATATATCTCCTCTTCTTTATGCATAACTCAATTATTGGCATCTGTGTTTGCTTATTTTCGCTAAGGTTTTAAGCAGATTTAAGCCTGCTTCATTTAACCCTTTGAACTCTGGTGATTGAATTTTCTACCACTTAATTTTATTTCCGAAAAGTCGCAATGACACTGTAATATTCCACCAAACATATTTGAAAAATTTTAAATGCTTTTTTACGTGTATATCGTAAACCTAAATTTTTCTTTGCAAATTACTGTTGCCAGTGTGACTTTTGGAATTTTGAAGAACATTGCACATCAGATCTCAAAGGTTTAACTGCAACATGCAAAAGGTGAAGCCAGAGTTACCAAGTCTCCGGCTTTTTGAACACAAGCATTATTTTAGAGAAAATGTTGTACTTCTAAATTGTCGAAATATTTCAATTAAATAAAGCAATATTTTCTGTATTAAAATACTGGTATCTGAAAAGCCGGAGACTTGGCAAGCCTTGTGAAGCGAATTTTTTTTCTCCGGATTTAGGTCAAATTTTAACCCAGAGAATAATTAGGCGTGCGTTAGAGTATTTTCTGGCACGTGCAGTGTAAATTAGAGTTTGCGTTAGAAGCGCTTTCCAGATATTTAAAAGTTTTTGCCATTTCATTTGAGTAAATAAAAGTTTTTTGATAGCAATGAATCGTCAACGTTATTGCATTTAAGATTTGACTAATGCTTTGTTTTACAGCTGAAATTAACATCTAATTTAAGGAATTTACTGTAGACGTAAAGTATCAATGAGTTCTGTGCAAGTTTAGATAGGAATATTTATTAATTTTTGAGTTAGTGATTTATGCTACTCTAGGCTAAATCCGAAAGCGAATTTATTAACTGCTTACCCAAATTGTTTGATAACAGAAATTGTTTAAATACAGATGCTTTAAAATTTATACTTGGGTATGGCTGAATTTTTCAATGGTGTTATTGCCGGATACGCCAAAAGTTATCAGCTTCGTGATTTATTTCGTGCGTAGGAAATTATTTTAGTAAGGTTTATTTCAAAATATTCTATGATAGTCTCATGAAGATTAACTTACAATGAGCACGGTGTAACTTTTTTTAATTTTTGCCATTATTTTAGCTGTCACTTTATTTCTCTTTCAAAGAAATTTCGTCAGCTCACTATCCTGTTAAAATTTGTTCAAGCTTCATTGAAAACGTATATGCCAAAATTTGCATTCAAGTCTATTAAACATATTTTCTAAACATAATTCTATATGGCTGTTTTTTTAAAAATATTTTTGTGAAACATTTTTTCTTTCAAATCGAATGTAATAAAATATAAAATCAGGTAGATTAGCAGCCTTTATGTAAAAACAAAATACTACTTAACGTTTATATCGAAATATTGTACATTTACCATTAACTTTTGCTTTATTAAATTTTAACTTTTATTTTTAACGAAACTGCAGAATAAAATTATCAACTTATTGGAAAATCATATTGCTGCGGTCTTATATTTTAAACACAGAAGGTGGGGCGAAAAGTATTAAAATATATGTGTCAGTTAACACGTTGAACCGTTTTCACCCCCCTTAATGTTATGGTTCTATATACGGTAACTGATAACAAAGACACATTTCACTTGGATAATATAATTTACGATTGTAAGTATTCATGGCATAATATGAATGATATGAACAATACAATGAACTTAATATAAACAAAAGGAGAATACGACTTCAAATTTATTCAACGGAAATAAAACAAACGTTTGAAATATCCTTAAACAAATTTACTGCTTATAAATGAAATTCTGTTCCTTCGATCTCTATTTTGCCTGCCACTATTGAATATTGTATGAAGTGGGTTGGAACGTAATTGCAAATGTGAAGAAATTTGAATTGAAAACGATACTCCATGTCAATATAAACATTCAATATCAAACTTGATGTTAAAGGGAAATGGTGTATTTTCAAACTACAAAAATAAAATTATTGCTTTAAATTATAGAAAAGAAGAATTTAATATAAAAGTTAAAGATTTCATAGCATTAAAAGAACATAGCTATTTACAAACAAAGCTCTATCGAGGGATTTTGGCAAAAAATAGTTAAAAATTTGATTAGGAATGAGGATTATGAAAATTGTTTTTGTACAATCATACAACAATATTTTTGTAGCGTAATACACATGAAAATATTACAATATAAGACGGTAAAGGTTTAGGAGCGAGAGAGGTACGGTAGAGATTATTTTTCGTACATTTAATTTACAAATAAAAAAATAAAATGGTACGTTGCGGTAAATATGCCTCGATATGTAGTCACACTATTAAATCTTTGCACTCTCTCACTGACCACTAATGTCCAGCGTAAATGGGGGCTTCAAATGCTCTGGATGCGGCTTATATTACCATGGCTGCCAACTACTACGCCTATTCACAGTCAAATAAACATATTAGAAACAGAAATGTTAGTAAATAATAAATAATATGTAATGTAATACATAACAATGAATATATTTGGTATGCATTTTACTAAAATATTTTTGGGTTCCAAACATGTTTATAAAATTTAAATAGGCGTAGAAGTTGGCAGCTCTGTATTACTGTGGAGTCAAAGTATAATTGCATATAAGTCCACTCAACTTCATGAGGAATAACAGACTGCAAGCATGTATTTAGAAAGAGTTAACTTCGTCTTAACTAATAGCCAGTAATTCCTACTATATATATATTTTTTAAAAACGTGGAATTTTTCATAGCAGTGTCTATGTCATTTTAACTTAACTGTGTATTTTAAATTTACTTTAAATTGGTCCGCTTGAACACGACGATTAAATGGAAGTTTTATTTTTAAATTAAACCTTATGTTTATTTTTAATTTAATTTAATTTACTTTAATTTAAATAAACTTTATGTTTATTTTTCTTTCCAGCCCCATTTTTCCGAATATCTACCTAAACGGAAAATCACAATTAAAGAATAAGAAAGTTAGTAGTATGTAATAATGAAACCACTCATTGGAAATTTATCTGAGTGTTTGTTGTATACTGTATTCTCTTAATATGATGGAACCTGATGGCCCAACTATCATTGGGGTAAACTTCCCCAAGTATGAACAAATAGATACAATTGCCTTAATTATGACAGATATTTGGCATGAATAAATCATTTAAAAAGGAATAAATTGCCATTCAAATTTATTGCTTGATTTTTACCTCATGGTAATCAGATGAACTATTTTCAATTGAAGCTTTAAGATTTTAAAGATTTATTAATTTCTCTACATTTAATGTTCAATGGACCGTTGTACTTTCAATGTAAATATTTCATATACATTGCTTTACAAGAGAAAATAACTATACCTAACACGATATAATTACATTTTATGTAATGTAAAAGCGACGGCCTTAACCTTTACGTGGGGGGTCGGATAGCATCTATCTGTCTTGGTTGGCATGTATTCCCGGACAGATGCTGTCCAAGCCCCCGTAATGATGTTTTTATTTCTCCGTTTCCAACGCCAAGGCATTAAAATGAAAAAAAAAAAAAGATTTCTTTTAGAAACATTAATAGTTCCTTTTTCACGTTCAACTATAAACTCTTTCATTATAGGAGAGGATTGGGGAGCATTTTTATATTAATTTCTACACAATTAAAAAAATTATATTTCTCGTAGATGTCTCTTCAAACTACGATACTAAAAATCTGTGAAAAAATTAACGTATACACTCGTGTAAAGATGACCATAAACTCGAAAGGAATAACAGGCTAAGCACCATTATTTAGAAAGTGTTATTCTCATCCTCATCTTAAATAATTGTAAAATTCGCTGAGACTAGTATGAAACATATTTTTATATATTTATGGCGATTTAAAAAAATTAAATTTTACTTAGAAAATTTTCTGGGTCGTTAAAGGATTATTTAATCCGCGTTTATACACCGGCAATTACGGTATACGAATATAAACTGTATTTCTAAAAAGTGATATGAATAGATCAATGGAGCTATGAATAAAAAAAGGGAAAAATATAGTGTAGGATATATATCGGTTGCAAGTGATGTGACTGAAGAGGTAGACGCAATGTGGCGGTTTTTATTACTTTACATTGGATAAAGACATGATTAGAGCCAATTCCAACTTCCATTAGTAAAAACAGAATTTTTTATTATTATTATTTATGACACATTCGCTGCATAAATAAAGCCTTTAAATAAAGCGAACTTTTTATTAGAATTTACTAATGGAAATTTGTCTTTCCGGTAATAAAACACTGTGGAACTGGTTACAGTTAACTCTTCACAATTTTTAGATCACAGCGCCAAGAGTAGACTTTAAAATATCCTGCAAGAGCCATATGTTCCAAGCAGAGTTCCCAGTTTGGTCCCTATTTTTACTTCAAAATTTCATTTTCATACAGAAAATTTAAGAGGAAGAACTCCTACATTATGGAATCTTGAAATGTCTTTTATTAAGAAAGTAAAAAAGAGTACGACATTTTCAGTACATAACTGCACAGGTCGATTCCACATTCATGAGGTATAACAGACTACATGCCTGTAGTTAGAAAAAGTTAACTTCGTCGTAACTAAATGCAGATTTTGTTGATAATAATTAAGACTATAAGAAGCTAAAAGAAGAAATCGATAAGCAACATATATTTTTCTCCAATTTAGGGGCATATTTTACGCGGGTATAAAGGGGGTTTCACTACCGGACCGACAAACTTTCAGGAGCTGTAGAAGGCACATAGACGCACGGAATCACATAGTAATGCAAGATCCAAAATGCCGTAGTTGCGAGTTATGATACAAAGCAAAGCTGCCAGTGGACATTTTTTAATTTTAATTTCTTGATTGACACCACTTTTTGAAAATTGTAAAATTCTTCTGAATATATAATGCAATAAGTTTAAAAAAAATTGGAATTTTACAATTTCAAAAAATATGTGGCAATTTTAAAGTCTGAATTTCAACCTTTAGGACTTCGGCGTCTCTTACACAAATTTTATTTGGCCAGACCCACTTTTTTAAAAGAAGTTTCCTTCAAGTGCACAATTTCAAAAATGCTCTGAATAAATAAGGCAAATTTTATTTTCCTTTATTACTGATTACAAAAAGGAATTTTGCAAGGAAATTTGATATCTCCGCAGCGGAGACAACGAGTGCCAAGTGTTAAAATAGTAGTCCACTGACAACACTGGTATGGAGAAATAGAGAAAAAGAACAGAAAAAAAACAGCTGCACATTAATGGATCACAAAACATATTACTGAAAGGTTGTACCACAGAAGGTGATCAAAATTACGAACAGAAATTCTCAGATAGGCGTGATGGCAACCCGCTGTTCCTTCAGTTGAATACCTCGTTATATCTGCAACTGACGGGATTATACCTGACGCACCAGGATGTTTTCTCAACATAAGGTATTCTATGTGGCGCCACTCTCAATCCTGCCTGACGACTTCTAGTCATAATTTCGACAATCTTATGTAGTACACTTTTCAGTAAAAAGTTTTTTTTCGATTAATGTGTTGCTGTTTCTTCTCTTTTTCTCTTCTTTATTCTACGAGTGTTACCAGTGGGTTACATGTTTGAAAAACAAATTTCTTGATTTACAGCAGTTTTTTGAAATAGAAAATTTTCTTATTTTTGCCTTAAATGATACATTATTTATTAATGAGATTTTTGGCATTCACAACAAGTGGTGTCAATCAAGAAATCTTAATTTTTAACCCTTTGAGCTCTGATGGTAGGATTTTCTACCACATAATTTTAATTCTGAAATGTCACAACAGCCCCGGAAAATTCGACTAAATTTATTTGTAAAAGGTTTATTGCGTTTTTTCGTATATATCATTAACCGCCTTTTTTCTTTGCAAAATACTGGTGCCAATGTGATATTTGGAATTTTGAAGAAATTTATCGTCCAGAGCTCAAAGGATTAAATAGTAGCCTACTGGTAACATTACTTTACGCATAGCTCCAACTTTTATGCATTTTTCCTAACACAAAAATTTTATAGTAAATATTGTGTTATATAATCATCGAAATCTTATGGTTAAAGAAATGGAGAATCTCTGTACAATTTTAGTGGTAACAAAAATGCACAAAAGTTGGCAGCTATGCTTTACGGCATTTTTTACCCTGCATAGCTAAGTGATTCTGATTCGTCTCTGTGCCACTTACACCTCCTGCAAGTTTGTCGATCTGGTAGTGATACATCCTGTACACGGTCATTTCTGACGTAAATTCGGATTTTCTAATTACAAATGGAGGTCTAACTGCCAACCCTCATATCAAGCCGTAATAAAAAAGGCTATCGTTCCTGCATCATTTGTGCATATATGCACGGAAACGTACTAGTCTGTAACACCAAAAGCGCACTGCACACTTTTTTTAGATTATAGTAAAAAAAAACCTTTATGGATAAATTGTAAATGTCAAATCCGTTGGATTCTGTCAAACAATTTTACATTTAAATTATATTCGTCCTTAGACTATTCAATTAAAATTTTAAATTAAGATTTTTATATTTATTCAACATTTCTGGCTTGTAAAATTCAGTATGGTTTCCCTAAAATATCATCTAATAACATGTCTAGAAAAGAGATTTTCATGTGTCAAAACATACAGGCTTTTTTATGTATAATTGATTTAAAAATTCGTTGCTGAAAAAGCATAGAAATAAAAAAATAATAATTTTTTGCATAAAACTCTTAAAGTAGAAAGCTAGTTTGTATCTAAATGTTTGAGACCCAAATTCATCCAACAGCTAATTAATTAATATGGACTATTTCCTTAATAGCTTGTTGTGTAAGTCACATTCTACGATTTTCGGTTACCAGTATTTTAGAACGGAAAAATGTGACTTCTTTTATCGAAGATATGTCATTTATCAAGCAAACTTTTGGAAAACAATTATAGCAGCTATCAGCAATGTAACGCACAATAAAAAATCCTAGTAACTAGCCTATGTATGTTTATCAACCTGACATTATGTTCCGTGATATACGGATAATATTAATTTGGCCAGGGTTTAATGAATTGCGATTAAGAATTTTTTTACATAAATTAAATTAGGTATGTTTTATTTAGAAACCTGGAATTAAATAAATAAATGATCATGAAAAAATTTTTGAGGTTCGACATGAGGTTAACCTGGATCAAACTAAACCAGGTATTAAGGAAGATTAGCTGACAGTTAGCAGCTATGCCTATATAATTCAATAAGGTTAAATAAGGCTAATTTTATTGTATCTAAAACGTTGTGCCATTCAAGAAATATCAATTAAAAAAAGTCCCCCACTGCCAACACCGTTTTCACATTTGACAGTTTGACACAGTACCGACGATATGCACATAAATATTGTTCGTTAGAAATAATAATCAATAAAGTAATAATAAAAATATATTCAATGTTGGACTTCCAATTCTACTGGTATTCAGGAATTGACTTGTAACGGTAGGTTGGTCGTGGTGGAGGTTAAATGTAGACATACTCATTAATTTAGGATAAAATAACAAAGTTTATTAAAGTGATAATGGCTGAAGGGAAGTGGAGCAAGTCTTCAAATTTACACAACTGAAAACACTATGAACAGCTAAATCATACTCACAGGCTTCGGCCTAGCTCAGTCGGGGCACCGCCTAACACTTCTCACTATCTTCTGGCTGAGCTGCTAAATAAAGCTTGATTAAACAGCCCGTGGCTGTGGGTAATTCTTTATTTCACCAAATAATCAAAAATGGAACTAATATAAACTCTCTTACCACGGCCGAATCTCAAATCAACTATCCAAACTCCTTTCCACTTCACAGGAGGCCGTTGCTATTTCCTATTCGCTAGCACTTCGCTGAACAATAATTCACTTCGCTTGTCTAATACTAGAGATCCTCACTCGCTGGCTGCTGGCTAATGCCAGAGACACGCCAGAGACACTCCTCATTCACTCAAACCCAAGCTTTTATATGCTGCAAACTGAGATACTTCACATTAACATATTACTAATAACCGCGAGCTAACTGTAAAATCCGAAAGAGCACACACACTCTAGAAAGTTAAAGTAAAAGAGAGGATAGACGTCGCTTTTACGCTTACACTTGTTAAATTATTGACGTCACGATCTCAGAAATACTAGAGTGCCTTTATGCAAAGGTCACTCCCTCACAACCCCCCCTCGGATTTTACAGAGAAAAAGGGCTGGGCCAAATGCATGCCCAGAACTTTTTCTTGTTATAAATTTCGAACCGTAATAAACACAGTGATGGGTGAAATTTAGCGCCGAAACATAACTTTTAAAATGTTAACTTTAAACCATCACAACCAAAAAAACTCAGTTTGCCTCAAATATTCACATATTCAATCCAATCATTCTTCTATCTTACAAATAGCCTCCGTAAAACTTCCAAAAACTCGTAAAACTTTCAAAACTAATTACTTCTTCTTTCAAAACAGCCCACTCCACTGGGAGTGCTAAAATTTCTCAAAATACTAAACTTCCGAAATTTTCCTCAATATTGCAATACAACTATAACATTACCAAAAATTATCTTTCCATAACTTTCCTAATACTAAAATTCGCACCAAGTCCAAAAAACCCAATGCGCAAAAATTTTCCTCATCCAAATACCGAACTCATCTAAAATTAAATTTTACTTCATACTCAAAATAACTCTGCTATTACGTAATACCTACATACCCATTAGCCAATGAACTAACTCCCAAAATTCTTCAGAACTTA
The DNA here is from genome assembly GCA_964019185.1 of Maratus speculifer. Lineage (NCBI taxonomy): Eukaryota > Metazoa > Arthropoda > Arachnida > Araneae > Salticidae > Maratus > Maratus speculifer. Next base: position 87,333,743 of record OZ025293.1, read on the forward strand.
ACTCCACTTTAACAATAATTGGGGCACATACGTACAGCGTCATATCGCTGTGCTTATGCAACAATAAAAAAATATCAAAAATTTACAAAATGACGTCATCATGCTCTTCATCTGTATTAACTAAAAGAAAAATAGCAGAATCAATACATAACACAAGTATACTTCCCTGCAACAAAATCACATTAACATTCAATTTTAATACAATACAATTTCAAATTCAAACGCAGCTTAAAACTTCGCAACTTGCGGAAATCATTCCCAACTAAAGTACAAACGCAACTCATAAAACACGAACGATAAGAAGAAAGTTAATTCATTAAATGTTAGTAAAAGAGATAGAAACGCGTGTCAAGGACTTCTTGACCGCAAAACACGTGTGCTCCTGAACCGCGGCGCGTGTACAAAATAACCCAAATTACTATCTGTACTTTCTGAAAATTTAAACATACCTTAACATACATTTTATAACACATGAACAATATAACAATATAGTAACATTTTAACAAATAACACAACAATTTAACAATAGATCCAGAATTTTTAAAAGCAGTTAAGACCAAAATCTCAAACATACATAAAACTAACAATTTTGCAAACAAATTTTGAACACAATTAAGCACTAAACGTGAGTCCGTCAAAAAATTCCAAAAATGGCCAAAAAGTACCAAACAGTCTTTCTGCTTTCTATTCCTTCATATTTCTACCACATATATGCACTCTAATAGAAATTTAAGGAAGAACATTATCACCCAATCATAGAGATGATTCGCTGCTGGCTGGCTTCATGCTACAGGATGTTTTTCTCCTCTTGTCCCAGAAACCTTGTACGAAGGATCTTTCGTCATCAGAACTGTACGGTGACGCCACAGTTGACTGTCGTGCCTGCAGCCTGGTTCGGAATGGATGCCGTGGGATACTTGTAGGTTCCGCTCGACGACTCTGCTCTGGCCGGTTCGCTGGGGTCACTCCATGGCGAGATTCACACTGTTGATGCCGGTAATCTGAGAGTTGTCTCCTCTTTCTAGACGCACCCGAAGTTACTGAAGATCCTAGGCCACGTTTCTCTCCAGACCTACGCTGTTTCTTATTGGGCAAAAATTCCGACTTTAAAGTCCTTTTAACAGTTTGGCGAGTGTCCATCTGAAATCTTTTCCGGGGATGAAGTACCGAAGATGGTGAACTATTAGATAATTTATGTTTGCGAGGTTGCTGTCTCATAAGTGGAGGAACTGGACAGTTTATAATTTTTTGTCTTTTATGGCACACAGAGTCCGATGTATTTGACACAGTTCTCTTATTTTTATTATCATACTTTGCTCTCGGATTGCTAGGCTTTCGACTCTCAATAATAGTTTTTGGAGCTGTTTGACCAACTTTTCTTCTTGAATATTGATGAAAAGTATTAGATGAAGAAGTGCTGGACTCGGGACACTCATTGGATCGGGAATTTCGCGAAACACCACTCGACACATGAGAACCTTCACTACCATTTTCTCTAAACTTATAAACTCTAACCTGATCCAAATTAACCGTCATTCTTTCACCATTGACATCAACAACCAAATTATTATTCCGAACTTCCAAAACCTCGAACGGACCTACAAACTTCGGACCAAACTTAGCTACTCTCTTTTGACGACTTGAACTTAACCAATGCTTTTCTACTAACACAAAATCTCCAACTTTCACTTCTAACTCCCTTCTACGCATATTATAATACTGAGCTTGCTTTTCTTGCGCTTTTCCCATTTGAACTTGAGCTTCCTTAACCAACCTCTCAATATCCTGACACATGTACTGACTTTCCGCATCTGACACCATAACTAGCCTTTGGAATGGAGTAACGACTTTTCTACCCAAAAACAATTCAGCTGGCGTTTTCCCCGTCGACACGTGAACTGCTGTACGAAGTGCATACGCAAAATGCTGAAGAAACTGGTCCCAATTTGCGTGATGAGAACCAACATACGAAGAAATCATTTGAATTAATGTACGATTTACACGTTCAGCCATATTAGACTGAGGAAGTTCCTTACCGTCCCCAGTCTCCAACTTTTCACACAAAGACTTAAAAATATTAGATATAAAATCATAACGAAATGGTTTACTAGCAACTAGTGCGTCAAAACCAATATGAATTTCATTAGTTAAACTCGGTTCATCTGAAAAGACTTTACAAAAATCGACTAAAGACTTATTAAACTCTACTTTCTTAACCTCACTTAAACCCGACTCCTCCAAATTAATTGACACTGAAACTGGCTCTTTCTTACTCACATTCTCATCATTATTCACTATTAACGACTTTTTAAAGAAATCCAAACTAATTCCTCTATCCTTCATATAATCCACACCAACTATACAATGCACTGTTAATCCATCTAACACACAAAACTCCCAACATGTCTTAACCGAACGAATTTCAATTTCCAACTCTACTGAACCTTTATTATCGCAAGCTACTCCCTGTGCCGACTGAACCACCAGACTTAACCTCTTCAACTTCTTATACGAAAAATATTTCCGATAACAATCAAAAGAAATGAACGACTTATCTGCCCCTGTATCGAAGACACTTTTAACGACAATACCATCTAACACAATTAACACCTCAGGTAACTCAACCGGATTAATAGTAATTTTATTCAAACACACCGAAGACATTTCCGACCTCTGAACACATTTGTTTTGCATTGACCTATTTTCAACATTCTCATCCGAAGTTAATCTCCTTACTTGCGAAGAAACATTCCTGTCCCGTACTCCCCCACTACGATTATAACCACTATTCTGTCTATTTCCATACATATTTCTCTCACCACTTCTAAAATTATTAGCACCACCACCATTCCTGTTACCATTACTCGTATTCGACATATTACGACCAAATCCATCATTTCTATTACGCAAATTACTATCCGGAAATCGCTGTCCCCCTCTCACAAAATTACGTTCCCCCTCATTTCTCAAATTACTATCTGTGACCGATCTCTGACGAGGGCTACGCAAATCCCGTTGATCCGAGCTATGCCGAGTCTCATACTTCGATAATATCTGATGCATCTCTGCAAAATTCTTCGGTGCTCTAACTTCAATAAAGTCCTGTATATTTGGATTAAAAAGAGGAAAAACAATGTCCAACAATTCCTCAAATGTGATATCTAAATCTAATTTATTTTTTAGTTCCAGCTTACGAAGATAAAATTTTGACGCCGACTCATAAATATTCTGCTTATTACAATAGAACTCTTTTCTCAAAATACTTTTATCTTTAACGGGAGGAAATGCCTTCTTTAACTCAATCACAGTTTGTTCAAATCTTTTCGCTTCATCAGAAATCAAAAACTTTCCTATATTTTCCAACCACAAAAGTGCTTCGCCCTTCAACGAGCATTTAAGCACTACGTAGGGGGAACTGGGGGACATTGATACATGGGGCACATTGATACACCCCCTGTACAGCACACAGGGTCATTACAGGAAGTTTCACAACAGCTCCAAAAGGTGATACTAGTGCACTCAACTATATACAGAAAGTTTTGGAATGATTCAGTAGTTTGTTGAAATGGGACGGGTGATAATTTGTTTTTGTAGGTCAAAAGTAAATTTGAGTTTTAGAATTGAAATGGTATTATAAAACTGTTCCAGTATTTTCAACCGAAAAGAATACTCTCTTTGGCAAGTAAAACTACTCTTTATCAGTTTCTCATTCTTTTTAGTTAGATAAATTATGAAGTATTGGATTTGAGACTCATTTTATTCAAAATGGCTGTATGGGGCACATTGATACAGTCTTTGTCGGGGCACATTGATACAACCTAAATCCTTTTCTAGTTCATTTTTTCATTACCTGTTATTATTTTTTTTACAATGCACTCCTTAATCAGACCATTTTTCGCTAAAAATTTCTAATATTAGTTTTTATTGAAGTGAAATAGCTTTAATTTCTTTATATTAGAACATTTTATAGCATTTTTGCAAAGAGAAGACGTACGAACTTACCCAACATATAGTGCTAGTAGAACTAATTAAAGAAATGGACGGCAGCCTGGAAAATCTCAAATTTATATCAGTTCTCCGGAGAAAAAAGTATTTTCTACATGAAAAGTGTTACGTAAGAGAAACAAGCTGACGAACAGCACAGGATAATTATATTAAAAACAGAATTTTTAATATAATTATCCTTTATTTTTTGTTTATAAACCGATTTATAAACAGAAAACTTCGTAATTTTTCATCTTTCCAAAGAAAGAAGATAATGCTGGGGTTGAAGTACCAGATACGACAAAGTTACCACAGCCAACAATGAGACAAGGAACAGCCAGAACATGAGGTCATTATACATTTCATTTTGATTGCTTTAATATTGCTTACAAATAATGTTTGGGTGATTTGAATTTTTATAAATAGTATAAAATGGTTAAATAACTTTTTTTCTATGAAAAATATGCATCGGTATTATTTTGTCTCCATTTTTCCGAGACGTATCAAAGTGTATCAATCTGCCCCGGGGATGGGGCACATTGATACAAATTACTTTTTTTGATTTTTTTAACATTACATGCAAAAATAATATATAAAACAACGATTGAACATTTTTATAACAAACTACACAGGTTTTGCTGACATCACATCGAAAAATAACTTGAAATTTCTGCTTTCTAGACACCAAAAAAAATTTTAGAAAAAAGTTGTATCAATGTACCCCAGTTCCCCCTATCTACTTTTTTCAGGTATATTATTGAACAAAATATAATCATCTAATTTAACTAAAAATTCACTAATATCACCTGCACCGGTAAAATACACACGTGGCACAATCTCACAATGTCCGATGTTTCGTTGGGCGCCATTTGTAACGGCAAATCCACGGTGAGCGTCATTTGTAACGTTAGGTTGGTCGTGGTGGAGGTTAAATGTAGACATACTCATTAATTTAGGATAAAATAACAAAGTTTATTAAAGTGATAATGGCTGAAGGGAAGTGGAGCAAGTCTTCAAATTTACACAACTGAAAACACTATGAACAGCTAAATCATACTCACAGGCTTCGGCCTAGCTCAGTCGGGGCACCGCCTAACACTTCTCACTATCTTCTGGCTGAGCTGCTAAATAAAGCTTGATTAAACAGCCCGTGGCTGTGGGTAATTCTTTATTTCACCAAATAATCAAAAATGGAACTAATATAAACTCTCTTACCACGGCCGAATCTCAAATCAATTATCCAAACTCCTTTCCACTTCACAGGAGGCCGTTGCTATTTCCTATTCGCTAGCACTTCGCTGAACAATAATTCACTTCGCTTGTCTAATACTAGAGATCCTCACTCGCTGGCTGCTGGCTAATGCCAGAGACACGCCAGAGACACTCCTCATTCACTCAAACCCAAGCTTTTATATGCTGCAAACTGAGATACTTCACATTAACATATTACTAATAACCGCGAGCTAACTGTAAAATCCGAAACAGCACACACACTCTAGAAAGTTAAAGTAAAAGAGAGGATAGACGTCGCTTTTACGCTTACACTTGTTAAATTATTGACGTCACGATCTCAGAAATACTAGAGTGCCTTTATGCAAAGGTCACTCCCTCACAGACTTGGTAAAAAATCGAAAATCCTCACAATCCATAGCAGGAAAGTCTATAAAACTTATTTTAAAAAATCAACTATTCGATAAAATAAACAAGTTATATTTCTTAATATAATATTAAAACATATTTTATACTTTTCATTTATCTGAAAAAAAAATTATTAAACTAACATGTAAAAATGAAATAACTTTGGCTACGTCCATTCTTTTAAGTATGCAAATAATTATTAAAATTCACCCTATTATGGGAAAACCTTGAAATGTAAATATATGCAATTAATTACAATCAGTGAAAATAAATAACTTTCAGACGTTATAAATCTACTGTCGCCAATAAACTTCAAGAGTATCATGGTTCGTTAATCGCGAAATGACAGCGAATGCATTTCGATGAGGAAAGCTGTATTCGCCACCACTAAGGTGATATTTATCATGCTGCAGCACAAAGATAAGAGTAAAAGGACTATACCATGAAGGAAAGAAAAGTTCCAAAGGGATATTTAGAAACAGATATTTTCTAAGTAGATTTTTCTGGGTGTCCGTTTTATTGCCAGCGATGAATCAAGTTTTCTAATTGTAGTACTTTATGTCTTTTTTTACGATACAGAATATTGAATTGTCTAAACATGTCCGAAGAATTATAATGTGAGTAGATATATTCTTTTTTGCATATGTATCTACTTTATGTTCATAAAGAAAGGTTACTTTGAAATTGTTGTTATAATTCTAATATTTCACAGAAAACATTGTCATAAAATGACATTACATAATATATATTGTTATAAATCTAAAGTATTGTTTTTCGTAATTTTTGGGTATATAGACACAGAAATGTTTTGCATTTTTAAAATATAACATACAGGTAAATCGGAAAATTACATATGATAAAAAAAAAAAAAAATTCCGCATATACTCGCGTATAAGTCGACCTCAAATTCAAGATTAATAACAAATTACATGCTATTATTTGGAAAAAAAGCTATCTTACATGAAGGGGACAATCCTAGTAATCACAGAGTTTGATCATTTTTATGTATGTTCAAGAATGAGATTTTATACTTTTTTGCATAAAAGTATAACCTAGAAAAATTTTGTTCTGTTAATTTGAAAAACTTATTTGTTTAAATAAAGTAACTTTAAAGTTATAAATAAAGGGTATCTCAAAATCTCGGAAAACTCTCCCCTGTATGCTGTATGGTAGATGCCTCAAAGTTTCAAGTTTAATAGACTTTATTCAACATTGTTTAGTTCCCTAAAACAAAGGATGAGGTCCAATATTATAACATAACTGAAGTACTTACTTTTGTAACATACCTATTTTGTTGGTCATAGCTCTGTTAGTACGGCGTCTGTTCGTTGTTCGGAGGACTCGGATTCAATACCAAACGTTCTGCATTTGATTTTTACATGTTGCGTTTGTAAATATACTTGTAATTATAATTTAATAATCTCAATTAAATTTTTTATTATTGTATATTATTAATAGCGAAAACATAATTAACATTTTATTTAGAATTTTTTATATTTTAGTCATCATTAAACACTACGCATCAGCTTTAGTGTAGACGAAACTACTTTTATTTAATAAAAAAATTATATGCGGTTTTTTTCTTGCCTTTTTAATCTTTCTAAATCCATAGTTGTGTCCGATTTTTTTCTCACCGTTAGAAGTGCTTCAAGAGAAAAGTAAAAATTCAAGGAAAAACAATACTCAGATGCCCAGCCCACTCATATTACAGTAATTTCCCGTATTTACGCCACAGCTCAGACAATTCAACTTTCGACCACAATTCGTTTTAAATGAAATGTGAATTCCAATTCTTTAGAAATTATTTGACTTATTTTTTAAATAAATTTTCCCCTATAAATAAGATTTAACTAAGACGCAGTGTGTACGTGGCAAATTACAACAATCCCGTAATATTCGCGAGGATTAGGTTCCTCAAAAGTTAAAACTGGGACCGCAAAACTGCTATTTTTATATTCTGTTCTCACCACTCTTTACAAAAAGCGTTATATTTTTCTTTCTACTGTTGTCTACGTGCATGCCAAAGATTTTTCTTTTTAAAAAATTGCGCGAAAGCTGGATTGCCAGTTTGGCCTCATCATTCTGTTAAACACGTTTAGTTCGAATTAGAAATTTTGAAAGAAATATCTTCAATTTACGAATAAGGAAACGTTTGTCATTATACAGGGTGCCCCCGAACTTCGTGTACAAACTTTGAGGGGTGGTAGAGAATATCGTTTGGAGCCACAATTACATAGGAAAGCAAGGGCGGAAACGTCTTGTTTACCCTTTCACAGACAGACGTTTGTATATGAGACTACAATATTTTTAATACAAAATGAACAGTGGCACCAGAATTTTAATATGATTTTTCCTTTTATTATGTATGTGAAATGTCTGGATTTTTTTCTTTGCAAATACATTTTTCCGCAACTTCTGATAGAATTCATATTTTTTCCACATTTTAGCAATGAAAGTGCTTGTCCGTGAAAAGCTCAAGGAAACTCAAAAACACAGTTATGACACAATGCGGAAATCAGTGTAGAATGCTTTATTACACAGAAAAAAATACAAGAAATGATTTTATTTTAAAATAAATTTAAAATTTTGTTTCTTTAAAATCAACTATCTTAATAGCTATTAGAAATTGCTAAAATGTGGAAAAACATGATTGACATCAAAAATCGCAGAAAAACGTATTTTGAAAAAAAAAATACATTTCATATACATATTAATTGTAAAAATCATATTAAAATTCTGGTGCCAATATTCATTCTGTGTTTAAAATTTTGTAGTTTCATTGTCTGTGAAAGGGTTAACAAATGAGGATGACGTTCCTATGTAATTGTGGTTCCAAACGATGTCCTCTACCGCTCCTCAAAGTTTCTACATGAAGTTCTGGGACACCCTATATAAGGAAAACAATACAATACAGAGATTGTTGTGGGAGCGTGTAATTTCAGAACTGAAATAGAGGCGAAACCTGGCAACCTTGTGCGAAAGTTGATGTGTTCTGAATTTTCTCTTTCGCAAATATTCAAAACTCGCGAATGTTAAAACCACGAATATTAAAGGAATAATTATACTGTAATTATATTGAAACACATTCGTATTTATTATAAGTAACTAGATTTTAAGAAAATGTTTATATATAATTTAGTTCATCAGTTTGATAAAACAATGCAAAAAATTCACACATGTTAGAAGCATCTCAAATGTTTAACTCTCTACAAATTGTACATTTCAACCGCATTAACACCTAGAGTACTCGAGCGATTTCTATAAAGAATTCTTTGGTTGTAGAATTTAAATATAAGTTTATAATTTGCGGACAGTTTTTTAAAAATAAAAAGTTTAAGTAAAGTTTTTTAAAAGTTTAAGTAAAAAACATTTCTGAAAATTGAAAATTTCAGAAAAAATGCCATTTTTCTTGAATAAAAATTTTAGACACAGAATCAAGCTCTTTGCCATAAATTTTGAGCATTATCCAGTGAATAGGGATTCAAAAATCAATCAAAATAAGTCGGGTAGTTTCAGAGGAAACGGGTCTTAAAATCAGTTATTTTCCCAAAGGATTGGACGTAGTCTTGTCTTCACTACTTTTAGGCTCTGTCATTTTATAATACAATGCATAATAGTCCAGGAGGAGACGACATAAATACCTATGTTATCAGATACATGAAAAAAACTATATTTTATGCATGAATAAAAAATTAGGGAAATGACTCATGTCTGCCAGAAATGAAGTGGTGCTTAAGCCAAATATTAATACAACTTCGGGTGTATTTTTTAGGCTTAATGCTAGACATTTAATGCAAGAAAAATAAAATATGGAAAGTTTTCAGTTTCTTTAGTACTATTATAATATATTCTTTTGTCTTATCGAATACGATGCCTATAACATGGTTGCGTATTTTTATTTGTGATTATTTTTAAGCTTACCTACGTTATCGAATACAAGGATAATTTATATTTTAAAATAAAGTTTAAATAATGTTATTGCTGAAAGTCGAGGTCTGACAAAGTTGAGCTTTATCAGATTATTTTTTTTTAATTGGAAAATCAATTTTTAAAAAATGTGCGTTTGGATCTGTATGTATCACCAAATAAAGCTGCGTCATTGGAAAAAAGTTTTTCGTCACTTTCTTAATACCACGGATAATGTGGAAAGCTTAACAAACCTAACTGTCATAACATTTTGCAACTGTCAAAATCAGATTGACCAGTTGCAAACTTTTATTTTAGAAAATTTCCGCAAAAGGCAAAACTGAAAAAAAAATTACATAATATTTATGGTACAGAAAAGCGTAAGATGTTGCCAGTTTTGTATATAAACAATAGGATTTTCCTACCTGAATATAAATATATTTGCGTAAAAATAGAAGAATGCAAATAGCACTGTGTAGCGTGCTTTCAATTAGAATGGAAGGTTGAAAAAGATTTCTGACACACGTATCATTGGTTTAGAGCAGTTTTTGTTAGAATTGGTGGGATGTTTTAATTACTTTTTTTTATATTGAAATAGATATATTTTGTGTGTTTTTTGTTTATTTAACCCTTTAACGTTCATTTGTTTCTCTACGAAACCATAAAATTTTAATTCCAATATGCAAGAACGACACCGGAATTATAATTTTAAAAAATCCATTTTGTTATGTATGTGAGAAGCCACTTCTTCTTTTTTTTTTTTTTACAAATATATTCGTTCGCAAATACCAGTGTCACACATTTGTTTCAACATATCAGCAATCAAAATGCTTTGTCCGTTAAAGGGTTAAATGGAGTTACTTAAGATTATTTGTGGTGAGCTTAAATCGAAGATTATATATATCTGACAGTTTTAAGAAACTTAAATTAGTTTTTTTTTTTTTTTTAATAATGTTTAAAAAATAAAAATTTTCAAAAAAATTGACATTGTTCTAAACTAAATGTTTCAGTCGCAGGAAAAAAACTGCTTATTATAAATCTTGAGCACTCTCTAAGTGAATATATATGACACAAATATCACAAAAACATGTCGGGTAAATTCCGAGAAAATGGGTGTCTTAAAACTAGCATATTTTCCATAGGATTGAACCCAATCTTTTCTTTCCTTAACCACTATGAAACTGGTGGATTTTACAAAAATGTTACTCGTTTGACATCACCTTTCTTTAAGTGATGCTTTTACTTAAATAATAACGAAAATGCTCTAATTAAAAAAAGCAAATACTAAATTTGTTTTTTACTGGTGCCATAAACAATTTTTTTCTGACCAGTCATCTGTGTTTTTTGTAATCTCCGTCTTATTTACTCTCATAATTAATGACATAAAATAATGCACAGAACTCTATTCGAAAACAGCAGTAAAAAGAGTCCTACTAGCATGCTGTTTATCATTCCCTTTTAAACATCATTAAATGTTCTTCAAACTCCAAACAAGCAACAAAACTCTCAAAAATATTCGTTAAATTAATACACACACACATATATAAGTATGTATTAAGTGTATTTTGTATTCTTACCCAAATTCTACAAAAAAATTTAAATGTAATTTAAACTAAAAATGAAGAATTTAAACAAACTTCTGTTCTCATTGTAATGAAGTTACATTTAATGTGCTTTAAACCTTTAATGGTAGCACTAAATTACGGTTTCAAATTCATTGTTGCCACCGCTTTTCTGAAAAGAAAATATACATCTTATTTAATGACAAGTAAAGTGATACCTGGATAAAAACAATTACACTATTTTATAAAACTGGTAGAAACAAACAATTCTGAATAAAAGCCGTGAAGCTTGCAGCCCGTGCATGTCTGGGGTGCGAGGATTCAGTGTTTAATATATTTTTTTGTATCAGAAAAGTTTTTTAATGTTTGGTTTAAAATGAAGCATGCTTATACAACAGTATTTCATGGAGATGTTTAATGGCCCATTATTCATCAATAACCCTTTGCGGCGCGGTGGTTTCATAGATATACCACTTAATTTTAATTCTCAAAACCACATTCGCACCGGAATTTTATTTAAAAAAATTATGGTTTATTGAATGCGTGAAATTTAGAGTTTTGTTATTTTCAAATAAAGTTGTTATCAAATTCCGGTTTCAGTCATTAATTTCAAAACTTAAGCAATGAATTTGCCCTGCGCCGCAAATGGTTAACCGCTTTCCTGTTTCGCCCGTGCATCGTACAGACAAGAAACATTTGCTTGATTCACCACTAAAAGCTTTTTCACGCCACTATTTTTTTTTAAACAATATCATATTGTTTAATTGCAGTAAAATTTAGACTACTGTAATTTCTCGCGTAAACGCTGCACTTTGGAGAACTCGATTTCCTATCAGAATCAATTTTTTTAAAAATATTTCTTGCCTGTGCTTAGGACGCTTTTGACTTCTTTTTTTCAATAAATTTTCTGGATGGAAAAACACGTTATTAAGCCTGGTTTATACGCGGGAAATTACGGTAAATATTATGAATATTATAGCTTAAAAAATTGGTGTTAACACATAATTTCGATTTTTTGTAAAAAATAGGGAGAATATGTTTTTTTTACGTCTGTAAACTTTTGTGATGACCCGATGTATTCACTCGGTCGAAATAAGTGTACTATTGTTTAGTAATCATGAAATTTAGTAAGCGTATTTCTCAAAATGTAATCTGAAATATTTTTGCATGAAGTAGATTCCTGACTTTTGAAATAAGATCACACATAAGTGCTTTTTTATAAAAAAAAATCTTAGAAAGACATGTAATTTCATTAACACTGTAATGCGAGTTGTAATCAGTGATGTTAAAAGAACAGGTATTTTAATCCAGATATTCTAAATTTATGCAGAAATTTCGAATTGTAATTTTCAAGGTTTGTAAGCGAACTGCAATTTCATGATCAGGGAATTCTTTGGTACCAATATTTTCTCATAGAAAAATTTTTAATTAAATAATATGAAATTTTGCCTGTTTAAATGAGATTTATTTTTTCTAGAAAAAAGTTCTAGTGATTCGCCTGGAAAATAACTGTACTCGTAAGAACCATGGTTTTGCTTTAATAATGAGAAATATTCTGTTTCAAATAAATTAAAAATTGTTCTTTCAGATTTGTAATTTTGAAAAATCTCCTACCAGGGACAATAGGAAGTTATATAAGTCATGTACTCAAATGTCATCTGGTGCATGTAAAATCCGTCGTGGGTGCAATGTCCTCCAAGCTACCTGGAATCAATTCAATAATTGGCAATTAATCTGATTACCTCTGAGAATTATTTGGAAATAAGATTTAAAACATTTTGCAGAATGCGACAGGATATGTAGGTCTTATTGTGCTTTCGGTTTCAAATATATAAATTTACCTTTAGTAAAATCATTCGTAGCATCATTAACACTATAACCCTAAGCAATTTTTCTCAAGTTTTATAAAAATTACTTCGGTTCAATTTTTATCTTTCTTTCTTTAACATTTTTATTTAAATTATTTTTCTGCAGTATATATATAACTTATTTTATAAAGAATTTTCTGCTTTAAATCGTCACATACCTATTTGATACAGGTCAAAATGACCTATCACCAGGGTTCTAGTGTTAATATTTTTAACACTAGAACACTAGAACTTTTAACACTAGAACACTAGAAATTTTAACACTAGAACTTTTAACACTAAATGCTCAAATAGCAGCAGTTACTGGGATTCTTGAGGCGCGGAAACTCAAAACATTTTTCGTAAAATAAACTTTTAATTTATTTAGTTGCACAATTACTATTAACAGCTACACAGATGAGAGCGCTGTGCGATCGCTTATTTTAACGAGCAAAGTTTAATAGTATTCTTTGCTTTACTAAATCTCAGAAATCTTTTCATTAAAAAACGTGAGAAATGATATTAAAATTTAGTGTTAAAAATCGGTAGTTCTTGGTGCAGCGCTTGCATGCCTCTTAATTATGTCTATTATTACTTTTAACGAATAACGTTGAGAGTCCACTTTTTTAAAATGTTGTGAATGCAACGTTGGCGCCTCTAGCTGATTTTTTATTTCGGCATTCCGATTTAACAGAAATAAGCTTTAATAGTTATTTTTATTTTATAAGATAGTAGATATTCCAAAAATAAAATAAAAGATAGTGGCTTTTCAGAATTTTGTGTGTAAATTAAATATATCTAAATAAAAATCTGCCAAATGGGGCAACGCTGTGTGAATGTCACTTCATTAACCCTTTGAGGGGAAAGCAGTTAAATTTGTGTAATTCTGAACTCCCACAAAAAATTTTGACAAATTTTATATCAAAATAAGAAAAAAACGACTGTTTCACGACTGTTTTTCGCCCAATTTAGAAAAGAAACATTGCATGATTTTTTTCTGGGGCCAATCTTCATTCATCATAGGCGGGATATAATATATACCCCCACCCCTCAAAGGGCGAACAGAGAATTACATTAGATTGTTTGAAAAAGAAAAATCTACAATGAGTTCGTGTTCCGTGAATGAAATTCGAAAAAAGAATCTTTTATATGTCAGCCTAATGCTGCCAAGGACGACAAATTTTTCATTCTAGTTCCCAACATTTTTTTCAAAACAAACATCTTCTAAAAAAGTTTTGACAGTAAAAGCTTTGATCTGCAAGAGAAATTTGCTACTAAATTGTATTTTCTTAAAACAGGGGTTCGGACAGTATAAAAAGATAGTTACCTATGGCAGCTCTAGATTTTAACCTAGTAACAATCACAGATATCTTCCTTTAGCGATGGAGCCTTAGCACTAGAACCGCAGGAAATTTTACTCAAGTTTTATCAAAATATTTCGCATCAGAATTTTTATACAATAATACTTAACTTATTTATTTTAATTATTTTTACTGTTCGGGCACTTATCATATTTAACTAGGAATTTTCTGGCTCGAAGCGTCATAATTTCATTCGATTCGGGTCAAAATGCCCCGCCACCGTGGTTCTAGTGTTAATGTTTGCATGGTTTGAACATTTAAAAGGATTTTTCGGGTGAAATATCAGTATTTTTGGAATAAAAATTCATTTGGTTGACCGGTTGAAATTTCACATTATTTAACTGTAGATTTTCTCCGAGAAAATACTGCTAGAAGAATTTACTGGTTTATTTCCCCATATCCATACAAATCCTGACTTGTTACCAACAGGGCACTGAATGTCCCGTCAACTTTTTCAATAGTAAGACATTTTTGCTCAAAAAATGCTCGAATAATTAATCCACACCGCATATTATGAACAAATTTGTTACAATAATATCAAAAGCTCAATTTCAAGTGTATTACGAGGTCTTAATTGCATTAAAAAGTCACTGCTGCCGATTTGCAGTTTGAGCAGTGAAATTGACCGATTGCAAACTGCAAATGGTGTCTCTGAGAAGGCTAATGATAAACCCGAAGGCTTCGAATACATTTTTATTTCATATGTCTCCTCGGAAATATAAAAAAATCATTTTTTTCTTGCATGCTCTTCTTTAAATATGAATTTTTCTTTTTATTTGAAAAAAGGTACATCAAAAATGCAATTTTAGTTTTATTTGAAACATTATTACTATTTTTTTACCATTCACCACTTTCGCTTAAATTATAACATTTATATAAAATATAAAATATTTAATATAATATGGATTACCATATTATATGGAATACCATATTCAGTAAATGAACAACATCATTTGAAATGTTTCTGTAGTTTGGACACTACCTTAGCGGTGTAGGATTAAGCCATTCGTCAACAATAAGAAGTAAATTTAGTACATAATCTAATAATTATGTTTCAGATTATATAATATTATATATTATGTAAAGTGAGTCAAAAATGATATGATATTATATATTATGTAAAGTGAGTTAAAGTTTTAAATTTCGTGTTTCGTTATGTTTTTGTAATGTGTACTCTCATTTGTAGATATATATCAATACAGAGCAGCGGCATACAGTGTTGCCAAAGTGATACTTTTTTAAAAAATTCAGATTTCTTGATTGGCACCACTTTTTTGAAACGTTAAACTGCCCTTTCTTTTCGCCTTAAATGATATGCCATTAAATAAGTCGCATTCTACCTTTTCAAAAAAGTGATGTCGATCAAGAATTGGAATTTTAAGAAAGGTGCCCCACTGGCGGCATAACCAGTATGGGTGCCAAAAACCAGCAGCTTTGTAAGATTTTCCTTCTCCATTCGTAGCAAAATTTTTTCTGGTTAAATAAGGCAAACAGAACTTTAAAATTTACCAGTATTCGGAGCACTTGGGCACCCACTTTGCTTACGCCACTGCAGAGTAAACCGCTCTGTCTGCTCAACAAAATTATGCTTACTTAATATGATTATATTAAGTGGAAAAGTTACAAACTAATACATCTATATGATATTTGCTAATGTTTGTAATAAACCCTCATTACGAAATGACTATTTAAATATAATATAAATTAACTTTTCTGTATTTGTTTATGGAATTATTGTATTTATTTTTTGAAGTCATGACAGGCGCAGATGCACTATGCATAGATTGGGCGCTGCATTTATAGAATTAAGTATGGTAGAATTTGTAGAATTTTCTAAAATTACATGAATATATTCTTAAGGATAAGGTATACTACTATCAAAAAATTAGCTTTGGAAAGATAGCATATTCAACTATTTATATCCAAAGTCACCTAAAAAAGCCAAATTTACTTATATATATATATATATATATATATATATGTATTTTATATATATATGTGTGTGTGTGTGTGTATATATATCTATCTTACTTTGTTAAAAAGAGGTATTCTGTTTTAAAATTGCCTGCATACAAGTCTGCGACATGCATGCTTTTATTTTGAGGAAACAAAATCATAATTTTTATTTAATAAATTAAATATACTGCAAAGTGCGAACCAATGCATTATTGATAAAATATCCTCACACAGTGTTGCCAGATGGGCTACTTTTTTTAAATTCAGATTCTTGATTGCCACCACTTTTTTGTAATGCTAAAATGCATCTTATTTCATGATGAATTAATAAAAGCGAAAAGAAAGGGAATTTCACCATTTCAAGAAAGTGGGGCTAATTAAGAAATCTTAATTAAAAAAAGTAGCCCACTGGCAACACTGGGTTCACATAAAAGGGTACGAGTGGTCAGGTAAAAACTCTGTAAATAAAAGTGACGTATATCAATAATTTCTTACAGAAAATACATTAAATATTACAAAAGGATTAAAGAAGACGAATACTGGTATTTAACACCGTTTTCAGCTGTGTTTTTTTAACACCACTTGCCATTCTGCATAAGAAAACGAATCGAAACTATCAGTTATTATAATGTTTTACTTCGTACTATTACTAAAAACAATACTCAGCATGTAGACATTACTTAAGACTGAGATATAAATTTAATTGTAATTCGAATAATAAGTAAAATGCGTTATTCTAACACACTGTTAAAATTCTGCAGACTGTCAAGTCTCTCTAGTAAAGATAACTGTAACTTCAACATATAGTAAAGAGTACCCAAATTTATTGTTAACCATATTATGATGAGAATAAGGATAATTTACGGTTATGTAATCGTTTTCTATAACAATTGGCTGAATGACTCAACAGTTTGTTGCAAGGTTTTTTAACACAATCTTGTCTGGCATACTGTTTTTATTCCCATATTCTTATAGTGAAAAAATTCTTTATTCAGTGAGTATGTAGTCATTAACATCATTAAAAAGTCAATCATATTATTCAATCATTACTTACCCATCATAAGTATTATAGGGTAAGTCTAATAATCGATTTGAAAACCGAAAAAAATTGATGGATTTACACGTTTCAGATATTGGAAATTCTGTAAAGCTTATTTTTAGAAAAAAAAAATGCCGTCCGTCTGTCTGTCTGTGTGTCTTTAAACGTTTTATCTCCCGAACAAATTGAGATAGAGACTTGAAATTTTGCATGTGCTTAGTATGTAAGACTGAGACGAAGCTTATTCAATATTACTAACCTCTGTTATCCAGAACTATTTTCTGATGAAAGTAATATGAAATTTTTCATTTTTTTTAATTTTAAGGAGAGAACGTAAAAAGAAATAAAATAGATAAAATTTCGCATAACGAATGAAGTCGATTGTATAATTAGTTGCAGATACATCTATAATCCTGTTTTTTACATTCTTAGATTTTTATGACCCTCTGTTTATTCAAATTTCAATTCAAATACATGTTTCCATTGGACGTGATATGCTTAATCCGTCATAGTAAACTGTTAGTTAATATGATTATTATTTTTGGAGTGATAAGGATGTTCCTTTCATGCAATTTGGTACTACTTGAGTAGTTTGACATTTTACATAATTCGACGAAATTGGTTCATCAGTAGTTCATTAATAGAACATTACTATATATATTTAAAATATTTAAATATACGTTTAAATTTTGTTTTGAAATTGCAATGCATTTATAAATAGTTTCCAAATGTTTTATTTTCATATGTTATAGTATGCATATCCAAGATGGGTAAGTATTACGGTGGCCTGCAACGACTTGTTTTTAACGAGTTCTTTACATAGTTCTCACGTAGTTTGATTTATATATATATATATATATATATATATATATATATATATATATATATATATATATATATATATTTGCGAGTTATTGTAAATGTTCAACTAGTTCTTTACTTAGTTCAATTACAATTAGTTCTTTGAGGATTTGCTGATAATCTCCATTACAAAGTGCGGTTTTATGCAATAAATATTTAATAATTAGCAATAAAAATTTTAAATAGAGTATTTTTTTTATTATTTATGTAAATTCCACATAAAACGAATCGTACAAAAAAATTCAAATAAGAAGTAATATACCATAGTTTAAAATACTAGTAGCATTTATAGCAAAAATATGTTTTTATAAACTTCTGTATGTGCTTTGTGTTATTTTCTTAATCCCTTAACTGGCACTTTTTTCCGTTCAATAAATTGAAAATAACATATTCTCACTACAATTTTTTAAATAAAATATTCGTAACATTTATCTAAATATTTCCGCCTTTAAATAATATGAAATTATTTTTAAAAAAATTTTTTGGTGTCAAAAATCTTTAAATGATGAATAAAGCAAATTCGTCTTGCCCGAACGGCGTCCGGGCGAATCAGTTAAGGCGTTAAGCACTTCACGAATTTGCCCGTACATGGCACAGACAAGAAGAATTTGCTTGAATCATCACTTAAAGCTTTTGCTTACAATTTTATACTATTTAAAAGCAGAAATATTTGGACTAAATATTATGAATATTCTAGCTTAAGAAAAGTGGTATTATACACATATTTTCAATTTATTGCACGTTAAATAACAATCAGTTAAGAGGTTAAATTACCATAGTAAGCCATGACAAATTTGTTATAATTTTATAGGTTAAGTAAAATTTAAATATAGATTGTAAGACATACAGTTGCATTTTTAATTCCCCATTTCATTGAGATATTTATAAAATTTATTTAAAAATTGAATTTTTAAAGCGTATTAGTTTATTTTGAAAAATATATTAATGACTCATTAATTGATCTGAAAGGAAATCCTTCTTGCCTTATCTTGTATAAAAATTATAAAACGTTCTCAGAATTGCAATGTAAACAATCAGATATTAAAATATTTACAACATTGAATTAAAAGACCATTATTCGTTTTAAAAATGTTATTTTAATTACTGCAACAAATGATTTAAAGACATTTTCATACTATTTAAAAGTTGAAATATTTTAATTAAATCTGATGAATATTTTAACGTAAGAAAAGTGGTGTAAACATATTTTCAATTTATTGTACGTAGAAATAAGAATCTGTTAACCCTTTGCGGCGCAGAGCACTTCCATTGATTCTTCCATTGATTTTGAAAATAATTAGTGACACCGGAATTTGAAAACAGCTTTATTTGTAAATAAGAAAAAAGCTGTATTTGTCGCATCTAATAAACCGGGTTTTTTTACAAAAATTGTGGTGCCAATATGGCCTTTGGGAATTAAAATTATATGGTTTCATAGATATACCGCCGTCCCTGAAGGGGTTGAGTGGTTAAGTTTGCCATTGTAAAATATTATGAATTTGTTACAATTTTATAGGTTATGTAAAACTTACTATAGTTTATAAAGCATGCAGTTGAGTTTTTAATTTTCCATTTCATAGAGATTTCTATATATTTTACTCAAAAATTTAATTCCTAATGCGTATTAGTTTATTTTGAAAAATAATTGAATGACTCATTAATTCGTTTGAAAAGAAATCCTTCTTGGCTTATCTTAGATAAAAATTCTAAAATATTCTCAAAATTACAATGTAAACAATCTGATATTTAATTGCTTACATTATCGTATTCAAAGACCATTATCCGTAATAAAAATACAAATTTAATTACTGCCACAAATGATATAAATACAACTTAATACTATTTAAAAGCAGAAATATTTGGATCAAATTTTATGAATATTTTAACTTAAGAAAAGTGGTGTTAATCACGTTTTTCAATTTATTGTACGTAAAAATAAGAATGAATTAAGTGGTTTAATTTGCCTCTATAAAACACTAAGAATTTATAAAATTTTATAGGTTATGTAAAAATTAACTATAGATTGTAAAACATACAGTTGCATTTTGTTTTTTTTATTTCATTGTGATTTGTATTGTTTTTACTCAAAAACTGAATTCTTAATCCGTATTAATTTATTTTGAAAAATAAATCAACGATTCACTAATTGATTTGAAAGGAAATCTTTCTTAACTTATCTTAAATAAAAATTCTAAAACGTTCTCAAAATTACAATGTAAACAATCAGATATTAAATTATTTGCAATATTGTATTCAAAGACCATTATCCGTAGTAAAAATATAATTTTAGTTACTGAGGCTAATGAAGGTGTAATCAAATGACTATGAAAAAAAAGTACAAGAAAAAAAATAACTGCATTAAAAAAGATTTCCCAATTCCAAATAAAGGAAGAAAAAACGATATAATCGGAAGAAATGTTAAGGGAATATGATGAAAAATCAAATAGACCTTCTGCCATTTTTCAAAAGAGAAACGTCAGACTCTTTGACAAGAAAATCCAATGTATCATTTGTGAAGCGATTTGAAGAGAAGAATATTAATTCAGGATATTTTCTGAGCGTATTCAGCACGTAATGTATATAAAGCTTTTGTGAGAAAATAAGTTTTTTTCCATCATAAGTTAATTTACTTTATAAAAGTATATTTAATGTGGAATAGATCTTCGCATCTTCAAAATTTTATATTAACATAAAATATGCAAAATAGCATATTTATTAATTTTTTTAAATATGTAAAAAAATTGAACTAATATAATAAAAAAGATCTTCGTAATCGATTTATATTGCATGTAAAATGAAATAGAAATTTCGTAAATATTTAAACTATCCATATTTTCTAAGAATGATTTTGAAACACTATAGAAGGACTTCAAAATCATACGCATTAAAGTTTATAAAAAATATCTTCTTTTCCAGCAAAAACTGGAGATGAGCAAAATCTAATTATTTATCTAAAAATATATGATTGTTCAGTATAGTGTTGCCAGGAGGCTACTTTTTATAATCCAGATTTCTTGTTTGGCACCATTTTTTTAAAGTGTTAAAAATCGCCTTATTTAATGACATGTAAATTAAAACGAAAATAATAGGAATATTCACATTTCAAAGAAGTGTACCAATAAGGGTATGTGGATTTTAAAAAAGTGGCCCATTAGCAACACTGATTCAGTAAGTGAATATTTATATATTTGGAGTTTATATATTTGAAATTCATAAGATGTTTAGGTTTTTATTCCTGTTCATTGCAAATAGATATCCAAACTCTCATATCCGTTTCGCTATCTACTTTAATATTTTTAATCAAATATTGTATTTCAGTATTTATTGTTATTAAAGTTAACTAGATAAAATAAAACAGGTAAGGGCCTTACTCGTTGGTTCAAAGCTGCGTATATAGTTATATTTTTCATACATATCAAGTTTATTAAGTTACTTTTTTAACTCATTGAACTCTCTGAGCTTCAGTATACAATAAAACACGTTCTTTGTAGGCGCTACTACTTTTCCATTAAGGTTTCTTATATTTGACGTGATATAATGTAAAATATACCTTTTATATCATTAACCCGTCAGTAGTCGCGTGTTGGTCTTTTTGCCGCCCATATAACTTATCTTCTCCTAAATCATATCACATTACAAATACAAAAAATGATCTACCATGTAGCTGACTATAAAGGTTTCTGCATCACCTTAGTGAGGTAACAGGACATATCTGTTTTTCCTTCAGTTACATTTTTGGAAACAAAATTGAAATTGACGAAAAAATCTACGGAACAATCCCTAATGTCAGTTTCGTTTTACTTTTTCTCATTACTCAAAATCTTATGATTAAAATGCACAACTTAAGAAAATTGCATATTTATATCTTCAGTAAAATTTTATATTCATATATTAAGTGAAAAATATTTCTTATTTTACGTTTTTAATGTGCGGAGGTCCAGCGGCGAAAAGACCGAGCGCGACTAATGACGTTGTGAAAAAAGACGCGACTACTCGCGGGCTAAAGTCACCATTATACACTCATTACAAATTACACTTATCTACAGAATTAACACATTAATAACACATTATTTTTTAGCCAAGGATGAAATAATCATGTTTTAACAGTGAACTTTAATATAGCTATTGACGTAAAAAAAAATACGGCGGTTTTTGAAATGGGATTTTATAAAATATAATTTCTGGAGCCAAATACGATTCTTTGATTTTTGTATTATCGGGCTGAAATTGCGATTCTTATAATATTTTCTCGCGTGTACACCGTGGCTTAGTTAAGTCTTTTTCATACCGCAAATTTTATTTGACGCTAGAACGCACGGGAAGTTAACTCAATTTTGATAATAATATGACTCACCCGAATTTTTTTTCAAAATTATTTAATTGATTTATTTAACGTAAATCTGCGTGGAATAAGTTTAAATCATTTCATGAAAATTTTTCTGGTTCGAATTAAAATTTAATTCCGTGGTTGGAGTCGAATCGACTCCTTCCGGGCGTTCTAGTAACCGAGTTTTCTGATCCGCGGCGTATATGTGGGGAATTTTAATAGTAACATTTTAATTAACACATTTTAATAGTAACATAAGAAACATTTCTTTATTAATATCTTTAACATCAGTTTTTACCACATTAACCCTTTGAGCTCTGATGGTAGCATTTTCTACCACATACCTTTAATTCCGAAATGTCACAACAGCACCAGAAAATTCGACCAAATTTATTTGAAAAAAGGTTAAATGCATGTTTTCGCGTTTATCGTTAATCGTTTTTTTTTCTTTGCAAAATACTGGTGCCAATGTGACATTTGGAATTTTGTAGAAATTTACCCACCAGAGCTCAAAGGGTTATCCACTTCAGAATTTTGTGAGATATCTTTCGCAAATTGGTAACATATTCTATGGCTGATGTAACACATTATTTGAAAACATATACAAATACGCATCATCCAGAAAAACCTCAATTAGGTCAGCGGAGCTCAATACGTGACCATCGAATAGCAGCGGCAACCAATTTTGGGGAAAATATTTTAACTCATGACAAAAGTCATTTTATTAAAATAGTCGAATATTACTTTTCACATTTTATTCTACTAATGTAATAGTCGAATTAGAAAATTCACTATTAAATTTAATGTTGCGTACATTACAATTTTTCAAAAAGAATTGATCACTGAAAACTGTTAAAATGTTGCAATCAGCCCCGTGGATAAAACACCAAGTAGTAGTTTAAATATTTTGATTGAAAGTCTTTGGGCACTACAAATTTTGAAAGGTAATATTTTCCTCATTTCATCTCAATATTTTTGCTTTTAAGTATGGAATAATTTTCATATGATGGATGGTTTTGGGCAACAGATGTTTTAATCTTCTTTCACCGAAATGCAGAGTAGACATTATCAGAGATGCTACGTCTAACGCTTTTTAGATAGCAGCATTTTAATACAAAAAAAGTTCTCTTATGTAATTAGAACAATTTTGCGATTTCGAAGAATAATATTTCCTATAAAACAATAGTGGTGGTGGCCAAGTATTGCACGTGACAATTTGGCATTATTGAATAAAGAAAGCTATTCGTAGAATAAAAACAGAGAAAATTTTCTGATCGAAAACTACTGAAGGAAATGAGTAACGATTCTAAAGAAACTTCATACATGTCAACACTTCTTAATTATTCCAGAGTCTGATACAATACAAATATGTTTTCAACTGGATTTATCATGCATGATAACATTATATATATTCAAAATGTTGGTATACCACAAGGTGGTAGTACATCTAGTGTGTTATCTGACTTATACTTATATTACTATGAACGTCATTATTTAAATAATAAAATACATTTATATCGATATATAGATGATGTAATTTTAATTGATACTGATAACACCTGTATATCTCAATTTCCTATTGATTATCCTTCTAATCTAGACCTTTCAAAAAACCTACTTTTTAATAATACAATCAATTTCTTAGATATTAAAATTATATTAAAAGAGAACAAATTTATAACTGATATTTATGACAAAAGGAAAGAATATAATTTTAAAGTTAATACCTTTACTAATTTTAAATCATGTCTTCATAATTCTGTATATCGTAATATAATACTTAACCATTTATATAGAATAAAATGTCTATGTTCTTCCCATTTAATTAATACTAATATTAAAAAGCTTGTATATGATGCTATAAATAATGGTTATCCTAAAAAATTCATATATTCTTTAATTTATAATTAGATATTACATGATCTTATAATTAATTCTTTGCGTAAAAAATGTATAAAAAAATATAAAACATAAAAATAATAATAAAAAATTAAAAATGTTAAAGAGTAATAAAAAAATATTTATATAGGTTGGTTGGGTGGGTAGATGTTAGAATACGGAGGAGGGTGGTGTTGTCTGGAAAAAAAGGCAAAGGTTAATTATTTAAATAAAAAAAATATATATATTACAAATTTAAATTTTTTTCGCCAAAACTAACCTTTATACTATCTTAATTTTCTTATAATAATATTCCGTACTTACATCAAATTATTAAATTAAAATCTTGTTTCTAAATCTAATCTGTTAATCCTTATGCAGACGATATAAATTCTTAATTTGCCTTAAAAAACATTATTCCAGTATGCGTAAATTTAAAAAGATGGCTCTAAATTAAAAATATTCTTAATTAAAACTTTATTTCTTAATATTCCAAATAAAACTGATTTCTTCTATGTTTTTATCAACCCTTTTTAAGAAAGTCTTATTAAATTTATTCCAAAACCATACCTTTCAAAAAATATCATTATTTTATTTTATCTATTTATTTATTTTTCCTACGTCAACCTTTGATGTGTGCATATTAATAAATTCATTTCTTTTCTTTTTCTCTTAAAATTAATCATTTATAAAAATCGTCTGCCTAAGATATTTAAAATTCTGAGTCAATTATAAATTGGTTAAATAATATTTTTTTAAAAATAAATTTATTGTACAATATTGTATTGTATTTAAAAATAAATCTAGAATGGAAATTTAATTTTATTGCGCAATATTTGAAAGGAGAAGCGCAAAAAATTTATATCAATGACTGCTTAAATTGTACGGATTATGAACAAATTAAGAAAATTTTCATAGAAAGACTCATTGAATTAGACTTCCCGAGTTTTTCTGATTTTTCAAATCTGAAATTAGATAATTTAGACAATTTAGAAACTTGTTTTCGTAAGAAAGTAGAAATTGGTAGGAAATTACATCTTAGTGAAAATATACTATTACAAGGTTTAACTGATGGTTTAAAACCAGAATTCAAAAACAATATTGTTATAAATCCTCCTAGTAGTACCACAGAATGGTACCGGGTTGTCAAACAATTCGTGGAAGTTTCCACCCCACTAGTTTCAAACCAAGTAATAAATCAACCATCAGCTAGACAAAAGTTTCAACCTTTTCAACCAACTAGGCCCTGGATTCAGCCAGTTAGGCCCAATAATACACCTAAGAATTGGATTCCCCAATAGCAACCTCAGTTTCAAAGACCTAGAATTTGTCAAAATAATTATATTGAGAATTCATACCCTTCAAGACCTTGTAGGATATGCACAAATAGGGGTGTGAGTAATGCTTTTCATTGGGAAAGAGAATGTATTTTTAGGAGTGAGTTGCCATCCTCTGATACTCTTCCAAATATCTCACAAAATAATTCTCATAATGTTTGGCAATTAATTGTGTATGGATGTACAAATAATTATAATTTGCCATGTGTTGTAGATACTGGCTCAACTATTGCAATATTGCCACTTAAATTTGTTAAAAAACTTAATGCTAAAATTGAGACTATACCCTCAGTTACCATTGGTCAGGCAAAAGGATTTTTACATATAAATAAAAAATGTAGTGTTCTTCTAAAAGTGGGTAAAATTAAAAAAATATGTTAACTTTTTAGTATGCAATACAAATTTGGATTATGCTATTTTGGGGTTAAAAGAATGTTCTAAATTTAAATTAACCATAGAATGTAAAAATTGTATTGTAAGGCAGGGAAGGAAAATTATAACTAACAGTATATCCATACATAATGAGAGATCCCTTCATTTCAATACAGTAAATATGGACCAAGTACAACAAAACAGGGATCAATCTAATGAATTTGTAACCTCAGAATATAAAAAAAATATGAAATTAAATACTGGTAATACTGTAGCAATAGATAATTATGATAATGAAACACTGAATGTAAGTAATCATGATATAGAGTTACGATCTACTTGTGGAAATATTATGAAAAATGAAGACTGTGTTGAATATGATCACGCAATTAATGTGCATCCTGATTATAGAGGTTCCATGACTCTTCAAAATTTTCGCGATAATTCGGATTCAGATTTAACTGGGGAAATAAATTTAATTCAAGATGTAAATTTAAGGGAATTAGTTCATATTTATAGTGATATTTTTGCAAAGCATAAATATGATGTGGGTAGGATTAATATTGAACTACAACGCGTTATACTAAACTCAGACCTACCTAAATCTTTGAGGCCCTACCGAACATCTCCTCTAGAAGAAATAGAAATAAAAAACCAAATTCAATCATTGTTAGCAGCCGGACTGATAAAGGAAAGTAATAGCCCCAATTCTGCCCCTGTTACACTAGTTATGAAAAGAGAGGAAGGTAAAAAAACGCGATTCTGTATAGACTATAGAAAATTAAACGCAATAATTAAAAATGATGCAGAACCCTTGCCCCGTATCGATGGAATTTTAGATAAATTGAGTAGTGCTCAGTATTTTTCAACTTTGGATTTAGCCTCTGTCTACTGGCACATACCAATACATCCATCCGATACAGAAAAATTAGCATTTGCAACCAATTTTGGACTTTTTGAGTGGCTCGTGCTCCCTTTTGGCATAAAAACGGGCCCTCCCATATTCAATAGAACCATTCGAAGAATCCTTAATAAATATAAAATCGACTTTGCGTGCCACTATTTTGATGATATTATAATTTTCTCTTCCTCATTAGAAGAACATTTAAACCATTTAGCTCAATTTTTTGACATTTGCAAACAAGAAAACATTAAACTTAAACTTTCTAAATGTAAATTAGGCCAAAATAAAATCAATTTCTTAGGTTATGAAATCACTAATGGAATTATAACACCAGCAAATGCCAATATTGAAACCATCAAAAATTTAAAACCTCCTTCAAATGTGAAAGAGTTACAACGATTTCTAGGTTCCATTAATGTTTACCATAAATTCATAAATAAATATGCTGAAATTAGATATCCTCTGAACCGATTACTTAAAAAAGACACAATATGGGAATTGAACTCAGAGTGCCAGGAGTCTTTTGAAAAATTAAAAAATTCTTTAATTGCAAAACCCATCCTCAAAATTTATGATCCTAAATTACCTTTACATATGTTTGTAGATGCCTCTCAGATAGCAGTAGGTGCCGTTCTAAAACAACCTGATAAAGAAAATTTCTTACATCCTATTGCTTATCATTCTAAAATTTTGAAGAGTTATGAGCAAAATTATTTCATAACTGAATTAGAATGTTTAGCTATTATAGATACTCTTGACAAATTCTATCATTACTTTCATGGTGTCAAGTTTACAATTCATACGGACCACGCATCTCTAGTATGGTTAAAGAGTGTTAAAAACTTAAGAGGTAGGCTTTTTAGATGGTCGCTCAAACTTAGTATGTTTGATTATGAGATAAAATATGAAAAGGGTTCAACAAATGTCGAAGCAGACATGTTGTCACGAAATCCTGTTTGTCATTTTAATCAACATATTAGTTTATTGCTAGATAGGAAAGAAATTATAGAGATGCAAGACAAAGACAATGTTTGTGACAAAAAATATAAAAAAGAGAATGGAATTATTATAGTTCAGAAAAAGGGATTCAAAAAAATTGTTGTACCAATGTCATTAAGAAAAAAATTACTCCATATTGCTCATGATAATTTTGGACATTTAGGGATTCAAAAAATGCTTAATTTAATATCTCCCAACTATTATTGGCCTAATATGACAATAGACATTACAGAATTTGTTAAACATTGCGATACCTGTCAGAAAAATAAAAAAACCAAAACAGAAAAGATTCGGCTTATTACAAGCTATGCCAGCAACAGATCTACCTTTTGAATGTCTTTCTACTGATACTGTTGGTGGATTTAACTATTACAACTCAACAAAAAAATTCTTACACATAATAATAGATCATGCAACTAGATTTGTTTGGGCTTTTCCCTCCAAAAATGTTACCACTGAAACATACACTAACTGTTTAAAACAAATTTTCAATATCAAAGCACCTCAAAAAATACTTAGTGACAGGCATAAATCTTTCAGATCTCCAAGATTTAATAAATTCCTTAGAAATCATCATGTTCAACAGCGTTTTACATCCGCACATCATCCTCAGACCAATGGAAATGTAGAGCGCGTTAATCAGACTATAGTTACCAGGCTTAAATGTAAAGTTAATTCCACTTCTTCTAAAATACCTTGGACTAGATTATTAAACCAAGTCATCGAAGAATACAACAATACGCCCCATTCTATCACCAAGTTCCCACCTGCCTATTTATTTTATGGTCAATTGCCTTATGAATCTCCTTTAAAACAAAACTATTACCCATCAGTAGACAAAGCCCTCAAAATTGCGAAAGCGCGAACTCAGGAATTTCACCTTAAAAGTAAAAGGCTCTATGATCGAAATTTTGTCGAATGCTCATTAAAAATACAAGACTCTGTAATTTATGAAGAATTTAAATATCGTAACACTCGAAAATTAGAACCTACTTTCTCTGGACCATACAAAATTATAAATAAACTTTCTGATGTAACTTATGAAATAGATAAATTTAATTATGAGACAGGACAGAATTCCGTTATTGTGCATGTTTCTAAATTAAGACCCTATTTTTCACCAGAAGATTTTAAACTGTTTCATGAGCAACCCAAAAAACCAACAAAACCTCAGATACAATCACAATCACTAGATCAAACTAAAGTCAAGACAGTAGATTAAGTTTTAATTCTTATTCTTTAAATAGTTTATCACCATAATTTTCAACATTAGCAGGTATGTTCTTGGAGGCCTTCAAGAATATTACTTGTTTTTGGGAGTTTTTGGGGTTAAATTGGGCTCCTTATGCAGGCATAAGGTGAACACTTTGATTGTAAAAGCTTTCAAATTGATGTTGATAAATTAATTTTAAGGGTGTTTAAGTCTAACTATATTTACACATGTATTTGACATTAGTATTATTCTATTTATTCAGCAGATATTTATGTAATAACAGTTATAAAATATGATGATTCTACTTAAACCTATAACATAATATGTGATTTTCAGTGATTGTGAAAACTACAGATATTAAAAGTTTTTCAAAAAAGCAAAGTATTTTTATTTCCATTTCTCAATTAAGAATGACACTTTTTATTCCTATTTGTATTTTATTATTAAAGTTTATAAACCATGTGTAGATAAAACATTATTCTACTTTTGGCATTTGAAAACTTATAACCAAATTTGACAATTTTGTAAAAGAGTATCAGAGAGAAATTATTGTAAGGAAATACTGGTTGAGAGTCCATTTTCTAAATAGTTAGATTTAATTTTATTTGGATTTTGGAATTATTATGATTTTTTTTTTTTACTTATACTTTCGGCTAGCAAAAAATACCTTCTTATGCTATTAGAAGATAAGAAAATTATTTAGTTGCTATGTAATTATTTTTATCCTCAACCAATATTTTCCCTATCAATAATAAACAAATTGTGATATTTTCTTTTGATTATACTCTTGTTTTATTATTATTATCATTATGATTTCTATAATGAAGTTTAGTATTAATTATACTCTTATTGAAAAATATTAGGATATGGAGTCTTATTATACTATTACTTATTATTGTTGTTATTGTTATTATTTAAATTTTTCTATATTATTTATTATTGATATTGAGAGTGATGCTATTTATTATTGAAAAATTTATATATTACTGAAAGATGTTGGATCCAACATAACATTAAAACCAAAGATTAAACTAGGTTTGAAGATTTTTAATTAAAGAGACTGTATTCAGTGAACATTGGAAAAGTCTCTTTTATATATACTATTGAAAAACTTTAATATTACAAATTTAAAATTTTTTCGCCAAAACTAACCTTTATACTATCTTAATTTTCTTATAATAATATTCCGTACTTACTTCAAATTATTAAATTAAAATCTTGTTTCTAAATCTAATCTGTTAATCCTTATGCAGACGATATAAATTCTTAATTTGCCTTAAAAAACATTATTCCAATATGCGTAAATTTAAAAAGATGGCTCTAAATTAAAAATATTCTTAATTAAAACTTTATTTCTTAATATTCCAAATAAAACTGATTTCTTCTATGTTTTTATCAACCCTTTTTAAGAAAGTCTTATTAAATTTATTCCAAAACCATACCTTTCAAAAAATATCATTGTTTTATTTTATCTATTTATTTATTTTTCCTACATCAACCTTTGATGTGTCCATATTAATAAATTCATTTCTTTTCCTTTTCTCTTAAAATTAATCATTTATAAAAATCGTCTGCCTAAGATATTTAAAATTCTGAGTCAATTATAAATTGGTTAAATAATATTTTTTTAAAAATAAATTTATCGTTTGTGGAAAATAATCTCGTAGCTGGACAAGAATTCTGTTTACATAAAAGAATGATGGTTTGAGGTTACAGAATGTTCCAGAACTTTCTTTTTTGTTTAAAAAGGTGGAAGTCTCGAGATGAAAAAGAAGGTTTCTTGGGTTGCTTCTTCGATGAGGACAGCTCGCTGAAATAATGATGGAATTTTTGCAAAAGGAGCTTTTCCTTCCTCATTATTACGAATTTAATAAATGAATTTACAGCAGCCCATGACTAATTATTGGATCTTCTACATTTATTTATTTATTTTGTTTTTCCCTCGCTTGCCATGACTGTGTGTTTCTTTTTAACCAGTGGAAATAATTCGAGTTCTCCTTAAATCGTCACATATATATATATATGTGTATGTGTATATATATGTATGTGTGTATGTATGTGTATATATATATATATATATATAATTGAGAGTGGGTTATTCATTTTAACATAATTTTAAACTGTTTAATTGACACCAATATATGGATATTTGTCTAGTTATATCTATAGTTAAATAGCTATATTTTAATTATCAAATTAATTTTAATGTTATTGATATAATTTTTGGTATTATTATTAATAATATCATTACTATTATTAATATTAATATTATTTTTTTTTTAAATTTTTACTTATTTTTATGTTATTTTATTTTATTTTATTCTTTTTTAATTTTTATTTTATTTTATTTTTTAATTTTTATTATCCTATATTAAGATAATGAGTTTTTACCATGTAAAGTCACAATAAATGTTACTGATTAAAGTAACAAAATGGTATTTTAAGTTGTATGTTAATATGAATGTTATCTCTTAATTCTAATTTTAATTATTTTATTAATTTAATTTTATGTTAATATCGATTATTAATTATTTTCTCCGGTTCAATTATATTTCCATTCAGCTTTATCTTTTTTGTTTGTTATGGATAACTATTATTTTTACTTACTTTCAACTCCTTTTTGTAAAATATCTTTGTTCCTTGTTTAATAATTTGGTTTTTGTGTGCTGGTAGCTCCAAATACGTATTATTTTGCTATTTCATGGCTAAAACGTGGATGAAACCGCACACTTCATTTGTACTTCCAGAGCATTTGGGGCCTGATGATTCTGCTTTTGGAGCTACAAATTCTATTTGCATTCATTTTATTTATTTATTTTTTCAGATTTACTCGTTACACTATTTATTTTATTTTATTATAGTTCAATTCAATTCTAATTCTTCGTTTTGGTTTATTGTTTTAATGATAAAATCCATTGGTGAATCTTGTCTACTTTTAATGGTATTATATTAGCATTCAAATTATTATGCTGCTCCGCGCGTGTAATTATGAATGTATACAATTTGATATTTAATTGATATCTTTTCATTTTGAATAGTCATAATGAATTTTTTCCTGTTGTGGTATCTTATATATAATTTATATATAACATCCGTTGCTAATAGCAATTTTATAAATATGGTGCGCATAGGTAATTGCTGCTATCCGCATAACCTTTGTGTATTGTCTGTGAGATTTCTACAATGTAGTTTTCCTTTACCACTTAATAGGATTTCCATTAAGAGTTGCAAATCGTTTCATCATGAATATTATATATGGTATATTTATAATATTTTAACTGTTAATTTTGCTGTTATGTTTAATTCATTGTCTTGATATATGGTATATTAAATGTCAACATCAATATTCATTATTTATTATTTTTTAATATTAAAGTAATACATTGAAATTATCATTATTTATTAATTTTTGATATACGATAAATACATTGAAATTATGATTATTTAAGCCTATGTGAAATATAGTAATAATGTGAGGATTGTGCTGAGATGTTAATTGGATAAGTTGTTGGTTTATTTTCTACGGAGATTATTTCACTTTTGAATGAGTCGATTTTGTGATTTTGCCTTTATTGTACGTGAGTACTATGATTCTTATTATATGTGGTGTGGGATGGTAGTATTATGGTCGTGTATTGTTTCTTTTTTGGAGGTTTGAGTACTGCTCTAAAGCTTTGTACATATTGTATCTATTTTCATTTTATAGTTGTATTATTCTAGATCCTTTTCTTTAGTAAATTATATTACTCAAGATACTCGATTATTTAATTGTAATTTTTCTATTTTTATATTTTTATTATATTTGTAATATCTCTTATATTATAACAGTACTTAGTAAAAATCTCGATCCTGGCAAGATACACAATGCTTCTTTGCAGTGTAGTGCCCGGTACAGGAGCAATAATAGGGTTACTCCTGGATCGTCATCCAGTTACCATATACATGCTCCTCCTCCTCAATTATATTTTCAGAAATGTTCTGATATTCGATGTAAAACTTGTCCATCTGCTTCTCAGTCACAAATCGTATCAGATCCTCATATTTCTATTTTTTGTAAGGCTTTTAATGTAATTTATAGTATAAAGTGTAACATTTGCAATTTGAAATATATTGGTGAAACTTCTGGTCCTCTTCATATACGCATGAATCAACATCGGTCAGATTCTGATAAAAATTTAGTAAAAAAAATATACAGTCTACAGCTGAAATACAGCATTTTCATAAACATAATTTTAAAAATACTACTATTGAAATGATACAAATTCAGAAAAATAAATCTGAGCTTCTATATTTAGAGTCTTCATATATGAAATATTATAATACAATTTATCCTTAATGTCTTAATAGTGAGGTTTTTAAAAGATCTGTTAAAGTTTTTTCATCTATAAATGATACTACAGATTATTCTCCCATTTATCATAGTTTAAATCATCTTATAAATCCTAAAACAACACGTAACAAAAGAGGAAAAGGTTCATCTTCTAGTATTACTCCTAAAAACATTATAATTCAACAAATTAATAATCTGCATCGTAATTATTTAAAAAATTACAATTGGTTTCTAATACGTAAATATATTTTTGGAATAAAAAAGAAACATATAGTACAATATTTAAATATTTTTCTCAGTAAAACTTACTCTAAACATTTTTCAGATGTTTTTTATGATCTCATTATGACTCGTGTCAACCTTTACAATATAAATTTACTAAAAAAAACCCTAAAAATTTACAAACTAATACTCAAATGGTAATTACTTTTTCTAATCCAATATTTAATAAAATCAATATTAATTCCATATTAAATGATAAAAACTGTCAATTTCCTATTAATAATATTCATGTATCCAAAACCTTTAAGTATCCCATATCTATCGGTAGAACGATTTTTAACTATAATTCTTTCTCTCAATCTTCTTTTGATGCTAGTACATTACCCTGCATATGCAATGACCCCTCGCTACAAAAATATATAAATAAAGATCATGGATATATTATTACTGGTGATCTTAATCTAGTAGATGATTTACCACTTAGAAGAATTATGGGTTATGGGACCAAGTACAGAATTCCATCCAAATTAAACATTAAATCTATCATAAAACAATTTACCTATGATATAGATATATTTATTTATAAACTTGCAATTTATTATAATAAACCCATTGTATATTTTAATCAAAGGAAAATATTAGTTATCGATAAATTAACCAGGTCCTTAAAATATAATATTTCACACCTAGAATATGTAAATACACAGCATCTGTTTAAGCAAATCAATAAATTACAACAAAACTTTGTAATAACTTATGTTGATAAATCTCCAAATGATTATGCAATTATTTGTAAATCTTATTATCATCAACTGCTTAAATCTAGTATATCTAATAATAACACATTCCAAAAAATTAATGATAACTTACTTGCCAATAATCGTAAAATTAAAGGATTCTATAAATTATTAGACATTAACCCTACTAACTTTAAATATCCTTATCTAGTCCTTATACCCAAATTTCATAAGCATCCTGTTAAATTCAGAACTGTTACAATTGGTTGCAATACTTACAATAATGCTGCTAATAAACTTCTATTAGTAATACTTAATCAAATATATAATATTACAAAAAAAGTGATAATACACATTGCATAAAAAATAGTTATGAACTGGTCCATATTATGAAAAATCTTAAATGTATAAAAAATATCACTACTTATGATTTTAAGGATTTATTTAATAATATCGATTTATCGGATTTACATAATATCATAAATGAGCTTTTAAAAAAATATCAACACGAGTTGGATTTATCACGTAATATCGATTCTGATTATTTTCATACCTTAACCAATTTCATTATCTATAATAATTTTATCATGCATGATAACATTATATATATTCAAAATGTTGGTATACCACAAGGTGGTAGTACATCTAGTGTATTATCTGACTTATACTTATATTACTATGAACGTCATTATTTAAATAATAAAATACATTTATATCGATATATAGATGATGTAATTTTAATTGATACTGATAACACCTGTATATCTCAATTTCCTATTGATTATCCTTCTAATCTAGACCTTTCAAAAAACCTACTTTTTAATAATACAATCAATTTCTTAGATATTAAAATTATATTAAAAGAGAACAAATTTATAACTGATATTTATGACAAAAGGAAAGAATATAATTTTAAAGTTAATACCTTTACTAATTTTAAATCATGTCTTCATAATTCTGTATATCGTAATATAATACTTAACCATTTATATAGAATAAAATGTCTATGTTCTTCCCATTTAATTAATACTAATATTAAAAAGCTTGTATATGATGCTATAAATAATGGTTATCCTAAAAAATTCATATATTCTTTAATTTATAATTAGATATTACATGATCTTATAATTAATTCTTTGCGTAAAAAATGTATAAAAAATTATAAAACTTAAAAATAATAATAAAAAATAAAAAATTGTAAAAAGTAATAAAAAAATATATATATAGGTTGGTTGGGTGGGTAGATGTTAGAATACGGAAAAGGGAAGTGTTGTCTGGATAAAAAACGCAAAGGTTAATTATTTAAATAAAAAATATATATATATATACATACATATATATATATATACATATACATATATATATATATATATATATATATATATATATATATATATATATATATAGGTGTGTGTGTGTGTGTGTGTGTGTGTATTGCGTTCAAAACGTGGATGTCTTGGGTCAGACTCCAGAATATTTAAGATATGTTGGCATCTATGTTTACGTCACGTATATGCCAACCTTGTTCAAAGAGAGTTTTACCCCTGAATTCGAATCTGAAGGGCAAGCAATTACGTTTGTGTAATGCTGAATTCTCATCGGAAATTTAAATAAATTTTAATTTTGAATAACGAAAAGCAATTATCCCTATAGATTATAGATTTATAACTTTGTTAAATGCTTCAGGTTCCACTCTTAATTAAACTTAAGTGGGATATAATACACCCAACTGCCCTTCAACGGGATAAAATTCCTTGACGAAAGCAATAAAAATTCATGCATCGTTAACCCATTAACTATAAAATATTTAGAAGCATCACAAGCCCTGGTGAATGTAGTGGTCAATGTTATAGACTATATCTCAACACTTTCTAAAATTTTCAGGTTCTTATGTTCTATGTTCTAATATATAAATATGTTCTTAAACATATAACGTAGAATTACTTACATTGTAGAAAAAAT
Source organism: Maratus speculifer (assembly GCA_964019185.1). Taxonomy (NCBI): domain Eukaryota; kingdom Metazoa; phylum Arthropoda; class Arachnida; order Araneae; family Salticidae; genus Maratus; species Maratus speculifer. The sequence goes on from OZ025293.1 coordinate 87,370,178, forward strand.
GTAGTTACGAATTTGCTAAATAGTTAATATTTGTACACTAAAATAATGCAAATAATCTTATTAAGCTCTATTCCCTCTGTTAATATTAGCTTTTGTTACATTGCTATTTTTGTCTATTTGTAAACTTGTTACCAAGCAAACCTGTCTATTGATTTTCAATGAATGTTTATGGTAATTTGGCGAAATATTACAGTTATCGCCAAGTTGGCATGGCTTTTGACGGCTAATTTTGGGGTCGCCAAATTTGGCGATATATCGCCAAGTTGTCGTCAAACTTCGATTTTTGGCGATGGTACCCCCCTTTCTATTATAACCCTCTTATGGGTATACAGATACATTAAAAGCTGTTCCAGGGTTTTTCGGATTTTTTTTGAAACATATAGAAATTTGTAGTGCATGCATCGCGAATATTATGTCCCCCACCGCAGAGCGGTTTGATGTTATTATTAGTCAGTCATTGAACGAGCTAGTGGACGATGCTTGAATGCGATGCGTTTTAAGCAGGTTTGCTTGACTAATATGATTTATCTAAGCTGTTTTGAATTTAATATAGTGTTGAGCCGTTGTGTAAAGAGTCTCTGTGACATATATCTGTACTTATACGTTGAATTTGCAAAGTTATTTTCGAAAATTTGGTAATATTTGTGAGTTTAAAGAATCTGTAGCTTCGAAGATTTGTTAAAAAATTACTTTCCATTTATTTAAGGGACTGTAGATTTTGAACTTGACACACCATAAACAGGGGTCGCAGCATCCCTAAAATTTTCGCACTTTCCGACCACAATTTTAAAACGACAATAATTATCGTAAAATTTCATTGTAGGTGTTAAAGGAATCTTACATGTAGATTTTTGATTTAAAATACTGGTAGAAAGGTGCGAAAATTTTAGGGATGCTGCGACTCCTGCATAAGATCGAAGCCCTTATACAGGATAAGTCATAAATATCGAAACAATAGGCTCCTGAAATATTGCCCCTAGACCCATACATCTAATTGCAAAGTTTCATAAAAAAGGTGAATTTTTTTATAAGATAAGTTGCAACTCCATGGTAGGTCTATTTTAGAAAATACGAAAATTAAATTTTTATACGGCTCCCAAAGGATAAAACTTCCAATTAGAAAAATTTTCCTTACCCTTTCCTGAATTGATCAAAAAAATCATCTCGATATCTACAAATGCCCAAAAGATATTAAAATCCAAAATTTTCCAAAATTCGTGACTTACACCACATCAGCATAAGCATAGCGCTGAAAGAAGCGATATCAGTTCATTTGAAATACAATTTAGGGATCGACCATAAATTCACGCATTATTAAATGTAGATCCAAAACAACACTTTAACTTTTAGATATAAAGTAAAAGTGTATAGGTTTTTGCTTCAAACTTCCTTGAAGTATGCTAGATGTCTGCAATATCTCGAGCTTGGCACCAGAGTTGTAACTGGCACGACCCATTGGCTGGACCATCTTATTAAACACTTATTAAAAGTGTTATTAAATTAAGTGATATTAATTAAACTTTCGTTAAAAGTGTCTTTAAAAGTTATTGCCGCTGGCAATAAGTTTAGTAAATATAGTAATAGCGTTAATGGCACTTCTATTAACGGAATCATTGGAAATATATTTTAATAAATTATACAGAAATATTTTCAAAAATCTACTTTTTACAATTCAGCATCAAAATTTATGATGGTTTTAAACCTTTTTTTTTTTTTTTTTTTTTTTTACTTTCTTCTATCTTTACAAGAAAAAAGTATTGGATTCATGAAAATTTTAAATTCCGGTTTTCGACGGATTCAATTGTTTTAGGGCTCAGAGATACTGAAAAACATGTTTTTACAAAATGTCTGTCTGTGAGTCACTGCTCCTGTATCTCTGTATATGATATAAATCTTGTGAGCGCTCTATTTGAAAAACTAATGCACGGAATTTTATAAAAAATTATATTTACTTAGTCCATGATATAAAATGCTGCTGATTAGTTTTTGGTGTGAATCGCTTAGCAGGTGGCCCTACTGTACAGGCTTTTATGTGATTTCCGCAATAGCTGTATCTCCAGAATTAATGGAAGGAATATCATCAACCTTCAATTTCAGTTAGTCCTTGACATGAATTGATGTTGTTTATATTTTGTTGTAAACAGTTCTATGTGTGGCGCTGCAACACTGCATTTGTTACGATCTCTGCAGTAGCTCTATCTTAAGAACTAACACAGGAATTCCCATAAAAAGTAAGATTCAGTTACTTCTTGACATGAATTGGTTTTGTTTACGTTTTTGTATCAATCGCCTTTCGGCTGGCACTGTTGTACTGAATTTTGTATAATTTACACGATTTCAGTGGTATCAAGTACTAATGGACGGGATTTCGTATCTTTAAAGTCCTCAGATTGCTACATCCGAGTAGTTTATTTATTCCAAACGGCATTAAAAAATATATTTATTCGAATGTTAAAGTCCAAGAGTATAACGTTTCTGTTGCGCATTTGTTTATGCTTAACTCCCACTAATATTCCATTATAAGTGTATTTAATTGATGAAGGTTTAATACGTTCGAACCAAACATCTTTTAAGAAATTCAATTGAATAATTTCAACTTAAAACGTTTAAATTAAATATGTCAAAGATTCATTAAAAAGTTGTTGTTGTTTTAAAGTGCATAATTGATTCGCAAGTTAAACAAAATCTAACATGTATTTGTTGTTGAACTGAAAATTGCAAGTTAAACTCTAAAAATAAAAAAAAGGCAGCGGTCTCTGAGTCTGCTGACAGCGGTTAATATATTGGGGGCGAGCGTTAAATGTTAAAAACCTATTTGAAAGAAATACTCACAGAAAGTTCAATAAATAAAGAAGGCATTTAATAATATAAATATTGCAATTATATGATTTACGTATCAGTTGATTTTTTCAAAACATTGATTGTATCCCCTTTCCACCTTTATAATCTAGGCACTTCATATGTTTTTATATAGCAGGAATCATTATTTCTACGTTTTCTCTCCGTATCTCCTTAACAAAAGAATCAATAGAAATTTTCATAAAAGGGAATAAAGAAATTAATGCTAATATGTCACATGTCATATCCAAAATATGTTTTATTTTTTTTTTACATTTGAAAATAGATTAATAAAATAATTTTTTGGGGGAAAACTATTAATTTGTATTTGACCTATTTAAGACATTTACAGCGTTTAATTACACCTGCTCGGCGTAGAAAACATAATAGATTTAAATTGAAATTATGGGAATAATATTGTGAGATAAGAAAAAATATTAAAAAAGAACATAAATTTACATTCTTAAAGTAAATGCTCAAAATGTTCACCATCGACACCAATGCACAGCTGCGTTCTTCGAATAATATTTTTGTGCACTCTATATAACTCATTTGGAGTAATAGTGTGGCAGGCGTCTTCAATTTTTTTACAAAGATCTTGCAAATTTGACGAAGGCGTCAAGTACACAGTCCTGCGTAAACGGCCTCATAGAAAAAAATCCAATTGTGTCAGATCGGGCGACCTAGGAGGGAATTCCACTGGTCTTTTTAAACCGAGCCATTTATTGGAAAATTCTCGATTAAGCCAGTCAGTTCCTTACCTCAGAAACTTGGTGAGGTGAAGCTCCATCTAACTCGAACCACATACGTTGAAGCACTGCCAAAGGGATTTCATCCATAATATCGGAAACAACTCCATTGAAAATTAGATTTAACCCTTTGCGGCGCAGGACAAATTCATTGCTTAAGTGTTGAAATTAATGACTGACACCGGAATTTGAAAACAACTTTATCTTTAAATAAGAAAACGCTATATTTCACGCATTTAATAAAACCATAATTTTTTTAAACAAAATTCCGGTGCCAATATGATGTTTGGGAATTAAAATTAAGTAGTATATCTATAAAACAACCAAACCGCAAGGGGTTAAAAACTGATCACCAGTCAAAGTATTGGTATAAAATATGGGACAACGTGTTTTGAAAAATGCCACACCATACGTTTATGGAATATTTCCACTGGTGACGAACCTTTCCTTTGAAATGGGGATTTGTATCGCTCCAAAAGTGATCGTTTTGACGTTTAATTGTTCCATCTTGTTTGAAACAACATTCATCTGTCCAGAGAATATTTCTGAGAAAGGAGGGGGTGCTATCCTCCTTATTTTGTCCCCAGTTACAGAAATCTAGACGCCTTTGATAGTCTGATTCTGCCTGTGTATGGACTGCAAGAATACTATACGGATGCCAATTATTTATTCGCAATATTCTACATACTTTTGATTGTGGAATGTTCAATTCTGCAGCAACAATTCGCGTACTCGCATGAGGATAACACGCAAAATAAGCCAAAATATCAATTTCGGTATCCAGTGTCCTGGACTTAGGCCTACCTGGAGCTCCCTGTCTGTGCACGCATACAGTTCTTTGCGCCCTTTGTACTAAGCGACAAATAAAACTACTTGTAGGATGCCGAGAATTCAGGAAACGACGTCGATATTCTTCCGCAGCTTGTCTACTATTGCGATTACAAACAGCATAAATCATTAACATTTCGAAATATTCGCTGTTACTGTACTGCGGCATGCTGCTAGTTCAGATTAACTTCATCGTCAGATGCACAAGGAAAACTTTTATACTTGGCATAACATCGTAACGATTGGTTGACATAAAATTTACATCCAGAAATTAGTATATCAGTGGTTGTCTTCTTTGAAATGAAGCTTTTAAAAAATCCAAGAAACTAAAATTTTAAATTTTCGGAAAAAAAAAGAAGTTCAACGTTAAAGTATTCCCTGTCTTTTCCACTTAAAATAACGTTTAAATCATATTTCTATTTTAAATAGAAATATACTAATTTAGTTGTTTTGTTTTGTTTTGGATTGTTTCCAAAAACGAGCTTTCAAGCCGTCGTTGTCATGGAAAGGACTTCCTATAGAATGTAAATTTTCTAAGATTTTGTAAAATCTTTAGATATCTCAAATTGCCATTACACACAAAAATGTGGAGCGAAAAAGATTGCCTGCCACTCATCAGTTTTCAAAGCATTAACCCTTTGAGCTCTGGGGTGTAAATTTCTTCAAAATTCCAAATGTCACATTGGCACCAGTATTTTGCCAAGAAAAAAACCGGTTAACGATAAACACGAAAAAATGCATTAAACCTGTTTTAAATAAATTTGGTCGAATTTTCTGGTGCTATTGTGACATTTAGGAATTAAAATTATATGGTAGAAAATTCTACCATCAGAGCTCAAAGGGTTAAATTTGTTTTTTCAATAAATGACTTTTCCATCATCAGTTTTTCATGGTTTTCATCGTCAGTTGTCTATTGGTTGTTGCAAACGACAACGCCTCCTGATGTGTTCGAGGGTCATTCGCAGGCGACAAAATTTCTCCTAGAAATGATAGCGGTTTACTTTACAACGCTTTTAAAGCCGTAGATTAATAGTGTGTCGTCCGTAATTAGAGGCACCTTTTACGCATCGTGTAATAGCAATTTTAACAAGAAAAATATGAAGTTGACAGGATCAAAACAATGAAAAATTTGAAATCGACGTGATAAAAAATGAGGTTTAAATCAACTGGCGCATTTAAACAGTAATTAAAGAAGGTTAGAATTGCAAAATTTAATTAAAATCTGAAATCGAAACTATGCAGGACGGAGTTAATCACCTAGAAACTTTTAAAAAGGATTTAAACATAAGGAGCCCGTCTTTGTTTAAAACTAAATGCACTTTTCTCCATCAAATGTTTTTATTTCAGTATTTAACATTTTTAAACTGTCATAAGTCAATAATCGTCGGTTACGGTAACAGTCCCGCGAGAATAATTTTTTAACATCTCAAGAAAAAGTTGGAAATTGCACGTAAAGCGTAGCAAATGATGTGCGTTCGTACGATAACGAAGTTTTAAAAATAACACTCTCATATATCAATCTCATAAAATAGTAAATACTTAATTACTTTTAAAATGCGCACCAAACAATGTTCTCCCTGTACCATTATGTAATGGAATACTTTTGTGTGCCCTTGTAAATCAATAACAAATGTTCTTTGCACCACAGATTATGAAAAATTTATATTATAATGTGTACCTCATAGATGCATATCAATTTTATTATGTTCAAATGAGTGTAACACCATTAAAATGCATTTGAAACATTTTTCCTTATTGACCGTAATGTAACGGAATACTTTCAATTGTTCCTGTAATTGATCTATGCATCCGATTTTCATAAAATTTGAAAGAACTTGATAAAATTATGTAATAATTATGTATTTTAAATTTCAAACGTGTAAAATGCATTTGAAACTTTTTTCCCCATTGATAGTAATTTAATGAAATAGTTTTGATTGCCCCTGTAATTGATCAATGCATCCAATTTTCAAAAAAATTGAAATAACTCCACAAAATTATGTAATAATTATGTATTTTAAATTTCAAACGATTAGAATACATTTGAAACTTTTTTCCCCATTGACCGTAATATAATGGAATATTTTTTATTGTCCCTGTAATTGATCTATGCGTCCGATTTTCATAAAATTTTAAAAGAATCGACAAAATTATGTAATAATTATACATTTTAAATTTCAAACGATTCGGTTGGGTAGTTTTTGCGTTGTTATATGCGGACGGACAGATAGACAGACAGACAGACGGACGAACGGACAGACAGACGGACGGACGGACTGGACTACAACTATAGGTGCTACGTATTTACATAATTATTAACGCACCTAAAGAAAATGCCCAACGTGCCGAAAGAAGTTTTCACCTCAGACAATTTACATTTAAAAATATGATTTGTATACGAAAAATTGCATATTTTTTTGCATTGCTATTTTAAATACTTTTATTTAATAAAAATATTATTTAAAATTCTGAATCAAAAGTAAATATTAGACATTGTTATTTAATCAAAAGGAAAAAAATCAAAGCGACAAATAATATTAAGAGTTATGACAATTTTAATTTATTCTAAATCTTTTGAAAAAAAATATTTTATTAACAAGTCTTATAATGTGATATTGCTTAAAATTAAAATTGATATTGCTTAAAATTGGCTTGCAGGTGACGCTGCTATACTGCGTTTTTCATGATTTTCAAGATTGCTATATCTCAAGAAGTAATGCAGAGAATTTCACGAAACTTCAGATTCTATGACCCCTTGATATACATAGATGCTGATTAAATTTCGGTGTAAATTGGCCAGCAGGTGGCGCTGCTATGCAACGTTTTTCATGATTTTCATGATAGCTGTATCTCAAGAACTAATGCACAGAATGTAACCAAACTTCAGATTCCGCGATACCTTGAGATACATAGCCGCTGATAAGGTTTTGGTGTGAACTGCTCCATAGGTGGCGCTGCTATGCTACATTTTGCACGATTTTTGCGATAGCTATATCTCAAGAACTAATGCTGAAAACTTCATAAAATTTTAGATTCTGTTACACTAGAATACATAACATAATGAGATGCTGATTACATTTTGGTATTAAGCTTGCAACATGTAGTGCAGCTATGCTGCATTTTGCACGATGTTTCCGATAGCTACATCTCAACAACCAACGCACAGAATTTCATCAAACTACAGATTTTGTTACAAAATGACATATAACATAATTACACGATGATTACGTTTTGTTATAAATCCTTCAACAGATGGTGCTACTGTGCTATATTTTACACGTTTTTTTTAAACTAGCTATATCTCAAGAACTAATGCACAGAATTTCATCAAACTTCAGATTCTTTTACACCATAACATAATTAGACGCTTTTTTACGTTTTGGCATAAATTGTCCAAGATATGGTGTTGCTGTGCTACGTTTTGTAATTTTTTTGTTATAACTATATCTCAAGAACTAATGGACGAAATTCCATCAAATTTCAGATTCTGTTAGGTCTTGACATAAATAGATGCTTATTAGGTTTTAATATAAATTACCCAACATGAGGCACTACTAAGCTCTTTTTCTCAGAATATTAATTAAAGTTTGCGTTTAGGGCTTTTCGGATACTAGAATCTCATTAAGCTAGGTCAAATGTTCGAGGAAATTCGATAGTGGGTAACTTTGGGGTCACCACGTTTTTTTTTTTTTTTTTTTAATATTAAAATGTACTTATGAGATAGAAGAAAGTTTTGGAATTGACACATCCAACTAGTTTAATTCATAAGATTTCGACGATTAAATAAGAAAATATTTACTATAAAATTTTTGTAGTAACAAAAATGAGTAAATGTTGGCAGCTATGATATGATAAACCGAATCTGTTGTTTGAAAAATATAGCACGGGTACGAATGTGACATTTGGGTACTTTCGAGAAATACACCCGCAAGCTTAAATACTTATTTTGTTCTCTTTATAAAGGTATACGTCAAAATTTGGGTGACATTCAAAACATTGTGGAACAAAAAAATGATGAAATGGTACACTATGCATTGCAAATACTACCAAACCTAATCATTTGTTTATAAACGGGAGTTATAAAAGGAGAACATTTGCTTTAACTTCTTGAGGGGCGGTGGGATATATGTCATCCCACCTAGTTTGAACGAGATTCTTACCAGAAACTTTTAACTAAATTTTACATTTTTTACTTTGGCGACAAAATGCTCAAAAAATGCATTTCATTATTTAAAAAAAAAAAAAATCCATTTTTCTGGTGAGAATTCAATATTACAGAGACATTATTGATTGACTCTCAAAGGGTTAAACCACGGTTTATAAAAAGTAAAAGAAACAAAATTAGAAAAATATTTAAAAACAAAACTATTAATTTGTTCTAAGAAATTATTACTTTCCAAACTGAGTGACGATTAATTATTTATTATGAATATATTTAAGATACTTTAATTTGATATATTTTGTTATTTGAAAGATAAGTTCATAATGCACACTTTTCATTGACAAGAGCACTGGTAGCGAAAAGTATTGTGTCTTGAAATATATAATGGATAACCTTTATCACATAATCGGTAACAAATGGAGTCTTTTGCTGTCTTTCCAAAACTCAAATTCTGTTTTGCCATTTATCACGGATAAAATGTTATAGAAATGACAGCTTTCAAAATTCTTTTTTAACTTAGTATATAGCTCACATAAATCTTAGAAAAAAGGAATATTTTCATTAATATACATGTGTATATAAAGAAAGAGGTATTATAGTATATTTATCTCAGAATTCGTACGGATCCTGAAAATTCTAGATCAGGATATTCTTTGCTACCAGTATTTTCTTATGGAAAAATTTTGCGAATTCGAACTATGTTTTTCATAAAAAAAATATGGCTGTTTTTTCAGAAAAATAATGTGACCCATACGAACCCTGCAACTATTATTCATTTTGAAATCCAAAGTTAAAAAAATGAAATTATCAATATAAAAATTTATTAAGAATTAATTTCAAATTAAAAGTTTTACAAATTTCTATTTTAAACTCTAAAATTAGACAATCTTGTGCTAATAGGATAATTTTGTCAAAGAAGATGGTTCGTACACCGTGGGAATTCTGAAGTTTAAGGGGTTTAGACAACGGGCAGTTTTCTCTTTGCAAAATGTCAGGTATCCTCCCGATTTAACATATGAATTCAGTACAAATTTTTTAAATTTTTAAAAATTGTTTTACGTTACATTCGATATCTATAGATATATATGTGCTTTTATTAATTCAGAAGTGATTTATTGTCTTTAATAAATGTTTTTTTAACACATGTAACAAAAAAAAAAAATACCAAACACATTTAATAAGGTGATGATCTTTTTAAAAAGTTTTTGCTTGTATAATTACTATTTGACCCCTTCGGCATTACCCAGGTTTGTGATAATAAGATTAAGTAGTTCTTATATTTGTATAATTTTTTATCTAATCCTTTGAACTCTGATGGTTGAATTTTGTACCATTTAGTTTTAATCTCCAAATGTCTCATTGACACTGGAATATTCATCCAAATTTATCTCAGAATAGTTTTTTTTTAAATTTTTAATTTAATATTTAACTTTTTAATTTTTAATTTAATTTATTTATTTTTAAGAATTAGAAATCCCATGGTGTACTATGCATGCTCATGAAATTTGATTATTTTTCGTCCAATACTTTACTCGCTAGATGGCTCTGAACACCTCACGCTAATTACTAACCACCCTGTATGATAAAATAAAATTTCTGATTCAAATTGTCTAAAATTACGAAGCCTCAAAAATATGAAAAGCTGGTACTAGGAGTGTTAAGGCTTAACAAAGAAAGGTCCAACATTGACAATCACAGAATTCGAATATTAAAATATATATGATAGGCCTTAGTCTAATGTTCAACGTATTTTATAGAACGGTATTCATTTCTTGAGAAACAGAGGGGGGGTGTATAATATTATAACAGAACTTAGACTTATTTTGTAACATGAAAACTGCGTTGATCACAGCTCAGTTGGAATGCGTTTGCTCAGTGTTCGGAGGATTAGTTTAGATACCGGCTTCTGCTTTTCTCATTTTTTATTTTGTAAATATGCCGTAATTTCGTATAGATAAGCTGCAGCTTAAACGATTCATTTTCGACCCAGAAAATTCATTCAGTATTTTAAAATAAATATATACCGCGATACAAAATGTTACATTTTATTTTTGAAAAATTCTGGGTCGAAACAGAATTGTTTGAGCTGCGGCTTATCTACACGAAATTACGGTATTTGTAATTATAACATAATAATCACAATTAAAAGCTTTGACATCGTGCGTTAATTATAACTTTAACACATTTAAATTTAAATTTATAATATTTTCATTTCTAAACCATTATTTCTCATCATTTAAAGATATTAAAAAGAAATTAGATCTATTATTGAATCATCAAAATTCTTAAATCGTTAGAAAATATGTTGTAGCACCCTCTTGGTATTATAAAATAAAACATAATCAAATAAAATAAAAATAAAAGCAAAAAGAAGATAAAGGGGATAAAAAATAATTGAAAAAGCAAGCATGCACATTACAAACTTAAAAATATGCATTATGGAAACAATACTTTGTAATTTTATTCTGATGCTAATTTGTAATATAATTATCCTTGTTACTTAAAAAACAGAGTAGTAGTACCATCATATTGACTTATCTCGTTAATACTATGCATAAATCTTCAAAATCATCACCTGACTCATTTGTTCAATATCATTGCATCAATAAAGATAAGAATAAACAATAATTGATAAGGTGATTTATTCTCAATGAAAATAGGGGCATCTCGATAGCTCGCGGTCCACCTGATTTGAACCCAGGGAACCACAATCTGCTACACGTTTGGAAGTTTGGCCTCCAATTATAATCCGAAATTTCAAAGTTGTACCGGAGATTTTGAAGAAAAAATTTTTTACTCTTTGTGATCGATAAATGAGTCTCGTCAGAAAAAGCATAAAATACTGTCCTTTATTTCTAGTACGAACTCAACATATCTGAATAAAAGTGGAGGCAAAATTGGCAATCGTGCTCTGCTACTGTTGAATCACAAATATGGAAATCTGAAACATAAATCTAATAATTTATCTAAAGGTTTTATTACCGTAATTTCGGGTGTATAAGCCGCAGCTCAAACAATTCTTTTTCGACCCAGAATTAAAAAAAAAACAAATATAACTAGTCAGATCGCCGTAAATATTTGTCTTTAATCACTAAATAAGATTTCTGGGTCCAGAAAGAATTGTTTGATCTGCGGCTTATACACCCGAAATTACGGTATTATTATTATTATTATTTTTTATTGAGCAACGCTAAATTCTTTTCGTTTATTTTGTACATTGATTTCCTGCATAATTTTTCTGGTGTAATTCTACAAATTTTCGGAAGTTTGGAATTTTTGCGAATGGGACGCAATATTCTACAACATATGCTTAGCCAATTTGGAAAACCATAACAAAACTATTTTACCTTGCTTGAATTAGTTTTAAAACTTAAAATTTTTTTTTCATTTAATAATGTGATCCGGGTGGACTTTTAGCCACTAATAATTGGTTCAGACGAAGCGGTCTCTAGTATTTGGCTAAAAGAACATCAGAATTATGTTGCAAAACAGGAATTTGAGAAATCTACAATAGCTAAATATTGTTCTTACTTCAATCATTTGTTTAACAATAAAATACTAAAATTATTTTAAAATGTAGATTAGTTTCGGATCTAATATTTTTATGAAACTTACAATATAAATAAAGGGAAACTTACACTATCAATATCAATAAAAATACTTCAACTTTAATGAATGATTTGACCAGCACCCCTTTTCTATCGTTACGGTGGAGGGATCCTTCTTTTCACTTATTTCCGGTCAGTTACGTCATTTTTTTATGATACTTAAACTCTTTGTTTTCACCTTTTCAATCAGTTCATTAGCCTGTACTTGGGACTATAACCGAGAACTTCTTTGAAACCATTTCACACATTTTTTTCAGCACTAAGGAAGAGGATCAGAGAATCCTTGAAACGGTCGTTTGTGATTTTTGGATGCTTTGTTTCTACGTATTTGTGCATCAAAACGTTGTTTAAAGTTTTTTACTTATGTATGAAAAATTTTAAATACTTTTTAATAAGTTTTGCAGATTTAGTTTTTTTCTACTTTTTCTTTATTCTTTTTAATTATTAATCAATATGAATTAAGGGAGCAAATGAAATTATTATTTAACAAAAAAAATAAATAAAATAAAGAATAATAATTTCAACCAAGACTGATAAATTTATCTATCGTAAAAGCAATAAAAATGTATCAGGAATTTCAAAAAAGTCTGCTTTTAACATAAGTAAAACGAAAATGAGAAATGAAATAAGAAGTTTCAATCTGATTCGTAAAAAATATATATTAATGAAATTTATTTCCCTTACTCAGAAGCTGAAAGGAAAAAATAAAGATAAAACGCCCTTAATTTATTGATCACAGTCAGAAATACAGAGTAGAAATACGAAAAAATAGTCAACCCTCTGTAAATTCAAGTCATTTTCAGCATTGAAACTTTTTATTTGATTTTAGCATCAATCAATTTAACGAACACCCCGAAAGCATCTCTTATTGCCATTAGCAAGTGTATTTTTTTCAGGATGGTATCAAATTTTATGTCAATGACAAGGGTCAAGTATGAGGCTTTTCTTCTTCCTTTCATCTTTCTTATAATATTTTTATGAAGAATTAACATTCGACGTTTAATATTACAGAGAATGATTTATGAGAGTCCTTCAGATTTTAGACATTGATCCTGTTGAATGCTATATTCTATTGAGACATTGAAAATGTATTTTTAACAATAGTCAAAAGATGAATGGAGGGGAAAAAAGAATTGAATTAAATTCAGTATATTGACTTTGTGTATTTAAACCATGTTGCTAAAGTGCATATATTATAGACGGATTTCTTTTTTATTCAGAAATTCAGAGTTCATCAGATAATTTCTAAATAGCAATTTATTTAATGACAGACGCAGGGTTCGCACTTTTCCTAAAATTTTCATAAATTTCTACCAAATTTTTTAAACGGTAGCATTTTTTTTGTATAATTCTATTGCAGATGTTAAACGGACATTCTATGAAGATTTTTGATTTAAAATACTGGTAGCAACATGTGAAAATTTTAGGAACGGTGCGAGCCCTGCAGACGTTTCGTAATTACATAATGTTAAAAAAAATTCGTAATTTTAAGTATGATTTTAGAATTTCCAAGTAAAAAGAATTACTCATCGAGTAAAAAAGAGATTTTTTTAATGCGCGTGAATTACAGTTTCCTCTTCAACTTATAAATATTCTTCCACAAAATGTTAAATCGACCAAAGGATAAACATTTCTCCAACCAAAATTTCTTTTGATGTCTAATTAGTCGATTAATTCCATATTTCTAGTTATCAAGGTTCGCACAGTTCTATCACTAAATATTAAGACTATTTTCGAAACGTTTCACTGCAGAAAAATATCGTAAATGCAGTAAATGAAGGTGGGGATTGCGAAGGTTGTGGTTTAAAAATTAAATGTAAATTTTCTTATTTTTAATAGTAGTGCCAGAATTCTTGGAAATTCCAAGGAGTGTGCGAACCCTGCTAATTATAATCTATAAGATTTCGTTTATAATAATTTTTTATCTTTCTAAACGTGTTTCAGATATGTCAAATTAATCCTTATTGTATGGAGAATTAGTGGATTGTGGGCAGATATCATATACATGCACTAATGAAGCAAACAGGTAAATATAGATGCCATGAATTTCGGCTTTCAAACATATCATTTTATTTATAAACAGTTTCTTTAATCACATAAAAAGTAGTATATTAAAAATATTCTATCCAGAATCTGTAAAATTGGGACCTATGCGCAAGTAATCTAAGCAAACAACAGTGTAAATCTTTGCCCCAATCTCATGTATGTAAATCTTTGCACCAGTGCCGTTAACTGTACCTATTGGACACCAGAACTACTGTCACGTGACACAGTGTTTTTTTTACACGATACATAGTAAATTGCACCACGCGCGCGCACAAGAATATTTCTTTTTGTGTCAGTTCTTATAGGACAAACGAATTTTAAAATAACTTAATTACTTCGTATTTTTGTTTAAATTATTTTCTTTCGTACTCTTAGGGTTCTGTATTTAAAAAGAGAAAACAGGACTATTATAAGATAACTTCTGTATCTGTCACAGCCATTTTACTCGTAAGCTACGGAATGTGGAAAGCTCAAATTGGGGAAAGTAATAAAGACCATTGATCCACATATTTATAGACTGCTAAACACTCATGAATATATTTAGGGAAAATAAAGAGGGGCTAATTAATTTACTTGTAAAAAAATATTTTATTTGTATATCGTGTGGGGCATCTTGTGAAAGGTTTTGTAACGATGAACTAAAAATACGTTTTGTTTAATTTTATGATTTTATTTTCAGATATATTGTTTAAAATGTAGTGCAAAAACATTCTTCTCGCATCTATTTGCGAATCTACTGAAACTATAATTATGGAAGAAAAAATAGTAGACGTTAGTTTAAAGCGAAATTTTTTTTTCCGAGCACCTTCGTCGGTCCAAGCTCAAGCTCGCAAACCATACTTGGCGAAAAATACTTCGCTCGTAAGTGAACGAGTAAACCTAAAACCTAACCTACTCATTCTTATTCTTCCTTCATTCTTATCCTCGTGGTCTTGTGCATTATTTTCTTGTGTTATTTTATAAAATGGCTAATGCTTTACATATTAAGAAACGGGAAAAGTTACTTTGTTCTCGGTTCGGAAGGAAATCAAACTCCTCGACGGAAGCGTCTATCGCTACGCCAAGTATGATTATCGCCAAGTCTCATGAAAACAATGACGGGAGCAACAACCAATCAGAGTGCGAGCTTGGGCTTGGAACGACGAAGGTGTTCGGAAAAAAATTAACGCTAGTTTAAACCTTGCAGGAAAGCTGTTGCGATTAATCGTAGATCACAAGGTTTTTCAGAAAAGAACATTTTTCTGTTACACATAAATTTCGATTTGTGCTAATTCAGCAAAGGTGTTGAGAAGTGTTGGAGGTACCTATCGTAGAAGAAATATAAAATCATTATTGATAATGATTTCGAAAATCATCGCCATTAACCGATATATTAACCCTAAAAGATAAGGACGGTTTGGACATACATTGTCATGGGGGATGTGTACTTTGCATACCATCGGCTTTTAAAGCCTAGACAATAACGTTTAATAATATATTTGCACTATGCAATACGTAGTAGTATAATAAACGCAATAAACTTCATATTTTTGCATATAGACTAATTTAATTAGAATTAATCACTTAAATCAGAGTTCATACACTTAAGGAATTTTTAAAAAATAGCCATTTTAGTATTTATTTAAAAGTATAATTTGCCTATTTAATGTAACAACACAACGCTTTTTTTAGAAACCATTATGGGAACATAATTAAAACAATTATAATGGATACTTTCAGTAATGTTATATAATTAATTTTAAATTGACCCAGTAAATTTATATAAAATTTTATGTCTTAATTTAATGAAAATTAGATGAGACACAAATTAATTAAAACGTTTATATAGGAAAATAACAAGATCTTATTGACGAAGCTTAATATGCAGATTGCTGCTGTAGGGACAATGATTTACAGTTTTTCTCCATTCAGTGACGTAAGACTGATGAGGTCCATCATTATTATAAGTAAATAAAATACTTCAAATAAACGTATACTTGAAGTATACGTATGCTTAAATATATGTTTAACCGATGTATCCTTATATGTATCCGGATACGTTTAAATGTATATTTTAAGGTATTCGTGTTTCAGAGAAACGTACTATACGTAAATACATATATCGTTTAGATGTATAACTGAAAAATGTATCCCATCGCGATCACTAAATTAAATACGTGGGAATACTTCTTCAAAAATTAATTCTAACAAAAAATTGTGGCAGTTGTCAGTTATACATTCACACAATTTTTTTCCTCACTTCAAGATCGGTATTATCGGCAATAAGCGTTGTTGAAATACTATCATGTAAACTTTTCGTGTTAGGCTCCGGGACATATAGAATACAATGACCCGTGGCGACGAAAGTGTAGTTGATTACACTAGACAAAGGGTTTCTTTGCACCAGGCAATGATTCAACGTGTATAGAAGTGACTTGTGGCTTAGTACTGTGTTGTCTACATTTTAATCACTTGAAGGGCACCGGTATATTATATATACCACTTAAGTTTAATTCCCTTATGCCACATTGACACCGGAATTTTAATATTAAAATTTGCTTTTTACAATGTACGCAAAAAAACAGCTTTCAATTTCTATCATACAAATTTGTTTGTGAATCCTGGTGTCAATCAATCATTTTAACATTTTAGGAACAAAAGTGTTTTGCCCCTCAAGGGGTTAAAAGTCCCGTACGTTTCATAGTCACAAAATTTTACAAATAGTATTGTTCCCCTTATTTTCAACTTCTTTAAGAGGCGATTAATAAAACCGATATTAATCAAGCAATTACAATTAAAAATATATAGTGGACCGTCAATACAAGTTTAATCCTATGTGATTTTACAAACAAGAAATTAATTTAAAGAATACTAATATCGCTAATATATTACCAGAAATGAGTAATTTACACGATTGTCAATTTTTATACTGTAAGGTACAACCACTGGTTTTTCTTATACCATAATTTACGGCCTGTAATCCGAGGCTGAGTGTTGCCGTATCTGGCTGTAATTTTATTAGAAATACTTAGTTCACACCAGAAAATTTTTATTAAAACTAACTTTTCTTTTGTTTTATTTATGTGATGTCAGTTATCTTATAAAGCAAATATAACTATCAAAATTTCCTGGTGATAATTTGATTTGTCTAGCTGGAAACCAGCCATATGCGGCAAAACTTCCGAGGATCAAAGAATTATATTTGCACCCAGAAATTTTATTTGATTAAATCTAAGGATTATCAGGACTCTTAAAACTTTAAAAGTTTCGAAATAGTAGTTTTTATACGTTACACGCCTGTTTTACTGAACTCTTTGGTATATTTTTTGCTATAATTTCTGGTTAAAATAGAAGTTATGGATGTCTGAAGAACGTCTCAATATCTGTTCATGCAATTTTGAAATATGTGGCTCATAGTAGTCTGTATAAACTGAACCCAATATCTCACTTTTATTGTAAAGTTAGATATATTTTTAAGGGATTTTAGTTTTGAAAATAGATAAATTCAACGTTGTTTTAAAAAATATATATTTTAAATAAATTTTATTTAAATTCAGGGTGATAATTATTACTGGAAAGATAATTAGATGCCGAAATTTTCACTGTAGTTGCAAAAATTATTTTGTAATCCTGCGCGTAAGATATTACGTAATTTAATGTCTGAGAGCTTGAAGTCCCTGTAAATATATTTCTGTATATTGTTATATTTTAAATACATGGAATAAAAAAAACTTATTTTTTTCATTTCACAAAAAACGCTCCTTTAAAAAGATATAAATTTTAAGATGTTTCTTGTTGAAAATATTTTTATACACATTTTCCGATTTTTAAAGACCTATGACCCCTTACTTCATTTATTAAATAGGAATTCTTGGACTAAACATGATTATTTCATCTACAGATTTTAGGTCGAAAATCACTATACTTCTAAAATAACCATTATTAAGAAAAAGAAGGAATTTGTTCATGACATTTAACAAAGCGATTAACCCTTTCCACCATGGAGTAATTCTGTTTGTGAATAATGAAATGATCAATTGACACCGGAATTTCCAAACAAATTTATTATAAATAACAATTTGATTTTTCTCTCTTAATTAATTAAAAGATTTACTTGTTCTTTATTGAATATCTTGATGGCAGTACTCTTCAAATCAGGTTTTTTTTTTGTGTGTGTGTGTGTACAGCCCGCTAAAAGGTTAAGGCTAATTTCTGAAATTTATTCTACAGGAATTTTATATATGGTATAGAAAATATTTAACGTTAAAAGCTTCCTATTTTAATGCAAGATATTTTACGTATCACTTTTTTTTTGGTAAAAACAGTTTATTTATTTATTTATTTATTTATTTTTTTGTGCAAATGTAAGTGTTACTTGCAGTTACTCAAAATAACACGGTTTCTAAATCCTTGGCAATGTATGTCTAGACTAACTAAATGAACACAATCTTCTCCGCAAACTTTTTTTTTCGCACCAGTAAAAAATAAAAATAAAATATACTTTATTTAATTTGAGCATTTTTGATAATGAGGAATTGAAAAAACAAACCTTCTTTTGAAAAAATATGTGCCGACCGTAAATAAATTTTTTTAAGAGACTCCGGGGTCCAAAGGGTTAATAATGTTTTTGAAAGACAATGTATGCCGCGCATCTTACATTAAATAGTGTGTGTCATATGCATGCAAAAACGTTACGAAATTGTTTAAATTCATCTAACAACGCTTATTATTTTATTTCAATGATGTAATTCTCGAAATGACTAAAATATATATACATATATATGTAATTATAACATTTTAAAATAGTGTAAAAATTATTATTTTACTTTATTCAATCAAATTCATAGTAACTGAATTCTAAAAAAAAATTTGAACGATAAAAGCATTTAAGCACAACAGTAAGACTTACACTAAAATGTTTATATTTTTTCTTTTAAAGCAATTATGTTTAATGTCAACTAATTTCAATTGAATTATACTCTGCACTCAATCGAAATGTACCCTGGTGTCCAAAAGTTAAGCATAATTGGTAATTAAGTAAGTAATGAAAGAAATATAAATCGAAATGTGGTGAAACTCCAGGTGTGTAAACAAAATAGTACGCGTCATATATTTTCGCGAAGAGTTTTCCCCGAAATCGAACAGGGGACCGTCAACAAATTGAAAAAGAACGAAGATCTTTTGGGTAACCCTGTCAAAACTAATGTAGCAAAAGCGTTCAATCTGCACATTATGATTAAGTGGCTTATTGTAATGTACTGTGTTTATTTTTATAAGGATAGCATTCATACTCGTAGAGAAATTAAGGTTTTTATAAAAACAGTCCTAAGTTTTTTGCTTATAATTTGCAGAGTTCTTAATATAAAATAATGTTCTTTTCTGAAGATATGACAAACATCATTGTACACAATACCCTGTCAGCAGAATTTAAAAATAATAAAAATTGTGTGAAAAATGAGTCGGTTTAGTAAATAATTTTTCATTGCGCATGCGTCAACGATATCAAAATTTCGTTTGTATATTGTGTTAGCTAAATGTATAGAGCAACTTCTGTAAAAGTTTCAAAAACATAGCTTGAAAATTCTGAAAATTATCGTCTATAGAATCAACTCAAAATCCGTTATTCCTAAAAGGAAGCAAAATATCAGGGGTTTTATCCAAATCAGTTGTACGTGCAATATTGTCTAGGCACGAAACAATGGAATATGGATACAGCCCCTCATCTTTTTGCTTCATTAGAGAATAAAATATTTTGATCTCATTCTATCAACGATAATTTTCAGAATTATTAATCTATGTTTTTGAGACTTTCACAAAAGTTGCTCTACACATTATGGAAATGAAATTTTAATAGCTTTCACGCATGCGCAGTAAAAAATTATTTAGTAAACCTGCTCATTTGTCATACAATTTTTATTATTTTTAAATTTTGATGACAGGGTATTGTGTACCATGATGTTTGTCATATTTTCAGAAAAGAACATTATTTTATATTAAGAACTCTGCAAATTATAAGCAAAAAACTTAGGACTGTTTTTATAAAAACCTTAATTTCTCTACGAGTATACATGCTATCTTTATAAAAATAAACACAGTACTTTACAATAAGCCACTTAATCATAATGTGCAGATTGAACGCTTTTGCTACATTAGTTTTGACAGGGTTACCCAAAAGATTTTCGTTCTTTTTCAATTTGTTGACGGTCCCCTGTTCGATTTCGGGGAAAACTCTTCGCGAAAATATATGACGCGTACTATTTTGTTTACACACCTGGAGTTTCACCACATTTCGATTTATATTTCTTTCATTACTTACTTAATTACCAATTATGCTTAACTTTTGGACACCAGTGTATATAATAGAGAACAAACGTTCAGCTAAAGTTAACAAATTTTTCCAGGATCGATTACTATAATTACTGATAAGAAAACACTTCAATTCTAATGTAAATTTGCCTTAGTGGTTTGTGAATATTTGCATTGGTTTATTCTAATTACCTGTCTTTACCTGAAAAATTACTATTTGATAATTCGCAAAGTATTTAAAAAACACTTCAA
The DNA here is from genome assembly GCA_964019185.1 of Maratus speculifer. NCBI lineage: Eukaryota > Metazoa > Arthropoda > Arachnida > Araneae > Salticidae > Maratus > Maratus speculifer. The sequence continues at coordinate 87,390,946 of OZ025293.1, forward strand.
GAACAAACAATTCATATTTTTAGCACAATTAACATCTGTAATAAGAAAATTTTAAACTCATATTTTAATGTAATGGAGAACATAAATCATTCCTGAATTTTTATACACTGTTTTATTATAACTACATTTCAAAAACGCTTTAAACAGATTAACTATTCTAGGACCGGAACAACTTACTCAAATTTTATTCCGTTTGCACCGCTTTTTTATTTAAAATCGCGTTGAACTACTAAAGTTTGAAAATGATCTAATTATATAAGGTAAATATTACTTTTCATTATTAGTGGTACAAAAAACAAACGTTGAAGAAAACGATTTTGTCGAAAAAGATTCGACGTTGGGCCAAAAATTGTTAAAATATCTCTAAACGATAATAAATTACAGTTTCTTTTAGCTTAAATAGAACGAAGTAGAGATTTAAGAATATATATATATATATATATATATATACAGTGGAGCATCGTTTATACGACGCCGAAGGGACTACCGAAAAACGTCGTATAAACGATAATGACGTATAATTGATTTTCATTTCCAAAACTAGAATTAATTTTGTTTTCACTTAAGTTTAAGGTTTAACGTGATGATTTGCATCAATTTGTAAATTAAGCAAAACAAAATAAACAAAAATGGGGGGGGGGGGATTAGTAAGCAATTTAAATGTGCGTACCTTTATTTATGTTTCACCAAAATGTTCCTCATTTGCAGTACATAATTTCCTTTCTATTTAAAGTGAAAGATCAAAAACCCCGCATGGTCAACTAAAAGTCGCCAATACTGATAACAGTTAGAAAGATAGTCTATTTGCAACTTAAAACAGATCGTAAAAGCTGACCATCCCCGAAAAAAGAATGACCTCTCCCAGTGTAATCTGTTGCACGTAAGCTGATTTTTCAGACTAATCAAACATCAGCCCACATTTGTATAATGTGGAGTGCATTTAAACACGCTCTTTGGTGTGATTCATAGCTGCCAACTTTCGCTTGTTCGTAAAATATACCAGAAAAATAAACAAAAATAAACCTACACAAAATCGGAAAATTGACGTATAAACGATTTTGGGAGTCGTATAAAAGATATATTTTTACATTAAAATGAATAGGAATGAATCGGGACCACATTAAAACATCGTATAAATGTAAACGTCGTATAAGTAATCGTCGTATAAACGATGCTTTACTGTATATATATATATATATATATATATATATATATATATATATATAAAGGGTGTTTCTAAACTCATGGTAGAAAGAGGGTGATAGTACACATCAAGACAAACAATATTAATTAGGAAACTAAGGGTCCCAAACATCTTCCGAAGAAAATAGGCGTCATTAAAGGTTTAGGGTACAAAAATTCAAATGATTATAAAAAATCAGAAAAATTGGTCGATTCATTTGCTGTTTTCACTAAAACTATTCTTTATCTCAGTATTGTCTTGAAAAAAAATCATAAAGATATATTTCAAAAGATGATAGAGGGCGCTTTAGACTTTGGAGTAACGAACAACTATTTTTTACCGTTATTTTTTGCATCTTATTCAAACTTTTTAGAAGCTTTGACATAAACTTAAATTTTGAGCTCAAAATCTAAATCGTTAGGAATGGTTAAGTAGCGCAAACTGAACTGTGGGAGGAGGTTCAAATTTCAGATGATTTAAAAAAACGGAAAATTTGGTCCATTGATTTGAGATTTTCACTAAAATTATTCTTTATGTCAGTATTATCTTAAAAATAAATTATAAAGATAAAATTCAAAAAATGCCGATAGAGGCGCTTTAGACTTTGGAGTAACGGACAACTATTTTTACCGTTATTTTTTGCATCTCATAAATTTTTTTAGAAGCTTAGACATAAACCTAAATTTTGAGATGAAAATCTGAATCGTTGGTAGTGGTTGAGTAGCGCAAACTGAATTGTGTTCAATGGGGGTGGGAAGATTCAAATTTCAGATGATTATAAAAATCGGAAATTTGGTCGGTTTTCGCGAAAATTATTCTTTATGGCAATATTTCTTTGAAAATAAATTTTACAGATAATTTTTAAAAAATCCGTTAGAGGGCGCCTTAAACTTTACAGTAACCAACAGCTACCCTAATTTCCTGCGTATAATTCGCGGATCAAACAATCATTTTTCGACCCAGAAATTTTATTAAATAAACAATAACTTTTCAGATCGCCGTAAATATTTGCCTTCATTTACGAAATAAAATTTCTGGGTCGAAAAAGAATTGTTTGATCCGCGGATTATAGGCAGGAAATTAGGGTATTTTTAACCGTTATTTTTCGTATCGAATTAAATGCTTGTAAAAGTTCAAACTTGAAATTTGAACTCAAAATCTGCATCGTTGTGAGTAATTAATTAGCGGAAAATGGAACTGAGTTCAAAGGGTAGGGAGGCCAAAATTTCAACTCCTGAACACAGTTAAGTTTGCGCTTCTTAACCCCTCCCATCGATTTAGAATTTGAGCTCAAAATTTAAGTCTAAGCTTTTGCAAGCACTTAATTAGGTACAAAAAATAACGTTTAAAAATAGTTGTTGGTTACTCTAATGTTTAAGGCGCGCTCTAACAGAATCTTTTGAAATTTATCTTTAAAAATTATTTTCAAGGAAATATTGACATAAAGAATAGTTTTAGCGAAAACCGACCAATTTTTTTCCGTCTTTTATAATTATTTGAAATTTGAACCTCCCCACCCCCATTAAACACAGTTCAGTTTGCGCTGCTTAACCACTCCCAACGATTCAGATTTTCATCTCAAAATTTAAGTTTATTTCTCAGCTTCTAAAACAATTTATGAGATGCAAAAAATAACGGTAAAAAATAGTTGTACGTTACTCCAAAGTCTAAAGCGCCCTCTATCGTTATTTTTTAATTTTATCTTTATAATTTATTTTCAATATAATACTGATATAAGGAATAATTTTAGTGAAAATTGTAAATCAATTAACCAAATTTTCCGTTTTTTTACAATCATTTGAAATTTGAACCTCCCCCCACATTTCAGTTTGCGCTACTTAACCACTCCCAACGATTTAGATTTTGAGCTCAAAATTTAAGTTTACGTCTAAGCTTCTAAACAAAGTTAATCAGATGCAAAAAATAACGGCAAAAAATAGTTGTTCGTTACTCGAAAGTCTAAAGCGCCCTCTATTGATATTTTTTGAAATTTATCTTTACAATTTATTTTCAAGACAATACTGACATAAAGCAGTTTTAGTGAAAACCGCAAACGAATCGATCAATTTTTCTGTTTTTTATAATCATTTGACTTTTCGAACCCTAAACTTTAATGGCGCTTATTTCCTTCGGAAGACGTTTGGGAACCTTAGTTTCCTACTTAATATTGTTTGTTTTGATGTGTACTATCACCCCTTAAAGTCTGTACCATGAGTTTAGAAACACCCTGTATATATATATTGGGTTAGGGAAAAAGTAAATTCGTTTTTTTCGAATAGATAGCTTAAAAGTCCCATGTCTCGAGTAATACTTACTCAATTAAGTCATACTATATAGCGTTTGAAAGGTAACTGTTTCTAGAAAATTCTAGATATAAAGGTAGCGTCATCTGTTTAACCAGTCAGAAGTTATTGCGTTTTAAAAATAGAGATTTCAGAAGATCATTTTCGTCACATTTTAGTTTTTTACTTTTAAAAAGGAAAAAAGTGGCGCAGGCTCATCGAAACTTGTTTGGCATTTATGGTGATCAGTGCTTAAATAAACGCCAAAGTCAGAATCGGTTTCCTCTTTTTCCTTCCGAAAATTTCTATGTTAAAGATGAACCTTTCCCTGGCCGGCCAATCCTTGAAAAATTCGATGAAATTTTAAAAACAATCCAGATAGACTGACGTATTTCTTCCCACGACATTGCTACGGAACTAAACTTTAACCATAAACCACTTTTGAACCATTTACATAAAATTGGATACCAAAAGAAACTCGATACTTAGGTTCCCCATAAACTTACAGTGAAAAATTTAATGGACAGAGTTTTCATTTGTGAATTGCTACTGAAACGGTATGAAATCGAGCCATTTTTGAAACAAATCATTACGGGTGATGAAAAGGGAATCACGTATAACAACAATGTGCTAAAAAGATCGTGATCGAAGCTTCACAAATGGTGGCAAAGCCCGGATTGATGCCTACGAAAGTGATTCTGAGTGTTTGGTAAGATTGGAAAGGAATTTTCCATCATGAGCTGCTCAAACCTGGCCAAACCATTAATTAAACTATCTTCTGTAAACAACTAATGCGATTGAAGCAGGCAATTAAAAAACCCGGTCAAAATTGATCGAAAGGAAAGGCGCTGTTTTCCATCACGACAACGCTAAACCACACGCATCTTTAGTCACTCGGCAAAAACTGAAAGAGGTTTGTTGGGAAGTTTTGATGAGCCCATCATATAGTCAGGACCTGGATCTGACGGATTACCATTTGTTCCGCCCTATGCGGTACTCTCTTGAAGGTGTTAAGCTGGTTTCAAAAAAGGCTTGTGAAAATCACCTTATTCAGTTGTTTGCCCAGAACTCTCAGAAATTCTACAGTGACGGAATTATTGGTTTACCAGAAAAATGGCAAAAGATCATCGAACAAAATAGCACATAAATTTTGATTAGTTTTGTTTTATTTATATAAATAAATTCACTTTGAAAAACACGAAAAAAAGCGAACTTACTTTCTCCCCAACCCAATATATATATATTGCATAGAAAACATGCGTCAAATATTTTAATGAAATTTTGATTCAAGCATGTCCTTCAAAATTGGAATACTGGTTTTATAAACTAAGAGAAATCTCCTGCCTTTTTGCAAAATATATATCGTAATTTCCGGTGTATAAGGCGCAGCTCCAAGCTCCGGCCAGAATATTTTTATTATAAAATATAGCTGACTTTTGTTTCGTATTTATTTTTCAGTTTTTAACCCATTAAGGACGAGCCTTTTTTACAATTTTAAAAATTTATCGACACCAGTTTTTTTCACTGTGTAATTTTCAATTATTTAATCGCATTGAGATTAGATAATCTGAAAAAAAACTGAAATACCGGTATTGAAATTTAAAAGCTCTGATGGTAGAATTTTCTACCACATAATTTTAATTCCGAAATGTCACAACGGCACCAGAAAACTCAACCAAATTTACTTGAAATAGGGTTTAATGCATTTTTTCGTGTATATCGTTAAACGTTTTTTTTCTTTGAAAAATACTGGTGCCAAAGTGACATTTGAAATTTTAAAGAAATTTGCCAACCAGAGCTCAAAGGGTTAAATCCTTAGGGACGAGCGACACGTATACGTGCCGCAAATAGGATTAAGATTACTTGTTTATCGCCACCAGTAAAATTATAGGGTAAATTTTCCCTTATTTAATCTTAGCATTTACTCGATTTAAAAAGTCCCAAATTTCTATTCTTTAAAACCGGTGACAAAACATTAAAAATTTCGTAAAAAGTTCCCGTCGCGAAGGGGCTCAGTGTTGCCAGTGGGCTACTTTTTTAAAATTCAGATTTCTTGATTCCCACCACTTTTTTGATAAGGTAAATTACCTTTTGTTTTCGTTTTAATTAAAACGTCATTGAGTAAGGTACATTTTATCATTTGTAAAAAGTGGTGCCAACCAAGATTCTGAATTTAAAAAAAAGTAGCCTATCTGGCAACACTCAAGGGGCTAATGAGTTAAATAAAATTACCATTTGGATAAGTACTTAACTAAGCTGTAGCTTTTTATATGCGAGAAATTACGATATATAATAACGCACTTCAAAATTTAAATCTGGAAAGGAAATTGATCGAATACATGTCATTTTTTGACGAATTTTTTTTTTAATTTAACTGTAAATTTCCGTTATATTATTACTACAATGATACATAAAAAAGGTGTAGTAACTGTATCTGAAAAGCTACATCAATGAAATATAAGAAATGATATGCAGTAATAAGCAATGACATGCATAAAGTATAAAGTGAAAAAGTGAATACGTTCAAATAAAGTATGGCGGTATGACGCCACAAATATTTATATTCAAATAGACGGGGCCGTGCAGACGTTGCAAGAAATCCGTCTTTGATACAGGATCTTTGTTTTGTCGTTGTTCATACCTAATATTCAATGGTGGGAAGTACAATAAAAGTTCTTCATTTCAATTTTCAGAAAATTTTATTTTTATTAAATAAAATGTTCTTCTATTCACGTATTTTAATTAAAGTAATCCCTTAACATTTGCGGTTGTAAAATTTGAGAGTTTTGATAATTAGCGAAATAGAAAATACAGAGCATTTCAATATTCGCATCACTTTTTAAAAAGAAATAAAAATTATGTACCCGTTGACAAAATTTGCACGTAAAATATAATGAAAAATATATTTTTTAAATAGTGGTACGAACAGAATATAAGAATAGCAGTTTTTCGGTTGTGGTTTTGACAATCGCGAAATGTTGAGGGATTGCTTATGTAACATGTAAACGGAATTAGTTTTAAGCTTCATTACTGAAGATAAAGCTTATTCAAAATTAATCTATAATATTAAAAGATTTTTAAAACATTTTCAAGACTCTAGTATGTCAATAGAATCGTAAACTATTAATTAAGATATGCAAAAATGACACCAGAATTTTAAAATAAATAATTCCATTTATAATACATTCGAAACATAGACCTTTTTTACTTCCATATACAGTTGTTCGCAATTTTCAGTGTCTATCTTTCATTTCAACCTTATAGCAATGGAAGTGCTTCAATTTTGAAAGTATTAAATTAGAAATATTTATTACTTTACATATTTATTTCATTTCAACGATATTACAAAACAGAAATCTTTGAAAAAAATTGCAAAATTTTGTAAAATAATACCTAGGAAAGTCACTTAGTCAAATTTGAAAGACATTACTTTTTCAAAGTTATACTAGTTTATGAAGAAGATGTAAAACAGGAGAAATAAATAGAATCTCTTGTAAATTCATAACTAGCTGCCAGCAGAGTGAATCACGATTCTGTTCCTGTTTGACGTCGAGATTAGAAATCATTCATCTTTCTGTCAGCAGATGCAATGAATAATGAAAGAGTGTATGCAAAATAACCTCTTGAATAATCAATTTTCCCGCTTTCAAATGAATTTTACTATTTTCGTAGATGAATGTCCAGCAATTTGGACTTGAAATACACAAGCTAATGTATTGAGGAAGATAGTCAAAATTTAAAAGTAGAATATATATGTATGAATATATATATATAAACGTGAATATATATATATATATATATATATATAAACGTGTATATGTATGAACCTATGTATATATATATATATATATATATATATATGCGTGTGTATATTTCAAGGATTATTCCAGAAGAACTTAAGATAAGAAATTTTCTTATTATTTAAATTATTGCCAAAATCCTAGTTGTTTTGTTTGTTCCTAAATGTTTTAAATAATTTTCTGTGGTTAAATTATTCGAAACATATTGTACCTTAAACAACTCATGTATATATACATACATATATATATATTACAAATTTTAATATTTTTCCTCCAAAATTAACATTATACTATATTAATTTCATTTTAACAATATTGCGTACTTATTTCAAATTATTAAATTCAAATCCTGTTATTAGATCTAATCTGTTAATCTTTATAGAAACGATGTTGTTTTCTGCGAATCTTGAATTCGTTTTATGAGAGCTAACATTTTTTTTTAAATTGCAGTTTTCAAAAACGGAGAGCGTTTGTTTCATTGAAATTTGCTCCATAAATTTAAAGTTTTCCCTCAAATGTTGACTCATTTGACCGTTGCATGATGGCATACAGTCCATTTCGAGTCATAAACAGCAATCCAGAAATCCCTGTTATAAAATTAAAAAAAACTAAATAGCAGTATTTTATACCAGAAATTGTAGAAACTAACAAAAATATCCGTTAAAACTAAGGAGCGGTTTCGGGCGGGTGATTGTTTTATAAATATCTTGTATGCTAAATACTGCATGTACACTATATATTTCATGACTCAGGTATGCTGAGAAATGTTGAAATATATTTTCCGATCTAATAATCCCCGAATCAAGATACTTAACGAATTCTCGCATCTGGTGCGATAAGAACGAAAAACATCATTAAGTTAGAATTCACACTAATGATTATCGAAACTTACTTCTGGGTTTTTTTTCTGTGCCATGTGGAAGTTACAAAAGACATATGCAATATTTCCAGTCATCAGAAAATGTTTGCAGAACTTTATGCATAAACTATATTACGAACTGATAGACGTTTTTTAGTATGCTTTATTCTTTGACTTTAAAAAATAACCCATTAAAATTAATTAGCTGATTGCACCATAATGTGTAAGTGTGCTTGTTGTTAATGTTTTGTAATGTAATTAAGCATATGTTACTTACTCTATATTTGACTCTCGCACCGAGAGGTCATAAATGTTTGCTGCTCCGTTAAATTTACTATATTAAATATTCTTTATTGTCTTCCTTAAAGTTAGTAGTAATTACTTCGACTGCTTCTTCATGAGTGTACACTGAATTAATCCCCACCCGGGGCACATAACATCATTTATTCAACGTCAACAAATGGATATACACTGTTAAATAAAATTGCCAACACTTATAGATAGTGCACCACATCCCTTGGATTAACCGGTATACGAGAACTGGATATCTATAAAAGGTAAGAGAATATTTATTTATTCCTTTTGCTTACCTGAATTAAATGTTGAGACATCTAGAGCTATAATTTAATGATGAGGTTTAGAGAACTCACGCCAATTAAATGTTAGGAATATTTTCCAACAAATATTGATCATGAGACCGATTTCACGATGTCTCACTTTGCAGTTAAATAAATATAGATATCCAGTCAGATAATAAAATTAGCTAAACAAAACACGGTAATCCGAAAAAGGGAAAAAATATCTAATTAATTTTGAGGAAAGAAAAACAATGGCCTTTGCAAAAGATAGTGCAGCAATTGAAAAACGGAATTCCAATAATTATTCCAATTAGAAATTTAAATTGGAAATGATTTTAATCAAAGAAGAGCTTTACGATGTCATTACTGACCCAGCTCCAGACCCATTAACCGCAGACTGGGTCAAGAAGGACAAAAAGGCAAGGGCCCTTATTAACTTAAGTATTGAAGATGGGCAAATAATAAATGTCAAACATTTAAACACGGCTCGTGAAACATGGGATACTTAAAAGATATTCATGAAAGATCAAACCTATCCAGTAAACTACACCTTCTTCGGAAATTGTATAGCACCAAGCTAAACAAAGGAGGGAATTTAATTGTGCATATAACGAAATTACTGGAACTTATCGATATGTTGAGGGCGATTGGAGAAAATATTACTCATTCTCATATTTCGGCGCTCTTTTTGTGTTCGTTGCCGCCGTCATATGATACACTAATTATAGCTCTGGAATCGAGAGCAGAAGTAGAATTAACACCCAGTTTTATTAAAAGTAAACTTGTCGATGAGTATACTCGTAGAATTGAAAATTCCGAAAATTCGGAACTTAGCACTAAAGCGTACGAAGCTCGCGAGAAATTAGTTAACACAGATCGCAAGAAAGGTAATAAATTCTGCACGTTCTGCAAAATGAAAAACCACTCATACAGTGAATGCTGGTTTCTCAAACGAAAAAATAATAATAATCCCGTATAACATAATAAATTTTACAAGAATAAAATTCATTCCACTTCTCTGTGTTTTGAAGAAAATGTCCCAATTAAAACCACGAAACCGCAAGATGAAAATCAAAGAAAAAATGAAGATAAAAACGTAGCTTTGTTAATCGATCATCCCGTAAATAAACAAACCTTCATTATAGATAGCGGAAGCTCCAGCCATATTGCCAATTGCAAGGAAATGTTTTCAAAAATGACCAGCACCGCCGAAACAAATGTAACAGTCGCGAATGGAAACAAGTTAATTTCATATGGCTCAGGAGAAATTATAATTTACACCGGAATAAACAACAGGCAAATCACACTTCATGACGTACTCTTTGTGCCTGAAATAGAAATTAACCTGCTATCAGTAAGCAGGGCCACGAAAAATGGATGTGAAGTAGAATTCGAAAACGATACGTGCGACATTATTCATAACGGGGAATTAATTATACAAGGAAAATTGAAAAATAATTTATATGAAGTGCAAATAAATTATAATCAAATGGAAGGTAATTATGTCAACATTACACACAACTGCACAAATACAAAATGCATCGATTTATGGCATAGGCGGTTAGGCCACAGAAGCTATGAAACAATTAAAACCATTGTACAAAAACAACTTGTAAACGGAATTACAGTAAACAATTGCAAACACAATACACAATGTGAGGTATGCATAAAATCCAAAATCAACGACTCCCCATTTCCCAAGTCGGGTGCACATAGAGCCACGAAAAATTTAGAATTCATACACAGTGATGTATGCGGTCCAATAAATACACCCACCATAGGGGGAAAGCGTTATTTCATTACTTTCATGGACGACTATTCTAGATTTTGTGTAATTTATCATATGTCGAAAAAGAGTGAAGCATTTGAAAAATTAAGGGAATACATCTCGACCGTCAAAAATAAGTTCGGAAGACTTCCAACCGCCATCAGATCAGACAACGGAGGAGAATACATTAACGATGAATTAGAAGAGTATCTTAAACATAACGGAATCGAACACCAGCTCACCGTACCATACTGTCCGAGCCAAAATGGCGTTGCTGAGAGTAAAAACAGAACACTATTAGATATGACTCGAAGTATGTTAAATGAAGCGAACCTTCCACATAAATTGTGGGGAGAAGCAATTTGCACCTCGAATCATTTACAAAATCGCTTACCTTCGAAATCCATTAACACCACGCCATACGAACTTTGGCTAAACAGAAAACCTAATTTAAAATATTTAAAAGTATTCGGCTGTACCGCTTACGCATATATTCACAAATCTAAACGCGGCAAATTGGATGACAGAGCAGAAAAAGGCATTTTCGTGGGTTACGATAACCGATCTAAAGCATACAGAGTATATACTAGTGATGGAAGAGTCATCTTAGCTAGAACCGTAAAATTTGCGGAAAATAAGATGCGTGATTCGAATGCTGGTGAAAGTTCAAATATGAATGAGTTAACGTCAGAAATAAACAAACAAACACCTCAGAGCGACACAAGCGTAATCGAATTCGATCTGACACAAAACCAAAATTCTTCGGACACACCATCCGCGTCTCAACATACACAGCAATTAAGACGATCAGAAAGACATAATAGAGGCGTGCCACCGGACAGGTTTGCTTACACAGTCCGGCATGATTCAGTATATGAACCAAAAAGTTGGCAAGATATGCTAAGAATCGAGAACCCACAATAAAAAATGAATTGGATTGACGCAACGCGCGACGAAATGAATTCGCTTATGAAAAATGAAACCTGGTCCTTGGTAAAACCACCACAGGGAGCTAAAATTATTGGATCCAAATGGACCTATAAGGCTAAATATGATGAATCGGGAAAGGTAAAGCGTTACAAGGCAAGATTAGTAGCTCAGGGATTCAAGCAAAAATATGGGATAGATTTTGACGAAACGTATGCTCCGGTAGTTTCACACACTACTTTAAGATGTTTTTTGACTGCCGCAGCCTATCATAACCTTAGTGTAAAGCATATTGACATTAAATCCGCGTTTCTGCACGGGGAACTAGAAGAGGAAGTGTATATGTCACAACCCGTAGGGTATGTGAACGCAAACGAACCGGGAAAAGTTTGTAAGCTCCGGAAGGCAATATATGGGCTGAAACAAGCAGCTCGGGCCTGGTACACAAAGATTAGCGAATCTCTTAAAGAATTAAGTTTTACGCAAAGCAAGGCAGACACCTGCCTGTTTACCCGAGAACAGGGGGAAAACTCAGTCTACATAGTTGTCTATGTAAACGATATACTCATAGCAGGAAACAATGTGCAAATTAATGATGTCATAAATAAATTAAAGGAACAGTATACACTCGAAGATTTAGGTGAAATCCATAATTATCTGGGGATAAAAATTAAGAGAACACCGAATGGCTTCAATCTTAACCAAACATCTAAAATTTTGGAAATCGTGAAAAATTTTAATCTGGAAGAATCAAAACCTTACGGAACACCTAGGGAAACGGGTTTCTTAAAATCAGATAAAGATGAGAATCCCATGCCTAATAACACAAAATATCGTCAGGCGATCGGCGCGTTATTATACATTGCTACGATTACAAGGCCAGACATATTATTGGCCGTAAATGTCTTGAGCAGGAAAAACGAAAACCCGACCGAAAAGGACTGGAAGGGTGTCAAACGCTTGATCCGATATTTGTATCACAGCAAAGATCTGAATTTAGTAATAAGCACCGAACATGCACAAATTTTGGAAGTGTACACCGATGCCGACTGGGCCGGTAATATGCAAACTCGAAGATCAACATCCGGAAATTTATTTCTTGTAGGAAATACTCCCATTCAGTGGATCACAAAACGTCAAACGTGTATTGCGCAATCCTCAGCAGAAGCTGAGTACGTAGCAGCAGCGAGTGCCATACAAGAACAAATGTGGATATTAAAGCTGTTGGAAGACTTGCATTTACCCCAAAATAATCCTATAACAGTCTACGAAGATAATTTATCATGCATAAAAATGATACAAACAGAAAAATACACTAATAAATCAAAACATATTGATTTAAAATATCACTTGATCAAGCAAATGAAAGAAAATGGAACAATAGAAATGTGTTACTGTCCTAGTAAATCGATGCTGGCGGACATCCTCACCAAACCAGAACCCAAACCTCAGTTTCAAGAAAACAGAGAAAGGTTGAAACTACGAAACAATCTTGATTAGGGGCTTAAGGGGGAACATGTTGAAATATATTTTTCGATCTAATAATCCCCGAATCAAGATACTTAACGAATTCTCGCATCTGGTGCGATAAGAACGAAAAACATCATTAAGTTAGAATTCACACTAATGATTATCGAAACTTACTTCTGGGTTTTTTTTCTGTGCCATGTGGAAGTTACAAAAGACATATGCAATATTTCCAGTCATCAGAAAGTGTTTGCAGAACTTTATGCATAAACTATATTACGAACTGATAGACGTTTACTAGTATGCTTTATTCTTTGACTTTAAAAAATAACCCATTAAAATTAATTAGTTGATTGCACCATAATGTGTAAGTGTGCTTGTTGTTAATGTTTTATAATGTAATTAAGCATATGTTACTTACTCTATATTTGACTCTCGCACCGAGAGGTCATAAATGTTTGCTGCTCCGTTAAATTTACTATATTAAATATTCTTTATTTTCTTCCTTAAAGTTAGTAGTAATTACTTCGACTGCTTCTTCATGAGTGTACACTGAATTAATCCCCACCCGGGGCACATAACATCATTTATTCAACGTCAACAAATGGATATACACTGTTAAATAAAATTGCCAACACTTATAGATAGTGCACCACATCCCTTGGATTAGCTGGTATACGAGAACTGGATATTTATATAAGGTAAGAGAATATTTATTTATTCCTTTTGCTTACCTGAATTAAATGTTGAGACATCTAGAGCTATAATTTAATGATGAGGTTTAGAGAACTCACGCCAATTAAATGTTAGGAATATTTTCCAACAAGAAATATAACAAAATCCTTTCTAAATATTGTAAAATATCTTATTTATGCCACTGTTAATTATGACTTCGTTATCGACCATATAGACAAATATAGGATGGATATTTAATATGTAAATGCAGTGTGTGTAATGTACATAAATGGTTCGCAATAATCCATCATAATAATTACCTCTAAATTTTTTAGAAAGAAAACTACAAGAGATTTTAGAACACTAAAATCTGAGCTCATCGGAAAATCAAACGACCACGTTAAGTGAATGCCAACTTCCGACTGATCGCGTCACACAATGTGTCGTGTAAGCACCTTGAATGTTTCGATTTTGGATACAGTAACTACTTAACAAATTGAAAAATAATAAAACAAAGTGTGAAACCGTTTAAAAAAATCATTTTTGGCCATGTTTTGGGGCTAAATACCACACTGTGCAATCATAATCGAAAATAAACTTCTTTTATTTAATTAGAGCATTTTTGAAATGAAGTACTTCAAGGAAACTTCTTTTTAAAAGTGGGTGATCCTAATACAATTTGAGCCAGAGATTCCGGAGTCGAAAGGGTTAAATTCTGGTCGGCTTTAATTTCCAAAACGATAGATCACGTAGTTCTGCAATTTGACAAGGCAAAGTTTGCAAGGCAAAGTTTGCATACTCTGGTAATAAAAAAATTACACTACATGATGAGCTTACATTTAGTGTTGTCAGATGTCCTGCGAAAATTTCTGATGCAAACGCTGAGGACACTAGTATTTTAAAACAATTAGTCTGCCAACGTGTCGAAACAGATTCATCTTGTTCACATACGTAACAATTCGAGATCACTTAAATGTAATATTTCAAAAATATGTTTTGTTTATAAAATAAATAAATTCCAATGAAAAATTAAAATTTATCAGTACTTTTTTTGGCCCCACCAGTGGCCGAGAGGTACTGACCTCTCAACTGGTAGACGGCAGGTGCTGGGTTCGAACCCAATCGCGACTGTCGGCCTAACCGTTCGGAGTTTTCGTGGTTTTCTTCGAACCTTGCGTAAATACGGGTTAGGTTCCCTAAGAAAGACCCCCACGAACGGCACTCCCCCTGGTCCTATATCCCTAGTGTAGATAATCGGACGACAAAAAATACACCAAATACACCAGTACTTTTTTTCGAATTTTGTAATATTCATTTTATTCTCTTTTAAAAATATTTTTATATTGCGAAGACATTTTTCAGATGAATGTAAAAAAACCTCTATCAATAGCAATGTCTTTCAATTGAGATAGAGAGCGTGATTAGAAATTCGTAAGCAGGATCGCATATCGTGAAATCACATATGGGAATATTGTAAAAGCACCTTAACTCGTTTTGGTTAATTTGCTCGAAGGCATAAAATTCATTACATCCAAAACATTTTCTATGCAGATGCCATGGTGAAATAAGAGTTAAAATTGCATTTCAGAGAAGAATTTAAGATGTTTTCTTTCATGATAAAATCGAATAAGTAAAAAAAAATTGAATATTATGCTTGAATATTAGTAGGTTGTAAAGAAAACATTTGAATGGAACTAGAAAAAACTTCTTTGTTAAATTATATTTTTATGAAATACATTTTTAATGTTTATGTAATAGCTACTGAATTACAGCAACTTGGTTCAGTCATTCTCAAACCGGAAATTTTATTGGAAAAAAAAATCAAAATAGTGCTAAATAGAAGCAAGAAGTATTTTATTTAAAATAAATTCTAGTAGGAAATCAAATTATCAGAGCTGCGGTGGGTACGCGCGAAATTACTGTTCGTGAAAAATTGCATAATGATATCTAAAGATTATTTTCCTTAACTAAAAGTATTTAATTAGGATAAAAGTTGATTTGTTTTATGCAGCTTCTATTTTTTGTGTCTGGGTTTAGAAAAATACTCGTGTTAAGCATAGGCGTGTTTTGGCTGTGCTACTATAGGAGGATATGCATCAATGGATGTATTTGGAAAATAAAATCATCCAAGATATAGTCATTGTATAAAATAAATAATAATATATATAAATAACTTCAAAACATTACAGAGTCACGTCTCGCAGATTTCTTTAGCTCTCAGAAATATAGCAGTTGCATCAGATTTTGTAAATAGATTCATTCTAATAAGTTCCCTTGTTTTATTTTGCAGGTTCATTGATGAAGCATAAAGGGTCAGGAAAAAAGCTAATGCCCTCCCTAAGTTAAATAAATATATTTTTCTTGCAGCATTATCCAATTTACTTTCATTTTGGATATATTTTCATTTTGATAAGACTCTTTTCTTATTAGTTTTGATAGTTCATTGATTAAGTATAAAGGAAGGAACGGGAGTCTAATCCCCTTTTAATTTTGGAAAGATGTATTTTCCATGCATAATTATATGATTAGCTTCAAATTTTGGATATAAATTCTGTTAAGGCGCTTTCCTTATTATTGTTAAAATCTGTTTGGTTAAAATAGATTGCGGTAATGAGCTAATCTCTCCTTAATTTACATAAATAGATTTCTCATGCAGAATTATTTGATTTGCACCAATTTAGTAAACTGGTTTCTTCTAATAAATACATGATAATACAGTGAAACCTCCAAATAAGGGACACTCCGAATAAGAGACACCTCTATTTAAGGGACAAAACCTCCGGTCCCAGTCCCAAGGTATAGGACGTGTAATGTATTTACCTCTGAATAAGGGACACTCTATTTAAGGGACACTTGAAAATGAGATTAAAGGGACTGTTTTTTGAATTTCAGGTAATGAAGTAGTCTTTGATGAAAATGAAAATACAAATTTTTGTGAATTTATCAAACAGACGAACAGTCATGTTGATACAGAGGCGTACAGTACAATTAACAGCCATTTATTTACCCAGAATTCAGATTTGACATCAATGTCTTTATCCGCATTGAAAGTAAATGCTGAAAATTGTGAGGATGATTCTGAAATTGGAGAATGAAAGAAAATTGTGAAATAATGAACTATACAGATGCTTTTAGGCTGTTCTCAAATCCAAAAATAGAACTTTTAAGAGATATTTTTTTTTTTTTTTTTTTTTTATTCGGAAATGCCTGAAGCTAGCAGGTGTTGTTGTTCAGAAAATATGTAATCGACCACTTTTTTTTTTTTTTCAAATGCAATAGATTTTACAGAAAATATTGAGAAAGTGGACGTTTTGAACCAAATTTCCATGCAAAAGAAGAATAACTACTCAAGAAAGGATAAAAAAGGTCTTTGTCACGTGATCAAAATCGCGTATAACTCAATAGATGATTTATTTATTAAAAAAATGAAAACACAATTCAATTCCAAATTGCTTCCGTATTGAAACCATAGTCAAGCGTTCCAATTTTATACTTTTCCGTTGAAAATGAATTTTTAACTTAAGAAAATAAATAAATAAATAAATAAATAAATAGTAAATAAATTCTGTGTCAAAAGTTTTCCGCTTGCTGAGTAGGGCAGTGGAGATATTTGTTGTCTTAAAATGCGCAAAGCATTGGAATACATTTTTTTTTTTGGGGGGGGGGGGGGAGAGATATTGGAGGTAATATAGAATTGTAAATATAGTAAATGAACACTTCAAAGATTTCTATAGAAAAATTGAAATTTGCGAAACAATCTTTTTTGACCGATAACTTCAAGTAAAGTTCTTTCAAATGTTTTTATACTTTTGTATGTACATAATATGCATAAAAAATACAAATCAATAATTCTACAAATAATTTAATAATTTAGTAATTAATTGAAAATTTTAAATAATTATTTCTCTTTTCTTTCTTTTGTCTGATTAACATAATTTATACACTTCAGATAAATTTAAATTTCTCCTTTGATGCTTTGTTATTGTTATATCCTTCTGAATTAAAAGTAATGTAAAAAACTCCGAATAAGGGACACCTCTATTTAAGGGACAAAAGTTCCGGTCCCATAGGTGTCCCTTATTCGGAGGTTTCACTGTAATTAAGATGCTTATGATGAAGATACTCTTCCCTGTTTAGTTTTAGAGGGTCATTGGTTAGCTGTAATGGAAGAAACAGGAACTGATCCACTCCTTAATTTTAAAAAAGTAGCTTTTTTCTGTAGAATTATCCGATTTACATCAATTTGGTGTACCGGTATATTCTGATAAGGCACTTTTCTGATAATATATAATATTACCTGATTTAATAGTGGAAATTAAGGGATATTCTTCTCTGAATTTCGATATATGTGTTTTCATGCAGAATTTTCCAATTTGCTTCAATTTGGTATACCGGTTAGATTAGGAGGACCATTGGTTAAGAGTACACGGAGAAATAGAAGAGCTAATTTCCCCCTTATTTCATCTAAATGTGTTTTTGTCGATTCCTTTATTTTGGGGGCATTATTCTTTGAAAAAAGGTATAACATACAATTAATGTGATTAGTAAGATTTTAATACTATAAGTTTAACTTGGGACTTTTTTCTGTTTAATTCTGATTACTAAACTGCCACCATGTTTTAAGAAATATTAATATTTGTGGGTTTTAATGACAGATAAAATAAGGAGGAATTAAAACAGATTACCCTAATTTTCGGCGTATAATCCGCGTATTAAACAATCCTTTTTCGACCCATAAAATTTTTGAAACAAAATGTATGACCTTGTATCGCGGTAAATATTTGGCTTTAATTACTAAATAAAATTTCTGGGTCGAAAGACAATTGTTTGATTCGCGGATTATACGGCGGAAATTAAGGTATGCTATTTTAAAGAAAGATGTGAATGCAGTTTTGCATATTCTTTACTTTTTTCAACATTTAGTTCTTGATTACCACCACATTTCTAAAATTACACTGTTAGATTTTTTTCATTAAATCATTCTAAACACGCGGCTGTTACACGAATTGTACTCGTTTGAGACCTTTTTTATTTAATTACTTGCTTTTACTTATATGGTCCCGAAACTACTCTAATTAAATACAAAAAATATTATTTATCTTTATTACTGCTGTGTAATACAAAATATGTATACAATTTACGAAGGTGCATTATATGTATCCATGGTCTCTAATGGGTTAACCCTCTCCGGCACAGTATGCCCAATCTAGGCGTATCTAATTTTAATTCCAAACTTGCAAATGGCACCAATAATGTTTCAATAACATTTTGCTTTTAGAATGAAAGCTTAAATTAAGGATTTCTTAATTTCTAAAAATGTCGCATGTAAATTACGGTGTCAGTCGATAATTTCCTGTTATACTAATACAATTTGTCCGTTCCAGAAAAGGTTACCGTAATTTCGTGTAGATAAGCCGCAGCTCAAACAATTTAATTTCGACCCAGAAAATTCATTCAGTAATTTATGATAAATATATACCGCGATACAAAACGTTACATTTTATTTTTGAAAATTTCTGGGTCGAAACAGAATTCTTTGAGCTGCGGCTTATCTACACGAAATTACGGTGAATAAAAAGAATGTTTCTGCTCCTAAAAAGGGAGTAAAGAATTAATTTAAATTGTCAACCCAGGTAAAACAAATCAGCAAAAAACCTTTAAAAAAGTTCAGGCAAAATGCCGGTATTTGGAACTAAGGTTTCTTGAAGGTAAAAAACCGGCATTTTCCCTGAAAGTAAAATAATCAGGTATTTTGCAGGTATTTGGAACTAAGGTTTCTTGAAGATAAAAAACTTGCATTTTCCCTGCATATGCGAGAAGACAAAGATTTAAATTTCACATTTCTCAGTTGTACTCAAAATAAACAATAACCCTTCCTCCCCCCAATTTTGAAGTAGTAGGTATAGGAACCCAGCGGAAAAGAATAAATATTAATTAATTAATGAGATAATTATAAATTAGTGTTTTACGGCTGGATGGATGGAACGTGGGGTACGGCGTATGCCAACCTCCGGTAAAAACAAAAATGCCGTACTAAAAAAATTTTAATTTTAAAGAAAATTAATTAAAATCGTTAATTTTATGTAATAATTAGTCAATTTCCCAGTTTTTATCTAAAAATTCGAAAAACAATATTTTTGCAAAAAAATGGAAAAAAAAAGTCGAAAAATAATCTAAGTTTACAAATTAAAACATGAAAAATGGAAAAAATAGTTAAAGTTTTTTATATAAATGCATATAATTACAATATATAATTACTGGGTGTATTGTCTTAAGTTTTAGACTCTTGTGATTTTTTCAAAGCTCAGAAATTCCACGTGGTCGCTACGGGGTCTGACTTTCTGCTGGCTGGGGTGAACGGGACAATATCTTATATATAATTATCTTAATACTTATCCGATCCCCATTAGGCTGAACTTAGCATTATTTAGCTCGAATTCGAACACGTGGTTCTATATTAATTTGGAAGAAATAATAATAAAACTTTAATTAATGCGATAATTTTTATGAGAAAATTTTTATAAACTAATCTTGATTGAAAATTATACTATGGAGATGATTTTTACATGATTTGAGAATTTTTAATTAAGAGTTTAAGTTATTAAATACTTAGAATTGTGGAACTTAGTATCTGCAAGGGCCGATAGAATTAACTGGCTAAGGGACGTGAAAATTACTAATAATTTAATTAATAATTGTCTTAAAAACATGAAACTTACTTTAAAATGTAGCTGTGATATTCTCGCATCTAAATCAATAGAATGGCCCTGTCACAGCCGACCGTGGGTCGCGACTACTCTTGTATTTTGAAGAGCATTTCTGGGACACGTCCGCACGTAACAAAACGAAGGCTTCAACTAAGAGATTGTAAATATTCATTAAGTCATTAAGCCACTAAAGGTAAATTGAAGACTATATTTTCTTCGCAATACCTGAAGTACAGTTCTCAAAAATTAGCTAAGTCACTAAAGGTAAGTTGAAAGCCATTAACTTGCTGATAAAAGCCTCTATACAACCTTTAAAAATCTGTGCATTTTGTTTCAGTTTTCATTTTCCTTCAAAATACCTGAAGTGACCTTCAAAATACCCGATTATTAATTTGGAGGTCAGATAAATGCCTCCATGAAACCTTTTAAAAAACAGTAAATTCTTTCAAATAAACCTGCACTTTTAATTTGCCTTCAGAATCCCTGTAGAAACCTTCAAACCCCTGTAAAATCTTATTTTTTAAAGGTTTTTTGCTGATTTTTTTACCTGGGAAAATATTGGGGACTGACAACACTTCGTCAGTCATGAAATCAAAATGAAGGAAGTAGAAAATCGTGCCATTTTCGAAAATTTCTTGGATTGTATTTTGTCATAAAAACTGAAGAAACTTTTAGGACAATGTAATAAACCAAAATATATACATATATCATGCATGCCAACTTTCGAATTTTTTATTAAAGACACATACTACGAACCAGAAATTTATGTAGCGAATGAAATTTCAAACGTCAAACTTATTTAATATAAGACTAGCTGGGGTGACCGAGCTGAGCTCGGTAAAAGTTCATTTTATGTTCAACTACATGTAGCATTTTCACTGTATCATTCTCTTTGTATTATTACTATAAAACATGTTATTTATAATAATATTGTTTATAAAAACCATCAATAAGAAAACTGTGTACATATGCACATGGTCATAAATTTTATATTATTTTTAAATTTACAAAGAAGGACATTGATTCAAATCACATTTTAACTCGACTCTGGTTTCACCATGCATATCGATTTCTATCAAGAACGTATAAAAAATTTCTTCACATTCTGAAAGACAATATTTTTTTGCCAAATATAGCCAAATTTGGCGACATTCTTTCATTTGTCGTCAAATATGTGTTTTGGCTTTCGCATTCTTATAATTGTTGATTTTTTAGAAAATGTTGCCAATATTTTTTCTAAAAATTGTTACATACAAAATTTCCCTACAATCGATCTTGCCGTTCTTTAAATATAAATAGCTTGACCCAGTCCTTTTATGACCCTTTATTACCCATTAATCGAAATTTCTCGAACATGTGAAGCAGCCCAATGATTTTCTCTTGCCTAAAATATGTTGTATACAAAATTTCGTTAAAATCGATCCACCTGTTCTTTAAATATAACTTGATATGAACAATTATGACCCTTCATGACCCCTATAATCAAACTCTCTCAAACATATAACCTTGCCCAATAATTTTTTCTTGCCGTAAAACATTATTTGGATACAAAATTTTCTAAAATCGCTTGAGCCTTTATTTAGATGTAATTCGCTCAACCCCGATCCATTATAATCCAAAATGACCCATTACTCGAATTTTCTCGAACATGTGACCTAGCCCAATGATTTTCTCATGTCCGAAAACTATAGAATACAAAATTTAGTTAAATTTAATCAAGTCATTTTCTAGATACAATTAGCGTGACCCACAATGACCCAAGAATGATGCACTAAACGAATTTTCTCTAACACGTGACTTAATCCAATGGTGTTCTTGTAATCCAAAACTGTAGAATACAAAATTTGGTCGAAAAAATTTAGAAATTTTAGTTTGTGGTAATCGTTAGAGCCTTTTTTAGATAAAATTGGTTTGACCCACAATGACCCAATAAAGAAATACTTCTCTGAATTTTTCAAACATGTGACCCAGCTCAATAGTTTTATCGTGCCAAAAAAATGCTGTATACAAAATTTCGTTAAAATCGATCCTACTGTTTTTAAATATAGCTTGACCCAGACCCTTTAAGACCCAGTAATCGAAATTTCTCGAACATGATATCTAGCCCAATAATTGTCTCATGCCAAAAAAATGTTGTATACAAAATTTCATTAAAATCGATTCACCTGTTCTTTAGATATAGATTGACCGTGACCCATTATGACCCGTCATAACCCACAAATGACTCTTATAATCTAAATCTCTCGATCGTGTGATTTAGCTCATTAGCTTTCTCGTGTCAAAAAACTGTTACAGGCAAAATTTCAATGAAATAGATTCTGCCGTTCTTTAAATATAAATAGCTTAACCCGGACCCTTAATGACCCTTAATGATTCATTAAATTTTTTCTCGAACATGTAACCTAACCCATTGTTTTTCTCGTGCCCGAAAACCATAGAATGCAATTTTTAGCCAAAATTGCGTGAGAAACTCTTTAGATAAAAATAGCATGACCCACAATGACCCCAAAAATGACCCACTAACCGAATTTTCTCGAACATGTTACCTAACCCATTGGTCCTCTTGTAATTCAAAACGATAAAATATAAAATTTGGTCAAAATCTTTAGAGCCTCTTTTTAGATAAAAATGGCCTGACCCATAATGACCCCAAAATGACCCACTAAACGAATTTTCTCTAACACATGACTTAATCCAATGGTGTTCTTGTAATCCAAAACTGTAGAATACAAAATTTGGTCGAAAAAATTTAGAAATTTTAATTTGTGGTAATCGTTAGAGCCCTTTTTTAGATAAAATTTTTTGACCCACAATGACCCAATAAAGAAATACTTCTCTGAATTTTTCAAACATGTGAAAAGTAAAGGGTAGAAAAAAAAGTAATCGGTAAGCTATTTTTTGCATCCAGAATGTTTTGAGTACTCATCTACGTGGCAACATTAATTGTAAGGTAAAGATACAGTGTTTTTTTTTTTTTTTTTTTTTTTTTTTTTTTAACTGGCGCAATTTAGAGCTCTCTGTAGCTTATTTTGAAAACCGAAACTCCTTTAAAATTTATGAGGGAACTAATGAAACTACGGGAAAAAATACTCCAAGAAAAAAACAGTTCCAATCACCAGTTATTACATGTTACAGGTTATGCACGGCCATTGAAAATGCTGTACAAAGAGTGCAAGGCGTGCTGCATGAGAATGGTGGTTACATTGAATGTGGTCAAATTCTTCATTCGGAAGGTGAATATGATGAATAAAACGTGGCATTTTACCCAAATTATTAATTTTGCCTGTTTCTGATGTTTTTTTCCTATGTACAGTGCGAAATTTCTCGCTATCGACAGTGATTGGAACCATTATTTATTTATTTATTTTTGCTGGAATCTGAAGCAAAAATTCACTGCAATCAACCTGGCCACCTATCAAAAGTCACTGATATCAACCTGGTTGAAATTGGTTGACAGATTGAATTTTCAGTACTTAATATTGTTGATAATAATTATAACTGTAATGTAATTCTTCCTATAAAAATTTAGAAAAATGACTACATCAGCATAAACTGTATTAAGTCAGATTCCTAATTTTATTAATCTTCAATCAATCTTATTTTTTCACTTCTTTTCGTAATCGTTGTAGAAGTCACCACCTCCTGAATGCTACGCCTAAACGCTGAAACAAATAAAGACGACTGCAGAAGGCAAATTTTTTTCGGCGTGTAAAATAAACGAATGATTTTTAAAAGTTATTTCTGTTTTATTTTTCAGAGCTTGAACAACTCAAAAAAAATCTTTTAAAAAATACTGATATCCAAATTTACGGTACCGTAATCACGTAAAAATTGAAAAATCCGCCTTCAGCTATTTTTTGTCAACCCTTAGGTCTAGTATTCATTACGCAGTTAGGGCTCCCAAATGGTCCCTGAACTGAACACTAATATTTTTAACCAAAAATTTCATAGTAGGTTTAGTGTCACTTGAATGGCTGGATGTTTTGAAATGTACCTGTGACGTGAGTATTGTGTTTATTTGCAATTTTTGTGAAAGAACTTAAAGTGATAGATGATTCAACATTAACATGACTCTTCGTCGGAATTGTGTTGATTTTGTTTTATGAATTTTTGCATGCGAAAATGGATATTGTTGAATTTTATTTATTTATTTATTTATTTTCAGGATTTTGAGCATAATGAGTCACATTTAAGGTCAAGTTTAACTTTTCGTGTAGAGAAAGAAGTTCATTTACGCCTTTTTTCGTTATTAGATATCATGGAGTGAGAGAGAGGATTTTTGTAAAGTTTATGTATTGCCGAGTCATGAAGTAAAAAATGATATACATAAACGTGCTTCATCATAAGAAAAAATAAATTATGAGAAATAAAAATAAGCGAGATTTTATTGATATATTTAACTATATATACAGTGTTGAATTCAGGGGGTGGACTGGGGGGACCTTCCTCAAGGCCAGATTCCAGATTTCCTCCCGGAGCAATAAAACATCAACCCGGAAAATTTGAGTTTTTAATGGTCATATAGTTCAAATCCTCTCCCGGAACAATATAATGTACCCAGCCGGAGTAAAACCGGAATTTAGCATCAAATACGCTAAAAAGTAATAATTTACAATACTGGAGATTAATATAAACGTGTAAGTGTATCAACTTTGAAAATGCTATATTTACCTGTAAATGCAACATTAAAAAAATAAACGTTATTTATTTATTTTTTTTTATTTATTTACTTTTTTTTTTTTTTTTTGAAAAACTTAAATTTTATTTTTAGCATTATCTGACTTAAATATAATATAGATTAGTGAAAAATACCGTAATCACTGGCGATAATTTGATAAATAAACTAAAAAAATATGTAAAATCACCATAAAAGGAAAAAAATAATCAGGACGCGTTTCGAGCTACAACATTAACAGCTCGTCATCAGCTAAACCAACACGTGTGCGTAAGGGCACAGAGTGGAGATAAAGCGAAAGAAAGAGTGAGCAGATTACAAAGCGTGCGACATGTGGCCCTAGCTGAAAGAGCCAAGGTGAAAGAGAAAAGTGAAGATGAAGTGAAAGAAAGAGGGAGTAGATTACAAAGATGGCGACAGGTGGCGCTAGCTGAAAGAGCACCGGTGGAAAGGAAAAGTATTGCCAAAATAACAAAAGAAAGAGAAAAAGGTGGAAAAACAATAAAAATAATAACGAAAATAAAATAGATAAAAATAATAACGAAAATAAAATAAATAAAAATAAATAATGAAATAAAGTTAAAACTAAATAAATAAATACATAAAAATAAAATAAAATAAAAATAAATAAATAAAATAATAAAAAAAATAAATAAAATAAAATAAAATAAATAACTAAAAATTAATTAATGAATATAATAAAACAAAAAATTTATAAAAATATTAAAATAGTATGTAATATATATATATATATATATATATACACTGGTGTCCAAAATTTAAGCATAATTGGTAATTAAGTAATTATTTTTAAGTAATGAAAGAAATGTGTATCGGAATGTGCTGAAACTCCAGGTGTGTAAAAAAAAATAGTACGCGTCACATATTTTCGTGAAGAGTTTTCCCCGAAATCGAACAGGGGACCGTCAACAAATTGAAAAAGAACGAAGATCTTTTGGATAACCCTGTCAAAACTAATGTAGCAAAAGCGTTCAAACTGCACATTATGATTGATTGGCTTATTGTAATATACTGTGTTAATTTTTACAAGGATAGCATGCATACTCGTACAGAAATTAAGGTTTTTATAAAAACAGTCCTAAATTTTTCCAAGTTTTTTGCTTATAATTTGCAGAGTTCTTATTATAAAATAATGTTCTTTTCTGAAAATATGACAAACACCATTGTACACAATACCCTGTCATCAAAATTTAAAAATAATAAAAATTGTATGAAAAATAAGTATGTATAGTAAATAATTTTTCATTGCGCATGCGTCAACGATATCAAAATGTCATTTGCATATTGTGTTAGCTAAATGTATAGAGCAACATCTGTAAATGTTTCAAAAACATAGCTTGAAAATTCTGAAAATGGGAGCCTATAGAATCAACTCAAAATCCGTTATTCCTAAAGGAAGGAAAAAAATCAGGGGTTTTACCTAAATATAGTTGTACGTGCAATATTGTGTAGGCACTAAACAATTGAATATGGATACAGCCCCTCATCTTTTTGCTTCATTTAGGGAATAAAGGATTTTGATCTCATTCTATCAACGATAATTTTCAGAATTTTTAAACTATGTTTTTGAGACTTTCACAAAAGTTGCTCTATACATTTAACTAACATAATATGAAAATAAAATTTTAATAGCGTTCACGCATGCGCAGTAAAAAATTATTTAGCAAACCTGCTCATTTGTCATACAATTTTTATTATTTTTTAATTCTGATGACAGGGTATTATGTACAATGATGTTTGTCATTTTTTCAAAAAAGAACACTATTTTATATTAAGAACTCTGCAAATTATAAGCAAAAAACTTAGGACTGTTTTTATAAAAAATTTAATTTCTCTACGAGTATACATGCTATCCTTGTAAAAATTAACACAGTACATTACAATAAGCCAATTAATCATAATGTGCAGTTTGAACGCTTTTGCTACATTAGTTTTGACAGGGTTATCCAAAAGATCCTCGTTCTTTTTCAATTTGTTGACGGTCCCCTGTTCGATTTCGGGGAAAACTCTTCGCGAAAATATGCGACGCGTACTATTTTGTTTACACACCTGGAGTTTCAGCACATTCCAATTCATATTTCTTTCATTACTTAAAAATAATTTCTTAATTACCAATTATGCTTAAATTTTGGACACCAGTGTATATGTACAGGGTGATTCCGAAATTTTTTTTTCAATAAAAGACGGGTGATAGTACACATCAAGACAAACAATATTAAATAGGAGACCAAGGGTCCCAAACGTTTTCCAAAGGAGATAGCCGTTATTAAAATTTAAGGACCAAAATTTCAAATAAACATAAAAAACGGAAAAATCGGTCGATTGATTTGCGGTTTTCAGTAAAATTATTCTTTATGCCGGCATTTTCTTGAAATTAAATTTTAAAGATAAATTTCAAAAAATGCCGATAGAAGGCGCTTTAGAATTTGGAGTAACGAACAACTATTTTATGCCGGTATTTTTTGCATCTCATTAAATGTTTCCGTAAGCTTAGATTCTAACTTAAATTTTGAGCTCAAAATCTGAAAGTGGGAGTGGTTAAGTAGCACAAACTGAACAGTGTTCAGAGGGTTCAAATTTCAAATGATTATAAAAAAAACGAAAAAATTGGTTCATTGATTTGCAGTTTTCACTAAAACTATTCTTTATGTCGGTATTTTCTTAAAAGTAAATTATAAAGATAAATCTCAAAAAATGTCGATAGAGGGCGCTTTAGACTTTGGAGTAACGAACAACTATTTTTTGCATCTCATTAAATGTTTTCGGAAGCTTAGACTTAAACTTAAATTTTGAGCTCAAAATCTGAATAGTAGGGAGTAGTTAAGTAGCACAATCTGAACTGTGTTTAAGGGGGGGGGGTGGTGTTCAAATTTAAAATAATTATAGAAAATGGAAAAATTTGTCGATTCGTTTGCGGTTTAAAATAAAACTTTTCTTTAAGTTAGTATCTTCTTGAAAATAAATTTTAAAGATTAATTTCAAAAAATTCCATTAGAGGGCGCCTTAAACTTCCGAGTAATCAACAATTAATTTTAACCATTATTTTTTGTTATAATTAAATGCTTGCAAAAACTTATTAATTGTTTTCGGAAGCTTAGATTTAAACTTAAATTTTGAGCTCAAAATCTAAATAATTAGGAGTAGTTAAGTAACGCAAATTGAAGTGTCTTCAGGAGTTGAATTTTAACATTCCCCCTTCCTCGAACACAATTCAATTTTTCGCTACTTAAACACTCCCAACGATTCAGAGTTTGAGCCTAAAATTTAAGTTTCCGCATTTCAAAGCATTTAATGAGATTAAAAAAATAACAGTTCAAAATAGTTGTACGCTACTCCAAAGTCTAAGGCGCCCTCTATCGGCATTTTGTGAAAATTATCTTTAAAATTTATTTTAAAGAAATGCTCATTTAAAAATCAGTTTTAGCGAAAACCGCAAACGAATCGACCAATTTTTCTGTTTTTTAAAATCATTTGATATTTGAACCCTCTGAACACAGTTCAGTTTGTCTATTTAATCACTAGGAACTATTTAGATTTTGACCTCAACATTTAAGTTTAAGTCTAAACTTACGAAAGCATTTAATAAGATGCAAAAAATAACGCCAAAAAAAACTTGTTCGTTAATCCAAAGTCTAAAGCGACCTCTATCGGCATTTTTTGAAAATTACCTTTATAATTTATTTTTAAGAAAATACCGATATAAAGAATAGTTTTAATGAAAACCGCAAATCAATGAACCAATTTTTCCGTTTTTTATAATCATTTGAAATTTAAGCCCTCTGAACACAGTTTAGTTTGTTCTACTTCACCACACCCACTTTCAGATTTTGAGCTCAAAATTTAATTTTGAGTCTAAGCTTACGAAAACATTTAATGCGATGCAAAAAATACCGGAAAAAAATAGTTGTTCGTTACTCCAAAGTCTAAAGTTCCCTCTATCGGCATTTTTTTAAATTTATCTTTATTATTTAATTTCAAGAAAATGCCGACATAAAGAATAATTTTAGTGAAAATCGCAACTCAATCGACCGATTTTTCCGTTTTTTATGTTTATTTGAAATTTTGGTCCCTAAACTTTAATGGCGGCTATCTCCTTTGAAAAACGTTTAGGACCCTTGGTCTCCTATTTCATATTGTTTGTCTTGATGTGTACTATCACCCGTCTTTTATTGTAAAAAAATTTAGAATCACCCTGTATATATATATGGGTAATTCCATAAGCACATGTCGTGTAAGTCACATACTACGATTTTGGATACCAATATTTTACAACGGAAAAATGTGACTTATTTTATCCGAGATATTTCACTAATTGAATAATTCCCTGCTTATCTTTCTAAATTTCCTGCCTATCTTTCTTGATTATCTTTCTTCCAACAATTTAGCAGTTACTAGAAATGTGACTTACACGACAAAGGCTCATGGAAATACCCATATATATATATATATATATAATTACAGGAGTTATTTCCATGCAGGAGAAAGGGAGGGGGATAAAGAGAGAGATTGAGAAGAGTATTAGAATTTTTACAAGTAAAATAAGCTTCGTGAACATCTAAGTGAGAAGCAGAGACAGGATTAGAAATAATTCTGGCCATGGAAAAATTGAAATAATGACTGGAAGACCAACAGTGAGAAGCAATCGAAGACCTGGATAATTCCTGATTTTTAATATATCTCTATCTCTGATGCTCGTCCAATCTTTTCTTCAACTCTCTTTATTTGTTTATTTATTTATTTATAATATAAAGTTTCATTCAATTCTGTAGTTTTAACTACATATATCACAACCACGGAAGGCTGGAAAAGGAATGTGAAACGTCCCCGTATAAAAATCCGTTTAGAAAAAATATTTTTTCTTATACCACAATGCAGATGAAAACCAAAAAGTTTATTGAAAAACTTGAAGACTTTAAATGTCAATATTGTCAGATTTTGAACTGTATAATACACTGCTCAGAACAATTAAAGGATATTGCAGTTTTAGGTGGATTTTGTATCTGGGAAACTTTTTAGCTGATTGATATATGGTCGACCGACATAGTAGGTTATATGAGAATAAATTACACATGTTTGGCAGAAAAAAATGCGCATTTGTGTACAAAAGGAAAAAAACACAATTTGTGCATATGAGAAAAAATAATAAGAAAAGGAGTTTTCTTCAAAGAAAATCACTTTCAGTAGGGGGTATCGTTTCCATGGGCGGCCAGCAACGTTGAACACCTTTGAGGCATGGACTCAATCAGGCTATTAATGACGAGTTGGGGTATTCTGCCCCACTCTTCCAGAAGAGCTCTTTCCAGTTCTTGGAGAGTTTGTGGGGGTTGTTGGCGGTCAGAAACTCGTCTTCCTAGAGCGTCCCAAACGTGCTCGATTGGATTCATGTCTGGAGAACACGCTGGCCATTCCATTCGAACGATTCCTTCCTCAAAAAAGAAATCCTCCACCAGGTTTGCACGATGTGGTCTGCAGTTATCGTCCATTAAAATGAAGTTATCTCCGATTGCTGCAGCGTAAGGGACTACAATAGGTCTGAAGATCTCATCCCTATATCGGCGGCCAGTCAGAGCTTCATCTCGAATGATGTAGAGGTCAGCGCGCCCGTCAATGGAGATGCTACCATACACCAACACTCCTCCACTGCCAAATCTGACACTTTCGTGCACGAACGCAGGATTATTCCTACTGCCACGGTCCCTCCAGATGAAAATACGCCTATTATCTGGATGCACAGAAAAACGGGACTCGTCAGAAAACAGAATATTGCTCCATTCATTTCTCCTCCAGTTGACATGCTCGGTTGCCCACTCCTGCGGTCGCGACGATGCCTTGGTGTTAATCTAACACATACCATCGGTCGGCGGCGCATACAGACCTACAGCATGGAGCCGGTTTCGGACAGTCTGAGTTGAAATCATGGTGCCTGTAGCCGAGCGAAGGTGTTCTTGGAGAAGAGTAGCGTTCATGTTTCGGTGTCTCCGAGCTGTTAACGCTAAATACCGATCTTCATTGGGCGTTGTTGCCCGTCTACGACCTTGCCCTGGTCTTCGGCCTGCACACCCACTCTCCAAAAAACGGTTCCAGATCTTGGAAATGACACTTTGTGACACACCAATGGCTTGCGCTACTTCGGCTTGAGTTTGGCCCCCTTCTAACCTACCAACAATTCTCCAAGCTTCTGAATCTGTCAAATGACTTCGCTGAGACATCGTACTCATCGAAACAAAGCAATCACTGAATGCCGATCATCCTTATCTTCATTTTCTTTTATCCAGTTCAAAGTCAAATTTCATTCGCTGCCACTGAAGCGAAGTTTTTGACGTCGAACTCAAAATTTGCATACTCTACAGTTTGAAAACCAGAAAAATTTGCATTTGTGATTCTCTTCTTCTATTTTCGGCAAAAAAAAAAAAAAAAAAATCGTTTATATCTTTAGTTTATATAAAACTTCAAATATCCTTTAATTGTTTTGAGCAGTGTATTTTATAGTATTTTAGAAAGGTCGTACTTAACCAGAAATTTCAAGATTGGGAAATTCTTTGGTACCTATAATTTCTTATAAAAAAAAGCTTTTTAAATAAGGCGAAATTTTGCGATTTTAACTTTCGTTTATATTTCTGTAGAAAGAATACATATATCTGGTTTAAAAAATTTCTTGAAGCGTGTGACCCCTGATTTTATCGTATGCAAAACCCAACTACATGAAAAATATATTTAAAATTTTCTCTCTCTAGACCTCTTCTTCAAAACTATATTTAAACAAATTAAATTTTGTGTATTACTTTTATTTTGAAACAAATTAATTACCGTAATTTCGGGTGTATAAGCCGCGGATCAAACAATTGTTTTTGGACCCAGAAATCTTATTTAGTGATTGAACACAAATATTTACGGCGATCTAAATAGTTATATTTGTTTCTTCAAAAATTCTGGGTCGAAAAAGAATTGTTTGATCTGCGGCTTATACACCCGAAATTGCGGTTTATAAAAACAATTAAAATTTTTCTTTAACACTAGAACCGCGGGAAATTTTGCCCAAGTTTTATAAAAATAATTCACATCAGAATTTTTATTTAAGTCTATTTAAGTTATTTATTTTAAATAATTTTTGTGCAGCTTATATGTAAATTATTTTAAGAAGACTTATCTGGTTCGAATCGACGTCTTTTCACTGAGTACGGGTCAAAATGACCCGTCTCCGCGGTTCTAGTGTTAAACGTATACGAATGGTAACAATAACTCTTTGTTGTCTAAATAGAATTCTTTAAATATTTCCTTAAAATGAATGCTTGAAAGCAATAGCTAATTCAATTTAACAATCAAATAATGCAAAGTTTCCTCAACTTCTGTCAATATTCAGCTTGCTTTCAATTTGTCATGAATTTAAGCCTGAGGCCATTGAAGTGTTATTCGCATCTTGAATTTTCCATTGTGGCGTGACTGAGAATGAGCTCTTTGCTCCCATTTTAAAAATCATTCCGCGTAAGAATCATTAACGCGTAAGTAAATCGCTTTTAATTACTACCATATTACTATTTAGCTAATTACGATAGACAAAAGTTTGAAAGCATATGAATTTATTATTTTCTTATCTTCAATAGATTTAAGCTGCATAGACATTGTATTGGTGAAAATACTCCTTTTCTCCTACATAATACTAGGCAAGATTTTTAAAAATATTAATAGGCCAATGCAGTACTTACTTCCGAAGCAGGTTGAATTAAAATATTAGAAAGTATTTATGCGTACAATTTAGTTTTTCTATATTTGCTCAAACAACAATATATATGCTATTGAATAGAGAAGGTAGATTGGAAAACTTGAAAATATCCAAGCTAAGAAAGGAAAGATTCTCTCAGTTTGTCAGTGTGTGTGACTGTGTGCGATGGCTAGCAAAATCTACGGCGCGTATGAGACTCTAAGGTTTTCTGACATTAGCCAAAAATGTCTCATGATGGAGATGACAATGATAATTTTAAAATCCTGATAGTTAGTTGAGAAATTAATTAAAATCTCCAAATTAGAATAACGGAAAAGTATTCATAATTTAATAAAAGCACATTTTTATCGAACCGCATAATCTTTCTTCGAAAACTTGGAGAGTTAAAGGGATTTATATTATTACAGTACTTGCATAGTGATAAATTTACTAAGCTTTTTTTTTTGTAAAGGACAGTATCATAAAATCTACTGAGATTAAAAACTCTAAAATTACACATGTAGATGTAGAAAATTTTCCCTTTCAGAAAGTCTAAAAAATATTTTCATATATTTTCATTTTTCATTAAATAGTTGAAAAATTTATTTAAAATCCATTCATAAAATCTCATTTTAAATCCGTTCAAAGAATCAATTTTTTGAGAAAACTTTCATAGCAAAAGCATGTGTTTTCAAACGCAGACAGTCTGTCGCTAACGGGTAGTAGCATTTATAGACGGCCTAAAAATATTTTTAAATATTAATTTTTTACATATTTAATTTTTATACATTCATACTTTTCACTGATTTCAGATATGTAAATTTGTTCTCAGTCGTTCAATTACAATCTTGCATACTAATTTCTTAGATACTCAATTACAACCTTAGGTACTTATTTCAGTAATTTGGTGATTCTTTCAATATAAAAGCAAGTTTCTGAAACCAAAAACAATATCTATACTAGGATTCTTCGTAACACGTGGAATTTTTAAAAACTACACCATGTATTTATTTTAATACTATGTATATAGAACTTTCTGTCAACGCTGATTAATAATATCTAAATTTTATAAAAATCAATCCATAAGGGAAAAGAAATGCTGAAACGCGAATTTGTTAAAATTAAGAAAACTCACGAAACGATAAATTTAGAACTTTTAGAAAAATTATAGCACATAATAAAGATTTTAAAGAGCAAAAAGCATCAAATATCGGGGAGTGATTTTTTGTACTAAAAGCGGTGAAATATTCAAAATCGTACCGTTTTTTCTTAGATGCAGACTTTTGTCCAATCCCTTGAATAAATGTTACTCATTTAATTTAAAATTTTTAGATCGTTTGTACCACATAATACAGATTTTAAAGAGAACGAGACATCAATTTATGAGTATGGGGGGGGGTGGCAATAACTTTTCTTTTTGGGGGGAGACGATCAAATACGTGATACAGTACTGTTTTCTACAGTTTTAGATGCAGATTTTTCACAGAGCTCTGCAATAAGAAATACTTATTTTATACAAAATTCCAAATGTTACCTTACCCCTACTTTTTAATAGTAATTTTACCACATATCTTCTTTATTCCCTCTTGAGTATTATATACGCGGGTAGATTGTTTATCGAAGGTTCGTTCAGAAAATTTTTGTTAAGAATAGAGTTCTATCTCTGGTGGTAGAATATAGGCCTAAATGATTCGAGATTTTTAATTAAAGTTTTTGCAGTGTATGCGCTGAAAGGGTATAATAATGCATTGGTATAATAGCGTATTTACAAAATAAAGGTCTTTCAAAAAAATATATATAAAGGCAATCTTTAACAAATATTAACTTTACATTACAAATATTTGCTAACACTTATGATATGCTTGTGAATCTAATTACTTTTTTATACTCCTGTATAATTAATGTTTTATGACATTGTATACCATTATTTATTTATTATTATTATTATTGTAGAAATATTCGACTTTTTTAATACCAGATTTCAGGGTTCGTACACTTCGAGGACCTTTTACAAGAATTTTTACAATGCAATGCTTGACTTATTTAGTGAAAATATTATCTTACGATTACGGATGAGATTCCGCGTTTTTTGCACACCAGTATTTTGTTAGAGAAAATATCATTTCATTTAATCGGAACAATTTTGAAATTTAAGAGAACGACATTTGATCTAAGAAAATACTGGTGTCCAAATGCGCGAAACTCTCATCCGTACTTACATATTCCAACTAGTATTTTACAAAGTTTCTTGTACCGTAATTTCCGACGTATAATCCGCAGATCAAACAATCATTTTTCGACCCAGAAAGTTTAAAAAAGAAGTGTATCTCCTTAGATCACAGTAAATATTTCTTTTCGATCACTAAATAAGATTTCTGGGTCCAAAAAGAATTGTTTGATCTGCGGACTATACCCCGGAAATTGCGGTATTAAAACACAGAAAGTTCCTTGAATGCCTTTATGCGCACGGGCCCCAGTTTTCAGTGATTACATATTACTAGTATTAAAAGTTAGTTATTTTAAATGTCATAAATAATTAGAAGTCACCTAAAAATAGAATTAAGTAAAATGAATTACAAATATTTAACAAATGTTGGTAGTGAACATGAAATTATGTAATATATTTATATATATACACTGGTGTGCAAAATTTAAGGACGAGACCCAAAATGCCAATTTTCAAGTAATTTTCACGCGAATATTCAAAAGGAAGTAATATAATTCGAATAATTACTATCCCTGTACAACAGCTAGTCCATATAACATCTTATTCAGGTCACAAATGCTGACAAGAGTCACAGTCACTACGGCGAAACAAAAAATAGAATATTCCATACTTCTCTTTTATGAGTCTCACATGACTACTATATATGACTCCACTGGCAGGTAATTGTGACTGCTGCTTTTTGGTGAGTCACCAGGTGACTTTGCAATGTCGTTTCACTGAGACTCTCGTGTGACCTCTCATCTGGAGACTCAATTTCAAAGTCATTGTGGACGTTGCATTATGATAAATTACCAAATAATGTCTCATTAAAGTCACATGGTGACTTTTCCCTACTTTTCCCAGTGACTGCTTTACAGTAGGAAATCTGTCAGCATTTGACAAAGTCTTGTGACAGAAAGTCGCCATGTTACTTTAATGTGACATTATTTGGCGATATATCATAATGCAACATTCACAATGACTTTGAAATTGAATCTCCAAACGACAGTCACAAGAAAGTCTCAATAAAACGCCATTGTAAAGTCACCTGGTGATTCGACACAAAGCAACAATTGCAGAGACCTGTCACTGGAGTCACATATAGGGGTCATTTGAAACTCATAAAAGTGACGTATGTAAATTCCTATTTTCTGTTTCGCCGTAGTGACTGTGACTCTTGTGACCATGTGTGATCAGAATGAGATGTTATATGGACTAGCTTTTATGCAGGGATAGTAATTATTCGAATTATATTATTCCCTTTTGAACATTTGCGTGAAAGTTATCGCTTGAAAATATCTTGAAAATTTGCATTTTGGGACTCGTCCTTAAATTTTGCACACCATTGTATATATTATATAAACATTAATTATATTAAAATATATGACCCATTGAATTTAATAGAAAATTACCACATTCAAATATGGGGGAATAAAAAGTAAATATATAAAATAAATACAAATGGAATTTGCAGAACCAAAGCAGAATTGTCAAGCCCCAAATAATTTAGAACTAGAATTGAAATGTGTCGTTTCATCTTCGTATTAGCCATGAAAAAGCAAAATAATACGAATTTGAGGTAACCAACACACATAAAACAGAAATTAATGAAGAAAAAACATCAAAAACGAAACACAACAAAATATAACGAAACACAACACTATATTTTATAGAAAAATGAAAAGAGAAAAAACAATATACATATATATATATATATATAGTTAAAATCGCTTTTACAGTGCATGAACATAAAAAATATACCATACATTAATATGTAAAAAAAATAATTGAATTTGACTCTTCTAACCTAAACTCAATATCTTAATATAAGATGAAATAAGAAATAAAAAAATTTATTTAACATATGCATTAAGTACACTTAAAAATAGTATTTTAGGAATCCAATTTGTTATAAGTTATCTACAAGTTAATCATGGAAATTAATTAAATTATATAAATATTATTAATCGAAATTAATTGATGTAACTATACAATCATCGATACATTCGTGTCAAATGAACAACCTGTATAAAATGTTTTGTAATTTAGGAAATGTCTCTCCCCTTCTCAGATTTTTTAAAAATAAATAACTATTGAGTATTTTCCAGATAACATCGCCTTCCTTCTTACTCTAACATCTACCCACCCAGCCATCCTTTCATATATTTTTATAAGTTTTTTATATTTTTAATTTTTTTATAATTTTTGTCCTTTAATAAGTTTTTCTAATTTTTTTACACAATGTGTTAATTATTTTAAGATCACGTAATGCCTAATTGTACATTAAAGAATATATGAACATTTTAGGATAACCATTATTTAGTGCATTTTAAATTACCTTTTTAATATTTGCATTAATAAGATGTGAAAAACATATACATTTTATTCTATATAAATGATTAAGGTTTATATTACGATATACATAATTATGAAGACAGGATTTAAAATTAGTAAATGTATTAACTTTAAAATTAAATTCGTTCCGTTTGTCATACATATCAGTTATTGATTTTTTTTCTTTTAACATAATTTTAAGATCTAAGAAACTTATGGAATTGCTAGAAAGTAGGTTTTTTGACATTTCTAAATAAGCTGGATAATCTAATGGAAATTGAGATATATTTGTATTATCAGTGTCAATTAAAATTATATCATCAATATATCTGTATAAATGTATTTTATTATTAATATATATACGTTCATAGTGATACAAATATAAGTCTGATAATATATTAGATGTACAATCACCTTGTAGTACACCGATTTTTTGTACCGTAATTTCCTGCGTATAATCCGCGGATCAAACAATCATTTTTCGACCCAGAAATTTTATTAAATAAAAAATAACTTTTCAGATCGCCGTAAATATTTGCCTTCATTTACGAAATAAAATTTCTGGGTCGAAAAAGAATTGTTTGATCCGCGGATTATAGGCAGGAAATTAGGGTATATATATTTTGTTTTCTTCCATTATAAAATTATTATAGATGATGAAACTTGTTAAACTATGAAAAAAGCAGTATCTATGTTTGTTGATACATTCGAATCATGTTGATAGTTTTTAAACAGTGCATTTATTATATTATGTAGCTCTAATAAACCTATATTATTAAAAATATCTTTGAAATAATATGTAGTTATATTGTTTATAAATTTAAGATTACTCATTTAAGATTACTCCAGTTCATAGCTATTCTTTATAGAAAGTGTATTATCACTGGTTTTTTATTGTATATATTTGATTAAGAATTTTTAATACAAGTTTATTAGCAATATGTATTGCAATCAATTGTAACTGTTCTAAATTTAATTGGATTCTTATGAAATTTGGGTGTAAGAACTATATATGTATACCTAAAGTTAGTAGAGTTAATGTCTAACAATTTATAATAATCTCTAATTTTACAATTGTTCACAATTATATCATTAGTTTTTTGGAAAGATTTATTAGTAGATATACTAGATTTAAGCAGTTGATGATAATAAGATTTACATACAATTGCATAATTATTTGGAAATTTGTCAACATAGTGATTACAAAGTTTTTTTGCAATTTAGTGATTTGCTGGAAAAGATGCTTTGTATAAACATAAACCAGATGTGAAATATTTTATTTTAAGGCCTTAGTTAATTTATCAATAACCAAAATTTTCCATTGATTGAAATATTCAATAGGTTTGTTGTAATATATTGCAATTTTATAAATAAATAAATCTATTTCATACGTAAATTGTTTTATTATAAAATTAATGTTTAATTTGTAATTCTATACTTAGTACCACAACCCATTAATTTTTTCTGTGTTAAATCATCTACAATATTTAGATTTTTAGTGACAGTATGCCCGTGATCATTATTAATGTATATTTTTCATGGTTCGTACGGATACCGTTATTTTCCAAGTGAAATACCAGTATTTCTTTAAAGAAAAATAAATATAGGTCAAAAGAGAGAAATTTTGTCTGTTTTAATGGTAGAGTTTCTGTAAAAAATATTGGTACCAAAGAATTTTCTGGTCATGAAATTCCAGGATCCGTACGAACCATGTTTTTAGACAGAGGTCATTGCATTTACAGAAAAAAATGCTATCAACAGAAGTTTTTTTTTTTTTTTTTTTTTTTTTTTGAGAACGAATTATAGTTAAATATATTTCTTCCTGTAGTATTGGATACTTAAAAATACTAATTGAACAACAAGGAATTATTTGTTAATATAATATGTAAATTAATGCACAAGGAGACATAAATTCAAAGAAATGTTCTATACTTTTATCTGACGGACACTGTAATTGATTACCATTAGCCGGAAAGGCTATATGTGAAAGTCTGAAGAAATAATGTAGTCTTTTGTTGAAGATTACGTATAAAATGGCCTTCTAATGAATGAAATGCAATTGATACTAAAATATTTTATATCGCATTTCAGATTTTATTGCTGCTTTTGTGTGGTCATTTCGAAATTCCGTATTTTCAAAGAATCTTATCATTTCCTGTTATCCTTATTGTTTGAAATACGATCATTCTTCACGCAATGTTGAAAGAACAATCTCCTAACTGCAATAATAAAAATACATTGATATGTTATCCGTAAGAAATGTTATAGAACATAAAAATACCTCAACATATTTAAGAAAATCTTATTTTTTAATAGAAAAGGACTTTCTCGAAACATGATTAAAGAAAAATTAACAGTACTATTAATATAATACTTTTTTTGCCGTGTATACGTTTTAAAGTGAAATCTAAGTCGGATGCAAGATGCAATAATTACTTTTTTTTATTATTATTATTAAGATTGTTATGTTTGGGTAACTAACGCAAAACGAAGAGAATTGGGCTGGTAGGGTGAAAAGGAAAGTCTTCACCAGATTATAAAAATAATCATAAAAAAATGTATATCACAGTAATATTTAAACTTTTGTTTAAATTTCGACGACTAATGGTATTAACCAGAGTTGCTAAGTCTGGTTTTTGCACATCACTATTATCTTAAAGAAAGTGTTAATCTTTAAATAGCACAAATATCCCAATTAAATAAAGGAAAATTTTCTGAAATAAAATACGGATATCCAGCCGGAGACTTGGCAGCCCTGGTACAAACACATTTGTGAACATTGACTTTCATAGGATTCGTGCGCATCAAAAACATTCAAGGACATTTATACAAGAAATTTAGTAAAGTAAATATTTGCTTTATTTGATGAAAAAAATTATATCTTAGGATATACCCATATAGCACAAAAGCTCCTCAATTCCTCCCCAGGAGTTCCACGTCATCCCATACTCCTCCTAATACTAAAAT
This sequence comes from Maratus speculifer, assembly GCA_964019185.1. Classification (NCBI taxonomy): domain Eukaryota; kingdom Metazoa; phylum Arthropoda; class Arachnida; order Araneae; family Salticidae; genus Maratus; species Maratus speculifer. Next base: position 87,431,094 of record OZ025293.1, read on the forward strand.
GACAAAATCACGACGTCCTGGGGAAGAGTCTTTTTACGGTGTCCTCAGGAGACGCTACTCCTGAGGAAGTTCCTGGAAAATCATTCCTGGGGAAGTACCCGGTTAGTCTTTCCTGGGGAAGTGCCGAGGAAGTAACAGTGCTGGCGCCATCTCGTGAATGATTCTGCAGTACAATACTCAATTTCTTTTTATTAAAATATTGAATTCAATTTGATCAGTACAAATTTTTTAATGAGTTAATTTTATTTTCTTAATTATTTGATTTCTTATTTTTTTTTAGCAAGTTAGATAATTGTTATTAAATTGTAATTATTTTTAATTATTGCTATAACTTTTAATCTTCTAAGTTAAATTAAAAATTTTAATTTATTATTTTAGTTAATTCCTATTTTTATATACTAATTACTATTATTTATCTTTTAAACCAAATTTTGTTCATTAATCAATATTTTATTAATTATTAATAAATAACTTATTGCGTTTTGCTTTATTATTATTATTATTATTTTATTAATTAAGAAATTAATTTAACTTGTTTAAATTTGTAACGGTTGGGTGCTCGTGCTGGGAGTTAAATGCAGACATACTCAGGAATTAAGATAAAAACACAGTTTATTAAAAACAATAAGGGCTCAAGGGGAGTGGAGAAAGTCTGTAAATTTCACAACTGAGAATACTACTAAAAGATTAAACTCATACTCACAGCTCCGGACTAGCTCAATCAGGGCACCTCAGATTACTTCTCAGCTATCTTTCGGCTAAACTGCTAGATAATGCTTATTAGACAGAGCGTGGCTGTGTTTATTTCTTTATTAACGTCGAAATAATCAACACAATTACTATTAAATTTCTTGCCACCGGCCAACTTCTCTAGTCGAATTCTCAAACTCCTTAGCAATTCACTGGAGGCTCGATGCTACTTGATACTACTCTCTCTGGATCAATCAACACCGCTAGACGCACTCTGCTAAACACCAGCGGGAAATCAACGCTAGAGACACACTTCGCTGGCTACTATCGCTAGTCACGCTCTGCTGGCTATCGCCAGAGACACCCTGCCAGAGACTCACTGCTAGCTGGCTAATGCCAGAGACACTCACTCCTGGCTGGCTATCGCCAGAGACACTCACACACTCAAAATCGAAGCTTTTATATGCTGCAAACTGAGATACTTCAAATTTACATATTACTACTAACCGCGAGCCTAACTGCAGAATCCGAAAGAGACACACACACTCTAGAAAGTTAAAGTAAAAGAGAAGATAGATGTCGCTTTTACGCTTACACATGTTAAATTATTGACGTCACGATCTCAGAAATACTAGAGTGCCTTTATGACAAAGGTCACTCCCTCACAACCCCCCCTCGGATTCTACAGAGAAAAAGGGCTGGGCCAAATGCATGCCCAGGACTTTTTCTTGTTATAAATTTCAAACCGTAATAAAAACAAAGTGATGGGTGAAATTTGGCACCGAAACATAACTTTTAAAATATTACATTTTAACCCATCACAACAAAACCATAAGTTTGCATCAAATATTCCCATATCCAATCCAATCATCCTACTATCTTAAAAATAGCCTCCGTAAAACTTTCAAAACTCTTAAAACTTTTAAAACTAATTACTTCCTCTTTCAAAACAACCCACTCCACTGGGAGTGCTAAAATTCATCAAAACATTGAATTTTCGAAATTTTCCTCAATACTGAAATACAACTATATCCTTACCAAATATTTCTCCATAAAACTTTCCTAACAGTAGAATTTGCACCAAGTCCAAAACACCCAATGCGCAAAAATTTTCCTCAACAAAATTCCGAACTCATCTAAAATTAAATTTATTTCCTACTACGTAATACCTACATACCCATTAGCTAATGACCTAACTCCCAAAACTTCGTCAGAACTAGCTCCACTTTAACAATATTTGGGGCACATACGTACAGCTTCACATAGCTGTGGTTATGCAATAATCTGAAATATCAAATTTACAAAATGACGTCATCACATGACTCTTCATCTGTATTAACTAAAAGAAAAATAGCAGTATCAATATTTAACACAGGTATACTTCCGTGCAAGAAAATCACATTAACATTCAATTTTAATACAATTTCATATTCAAATGTAACATAAAACTTCGCAACTTGCGGAAACCATTCCCAACTAAAGTACAAACGCAACACATGAACTGCGAACGATAAGAAGAAAGTTAATTCATTAAATGTTAGTATAAGAGATAGAAACGCGTGTCAAGGACTTCTTGACCGCAAAACACGTGCACGCCTGACTCGGGGCGCGTGTACAAAATAACCCAAATCACTATCTATACTTTCTGAAAATTAAACATACATTAACATACATTTTATAACACATGAACAGTATAACAATATAATAACATTTTAACAAATAACATAACAATTTAACAATAGATCCAGAATTTTTAAAAGCAGTTAAGACCAAAATTTCAAACATACATAAGACTAACAATTTTGCAAACAAATTTTGAACACAATTAAGCACTAATCGTGAGTCCGTCAAAAAATTCCAAAAATGGCCAAAAATACAAAACAGTCTCTCTGCTTTTTATTCCTTCACATTGCTACCACATATATGCACTCTAATAGAAATTTAATAAAGAACATGATCACCCAATTATAGAGATGATTCGCTGCTAGCCGGCATCAGACTACAGGATGGCTTTCTCCTCTTGTCCCAAAAACCTTGCACGAAGCATCTTTCGTCATCAGAACTGTACGGTGACGCCACAGTTGACTGCCGTGCCTGCAGCCTGGTCCTGAATGGATGCCTTGGGACACTTGTAGTTTACACTCGACGACTCCGCTCTGATCGGTTCGCTGATGTCACTCCATGGCGAGATTCACACTGCTGATGCCGGTAATCTAAATGTTGTCTCCTCTTTCTAGACGCACCCGAAGTTACTGAAGATCCTAGGCCACGTTTCTTTCCGGATCTATGCTGTCTCTTATTGGACAAAAACTCAGATTTTAAAGTTCTTTTAACAGTTTGACGAGTGTCCATATGAAGTTTTTTTCGAGGATTAATTTCTGAAGACGTTGAACTATTTGCTAACTTGTGTTTTTGAGGTTGCTGTCTAATAAGTAGAGGAACGGGACAGTTTATAATCTTTTGCCTTTTATGGCACCCTGAGTCTGATGTATTCGACACTGCTCTCTTATTCTTATTATCATACTTTGCTCTCTGATTGATAGACTTTCTACTTTCAATAACAGTTTTTGAGCTGTTTGACCAGATTTTCAATTTGAATATTGATGAAAAGAATTAGATGAAGAAGTGCTGGACTCGGGACACTCATTGGGACACTCGAAACACCACTCGACACATGAGAACCTTCACTACCATTTTCTCTAAACTTATAAAGTCTAACCTGATCCAGATTAACAGTCATTCTTTCACCATTGACATTAACAATCAAATTATTATTCCGAACTTCCAAAACTTCAAACGGACCCACAAACTTCGGACCAAACTTAGCTACTCTCATTTGACGACTTGAACTTAACCAATGCTTTTCTACTAACACAAAATCTCCAACTTTCACTTCTAACTCCCTCCTACGCATTTTATAATACTGTGCTTGCTTTTCTTGCGCTTTTCCCATCTGAACCTGAGCCTCCTTAACCAACCTCTCAATATCCTGGCACATAAACTGACTTTCCGCATCCGACACCATAACTAGCCTTTGAAATGGAGTAATGACTTTTCTACCCAAAAACAATTCAGCCGGCGTTTTCCCCGTCGACTCGTGAACTGCCGTACGAAGTGCGTACGCAAAATGCTGAAGAAACTGGTCCCAATTTGCATGATGAGAACCAACATAAGAAGAAATCATTTGAATTAACGTACGATTTACACGCTCAGCCATATTAGACTGAGGTCGATACGGAACAGTCAAAGAATGATCGATCTTCAGCTTCTCACACAGGTCCTTAAATATATCAGAAATAAAACAAGGGCCATGATCGCTAACTACCCTAATTGGTGCACCATATTTAGAAACATAATTATCGAAAAATGCATCGGCAACTGCAAGTGCAGAGGCCTTCCTGAGGGGGACTAACTCTACCCATTTACTAAAATAATCAACTATAACTAGTACAAATCTATATCTTTTAGGATTAGACAAAGGATAAGGACCGATTAAATCTACACCTACACTTTCATTAGGAAAATTTACTTTAATAAGAATTAATTTGCCTGCTGGACTTACATTTTTATAATTATAACGATGGCATGTGCTACAGCTGGAGACATAAGCGCGCACTGCTTCCCGCATTTTAGGGAAGTAGCAGGATTCACAAATTCGAGAATAAGTTTTCCTGATTCCTAAGTGACCTGCTAATGGATTATCATGAAATTCTTTCAAGATGGCCTTACGAAGACTAGCCGGAATAAAAACTCTTAATTCACCACGTGAATTTACAATTTTAGAATAAAAAAGAAGACCATCGAAGAGCTTAAAAGATTAGGACCATTTCTCAAACATAGGCACATCTGCGCTCGGGACATCATCAGGATTTTCCAGGTAACGATATAAACTACCAAACTCCTAATCTTGCTTCTGCTCCCTTATTAACGGCTCTCGTGACCTTAACACAATGAAGATAATGCACAACACTTAATTTCCTCCGTGACCTCTAAGCCACCATGCGGGTTTCGAGACAAAGCGTCCGCTACCGCATTTTCCTTGCCAGCCCTATGTTCTATAATCACATTATACTCTGCCAACTTCAAACACCATCTGACCATACGAGACGACAAACCCTTTCCATTAGTTAACTTTGTCAAAGCTGAATGATCCGTAATGACTTTAACCGGTATATTAGTGAAAAATCAACGAAATTTATTCAAAGCCCAGATTACTGCAAGACACTCCCTTTCTGTAATCGAATAATTCCTTTCAGCTGCATTTAAAATTCTCGACGCAAACGCTATAGTTCGACCTTTCTGTGCTAACATAGCTCCAACCCCCACTGCACTCGCATCGCAATACACTTCAAACTGAGACGAATAATCGGGGTGAGCCAAAACAGGAGGGGAAACTACTGCCTCTTTTAATAATTCAAACAATCTCTGAGCCGCCGATGACCATACAAACTTCACCCTTTTCCTTTTTAAATTATACAATGGTTCACATAACTCTGAAAAACGTGGAATGAACTTGGCGAACCAAGCCACCATCCCTAAAAATGTCGCTACTTCCTTACTATTTTTGTTGGGATTCATTGACGTAATTGCCTCAATTTTCTCATTATCTATATTAATACCTTCACGCGTAATCTTAACTCCTAAATACTTTATCTCTTTTCTAAAAAATTTACATTTTTCCAACTTAACTGTTAACCCAGCATCTCTTAAGAACGTAAACACTTCCCTCAATAATCTTAAATGCTCTTCAAAAGTAGCTGCCATTATAATTATATCGTCCAGCATTATGCATAACGCAAATTTATTGTTTAATTAAGGTTATTATCAATTACCTACCAGTGTAATGTATGTATGTGTTGAGGATAAGAAAATGTTAACTAAACAAAAGCATAAATTTAAGTGTCATTTCTGATCAGTGGCGCCAACTTATATGGGACCATGGGGCGCAAGCCCACCCAATATTTATGTATTTGATAAAAAAAAAATTTGGGCACACTCAATATTTTTCAAAAGTTGGCGCCACTGTTTCTGATGGTTTAACCTAATTTGTTTTATTTATCATTAATAAATTTTTTAAATGTAAGTTGGACTATTTTTCTAATATCTTTTATAGAATTTCAAATATAATATCATTATTATTATTTAAACTCTGAAAGATGAAGTGAAAGCTTTATTTTGAAAACTTCAGAAATATCAATATTTTTTGGTTCTGAAATTACAGATAAATATTTATCTGTATTTCCTTAATAACAAATGTTTTATCAAAATTTTCAACTGAAAAAAATATTCCATTACTTAAAACCTTCATTTAACAAGCCGATTTTATAATATATTTCTTAAGTTTGGATATCTATAAAGCATGGAATTTCCTGTTTTAAGATGCATATATTCGTAGTTAGGTGACAATGAGAATATTATAACGCATACAATGCTCTGAAGCAGGAGTCACCGTCCCAACCTTCCATCAATTAGACTCACAATAAAAGCTTACCCGCCCCCCAACCAGTTTTGTCAGCTGAGAATGTTGTTGCAAATTTTCGTAAATCACTGAAGGAGAGGGAGAAAAAAAAGGGTATAATTCCAAGAATTGGAAATCAGACTATTTGTGAGTTATAGTAAGAAAAGGTGTTACAAAAAATTTTTTCGTAGAAAAAAGAAAAAAAATATGTACATTAGTTTAGGAATTTTAAAATCGTTGATAAAAACATCTTATATTTTAAATAAAGATATCAGTTCTTTTAGGCTTTTAAAATTGCCTAAATTCTTAGTTACTAAAAATATATTTCAAGAAATCAACAAATATATTTCCCGTCGTTGATTAAATGAAAAAAGGTGCATATTGTATTTTTTAAGCACATAAAGATTTCATACAGTTTATAAAGACTATTAAATGGAGATTTAACTGAAAAGTAATTTTATTTATAACAATAAAAAAATAAAATGATTTTGTTAACAGATTCAAAATTTATTAATAGTTTCTATTTTATGTAACTCAAGCAGTGTTTCAGTGTAATGATAGAATTTTACAAATGATTTTCACACCAAATTCTAATATAACAAACTTATACAAATTTGTACAATGGTGATGAAAATACATAATTTTAATATTTTTACAATGTTATAAAATAATACAGTGGTTTTACAGTATTTTTTAATCCTGCAACAAGTGGTAAATCTGCAAACATCTGTAACTCGTACAGTCATATAAGAATTTCATTAGTAACGGATTTAATTATTCGTTAATAAATACTCGCCAAAATATACCTAATCACTTTAAAACGGGTTTGTTGATTGGTTGTATTTATGACGGTCAATTATCAACATGAGGGACATGTGAAAGGAGGGGGGACGTTACCCTCAGTGAAAGTCTTTCTAAAGAAACCTAACCCGTATTTACGCAAGGAAATCCAAGATTCGAAGAAAACCCCGGAAAACTCCGAATAATTAGGCCGACGGGCGCGATTGGGTACAAACTCAACACATCCCATCCACCAGCTTCGAGAGCAGAATCTCTTGACCGCTGGTGGGGCCCAGTATGAAACTGCAACAATGAAATATTTCAAAGAGTGTAAATTAGGAAAAAAAATTAAGAAAAGTCTAAGCAAATTTATATATTTTTTTCATAAATTCATATAATAAGAGCACCTTTTACCAAGCGTAAAAATACAGTAAAACCTCCGAAGAGCGGCCAGCGATGGGACTGTGTAATAGGGTGGGTCGAAAAAATCGATTTTTTTCAAATCCACTATTAATAGTGCGGAAAAGTTGCCTTTTGTAATTAGAAGGATAATGCAAAAAAAGTTTTTGAAATCGGTTAATATATTTAGGTCGCGCATCGCACTTGAAGTTCGGAAAATTTGACCAAAAATGACATTTTTTGAAATTAATGATGAAAATTAAAAAAAAATTCGAACCTACTTCTAATAATGCGGAAAAGTTTCCTTTTATAACTAAAAAGATAACGCAAAAACTTTTTTTGAAATCTATTAATATCTTTAGGTCGCCCATCGCACTTGAAGTTCGGAGATTTTGATCAAAAATGACATTTTTTGGAATTATTGAGGAAAATTAAAAAAATTTCGAATTTGCTTGTAATAGTACACTAAAGTAACCTTTTACAATTAAAACATACTTTTTTTTCTTTTTTAAATCTATTAATACCTTTAAGTCCATTTAAGTTAGCGAAATTTTATGAAAATTGACAATGTTTCATATAAAAGATGAAAAGTCGTCTTCTTTTCTCATTTTTTTTCTAATAACATAAAAATATTCTATTATATGCATAGAAACGTAAAATAAAATCAATTTTGAAATTGGTTAATAATTTTTCATAATACATTGTTTATAAATCACGAAACAAATTAGAAAAGTATATATTTTTAGCTATTTTATTTATTTAAACATTTATATTGAACAGATTTAGAACACTACTTAATGAGACATTCTTCAACAAAAAAATTTAAATCAATTTTAAACAAGTTTTACTTATGCAATATTAGGCTATTTGCATTATAGTAATTTTAGAAAATAGTTATTTTTCTTTTTACCTTCATTTTTTACCTCGTGTAAAGCCTTGTAGTGATATTTATTATCAAATGTTGACATAAGTGATCGCGAAAGCAAAGATGATCTAATATAGCCGTCTCTGCTATTAGAGCCCCATCCTTTTTCAGAAGCCTCACTCACAAGTTTCTCACGTCATTCCACCGCCTGTGTGTGTGGTACGGAAACGCCCTTATTGTTTTCATTTCCAATTCTGAGAGAGATTTCGATTCAATAAAAGAGAAAATTCTCTCTGGACTGATTCTGTGTAAAAAGTTGGTGAACTCACTTTGCAGCTCGACCAATCAATTAGTTCAGTCTAATCCTTAGCGCCAAAATTTAACTTACGTATCACAAAATCTCTCACAGTTGCCACTTGTTCTGTCACCAGTTTCATTGCTTTCAAAACTTGTTGTAATCCTAACTCTCGCACATGCTCCCTCTCATCTGCAATGATTGACAATAGTAGGTTTTATGGATGAGTGAAGTAAGCGTTACCCTCAATAACAGGGTCTGTAACTTCCGGCAGACTTTTTGATAGGTAGCGCGATGTTGTTCTTGTCTTGTGTATATGCTTTGATTAATGGAATTATTCTTCTTAATTTCAAACCATACAGGCACATATGTTTCTATGATGAATAAAATTAACTGCTTCGTTTCAGTCCTAGGGTTTTCTGTGGATATATAGTCTGAGAATTCGATTGCCGGTCGTTAGCTACCGGGAATGAGAAATGGTCCCTGGATCTCGGACAGAAAGATCCTCAGGACAGAAGCCCGATCACACATCATTTGATATTTTAAAAATATATTTTTGATCTTTATTGAGGTCATTTGGGTTTTCAACAGTCACTATTGCGCGAGAGCAATTGATTGATTCAAACATGATGACAGGTTGTCTTTCGCAAGCAGGTAGTTGCTTGCCTATAGGACGAGGAAATAATGCTGGCCGTTTGTTTTTATCTTCAATGCATTGAAACAAGTGCCTAAAAGGCAATTTGATGAAATGCAACAAGTAAATGCACCACTGCAAGGGCCTGCGTATCTTCATTTCCAAATTTCGAATAACCCTTATTTTCAATCCCGTATTGATAGAGGAGCTATCACATCCAAATACAAGGACTTCATCTAAGGAGATATTCTTCTGAGGCAGATATAAAAAGATACTTTCACAAATATTTTTTCAGGTTCCATTCATAGGCGTCAGATGACCAACATATTTTGATCATCCGGCTCCTGAATTACAGAAATGTGCCCTTCCCTATTAGATCTTCGATAGCGTTTAACACCGATTTTTCCTTGATATAACGTAACTGTTTGTGGTAATTACATGAAAAGCCTGAAAACCAGCTGTGTTCACACTCATATGCGCACTGAACAACTGGAATAGAAAAAAATCGGTTTGTCAGTTGTTTTTGTAATCAGCCTATGTCAATTTTGATCATATTTTCCAAATTTCAGGTACGATGCGCGATTTAAAGGTATTAACAGATTTAAAAAAGAAAAAAAGTTATTTTTTAATTGTAAAAAGTTACTTTAGCGTACTATTACAAGCAAGTTCGAATTTTTTTTAATTTTCCTCATTAATTCCAAAAAATGTCATTTTTGATCAAATTTTCCAAACTTCAAGTGCGATGCGCAACTTAAAGATATTAACCGATTTCAAAAAAGTTTTTGCGTTATCTTTTTAGTTGTAAAAGGAAACTTTTCCGCTCTATTAGATCTAGGATCGAAATTTTTTTTAATTTTCATCATTAATTTCAAAAAATGTCATTTTTGGTAAAATTTTCCGAACTTCAAGTGCGATGAGCGACCTAAAGATATTAACTGATTTCAAAAACCTTTTTTGCGTTATCCTTCTAATTACAAAAGGCAACTTTTCCGCACTATTAATAATGGATTTGAAAAAATTCGATTTTTTCGACCCACCCTACTGTGTAATGGTGGCCGCAGAATAGAAGAATAACAAAAACTATTTAATTCAATAAAATACTTCCAAAAATGTATAATTCAAGCGAAATTTTTCTAACCAGCCGTTAGAAGCTTTGAAATCATTAATACCAAGTTTTTTGTCAATTTTCAATGTTCTTTTTTTGAAAAATGGGTCCTGAAATCGCTAAATTTTTAGATCTGTAATTTCTAAACTATTCTAATAGCATTTCATTAATTACTTCATTCCCAGTTTTGCGACATTTGACACTGTTTTCTAGACTTTCGCCTTTAAGATGTTTCTCAATGTGCACTTCTTTATTCTTTAAAATTTCATTTATTTGCATCTTCCACATCCATATTTTTCTGTTAATTTCCTATAATGCCCATCTTACTATCATCAATAACCTTCAATTTTTCACTGAGTGATAAAAATTTCTTTTTATAAATTTTACTCATGTTCGATTTAGAAAACTAGAGACAAATGGCTGGCGAAGGCAGAAATAGTTACCGCTTTTTTTCTCTGCGTAGACACAGACAGGGAGGAACCATATAAAAAAGATAGGGTTGTGAAGTCATGTGCATCAACATGACCGTATTCAATAAAGATTTTCAAAGTTGATGCGTTTTCACTGTCAATCTCAAAATTATTGCCAGTTGTGAAAAAATACAATGTAAAATAATATTCAATATCCACATTCAAGGGCGTGTGAAGAGAAAATGCGCCTGGGGCAAAGTGTCAATTTGGCGCCCCATCTCCCCCAACTTTTTCTTGTAACATCCCAAAAATGATGCTGGTAGTATAAATTTGGCGCCCCCTAAATTTCCGCGCCCGAGGCGACAGCCCATTTCGCACGGCGCTGCCCACATTGTGCGTGTGAACTAGTGCGAAATATAAACGAAGAAACAAAGTTACTCTCAAACTATATCTTAAATTAGTGAAAGAAGTTTCTCACTTCAATTTAACGTACTTTAATTTGTTTATGTTACTTTCGCAATCGGCTTGCGTCACTGCGAGAATAAATACACGTGTACACAGAGTTTCTCCAATACCACTCCACAGAAGTGTGTGGAGGGGGAGAGGGGAGGAAAAAGGCGAGCACACTATTGGACGAAAAAAAAAAGTGTTCCTCACTATAATTGTAGCAGCAATGGAGAGAGAGTGGGGGGGGGGCAAAACAGGTGTCTAAAACAAAGGATTTTTTTTTAATGTCGCAATTTGCAATGGACTCGACTTCTTTTGGTGGCCCTACCGGAGTGGATTTCCCTGGCCGTGGCCGATTTTCAGAGGTGACGGTATTCGGAGGTTCGATCTAATATTATTTCAATATGATTCATTCCGTTCTATGAAAAAGTGGCCGGTTGTTAGAGGTGACCGCTCTTCAGAGGTGGCCGTTAATGGAGGTTTTACTGTAAAACAAATCGATTAAAATTTCTGTAAAAAAATAATAAGAGAGAGAGAGACAGCGAAAAGTTTTCGCTTTTGAAAGGTTCACTTAGACCTTATTTGTCAATCATAAACAAAAAATCATCTAGGGACACATCAATGGAAAGGGTTGCCCTCCGTGAGGGTCTTTCTAAAGGAACCTAACCCGTATTTACGCAAAGAAATCCAAAATTCGAAGAAATTTTGGTGCGGAGAATTCCGAACGATTAGGCCGATGGGCGCGATTGGGTACAAACTCAGCACCTCTCATCTACCAGCTTCGAGAGCAGAATCTCTTGACCGCTGGTGGGGTCCACTATGAAACTGCAACACTGAAATATTTCAAAGAGTAAAAAGTAGGAATAAAAATATTAACCAAATTTACATATTTTTTTCATAAATTCATATAATAAGAGCACCTTTCACCAAGCGTAAAAAGAAAAAAAATCGAAAAAAATTTCTGTTAAAAAAGTAAGAGCGAGCGAGAGAAAAAAGTTTCCTTTTTGGAAGGATTTACTTAGATTTTATTTGTCAATCATTTAAAAAAAAAAAAATCAAGGGACACATCAAGGGAGGGAGGTTGGCCTCCGGAGGGTCTTTCTAAAGGAACCTAACCCGTATTTAAGCAAGGAATGTTAAGATTCGAAGAAAACAGTGGAAAACTCCGAACAATTAGGTCGAAATTAATGCTGGTATTTGTTTGCTAGACAAGCACCAAGTGCTATAACCCAATTAGTAAAAAAGCATAAACTAGCATTACACATTGCTGGTTCCAGCAGAATTTCCAGCAATTCAAGGTGTGTATTGGCCCACTTTGCTGGAAATAAGCATGAGATGCTTGCATATAGCTTGTGATGCTTTTGTTGTGCAAGCTAGCGATATAACATGTGATGCTAGCTAACATAGAATAGCATAGAATTTCCAGCAATTCATGGTGTGTATTGGCCCACTTTACTGGAAAACTAGCAGGCATAGCAATACCTAGCAATAACTAGCATATTTTTGTTGCTGGTACAAGCATAAATTTTGACCTGGGGTCCCATGGTGAGGGTCGAAAAATTAAAAATGCTTGTAACTCGGGATCTAATTTTCGTAGCGCGGCCAAATTTTGTTTGGTAATTTACTATGAGACAGTGTTAATTTTTGGTGACAGGAGACCCCCCCCACGGTTAGGGTCAAAAAAATTAAAATGCTTATAACTCGCGATCTCATTTTCGTAGCGCGGCCAAATTTTTTTTGGTAATTTATTATGAGACAGTGTTAATTTTTGGTGACAGGAGATCCCCCACGAGGAGGGTCGAAAATTTAAAAATTCTTATAACTCGCGATCTAATTTTCGTTGCGAGGCCAAATTTTATTTGGTAATTTATTATGAGACAGTGTTACTTTTGGTGACAGGAGAACCCCTACGGTGAATGTCGAAAAATTTAAAAGACTTATAACTCGCGATCTAATTTTCAGAGCGCAGGCAAATTTTGTTTGGTAATTTATTATGAGACAGTGTTAATTTTTAATGACAGGAGACTTCCCCCACGGAGAGGGTCGAAAAATTTAAAATGCTTATAACTCGCGAATTATTTTTCGTAGCGCGGCCAAATTTAGTTTGGTAATTTATTATGAGACAGTTTTAATTTTTGGTGACAGGAGACCCCCTCCACGGTGAGGGTCGAAAATTTTAAAATGCTTATAACTCGCGATCTAATTTTCGTAGTGCTTCCAAATTTTGTTTAGTAATTTATTGAGTTATTGCATAGCTTTTATCGCGGGTTTTGAGCGCGGCGATCGAATCTAGAAATTCCGTAACTAGAAAAAACCTAACACTTCGGCTAACGGCGTTTCAGTTCGGCAGACTTGGTTACGGTATCCTTGTATACTTCGGCAGACATTGACGCAGTATTTTTCATATATTTAGAGGATATCAAGTCTCAAACTTATGTTTCTTATTTCACTTACCATAAACCTATTGTTTCAATGATAAAAATTCCTGATTAACCTATATGTATTGTAAGGTAATAAAATATTTTAAACGATATTAACTTCTCATTTATTGAATAAAAGAAAAAAAAAATCTTATCGGTCATCACGCTCAAAAAGTGTAACTTGAATTAATATAAGAAAAAGAAAAAACTTGAATTAATATCAAAGAAAAAAAAAACTACATAAATAAAAAATATATAAATAATTATAATTGCATAAATTGATAAAAAATGCTATGCAGTAGCTTTACCGCGGCAATCCCCGAGTGCCACACGTATTTTTTGTTTAATTTCTGTCCTTAAATAAAATGAATATTTCTATTCTGGACGAAAATTGTGCAATAGACCTGTATGGCATGTTTCCATTTTTTGTTTTTCCAAATATGTACAAAAAATTTAAAGTTGACGAAGCCATATAAATAAGTGAGACATCACAAACATTTTAAAAGTATGTTTAAAATTTTAGAATAGCCAATTTGTTTTCTTATGCTTTACACTGCATTTACAAATTACATAAAAATAAAGGGTTGGGGAAAAACTAATTTCGCTTTTTTTCGTAATTTTCAAACTGAATTTATTTATATAAATTTAAAAAAATCTAATCAGTAATATTTGTGCTGTTTTATTTGATGATCTTTTGCCATTTTTCTGATACAACCATAATTCCGTCACTGTAGAATTTCTGAGAGTTCTGGACAAAAAACAGAACAAGGTGATTTTCACAAGCCTTTTTTGAAGTCAGCTTAACACCCTTAAGAGCGTTCCGAAAAGGGCGGAACAAATGGTAATCGGTCGGATCCAGGTCCGGACTATACGGTGGGTGCATCAAAACCTCCCAGCCAAGCTCTCTCAGTTTTTGCCGAGTGACTAAAGATGTGTGTGATTTAGCATTGTCATGATGGAGGCAACGCCTTTTCTATTGATCAATTTCGGACGGGTTTTTTAATCGCCTGCTTCAATCGCATTAGTTGTTCACAGTAGATAGTTGAATTAATGGTTTGGCCAGTTTCGAGCAGCTCACGATGGTCAATTCCTTTTGGATGTAGATTCAATCAAAATTGCACAGTGGAATCTGGATGCATTGGAAATGTAATCGTGGAAGACTTATTAAAAAGACGTAAGTTTCAATAGCAACAAACGTTAATGAAGAAACATGATATACAGCAAAAACTTCAGCAAACTATGCCGAAAAACAAAAGATTAAAAACATAAATAATTAAAGTCTTAAAACTCAAGCAGCATCATATTTTAGCTAATTACATGCCGTCATGACCAGGCATAAACAGACCAGCTGCTATCAAAAACGTGAGAACGGGGCGAACGTGCTTCAAACAAACATAACGAAAAACATGGGGAAGAAAAAAGCTGTATTTCTTCATTATATACAAATCTGCCCTTGAATATTTACATATTTTCTGCAAAGTCTAAGTTGCCACTATCCGAAGAGAAAAACCTCTGAAAATACCAAAAGAACTACGTACGCCAAGCGCCATTGGCTCATTAACTATGACGTCAAACATCGATCGCGGCAAGGCTGTCACTGGCGATTCACAGTGATCCAGAATCACAGTAGAACTAGCTAGATAGGATCACTCTATTTACTTCAGAACGACGTTTGAAGCAATGGCGCCGTGCGTACTTTTCAAAACATTGTTTTGACTTGGGGATAATAAAAACACAGGTATGTCATGTTAAATAAAATTTAATAAAACTTCTAAGTCAAATATAACATGACATAACACTTTTCATTCCCAGAAAACACTCGACATCCCCTTCCTTGGCGTCAATCCGGGCTTTACCATCGTTTGTGAACTTCGCCCACGATCTTTTTTATGCATTTTTGTCGTACATGATTCACTTTTCATCACCAGTAATCATTTGTTTCAAATATGGCTTGATTTCGTTCCTTTTCAGTAGCAATTCACAAATGGAAACCCTGTCCATTAAATTTTTCGCTCTAAGTTCATGGGGAACCCAAGTATCGAGTTTCTTTTGGTATCCAATTTTATTTAAATGGTTCAAAAGTGTTTTATGGTAGATGTTTAGTTCAGTAGCAATGTCGCGGAAGAAATATGTCAGTCTACCTCATTTTTTTTTTATTTCACTGACTTTTTCAACAATAGGCCAGCCAGGAAAAGGTTAATCTTTAACATTGAAATTTCCGAAACGAAAGCGAACAAACCATTTCTGACTTTGGCGTTTACTTAAGCACCGATCACCATAAACACCACACAATTTTCAATGAACCTGCGCCTCATTTTTCTCTTTTTGGAAGTAAAAAACTAAAATGTGACGAGAATGATCTTCTGGAATCTCTTTTTAAAACGCAATAGCTTTTGACTGATTAAACAGATGACGCTACCTTTATATCTAAAAATGTTTAGAGACTGTTACCTTTCAAACGCTGTATAGTATGGCTTAATTGAGTAAGTATTATCCGAGATATGCGACTTTAAAGCTATCTATTGGGAAAAAACGAAATTACTTTTTCTCCAACCAAATACATAAAAATTACATAAAAATTTATGATATAACTGAAATGTCTAGTCATAAACCAGAAAAAAATAAGTGAAAAAATATAGACTTCCCATTCTCTTTTCGTGATGTACCTACCACAGAGTATGGGA
This sequence comes from Maratus speculifer, assembly GCA_964019185.1. NCBI lineage: Eukaryota > Metazoa > Arthropoda > Arachnida > Araneae > Salticidae > Maratus > Maratus speculifer. The sequence continues at coordinate 87,447,281 of OZ025293.1, forward strand.
CAGAGAATCAAGTTTCATACACTGTAATAGCAACTTGTTTAACATGGGATTGCGCATAGACAGTAGCGACACAAGCGGACCACTCAGAAACTACGATCATAACATAAGAGAGGATGCTAATTCGGCGAAACATCGCTTCCTTGGTGACAAATGATAAGGAAAAAAAATACAGCGACGGCTTGTTGCTTCTTGTTTTGAAATTTATGAAAGAATTATGAAATAACTTTGACGTATTTGTCTTGCAAACAATGCATGTGTCTCTTCGTAACATATCGGTCTAATAATTTAAACTTGAAAATTCTAGAATAATATTAGTAAAAATTACGAATCAATATAAGCGCGGAAATCTAAGATAAAAAAGCATAAGCACATGTGCAAAGATAATCAAATCAGCATTCAGCAAGAAGCGCCAAGCAGAATAAGGTTACAGTTAAACAGAAATCACGAGGATAAAAATCGCCAACGCGATGGTTTAGTTTTTAAGTGATCCACTGAGGGCGCTCTTTTCAAGCCGAGTAGGCTCTATTACTACTCTGTGGTAACTACTGCATTGCCCCCAAATGGTCCGCGAACTGAACATCAATATTTTGTAACAGACAATTTCATGGTAGGTTTTTACTGAATATGCACTAAAATTGACTTCCAAAGGTGGTTACTTGGCAATTTGCAAGAAAAATCTAAAAGAAAAATTTCTCTCAGAAAATTCTGATGTTCAGCTGGTGGACCATTTGGGAGCCCTGCTACTGTGTTTTTGACACCCATTCATAATGTATGGCTTAAATGTATTTTCATTTAACAATAATTTCATCTACATTGGATTAAATAAAAATTACGAGTATGTTATCATTGTTTCTTAATTGATTAAAAATTATATAAGAATTACAAATTTAAACGAAAAAAAACTATGTCAATGTAAAGATAACGTTTATTTCAAATAATAAAATATACGCTTACTGATATTAAACTTTGAAAAAAACTAGAAAAAATCAATCACTTCTTTCTTCATTAGCTTACTGCTTTTTCTTTGACAGCTTAGTCATTAACAAGATTAGAACAGCTTCGTACGAAAAAGAAACGAGCTAAAAATAATCTAAAATTAAAAATATAGATTTGCTAGGAAGAGTCGAAATGTTCAATCTTTTTCCGAATCAGAGGGTCACTGATCCATATCGCGCAGTGTGATTAGAAGAGTACTGTCATATCTACTTTGCCACCAACTCAAGGGGAAAAATTGGATTTTTCGCTCGAATTCCCGCCCGTTTTATTTCTTTTTTCGGTTAGTATTTTTAGAGTCTTGATATAAAAGTACCTTTCGCCATTTTTTTTCGTTTTACAGTATGATGAAACACAATCAAAAAAGAATTATACATTACTGTTTTAGAGCAATGTTGGCGAACTTGTGTACATAATGTCGTTTTTTTTAAATCTTTTTCATGATACGAATTTACGCTAATAAATAATCAATTATTATATAGAGTGTAAGACAGGTTTCATTGTTTAATTCCAATTTTAATCGGAAATTTGAAATTCATACCTGAAATTTCAAAATAAAAATAATTAATTTGTGTGAACGCTAAATGTCTCTTATTAAATAAAGCCTAAAATACTATTCCTAATTCCTAAACTAAACATTTCTGAAAAAATGGATGCCTAACTGTTTTTTTTAAATTCCGTTACACATATTAAAAGGCAATTGAAAATAAATAATTTTCATACAGAAATGCAATTTGGACTAAATGCTTCTCATGATGAAAATGTATTTTTCAAACGAATAAAAAATTAGTTTTGATATTTCATAAGAAATGCAATGCATTCGCATGTTTGACTTCAATCATGCATTTTTTTCTGATTTTCAGATTAATAAGACAAAACTCATTTGAAAATCAGAAAAAAACGCACAACAAGCATTTGACAAGCTTGACAACAAGTTTGACAAGCGGTGCAAAATTTTTTTATTATTAATTTATAGGGCCACGCAAAAGAATTCCGTTACATAATGGTATTGTGGGGAAGCATTGTTTTCGACGTATTATAATCATGGTAAATTATTTTACATATAACGAAAAAGATATAGGTTGCTGAGGTTTACTGCAAGTTTCTTCTTGTATAATAGAAAGTGTATATTATTTACAGGGACACACAAAAGATTAAGGATGCTATACTATTCCCCCAATATTGTATGTTACAGATGATTGCTAGGAGTACATTTTTAGTGGGATATAAGGTTTTTAATGTAACTAAATTTTTGCAAGTGACATTGTGCGTATAATTGCTGTAGATCCTATATATCGTAAGACAAATATTTTCAAAAGTTTACACAGTATGAAAGAAAATAGCTTAAAGGTTTTTTTTTTCAAATAAGTTAAACATTTTAAAGCTGAAGTACATTTAGTAAATCTAGATATGTTTCTAGAATATAGAAATAATAATAACATATTTTGTCTTAATTCTATATTGAAATTTTTAATTTATGAGGCGTTTAAATAAAGAGAAAATGTCTGCATAAATTTATAGATGGAAGTCTGAGGTTACAGTTGAAGCTTCACAAACTTAAGGATCTATCACATGGTTCGTAAGGGTACCGTTGTATTCCAGGTGATATATTAGCATTTTCTTATAAAGGAAATAAAAATATTATAAATTGTCAAAATTTCGACTTCTTTAATGAAACGTTTTCTATAAAAAAAATTACTGGTACAAAAGAATTCCCCGCTCTGAAAATTCCAATAGCCGTACGAACCTTGAAACAGCTTTGAGCGCTGCTGGGTTAATTTCTTCAAAATAACAAATGTCACATTGGCACGAGTACTTTGTAAGGAAAAAAATTCTGTTTAAGATATACAAGAAGAAATGCATTAAACCTTTTTCAAATAAAATCGGTCGAAAATTCCGGTCCCACTGTGACATTTCAGAATTAAAATTAAATGGTAGGAAATTCAACGATCAGAGCTCAAAGGGTTAATAGTTCCATGACATATATGTACTACAATTTATATAAAAAAACATTGTATTTCATTTCCCTATCCTATTTCAATATCCTGATATAAATCAAGGTTCTGGAATTTTTTGGCCAGGCACAAATATTTTCTCAGAAAATCTCTGCTTAAAATAATGCGAAATCCTGCGTGTTTAACCAAGATTTCTCTCATATAAAACAAATTGTTAACACTCCTTGAAAATTCCCTGATCCTTACGAACCATGATAAATATATAGTAGAGATTATTTTTTTAAGTAACAGAAATTGAATAAAAAATAATCGTTGAGCGACTGCATTTTTAATTTAAATAGAAATGTCTACTGTTGGAGCTTGTTTGATAAATATTACATTCAAATTTAAATAATATTGTTATCACCCTATAAAAACTATATTTTAAAAAGAGTTAATAAGCAACATAAAAATTTCTTGTAAAATTTTTTCAAACATAAAAAAAAGTAGCATAATTACTCGATTAATAGTTTCAATTTTCATGCACGTAGTAAAGTATGGAAATAAAGTTTCGCTTTAACATTAGTGTGACACTGATGTGATTAATCAATCTTTAAATTTAGTACCACATAATACCTAGAATGCACAAATAGCGGAAAGAAAGAATCTGTCATTACATTAATAACTTATTACAGATCTATTTAAATTCAATCTCGAGGAACTCCTAAACATTTAGAATTCTTACTGGAATATTTACTTTTTTATTTGCAAATATCTGATATAAAATAAATCATAGATTTTTGTAAGAAAATTCTGATATTCTGCGAGCGCCATGTTGGCCAGACCTCTCATATCATACGTAAAATAAATTATTCAAAATACAAACATTTAAACGTAAATTTTGAATATGAACCGCTTCTCTGATTTGCCTGTACGTCGTAAAGACAGCGCAGGACTCCCACTGGTCCACTTTTTGCAAACCAGTAGTTTTTAAAAATAATTTCTTGGTAGGTATCTGGAACAATTCCACGAAAAACGTTACACTGTTAAAAATTTGGTGCTAGGTTGAACCAATTTATGGTGCTGCAGTAGATTCTACCATAAGATGGTGAAATGCTGCTCCAACATTTGGTGCTAAGGTCGAACCATAAAGTGGTGAAATGTTGAGCCTTATAAAATGGTGAATTGTTGAACCATTAACTTTAATAGAACACATTTAATGGTTCAACTTTTCACCAACATATGGTTCAACCTTTCACCAATTGATGGTTTAACGTTAGCATCAACTTATGGTTCAACCTTAGCACCAATAAATTATAATTTAAGGTATAATATTTATGACTTTTCCAGTTAATTTTTATTTGAAGATTATTTATGCGATTAGAAACATAATTACTTAGAAAATTTAAATATATTTCAATTTTAACAACCTCCTCCCTCCAATATGAACTGTACATAGCACAATTGAAGTTTTTACAAATTTTATGCCTTTATACAATGGTGTTATAAATATTTAAAAACAAAATCAATTTTATGACAATTGAAATACATTGAAAATTTCTAAATAAATGTAGCTTTCAACTTTTAATATAATACATAAACAATCTTCAAACAAAAATGAATCACAGGCAGTAAGTATACACGCTAAATTATTATTTAAAAAATGAAAGCAATTTATACAGGGGGAAAAAACATTGGAGTGTGAGAAAGGCAAAGATCAACTATTAACCCCCCTCCCTTTTTTAACAATATTAAGCGATTCCTTCCAGTTCTGGCAGATTTTGATAAAATGTGGAAAATTTAAAAAACACAATTATTATGCATTTATTTCTTTTTTTAACATTAAAAAGTTTATGAGTAATATTAACAAGTTTATATAAAGTCCCCCAATTTTTATATTTTCAGACAAATTGTAAAAACCACAAATAAAATTTTGAAAATTTGTTTAATAAAAATAGTTCAGTATGTCAGTATCCAATAAAAATATTATTTAAGGAAAATAAAATTTTTAAAAATGTGTTAAATAATGAATCATATTGTTAATTTCTTTTTCTCTTTAATTAATAACCTGATAAGGAGCAATTTTAAAAAGTTTGATATTCAGTTACTTTAATCCTTAACTGTCGTTAATTGCTAACGTCCACAGTGCAGATTACACAGTAAAGTGAAATGAACAACATTTCTTTCACAGATGTTACAGCAATATTAATTATTTTTAATCTTCCCACAAAAAAATATTATTTGTTAATCTATCAAAAAAAAAAAAAAAAAAAGGATAAAAGAACATAATTTGCTGTGGATAAAGTTTTAAGTTTAAATACATATTCAATTTTTATGTGGCTCTTATCATAAGCAAGTTTTTTGAATGAGTAATCATTGGAGAGGACTTAAATTTATTTCTTTGATAATATTAACGAGATTTCAGCTCAGGCACAGTTACATATTTCGAAAATGTTAGCGACATTTTTACTTTGTTTCATTAGCAGATTGCCCATATTTACATAGTCATACGATTTAATTTAAGTCAGAAGTACTTCCTACGTGACCTGTGAATTATATGTGACACTTGACATCATTTCGTCGCACAACCCTCACATAATCAAAAGTATATAAATTTTTCGCCTAATTCGAAATATTCAATTTGCATTACTTTACCAATTAGTTTGATTGTGCTAAAAAAATATGTTTATCTACGTATCCTTTACCGTCTGTTTATTCTGTTAAGCTGTTTAAATGAAAGACCAAATGTTATTACCAATAAGATTATCTGAGCGAAAGTTGCTTGCTGGTTGTCGGCATAGTTTTCTTAAAAGGTAAAGCATTGGCACTGTAAGACAAGGTTCAGGATTCGATTCCCATACTGGGCATTTTTTTAAAAACAAACTTCAGTTAACCCCTTGAGCTCTGCTGGTAGAATTTCTACCACAAAATTTTAATTCCAAAATATCACAATGACACCAGAAAATTTGACCAGATTTATTTCAAAAATATTTAATGCATTTTTTCGTGTTTATCATTAACCGGTGTTTTCCTTTTCAAAGTACTGGTGCCAGTGTGATATTTGGAATTTTGAAGAAATTTGTACCCCAGAGCTCAAAGGGTTAAACAATCACAAATTATGAAATCCCTCGTTCCCTCAAGATGAAAAAAAAATGCAGTATTTAATATTATAATTTTTTTTCAAATTTAACTTTCAGTATTAGAAATGTCATATTCATTATTGACACACATAATTAAATAATCAAAAAATATTTTCCAGGTTTTTTTTAGTAAATTTTTTCAAATCACAAATTATGAAATCCCTTGTTCCCTCAAGATGAAAAAAATGCAGTATTCAATATTATTTTTTTTTCAAGTTTAATTTTCAGTATTAGAAATGTCATATTAATTATTGACACACATAATTAAATAATCAAAAAATACTTTCCAGGTTTTTAGCAAATTTTTTAACCCTTTCCGGCGCGGAGAAATTCTGTTACTAAAATGAGAAATTATCAACTGACACCGGAATTTACAAACGATTTTTTAAGAAATCAAGAACTCCTTAATTTAAACTTTTATTGTAAAAGTAAGATTTTATTAAAATACTATTGGTGACAATTGCAAGTTTGGAATTAAAATTAGGTGTGTCCAGACCGGACACACTGCGCCGGAAAGGGTTAAAAAGGGAATAAATGCTGAAATTACTTAAGTAAAATTTTCGAAATGTTTAACTATTTATGGTCTGAAAAGATTATTTGTGAAAAAAAATAATACGTCAGTACTTGACATTAACTGGAAATCAAATTTTGCAAAATGTAGATAATAAATAATATTGTTTTTGCACTTCCCCATACATTATCGTAGAATTCTACGAGGAAGTAATTCTCAGTTATGGTATTAAGAAGAGTTGTTTCGTGACTGAATGCTTATTTATAACATTTATCTAAGAATAAAAATATTAGTACTGTGAAGTGTCTAATTATTTAAAAGGTAATACTGTAACCCCCTCATTACATCAGGCTTCGTATGAAAAAAAAGTGCAAATCTCCAAATTCACACATAACCAGAACTTTGAGAAAATTACAGAATAGATATATCTGTATAGAAAAATTTCTTATTTCTTTCTAAAATAACAATTTATATACATATTATAATTTTTGCTATGGAAAAATAACAATATAAAAGTAAAAATCAATTGAAATAAAAACTATGGGAAAATAAAGTTAAAACCTAAGAGGAGCACCTGGTACAAGTAAGTTCTAAAATCTGCAAGATCTGTCACCTGTCTCAATTTTTTTTTTCTACTGGAGTGGAGCACATTAAACTTCAACATATCTGAATAAGCAGTGTGAAAGGCAATGCGTATTTGGAACGAATAAATATGTTTTATCTAGGTGACAAATTAAATGTTATATTAAATTAAATGTTTATATTTTAAACTATATGATTAACACAAACTACATTAATATTTGAAAGAAAAGAAGAACACAAATTTGAAAATTAAACATTTATTAGAAAAAGAAATTTCATCTATACATTCATCCTATAATATCTTACACAAAATAGTTTAACTGTTAAGGTAATTTTTGCATTTTGTTACAGCAAAACATACTGGGTATTAAAGATTTTTCTTACACAAAACAAATTACACATGGGTATAGCAGTATTTCCTTTCATTCAGTAACTGTGTTACCTTTTTAGTATTTATAAAATTTTATATAAATAGGTAAAAAGTATAGTAATATAATAAAATCTTAATCATATATACTTGTTAATAATTGTATAATTTAACCTAGGGATGCACAACCTTTCCAAGAGAAGAACCACTTTACAAATATGTCTGGGTGATCGAGGGCCAAATCAATAACACAGAGAGCATTCTTCGAGGAGGTGATCTGTGACCTATAATAAGATAAAAAATATGGTTTCAGAGGGAGGGGGGGGGGGGGGTAACAACACTAAATTCATTGACCCAGTCAAAGTATCCAATTCATTTAGTAAGTATATAAGCAACAGTTTTTACGTTTATATATATAATAGATATTCGAAGGATTATTTTAAAGATGTAACAGCATTCTTTAACTTTTCGGGAGACTAATTTTTTTTTCATTAAAAGCGCTAAAAACAAACAAGTGGCTAGTGCCCCCCCCCCAAAAAAAAAGTAAAGAAAAGAAAAAGAAAAAAAAAGATATTTTTACGAAGACGAGGAATGTGCTGATAAAAATGCGTTTTTTTAAGCAGCCAATTAAGAAAATTCGCGAACTTTAAGAAGCCAATCCACAAAATTCACGATTTTTTCATCCTTGATTGTCGAAATTCACGGTTTTCCGATACGTGATTCTTCCGAAACTGATCGACAAAATTGGAGATTTTTTTTTTTGGCCTCATCGATAAAATTTTATATTTCTGTACTCTAGATCAACCGAAATCACGATCCATCAAGAAAATTGGAGATTTTTAGGAAGATTTGTAAGAAAGATTTTTGTTTTTGTTAAAATAAAATAAAAGAAACATGTCTTTAACACAGGGGATGTATGATAACACAGGGGACACCAAAGTAAGAAATTGCACACTTGGTGAACACTAAAAATGCAAAAATCTTAAAAATGTGTTTACATTAATTTTTTTCTTCTTGTAAGCAGTAAAAGCTAGATCAAAATACTAGCATATGCTTTTTTCATTTTTATACAGTGTTTTCAATTCCTTACCAGTATTTAACGCCGTGCAAAAAAAGGGGGGTCAAAAGGGGCGGTCGGCCAGGGCGTGGAAATTTAGTGGGCACCGAATTTATACTACCAACATCATTTTTTGCCTGTTACAAGAAAAGGTTTATAGAAGGGCGCCAAATTCTAACTTTGCCCCGGGCGCAACTTTTTCTTTGCACGCTCTTGCTAATATTAGCAAAATTTTTGAATAGGAATACTAAAAAATTACCATTTCTGTGCACCTTGTATATAAACCGGTGCATGTTTTCCCTAAGACGCTGAATACAACATGTGGATCGAATATTATGATAAATCTTTATGAATATACAAGTAATAAGTAAAATAAATGAAATAAATGCATGCCGCTGCTTAATGGTTTGTGTTAGGATTAGGACTCATGAGAAAACATATGATATTGCTATTTGATATCAATAAATATTTTTAAAACGTTTCCAATGAGAGAAAAGTACATATTATAAAAAACTTCATATTTTTGGTATTTTAATGAAGGTGCAAAAATACCTGAGTAAAACTAAAGTATATGGTAATTTAGATTTGAAGGAAAAAAAAATAGTTTTTTTTTTTATAAAAGTTTAATTTTAAATTTCTAAAATTTCTAACTTTTAAGCAGTATGGCACATATTATACAAGGCATACATATGGCATATATATATATATATTATTTCTCCATTGTAAAAATAAGGTTTTAATTGTATTAACAAGCATAAATGTAATACATATTCTTGATCATAGTCTGTTGAATCAAAGATGACACTGTCATTTCTGTAAAGCAATTAATATGATCAGTTTGTATAATTTATAATATTTTAAGATTTTATTTTTTGAATTTTATATCATGGTATAATTTTCATTAACATATATTTCAATTGTCGAGTGAGGGAAAAGCTGCAACATAAAATTGTCTGTTTATAGTAAAAGAGGAATAAGAATACTTTCCACCTTCATAAAAAAAACTAACTCTAATAATATTCGTTAAGAAAATCTGCATATTTCTTTAGTTAAAACACCATACATAACTTTACATGTTTTAACCACATAATTGCCTGAAAATAAAATTAAAGCCCCTGTGTTACTTCATTGTGTCTTGTATTACCACCATCATAACAACATAAAGGACAAAATGAACTAAAATATAAATATCATTTATGTATTTTTTTTACAGAGACAATATTCTCCACCCCCCTCCCGTTAATGATTTATCATCAAAGTGCAAAAAATTTTTGATTTCTGCTGTTTATTTCTTTTGTTCGAAAAGACAGACATACAAAACTAGTTACATTTATTTTTCGCATTCTTTTATGATTCAAATGAAGAGAAGTAAATAAAATAACACTTTGCATATGAAAAAAAAACTTTATATCAAATAACAATTAAAAGAAATGATTACTATTTAAAAGAATTTTATAATAGCTTTTTGTTACATAATGCATTCAACAGTAATAAAGAACTATTGCACTTGCACTGAAAGGAGGAGGGGTGGGGGGCAGATAGAAATGATTATAAAACAAAACAAAATAACAGCATTATTTCTCTTTATTTATTAGAAAACACAAGCTTCATTTTAAGTATACTTCACATGTGGTTTCTCGAACCATGGTTAGTATATGTGCATACACATATGAATTAAAATAGGAATGTTAAACGTTGGGACTTGAAGTAAATTAGATTGTGTTTTAGACTTAAATAATTTTATAATAATTTCGTGATTTTAATAATTTGTATTTTTATAAAAATAGATAACAGGCTAAAAAAAAAGATGTAGGGGGAAGTGGGGTACATTGATACAGCTTTTTTCTAAAAATTTTCTTGGTGTCTAGAAAGCAGAAATGTCAAGTTATTTTTCTATGTGTTGTCAGCAAAACCTGTGTAGTGTGTTATAAAAATGTACAATCGTTGTTTTATATATTATTTTTGCATGTAATTTAAAAAAAATAAAAAAAAGTAATTTGTATCAATGTGCCCCATCCCCAGGGCAGATTGATACACTTATATTAGTTTTAAAAATACACTATTGATATTATTGATATATTGATATTATTATTATTGATACACTTATATTATTTTTAAAAATTCAAATCACCCACACTTTATTTGCAAGCAGTATTAAAGCAATCAAAGTGAAATGTTTAATGACTTGATGTTCTGGTCATATCTGACACTTCAACCCAAGCATTATCTTCTTTCTTAGGAAAGATGAAAAACTACCAAGTTTTCTCTTTATAAATCGGTTTATATATAGAAAATAAAGGATAATTATATTAAAAATTCTGTTTTTAATATAATTATCATGTGTTGTTCTGCAACTTGTTTCTCTTACGTAACACTTTTCATGTAGAAAATACTTTTTTCTCAGGAGAATTGATATAAATTTGAGATTTTTCAGGCTGCCGTCCTTTTCTTTAATTAGTTCTACTAGCACTATATGGTGGGTAAGTTCGTACGTCTTCTCTTTGCAAAAATACTATAAAATGTTCTAATATAAAGAAATTAAAGCTATTTCACTTCAATAAAAACTAATATTAGAAATTTTTAGCGAAAAATGGTTGGATTAAGAAGTGCATTGTAAAAGAAAAATAATAAAAGGTAATGAAAAAAAGAACTAGAAAAGTATTTAGGTTGTATCAATGTGCCCCAACAAAGACTGTATCAATGTGCCACAAACAGTCATTTTGAATAAAATGAGTCTCAAATCCAATACTTCATAGTTTATCTAACAAAAAAGAATGAGAAACTGATAAAGAGTAGTTTTACTTGCCAGGGAAAGTATTCATTTCGTTTGAAAATACTGTAACAGTTGTATAATACCATTTCAATTGTACAACTCAAATTTACTTTTGACCTACAAAAACAATTAATCACTCGTTCCATTTCAACAAACAACTGAATAATTCCAAAACTTTTTGTATATAGTTGAATGCACTAGTATCACCTTTTGGAGCTCTTGTGAAACTTCCTGTGATGACCCTGTGTGCAGTACAGGGGGTGATCAATGTGCCCCATGTATCAATGTCCCCCACTTTCCCCTACCAAAGACCATGTTATAAATGAAACAGAAAAAAATGATGATCAGAGATGATATCGATATCAAAAGATAACCCCTCCACCCCCTAAAGATATTTTACAATATCATATCCTGGACCGCCTCCCCCCACCTAAAATGATAATGTTATATATGCACAGCCCCTTACTTGCAATAATAAATAATTCAAATACAGTGTTGAATTCAGACATTTTTCTCCGGGGGGACATTATAGAGTTCAAGGGGGGGAGGGAAGTTGCGCTTTTTCACCCTTGAAAACACAAATTTTCAAATTTTTCGGGGAGGGGATGCTATTTCCTGATATCAACACATTTCAAATTTGTAAAAAATAAAACTAGAGGTTAAATCTTGAAATACTAAATGAAAAGTGATTTTAAAATAAAATTTCCGAACTGACATTTGAGACTCTTGATCGACAGATTTATTAACATTGACTACTATAGAGTTGACTCTAAGCCAATTAAAAAAAAAATTAAATAAATATTTCGGACTCCAAGCAGTTTTGAATTCACAGAGTAGACCCGGACAGTCTCCCCCCCCCCCCGGAGGAAGGATACTTTTGTGCCAATATCTTTGTGTTAACTCGTATATCAAACTAAATTTATGTACTTTGGATTAATGTATACTTGATAGCATTTAAAATAACGTTCAATAGTTTAAAAGATAACTCGTTCGATAAACTTAATTTGAGTAGAAAAACTACTTCAAAATATGTAAACACACTACAGTCGAACCTCGTTAACATGAACCTCAAGGAGAATCAAAATTTTGTTCATGTTATCAGTATTAATTCTTTGCATTCGTTTTTTATAGGGGTACTGTGAAAATAATTCATGTTAAGCGTGTTCATGTTAACGAGGTTAAACTGTAATTGAATTTTGTCAAAAATTGTAATTTGGCGGGAAGTACTTTAATATAGTCTTAGTAACATTTATTTCCGAATTAAATAAAATATTATATTTTTAATCGGTATTTAGGAAAGATTTAAAAGCATTATAATAACTATGGGCCGTAACTAAGTTTTATACTCCGTGCCGCAAAGTTTTAACTATAAAGTTTGAATTTAGTTAATATCACACCCTTTCAGGCAGAGCAATGGACAAAAATAAGCAAGTTTTAAAATAGATCAACCTAGGAATAATCGCATGCAAAACCTCCGTTTTACTGAAAGCAATAGATAGGCAGCCATGTTACAGGATTTCTTCAATATGTATAAAAAATAAAACTAATAAATAAGAATTGATAAACTTACTTTAAATTCAGAACAATCCAAACATAGCAGACACTGGCATCCATTACTGCTTCGGTTCTTTACTAAAAGCGGCGTCCTAGATGTGCGCAGAAATCTGTGTTTTGATAGAATCTTAGGTTGCACCATTTCTTGGAATAAGTATAGGGATATGTGGGTGTTTTTCAAAAGTATACCATAAAATAAAGTTTTCGAAAAATAACCCAGCTAAAAATGAACTGCAGTTTTTTTGTAGAAGTGAAGTGTTTTTGAGGTTTTTTAAAAATTTCTCTAGTCTTTCTGTAGTGGAATCTCAACTATAAAATCACTTCAGTTATTTTGTAGTTAATTAAAGGTGATTTTGCAGTAATTTATTTTAAACATTCTGTGCGCTATTAACTTTGAAAACACTGTAGTTTTTATAAAGCCATTTTATAATTAAAAATAAAAAAATATATAAGACTTTATAACCGTAGAATCACTGCAGTGCATTTGAAGTTATTATCCAACCATTAATTTTAGAAGTACATTTTCGATGCATCTCTCGTATAACTGTAGTTATTGTCCGATAAATTGACAGAATTTAATCGGAGAAAAATAATTTCAAAAATGCTTCAAAATCGAACTAGGGATTTCTCATCCCATCGAACCACTTCCGCAGTAAAAAATTTATTAGTTTCTACTTTGTTTTGTTACTTGGAAATTACAAGTTATAATACATTAAAATCCATTTCTTTTTTTTAATGCAGACATAGGCGTCCCTATCTATGCTTCCTTCCCCCTAACTTAAAATTCTTAATTCCTTTATTATTTTAAGCTAAGAGAAAAAAAATTAATTTTACTAAATTACATTTCGAAATCCAGTGAGGGGTAGTATGACTACCTGTGCCCCCTGCATACAATGGAAATTTCTTAGTTCCTTTATTTTAAGTTACTCTAAATGAATAAATTTTGCGAGGTTTATCAAAATCAGAGAAAAAATATATTAAGTTTCAAAAGTTATGAGGGACAATGGGCCTTTCACTCACCAGCCCCTTAATACGAAATTTCTTCTTACTTTTTATTGTAAATTTCTTGAAAATTATACATTTTACTATGCTTTTGAAAATATCATAAAAGAAAAATTTTGTTAATGTATATATATTTTTTTTTTAATTTAGGAAGGGGCAAATACTTTCTTCTACCTTCCTCCCCCTAACAGAAAATTCTTAGTTCTTATAGTTTAAGCTAAAGAAAAAGATTGAATTTTAGTATTTTTTCAAAAATCGGAGAAAAAAATTAGTTAAATTTCAAAATCGAGTGCGGGAAAATGGCTCATCTATTTCCCCACCCCTCACGGAAAATTCTTCTTTTCTTTATTTAAATCACACTAAAATAATAGATTTTATTATGCTTTTGTGAATTGGAGGAAAAATTTCTAATTAAATTTCAAAATCCAGGGAGGGGCAATGAGTCTACAACCCCCTCCTTAATTGAAATCTTCTTTTTCCTTCTTTCTAAGTTACTCGAAAAATTTACATTAGGTTTTTGAAAAAAAAGAAGAGGAAATTTTATTTAATTAAATTTTAAAATCCAACGAGCTCCTCTGCTTCCTGACCCCATACATCTCCATCTTCATAACTGAAAATTACTTGCAATTAATTTACTATTACTTCATTTTGAAATCGACATACAAATATTTGAATCATCAAATAATTTTTTAAATCGCTCTTTAAAATTATTATTCGATCTAAACTTAATGAATCGTAGAAAGAAAAAAAAATACTTCATCAGTTAATTGAAGTGTATTTTCTAATTATGTATTCATTTTAAAAGCACATCAAAGTTTCTTATTTCATGCAAATATTAAATTATTAAAAGTGTTTAAAATTATTTTACAAGTCATAAATATATTGAAAAATTTAGTCATTTTTTATATTAAAATTTTAAAAAAAATCAGAAATTTACCTTTGTAAAAAATTATTTACCAAAGAAAAAAAAAAAGAAAATTAAATTAATAGATAAGTTAACAACCAAATATATCTACATAATCATTGAAAACTTATTTTACATTAAAAAATAAAAACGACATAAAATGAGTCATTATTCTAATTCAAAGTTATTAATTATGAATTTCTTATTTTATAAAATTAATTTTTCCTTTTTACAAATCATAGAAGGCGGCAGCCTTCAAGTGACGCAGCTTTAAACCTACCATCGTCAAAACCTACCATCGTCATAAGGGTAGATGCGGAACTTCATATATACAGCTAACTCAACATCAAAGGAAATCGGAAAAGCCGCCTTCTAATAACTCAGCAAATATTGGTCAGAATGGTCCAATTTTTTTAATGTAGTCTTATATTCCCAGTCTAATCCTATCCTATAATTTTTACATTTCTACGTGCCGTATATTTTTAGATCTCGATAACCATTTTTAAACTGAAAACGATGGTGTTTGTTCCTGATAATGAGATCTAGAAAACGGGCTGGGAGATTTTATTAAAACTTATATATAATATGAATCTCTTTAAGATAGAGGGAATAAGACTTGCCTTGTTTCTAGGAAAACTCTTGTTTGTTATATATTGATCTTGGAAAATTGGACTATATTAGCTCGCGGATTACATGTTATTCTATGGGTTAGCAGACGGAGACACTGCAAAAAGGCAAATGTAGTAATGGTCACAGTTAAAACACCCGCATCGAAGCAATAAATGTTTTTGAAACTACAAAAACATCTTATCATGCGCTTTAAAACATTCAATAAATATATACTAAATCAAATTTCTATTTATTTTGCCTTTATTTTTCGTAAAAAGAAAATATTACGTTTCTTACATTGGATATTTTTGCATTTTGTGGAAAAAATATTTTGAATCCTTTTTTAAAATAGGAAAATATTTTTTAATTATACATATTCAATATACTTTTCACTTATGATTTTCTTTTAAAGTTTACAAACAAAAATTATTTTTAATAAATTTGCTTTAGAATTCCATGTATTCATACGCCGTTTAGATAGTTTTGTTTTGAATCGTAATCGAATTCGCTGGCGGTAAGCTTTGTACTTGGCACTTGTTGTTTTTAGCATGTATGTTGTGTAATATGCGAAATAATTGTTATTATGGTAATATAGGTATTGTGTTATTTGGAGAAACTGAAAGGCCCCCTTTTTTGGGTAAAATAATATGGTGAATCCAAGTACACGAATCAAAACAAATTGATTCGTGCTGTATGTTGGCATGAAATATTCAATTTCAGGAGACGAACGTGAAGCTAAACCATCTATAATGAAAAAGAAAGGTAAATAAATATTTTTTGGCACTCATTATTAAAGTATTATTTAAAAAGTATAAGTGATGTATACATTAGTTAGCATGTTGATTTGATTTTAAACTATCACAGAATGTGTAAACTATTGCTAAATTTTGGTAAACAAACAATATTTATAATTGACCAACAGTTTAACCAAGTGCTTGTGAATTCTAAAATTCTCAAAATAGATTGTTTTTAAGTTTATAGATGTCCTTATTATATGAATTAATTAACAATAATTATATGAATTAATTAACAATACTAAGTTTTAACGTGTTGTAAAAATTGTGCTTTTTTATTTCATTTATTAATTTCTGTGATTAATAACCTAGGATGTTAATTTTTAGATTAAAATTGCTTGAATATGTTATTCAAAATGCATTTATTACTTTTTCTTATGCATTTTTGTCGCTATTAATTTTCATTTTTAAAACTGTGCCTTTTTAGCTTAGCTTAATGGCCAGTAAATCCAGGTTTTAAACAATTTTTAAAATAAGTAAGTGCACTTATTATTGGAAATTGTGAACAAACTAGTATTTATCAACAAATTACAGCAGTATTTTGATAATTCAAAAGAAAGTAATGAAGTTAATTTGTTCTTACATGCATTAGTGACTGTGCCTATAAAGATTTCAGAGATTTAAAAACAAATTAGTTGCACTCATTGTTTTTTTTCTTCATGTACACACAGTGCTTGTACAACATGCATTAGTGATTGCATTTTTAATTAATTTTGTGTATTTTACGGATTGTTGCACAGCAATTTTGCTGCAGCCTGAGTGTTTTGTTTTTGTTTTGTTTTCATGTGCTCTAAGTGCTATACATGCAGTAGTTGGACTGCTTTAACGAGTTTTATTTTAGCGAGTGAGAGTTTTAGGCCCTTTTTTTTCTAATATAAACGTTATTGTTTTAATGTATTTGTTTCACAATATTGTCACTGGATTTTTTTAGTTCAGGTATCACTCATTTCTTCCAGATATTGGGAATCTGCATGTTACCGCATAGTTTGCTGCATCTGTTAATTTTTGTTGTTTGTTTTCATATGGGCATAGTGCTCATACATTTGTTATTGACTGCGGCTTTGAGAAATTTCATGTGTTTTAGAGACCATTGCATAAGTTTGCTGCATCCAGTAATTTGACATGCACCCAGCTCTCATTATCCATTAGTGACTGTAGCTTTAACATGTTTCATGCATCCTATTATTTCATTAATAATTTCGAAATTCCATGTTTATATTTTAAAATGTTATTTAGCAGTTGCCACGGAGGTACTACAGCGCATCATTGTAGTCTGCATTAGATGCTGTTCAAAATAGAATTTTTTTTTTCTTTTTTTCTTCCTAAGAGTCTGATGATTTAAATCCAAGCGTGAAAAAATTTTTCTCAGATCACAAACCAAATACAAAAGTATTGTAATAGTTAATATTGCGTTATAGAAATCAATAATCAAAATATAAAAGCATTAGCTTTACAGCTTAGAACATAGCGTTATTAATAAACTGCATTTATAAATTGGACATCTAAAATGGAAAATCTTAATATATTTTTATAATGTTAGAATTTACAAGCACTAAAAGTTGGGTAAGCAAATAATTCTTAACCAAATATTAATGATAACATTGGTTTAAAAAGAAATAACTTATACTTCTATGCTTTAATAATGAGTTTCATAAAATATAAATTTACCCCCCCCCCTTTTTTTCTATAGATGTTTTAATTTCATATTCATTGTCTCAAAATTGAAGTATTTCTTTCTAACATTCTTTTACAAAAATGTTTGATAATTAACGCTTTTTTTATTTAAAAAAAAAAAGGCCTTGTTTCTACTAATGAACACAAAATCCTCAAATAACTTTGAATCCATTATTTAAATAAATTGCAAACATACCTAAGAAGAAAACATATTTAAGATTAAATTTAATACAAGAAATTAAAAATTTTTAATTCAAATAATGTAAAGTTACTAACACACTAACAAATAAATATTTTAAAATACTAACAGCTAATAATGGGCGATAAATAATTACATTTTTTAGTTTTGTCATTTCTAAAATGTAATTGTTTAAATTCTATTTGAGTTGAACCTCATCCAAACCCTAAGAAATATTCTATCGAACCTTAATTTAATCTGAAAAGAAAAAAAAAAAAAAAAAAAAAAAAAAAAAAAAATCTGACAATACACACTGACAAGCATAGTTGTATAATATAGACGCACACCATGTGCAGAAAATTTTATGAAGAAACAATTTGTATTTATTTATTTCAACAAAGAATTGCATTAAAAAAAAAGTGTATTTCAACAAAGAATCATGTAAAAAACCCCAACATTTCGAGAAAATACCACACGAAAAACATGAATTTCGTCCAAAGACCGCAAAAAAGAAAAAAAAAAAAAAAAAAAAAAAACGTTAATTCAATCCATGAATCGCATAAAAAATACAAATTCCATGAATCGCTAAAAAAAGAAAGCAAATTGCATAAAAAATGGGAATTATGTCCGCAAATTGCTTGAAATGTGAATTACGTCCATGAATCATGTAAAAAAGTGAGAATTATATTCATAAATTGTATGAAAAATGCAAATTACGTCTATGAATCGTGTAGTAAAACATGAATTATGATCATAAATCGCTCAAAAAACACGAATTTTGGTGGCAGAAATCTGAAACGGAAATTACCTCTATAAAACGCATAAAAATAGCGACTTGCATTCATGAATTGCATAAAAAATGCAAATTACATCCATGAATTGCATAAAAACGTGAATTACATTCATAAATCACTCAAAAAATGCGAATCACTTCCATGAAGTGTGCAAAAAACACGAATGACGTTCAGAAATTGCAAAAAATGCGAATTACGTCCAAGAATTGGTAAAAAAAAAAGCGAATTACATTCATAAATCCTATAAAAACACAAATAACGTCAATAAATCCATCAAAAAACACAAATTTTGTCGATAGAAAGCTCAAAAGATGCAAATTATGTCTATGAATCGCATAAGTATAGCAAATTATGTCCATAAATCATGTAAATTGTAAATTACATTCATTAATCGCATAAAAATCATGAAATATGTCCATGAATCGCTCAAAAAAAAAGCGAATTGCATAAAAACATGAATTGGGTCCACAAATTGCTCAAAACGGGAATTACGTCCATGAATTGTTTAAAAAAGTGAGAATTACGTTCAGAAATTGTATGAAAAACACAAATTATGTCTATGAATCGTGTAGTAAAACGGGAATTATGTTTATAAATCGCTCAAAAAACACGAATTTTAGCAGCAGAAAGCAAATGCAAATTACGTTCATAAATCACTCAAAAAACCATGACTCATTCCATGAATCGTGCAAAAAAATACTAATAACATTCATAAATTACAAAAAATGCAAATTAGGTCCAACAATTGGTAAAAAAAGCGAATTACATTCATAAATCCTATAAAAACACAAATAACGTCAATAAATCGATCAAAAAACGCAAATTTCGTCGACAGAAAGCTGAAAAAACATTATGTCTATGAATTGCATAAAAATAGCAAATTACATCCATAAATCATGCAAAATGTAAATTACATTCATTAATCGCATAAAAATTGCGAATTATGTCCATAAATTGCTCAAAAATGCAAATTACATTCATAAATCGCATAAAAAAACACTAATGATGACCATGAATTGCGCAAAAAATGCGAATTACACCCAACATTAAATTAATTTGCGGAAAGTTTTTGGTTTTATACAAGTCTGCCAACAAGAACCTACAAGTTATCCTGAAACCCATTCTAAACCAACAAAAATTTAATGGAAAGATAAATTTGTCCAAGATAGACAAAATAATTTCCATTGACATATATTGACCAGAATCGAAAAATTCCTATTGAAATCTATCCTATACACTCCAAAACCAGAAAGAAAAAAATCCCTCCAAGAGTAACTCAATCTATCTGCTGCAAAATAAAATACATTGAAATGCAACTGAACAAGAACCTGAAAATTACATTTGAAATCAAACCGAAACCAGATTCAACCCCCCCCCCCCAAAAAAAAAAAAAAAAAAAAAAAAAATCCAACCATATCTCGATTTGGGAAAGAAAACTTAATTTCCATAGATACGCGTGGTCAGAAATCTGGAAATTCCAATTAGTCTATGGGTTAGCAAACCTTAATTCAATCTGAAAAAAAAAAAAAAAAAAAAAAAAAAAAAAAAAAAAAATCTGACAAGCAGAGTTGTATAATATACACGCACGCCATGTGCAGAAAATTTTATGAAGAAACAATTTTTATTTATTTATTTCGACAAATTGCATAAAAAAAAAGTATCTCAACAAAGAATCATGTAAAAAAACCCACCATTTCGACAAAATACCACGTGAAAAACGTGAATTTCGTCCAAAGACCACAATAAAAACATTAATTAAATCCATGAATCGCATAAAAAATACAAATTCCATGCATGAATTGCATAAAAAATGTGAATTAAATGCATGAATCGCATAAAAAATGTGAACTACATCCATGAATCGCTAAAAAAAAAGCAAATTGCATAAAAAATGGGAATTACGTCCACAAATTGTTTAAAATGTGAATTACGTCCATGAATCATGTAAAAAAGCGAGCATTATATTCATAAATTGTATAAAAAATGCAAATTACGTCTATGAATCGTGTAGTAAAACATGAATTATGTTCATAAATTGCTCAAAAAACACGAATTTTGGCAGCAGAAATCTGAAACGGAAATTACCTCTATAAAACGCATAAAAATACCGAATTGCATAAAAAATGTGAATTACGTTCATGAATCGCCCAAAAAATGCAAATTACATCCATGAATTGCATAAAAACGTGAATTACGTTCATAAATCACTCAAAAAATGCGAATCACTTCCATGAATTGTGCAAAAAACACGAATAATGTTCATAAATTGCAAAAAATGCAAATTACGTCCCAGAATTGGTAAAAAAAGCGAATTACATTCATAAATCCTATAAAAACACAAATAATGTCAATAAATCGATCAAAAAACACAAATAGAAAGCTCAAAAGATGCAAATTAGGTCTATGAATCGCATAAGTATAGCAAATTACGTCCATAAATCATGTAAAATGTAAATTACATTCATTAATCGCATAAAAATCTTGAATTATGTCCATGAATCACTCAAAAAAGGCGAATTGCATAAAAAACGTAAATTGGGTCCACAAATTGCTCAAAACGGGAATTACGTCCATGAATTGTTTAAAAAAGTGAGAATTACGTTCAGAAATTGTATGAAAAACACAAATTATGTCTATGAATCGTGTAGTAAATCGGGAATTATGTTCATAAATCGCTCAAAAAACACGAATTTTGGCAGCAGAAAGCTGAAACGCAAATTACGTTCATAAATCACTCATAAAATGTAAATCACTTCCATGAATCATGCAAAAAAATACTAATAACATTCATAAATTACAAAAAATGCGAATTAAGTCCAACAATCGGTAAAAAAAGCGAATTACATTCATAAATCCTATAAAAACACAAATAACATCAATAAATCGATCAAAAACACAAATTTCGTTGACAGAAAGCTTAAATGAAAATTATGTCTACAAATCGCATAAATATAGCAAATTACACCCATAAATCATGTAAAATGTAAATTACATTCATTAATCGCATAAAAATCGCAAATTATGTCCATGAATCTCATAAAAAACGCGAATTGGGTCCACAAATCGCTCAAAACGTGAATTACGTCCATGAATTGTTTAAAAAACTGAGATTTACGTTCAGAAATTGTATGAAAAACACAAATTATGCCTATGAATTGTGTAGTAAAATGGGAAGCTGAAACCCAAATTACGTCTATAAATCGCATAAAAATAGCGAAGAGTGTTTTGCATTCATGAATCGCTCAAAAAACACAAATTACGTCCATGAAACGCATAAAAACGTGAATTACATTCATAAATCACTCAAAAGATTCTAATCACTTCCATGAATCGTGCAAAAAAACACTAAGAACGTTCATAAATTACAAAAAATGCGAATTACATCCAAGAATTGGTAAAAAAAGCAAATTACTTTCATAAATCCTATAAAAACACAAATAACGTCAATAAATCGATCAAAAAATGCAAATTTCGTCAATAGAAAGTTCAGTAGATGCAAATTATGTCTATGAATCGCATAAGTATAGCAAATTATGCCCATAAATCATGTAAATTGTAAATTACATTCATTAATCGCATAAAAATCATGAAATATGTCCATGAATCGCTCAAAAAAAAGCGAATTGCATAAAAACATGAATTGGGTCCACAAATCGCTCAAAAGTGAATTACGTCCATGAATTGTTTAAAAAAGTGAGAATTACGTTCAGAAATTGTATGAAAAACACAAATTATGTCTATGAATCGTGTAGTAAAACGGGAATTATGTTCATAAATCGCTCAAAAAACACGAATTTTAGCAGCAGAAAGCAAACGCAAATTACGTTCATAAATCACTCAAAAAAAGCAAATCATTCCATGAATCGTGCAAAAAAATACTAATAACATTCATAAATTACAAAAAATGCAAATTAGGTCCAACAATTGGTAAAAAAAGCGAATTACATTCATAAATCCTATAAAAACACAAATAACGTCAATAAATCGATCAAAAAACGCAAATTTCGTCGACAGAAAGCTGAAAAAACATAAATTATGTCTATGAATTGCATAAAAATAGCAAATTACATCCATAAATCATGTAAAATGTAAATTATATTCATGAATCGCATAAAAATTGCGAATTATGTCCATAAATTGCTCAAAAATGCAAATTACATTCATAAATCGCATAAAAAACACTAATGATGACCATGAATTGCGCAAAAAATGCGAATTACACCCAACATTAAATTAATTTGTGGAAAGTTTTTGGTTTTATACAAGTCTGCCAACAAGAACCTACAAGTTATCCTGAAACCCATTCTAAACCAACAAAAATTTAATGGAAAGATAAATTTGTCCAAGATAGACAAAATAATTTCCATTGACATACATTTACCAGAATCGAAAAATTCCTATTGAAATCTATCCTATACACTCCAAAACCAGAAAGAAAAAAATCCCTCCAAGAGTAACTCAATCTATCTGCTGCAAAATAAAATACATTGAAATGCAACTGAACAAGAACCTGAAAATTACATTTGAAATCAAACTGAAACCAGATTCAACACCCCCCTCCAAAAAAAAAAAAAAAAAAAAAAAAAAAATCCAACCATATCTCGATTTGGGAAAGAAAACTTAATTTCCATAGATACGCGTGGTCAGAAATCTGGAAATTCCAATTAGTCTATGGGTTAGCAAACCTTAATTCAATCTGAAAAAAAAAAAAAAAAAAAAAAAAAAAAAAAAAATCTGACAAGCAGAGTTGTATAATATAGACGCACGCCATGTGCAGAAAATTTTATGAAGAAACAATTTTTATTTATTTATTTCGACAAATTGCATAAAAAAAAAGTATCTCAACAAAGAATCATGTAAAAAAACCCAACATTTCGACAAAATACCACGTGAAAAACGTGAATTTCGTCCAAAGACCACAATAAAACATTAATTAAATCCATGAATCGCATAAAAAATACAAATTCCATGCATGAATCGCATAAAAAATGTAAATTAAATGCATGAATCGCATAAAAAATGTGAACTACATCCATGAATCGCTAAAAAAAAAGCAAATTGCATAAAAAATGGGAATTACGTCCACAAATTGTTTAAAATGTGAATTACGTCCATGAATCATGTAAAAAAGCAAGCATTATATTCATAAATTGTATAAAAAACGCAAATTACGTCTATGAATCGTGTAGTAAAACATGAATTATGTCCATAAATTGCTCAAAAAACACAAATTTTGGCAGCAGAAATCTGAAACGGAAATTACCTCTATAAAACGCATAAAAATACCGAATTGCATAAAAAATGTGAATTACGTTCATGAATCGCCCAAAAAATGCAAATTACATTCATGAATTGCATAAAAACGTGAATTACATTCATAAATCACTCAAAAAATGCGAATCACTTCCATGAATTGGGCAAAAAACACGAATAATGTTCATAAATTGCAAAAAATGCAAATTACGTCCCAGAATTGGTAAAAAAAAGCGAATTACATTCATAAATCCTATAAAAACACAAATAATGTCAATAAATCGATCAAAAAACACAAATAGAAAGCTCAAAAGATGCAAATTAGGTCTATGAATCGCATAAGTATAGCAAATTACGTCCATAAATCATGTAAAATGTAAATTACATTCATTAAACGCATAAAAATCTTGAATTATGTCCATGAATCACTCAAAAAAGGCGAATTGCATAAAAAACGTAAATTGGGTCCACAAATTGCTCAAAACGGGAATTACGTCCATGAATTGTTTAAAAAAGTGAGAATTACGTTCAGAAATTGTATGAAAAACACAAATTATGTCTATGAATTGTGTAGTAAATCGGGAATTTTTTTCATAAATCGCTCAAAAAACACGAATTTTGGCAGCAGAATGCTGAAACGCAAATTACGTTCATAAATCACTCATAAAATGCAAATCACTTCCATGAATCATGCAAAAAAATGCTTATAACATTCATAAATTACAAAAAATGCGAATTAAGTCCAACAATCGGTAAAAAAAGCCAATTACATTCATAAATCCTATAAAAACACAAATAACATCAATAAATCGATCAAAAACACAAATTTCGTTGACAGAAAGCTTAAATGAAAATTATGTCTACAAATCGCATAAATATAGCAAATTACACCCATAAATCATGTAAAATGTAAATTACATTCATTAATCGCATAAAAATCGCAAATTATGTCCATGAATCTCATAAAAAACGCGAATTGGGTCCACAAATCGCTCAAAACGTGAATTACGTCCATGAATTGTTTAAAAAACTGAGATTTACGTTCAGAAATTGTATGAAAAACACAAATTATGCCTATGAATTGTGTAGTAAAATGGGAAGCTGAAACCCAAATTACGTCTATAAATCGCATAAAAATAGCGAAGAGTGTTTTGCATTCATGAATCGCTCAAAAAACACAAATTACGTCCATGAAACGCATAAAAACGTGAATTACATTCATAAATCACTCAAAAGATTCTAATCACTTCCATGAATCGTGCAAAAAAACACTAAGAACGTTCATAAATTACAAAAAATGCGAATTACATCCAAGAATTGGTAAAAAAAGCAAATTACTTTCATAAATCCTATAAAAACACAAATAACGTCAATAAATCGATCAAAAAATGCAAATTTCGTCAATAGAAAGTTCAGTAGATGCAAATTATGTCTATGAATCGCATAAGTATAGCAAATTATGTCCATAAATCATGTAAATTGTAAATTACATTCATTAATCGCATAAAAATCATGAAATATGTCCATGAATCGCTCAAAAAAAAGCGAATTGCATAAAAACATGAATTGGGTCCACAAATCGCTCAAAAGTGAATTACGTCCATGAATTGTTTAAAAAAGTGAGAATTACGTTCAGAAATTGTATGAAAAACACAAATTATGTCTATGAATCGTGTAGTAAAACGGGAATTATGTTCATAAATCGCTCAAAAAACACGAATTTTAGCAGCAGAAAGCAAACGCAAATTACGTTCATAAATCACTCAAAAAAAGCAAATCATTCCATGAATCGTGCAAAAAAATACTAATAACATTCATAAATTACAAAAAATGCAAATTAGGTCCAACAATTGGTAAAAAAAGCGAATTACATTCATAAATCCTATAAAAACACAAATAACGTCAATAAATCGATCAAAAAACGCAAATTTCGTCGACAGAAAGCTGAAAAAACATAAATTATGTCTATGAATTGCATAAAAATAGCAAATTACATCCATAAATCATGTAAAATGTAAATTATATTCATTAATCGCATAAAAATTGCGAATTATGTCCATAAATTGCTCAAAAATGCAAATTACATTCATAAATCGCATAAAAAACACTAATGATGACCATGAATTGCGCAAAAAATGCGAATTACACCCAACATTAAATTAATTTGCGGAAAGTTTTTGGTTTTATACAAGTCTGCCAACAAGAACCTACAAGTTATCCTGAAACCCATTCTAAACCAACAAAAATTTAATGGAAAGATAAATTTGTCCAAGATAGACAAAATAATTTCCATTGACATACATTGACCAGAATCGAAAAATTCCTATTGAAATCTATCCTATACACTCCAAAACCAGAAAGAAAAAAATCCCTCCAAGAGTAACTCAATCTATCTGCTGCAAAATAAAATACATTGAAATGCAACTGAACAAGAACCTGAAAATTACATTTGAAATCAAACTGAAACCAGATTCAACACCCCCCTCCAAAAAAAAAAAAAAAAAAAAAAAAAAAAAAAAAAAAAAAAAAAAAAAAAAATCCAACCATATCTCGATTTGGGAAAGAAAACTTAATTTCCATAGATACGCGTGGTCAGAAATCTGGAAATTCCAATTAGTCTATGGGTTAGCAAACCTTAATTCAATCTGAAAAAAAAAAAAAAAAAAAAAAAAAAAATCTGACAAGCAGAGTTGTATAATATAGACGCACGCCATGTGCAGAAAATTTTATGAAGAAACAATTTTTATTTATTTATTTCGACAAATTGCATAAAAAAAAGTATCTCAACAAAGAATCATGTAAAAAAACCCAACATTTCGACAAAATACCACGTGAAAAACGTGAATTTCGTCCAAAGACCACAATAAAACATTAATTAAATCCATGAATCGCATAAAAAATACAAATTCCATGCATGAATCGCATAAAAAATGTAAATTAAATGCATGAATCGCATAAAAAATGTGAACTACATCCATGAATCGCTAAAAAAAAGCAAATTGCATAAAAAATGGGAATTACGTCCACAAATTGTTTAAAATGTGAATTACGTCCATGAATCATGTAAAAAAGCAAGCATTATATTCATAAATTGTATAAAAAACGCAAATTACGTCTATGAATCGTGTAGTAAAACATGAATTATGTTCATAAATTGCTCAAAAAACACAAATTTTGGCAGCAGAAATCTGAAACGGAAATTACGTCTATGAATCGTGTAGTAAAACATGAATTATGTTCATAAATTGCTCAAAAAACACAAATTTTGGCAGCAGAAATCTGAAACGGAAATTACCTCTATAAAACGCATAAAAATACCGAATTGCATAAAAAATGTGAATTACGTTCATGAATCGCCCAAAAAATGCAAATTACATTCATGAATTGCATAAAAACGTGAATTACATTCATAAATCACTCAAAAAATGCGAATCACTTCCATGAATTGTGCAAAAAACACGAATAATGTTCATAAATTGCAAAAAATGCAAATTACGTCCCAGAATTGGTAAAAAAAAGCGAATTACATTCATAAATCCTATAAAAACACAAATAATGTCAATAAATCGATCAAAAAACACAAATAGAAAGCTCAAAAGATGCAAATTAGGTCTATGAATCGCATAAGTATAGCAAATTACGTCCATAAATCATGTAAAATGTAAATTACATTCATTAATCGCATAAAAATCTTGAATTATGTCCATGAATCACTCAAAAAAGGCGAATTGCATAAAAAACGTAAATTGGGTCCACAAATTGCTCAAAACGGGAATTACGTCCATGAATTGTTTAAAAAAGTGAGAATTACGTTCAGAAATTGTATGAAAAACACAAATTATGTCTATGAATTGTGTAGTAAATCGGGAATTTTTTTCATAAATCGCTCAAAAAACACGAATTTTGGCAGCAGAATGCTGAAACGCAAATTACGTTCATAAATCACTCATAAAATGCAAATCACTTCCATGAATCATGCAAAAAAATACTAATAACATTCATAAATTACAAAAAATGCGAATTAAGTCCAACAATCGGTAAAAAAAGCGAATTACATTCATAAATCCTATAAAAACACAAATAACATCAATAAATCGATCAAAAACACAAATTTCGTTGACAGAAAGCTTAAATGAAAATTATGTCTACAAATCGCATAAATATAGCAAATTACACCCATAAATCATGTAAAATGTAAATTACATTCATTAATCGCATAAAAATCGCAAATTATGTCCATGAATCTCATAAAAAACGCGAATTGGGTCCACAAATCGCTCAAAACGTGAATTACGTCCATGAATTGTTTAAAAAACTGAGATCCAAAGTAAGTTAAATAGATGCAAATAGATACAATGACGCAAAAAATATGTATTCAAATGTTATTTTTGATTTTGGATAGCGTAGCCCAAAAGATAAATCTATTTATTCAAATAAATACATTTCAGTGCATTATATATATTCAGTGAAAGTGATGTATTTAACAGTGTATTGGAAAATGAAAAGTATTGTTTAGATATGAAAATGTATTTAGACAATAAATAAATAAATGGAATTTTAAAACATTGTTTAAAGCCTCGTGAAGGCGTCACTTAAATTTTGATATCATATCTTTTAAGATTCATATTTTGAATTTATGAAAGATGTAATTGATAAAAACTTAATGAATTAAATTTTAATATATGTATATATTAATTAATAGCATAGCGTCACATAAATTTTGATATCATTAGTTTTAAGTCCCAAATTTAAAATTCTTAGATATATAAGATAAAGTGCTGCGTCACAAGCTTTTAACCCGTTCAGGGTTTTTTGTACTGATACATATTTCTTAAATTAACACATTTAATTATATTATAATTCCTAAAAAAAATATATTTTCAGAAAAACCTCTAAAATTCGTTTATTTTTTTTTAATTTGCAAGAAAGATTCAGAAATATTCCCCATTTAAAAAACTCACTACCAAATATATATATATATATATATATATATATATATATATATATTATATCTATTTAGATTTTAAATTAAAAAATGTTTATAAATAACAAATTATTACTCTAACACAATAGTATATTCTTATTTTAAAAAATTAATTTATCCTTTATACAAATATATATTTCTTAAATTAACACATTTAATTACATTATAATTCCTAAAAAAAATATATTATCAGAAAAACCTCTAAAATTCGTTTATTTTTTTTTTATTTGCAAGAAAGATTCAGAAATATTCCCTATTTAAAAAATTCACTTCAAAAAAAAAATAATAATAATAATAATAATAATAATAATAATAATAATAATAATAATAATAATAAATAAATAAATAAAAATTATTTAATTTTTAAATTAAAAATTGTTTATAAATAACATATTATTATTCTAACACAATAATAAAAAATATGTTTTACCTTATCATTAAACGACATAAAATTAATTTTTATTCTAAGTAAAAAATATTAATTACCGACCCATAATTTATTATAGTAAGTACTTCCATGTCAAAAATTTATGTTTTATAAAATTAACACAACGCATGTAATTACATTGTAATTCATAATAAAAAAATTATTATTTTCGCAATTAGCCTAAAAATAAAATTATTTTATTAAATATTTACTGATTTTTAAATTCAGAAGAAAAACCAATTCATTTGCTTTAGCTAATTTGCTAATGTATTTGTTTAATTCATTTAATATTAAATTGTTTTTAAAATACACGCCCATATAAACGAATTACAATAAATAAATAAATAATAAAATAAAAGCACTTTAAAACATCCAATTTTTCTGCATGCCATTCAGCTTTTGCAACAAATAACCTTTAATTGAAATGCCTCCCCTTTATACCTAGCACAACACTAACCGCACAATTCTCAATGGGCAAGTGGTCAAAGCGTGTCTTTCCTGTACCTGGGATCGTCAGTTCGAGTACAACTGTTTCCACAGTCAAAATCTGCCTTTGAAATGTTAAACAGCAAGCTTACCAGTATGGTCAATAGATGGCGCCAGCAGAGCCAATTTTTTGGGTGGGAGGGGCATTTAACTTCAAATTCACTGCAGAAAATGTGTAGTTATGAACTACACATTTACTGTAGTGATTTTGTAGTTGTTGACTTCGAAAAAACTGCAGTGATTTGTGCCAAAATTGTGATTGTCAGAATTCGGAAAAAATAAAATATATCACATAGTCCAAGACCCTCTTAGAGATTTAAGTGGGAATGAAGATAAATTGAATAAAGAAAGAGGGAATCAGCAAATATATGCATAAACAATTGGTCAAATTACAAAAGACATTAATCATCTATCGTAAGTGATTTATGTTAACCCCTTAATGTTCCAATTAAATTTCGGTTTAAAAATTCAAATTCATTATTTCCACCACTTTGTTGAAAAATAATTATTCGTCTTATTTAATGAAAAACAAAATGATACCAGAATAAAACCAATTACACTATCTTTATAAAACTGGTAGGAATCAAACAATTCTGAATAAAAGCCGTGAATCTTGCAGCCCGTGAATGTCTCGGGCGTGACGATTCACGGTATTGGTATTTTAACGATATTGGTCAAAATAAATATATTTGTAGCGGACTCATTTTAGGTGTTTATAAGTATTTTTAACCGACTTCAAAGAGGAGGTTATGTTTTCGACCTGTATGTATTTGTTGTTCACGCATAACTTTTGCAAATATGAACCGATTTTGATAATTCTTTTTTTTTTTTTTTGTTTAAAAGCGTATGAGACCCATGTGGTACCATTTGAATTTCATAAAAATCTGATAATTAGAACTTTTTAAAAATAACAACTTTAAATTTCAAATTCATTTTGAAGCAATCGACCAATTAGAAGTGTTCCTTTTGCATGCTTTTATGTTACACTTACACAGACATTAATATCTTTTCACTGTTATAAGTTTGAAGTTTTTGCTGCATCGTCACTCCACCGCTTTTATGGAATATCTCTATTTTGACCAATGAGAATTCACCATAATACAATGAAGTAATCATTTTCTATAAAAGCGATGGATAGACGATAAAGTAAAAGTTTCAAATTTTTAACAGTGTTCAAAGTGCAAAATCCTAATTGGACGAGGGCCAGGATTCACATAAATTTTGCGCTGTTTGTGAAACGAGATTTATTAACAAGGAAATTTATTTAAAACATTGAAAAATTTGCTAAAATTCAGGCTTCTGATTCGTTAATCTGGTTTCGCTAACAGCGCAAATTCTACCTGGATTCCGGACAAGTTCTCTTATGCAAAAAACCGGAAATATAGCATCTAGGGAATATAGTGTGGAAATCGGCTATCTCTGGGCGTGTTCAGAGCAACTTACAAAAGTAACCAATGTTACCGACCGATTGTAGGGCAGTACGAAAGCAAATTGTGGCATCAATGAAAACTATTCTGTTGAATTCTAGCTCACGTCACACTTCGCTTTGATTTTCATTTCGTACTTGTCTTCAATCGGTAAGTGGTATCGGTAAGTGGTCGGTAAGTAACCGGTAAGTTGTGCTGAACACGCCCTCTGTAACATTTAAAAAAAGCGCTAAAATGTTCTATTATTTAAATGTGCAACAATGCTAATGAAATTTAAAGATAGAAGCGACATCTGCAGGACATTTTTTAAAAATGCAAGAATTACTGCTAGTCTTGATAATGTATCCCGAAAATGCCGCAGATGTCGCTGTGATTGACACTTTGGAAATCAGTAGCATCGTTACACATTTAAAGGATACAAATTTTTAGCACTACTTGCATTGTAAAAAATTGAACCCTTTTGCTGCATCGTGACTCCATCGCTTTTATAGGAAACGATTACTTCGCTCTATTATGAAACAGTCTCTTCGGTCAAAACAAAGAAATTCTATAAAAGCGTTGGAGTAACGATGCAACAAAAGGGTAAAATTTTTTACAGTGTCGATAGTAAATTTTGATTCCATGTATTCCAGACTGTCTCCTTCGAACAATGAAAATTTCTCAAAAATGAAGGCTTATGATTGGTCAATCTTGTTTTGCTGAACAGCGAATAATCCTTCTGGATCCTAACCACTGTTGCAGAGATGCTAGTTTTTTTTCAAAGTACGAAATCTTAGCTGGAACAATTCTCGTATCCACCAAAGTGAAAGATCCACATCGATCCAGACATGAGAATTCGATATCGAAAATCTGAAAATTCATCTCTAAAGAGCCTTACACGTTAAAGCAGAGTGTCTGTGTATCAGGGTGCTTGTTATGCCGGATTCACAAAGTGATTAAAGTACATTGCTATGTGCTAGATTTACATTTGGACAAATATAAATGACGAAAAATTTTGATAAGCTTACCATTAAAGTTAAAGGATGTTTGAAAGTTGAAGTTTGAAAAAGTGTTAAAGTTTGAAATTTAAAATATTAAAAAAAAATCTGAAACCAAAATTGAAAAAGTAAAACCTAGGTTGGTTGTGGAATATCCTCAGCTATCCTATGCAAAAAAAAATCACGTAAAAAGTTTAAAATTTGAGCGAGATATTTGAAAAGAACGCCCCCATAGACTTCACATTATCATCCGGGCCTTTTTCTGTGCCTAGTGTGCGGCCTTAAAGTTTGCTGGATGCGATAAATTTCTGAAATGTTAAAGCTTAAATGGAAAAGTTCTCGCATCCACTAAAGCGGAAATAGACATCGATACCAATCGACATCCTTAAGTGGTTGAAAAGATAAAAATCCTTTCGTATATTTTTTGCTCCGGAAGAAAAAATTATCTCTACACTCTAAAAAATAAATGTGTAAATTAGCTCATTTTACCTGTGTATGTGTGTAAATTTATAAAATTACACACGTGTCGTAATATTTACACATTTTTTTCGCGGAATTTACCTGTTTTGATGTGTATTTAGCTATCTAAAATTAGTGTGAAATTTGTTATCACTTAAAAAACTCACACAACTGTGTAAATGAAGCAAAGTGGTTGGATTTACACAAATTGATGAGTTATTCCAAATCAAACATAATTAAATGTACACATGTATGTGTGTAAATTCCTAAAATTATGCACTTGTCAGAAAAATTACACACTTTGAAAAGTTTTTTACCTGCTTTTATGTGTATCTAACTTATGAAATCAAGTATGCAATTTGTTATCGCTTGGTAAACACAGACAAATGTGTAAATGTATAAAAACATTTGGATTTACACGAATATTCATGTCACACATAAATATGAAAATTGTCTTAGGTACATTTATTGTCAATATTAGAGACCGACCGAAAATTAGATTTCGTTTTCGTTTTCGGCAAAAAATCTAAGTTTCGCCAAAAATTCGTTTTCGGTGAAAATGCCACTGAAAATTCGGCCGAACCGAAAGTCGATCGAAACTATCTGAATTTTAGAAACCTTTTTTCTTCCTTTGGAAATTTTAACCCCTTCGGTACGAGCGTCTTTTACGGAGTTTTATTCTTTAATCACCGGTTTTTAAAAGCAGAAATGTTTGTCTAATTGAATCGGGGAAATTTACGGATTAAATAAGACAATATTTACAATAAAAATGTATTGGTGAGATTAATCGAGGATTATACGCAACTTATGTGGCACGTATACCGGTCGCTCTTTTCGAAGGGGTTAAATATGACTTATTAAATTGATCCGTTTCCGCTCAAATGAGACACTCATTATTTACTGCTAGGAACTTGACTGTTTACAATTATCGGTCATGGTTCAAGATATGAATTAAATTATAAAACAAATATTCACGCGCATATGGCGCTTTTCACCTGCTCTTTAAAAGCTTTGCACAGTTAACAGTAAAAGAATTTTCTTTTATTTGAAACCGCAAAAGTATTTCGAATGTTTTTTCAAAAAGATATATCATTCTATGTCGTTGATGAATTAATTACATTTTATTTCATATGAAATTAAACGTTTTTGTCAGAGGTACAGAGGTTGTCCAGCTAACTTGTATTTGAATGTAGATTTTTCAAATAAGGGCGTTATTTCAAAGCATTCATTGGAAGGCGAGTAGAGGGTAAAAGTCTTTTGGGAGGAGTAGCAGATGTTTATTTAAGTATACATCTTATCTATATTTAAATTTTTATTACACTAACAATAATTATAAATTGTAAAATGCTTATTTTTTTATTACAACTTATTTAATATTAGCTTGATAAGAAAAAAAAAATAGTTTATTTGAATTAAATTCAATGAGAAATATTAAAGAACTGAAAAAATGCGTACATTAAAAAATGAAATATTCACTATTGAATTTTTTCTGCATTATTAATTACATTGTTTATTATTGATAAATGATTAAGAATATTGGTTGTCATAAAGTAATAAAATTTAAAAATTGCATTATTATTATTATTATTTTTAAGCTAATGCACATACATACATATTTATGCATGTTTGTGAGAAATATTCCTCTACACAAATATAATTAATTAATAATTATGTATATTCTTGTATGTATTAATAACTTTAAAAAATGAACATTTTCGTTTCTGTTTTCGGCAGAAAATAGAAAGGTTACCGAAATTCGATTTCGGTTTCACTATTAGTCTCAAATACCTGTTTGATGTTAGCAGCACGTGATCAATAAATTTCAATTTTACTGCAATTTTTTAAAATTTCTAATATGTTTACTATTTAAATTTTTACGTTGCTGAATATGAAATAAATATTTCTTCAAATGTAATTTTTAAAAATTATGTCTCTCTTTATTGTTTATATATTTTTATAATTTCAAAAATAATTTGCAAGCATTTTTCTTTTCTTAAAACTATTGTGTGAAGTCCAGTTACACAAGATTCCATTTCCTTTTGTTTAAATTAAAAATAATTAAATGCTGAAACTTTTATTTTATTTTATTTATTTATTTATT
This sequence comes from Maratus speculifer, assembly GCA_964019185.1. NCBI lineage: Eukaryota > Metazoa > Arthropoda > Arachnida > Araneae > Salticidae > Maratus > Maratus speculifer. Next base: position 87,482,261 of record OZ025293.1, read on the forward strand.
TCCAGCTAATACTCATTAACGGAATTAAAATCTTGCATATAAACAAATTTGTCTAAAAAAGTATATAAATAAAACGTAGATTTAATAGACATGTAATCGAACTAAGCGCTAAAGCTATTAAAACTATTATATATTTAAAAAGAAAATTACTTATAGGTAGTAAAGTCGTTGATAATTTTTTTACTCTTAATTCTCAGTGTACATCTAATACGAAAAAAATCTATTACATTTTAAAACTGTCTTTGAATATATAACTTATTTTTTGGCATGAAAATACTTTTTGGTGTTGTAAATACTAATCTAAAAAGTGTATTAAATATAAGAAATCTATTAGTTTCGAATATGTTATCTCCTTTATTGTATAATATGGGGAGTTCGCACTGATTTATTAAAATAATATTAAAACCAGAACAGCAGAAAATAATATTCGACTGAGAAAAGCAAAAATTTGTTTTAGTATGAGTATCAGGGGTGAGAGGTGTTTCGTAATGAAAAGCTGTTTTAATATTAAAAAAAATAGTTGTATAGTTGTCTGTAGCAGCATACAGTAGATTTATATGTATTTTCTTTTGTTTGAGTTTTAAGAACGCTTAAAAAAAAAAAAAAAAAAAAAAATGCCATTTTTTTCGAACCTTTTAAATAAATTTAAAATTTTCTGTATATAAAATAAATATACAAATTTTATGCAGCAACCATGGCATAACTAATTATTCATATTTTAATTTGTTGTTTTCCACAGATGTCTTTTGATACAGTTAAATTACAAGCAGTTTGTTGAACAAATAAATAATATTAACATTAACTAGTCGGATGTGGCGATTCCAAAACTTTCTTCTATCTCACACATGTTAATATTTTAAAATTCACTATCACAGTGTCAAATTAAATAGAAATCTATGTGCGCCATGGGGATTCTAATGATATGAAATTCCGTGAGTTAGTTCTTGATGTTTGACTATCACAAAAATTACGTAAATCATGGAAAATGCAGCGTAGATGCGCCACTTGTTGGGTGATTTACACCGAAACCTAATTTGCAACAACTTATGTGTCAATATCTAACTGAATCTAAAATTTGAGGAAAATACATGCATTAGTTCTTGAGATAGAGCTATTGTGGAAATCATGAAAAATGCACTATATCAGTGCCATTTGTTGAGCGATTTACACGAAGATGTAAAAACGTCGACTCATGTCAAGGATTAATTGAATCTAAAGTTTGATGAAAATCTGTATCATGTTCCAGAGATTGAGCTAATTCGAAAATCGTGAAAAATGCTGCATAGCTGCGACACCTGCTGAGTAGTTTAAATCAAAAAGTAATTAGCACCAATTAATATCAAGGACTAGTTCAATATAAATTTTTGTTATTTTCAGTGCATAAGCTTTTGAGATAGAACGCCCATAAAATTCGTGTCACAAACAGACAGAGTCACCCACAGATATTTTGTAAAAACATTTTTTGGTATCTCTGACCCCTAAAACGTATTAATCCGTCGAAAACCGGAAATTTTTTTCACGAATCGAATATTTTCTTCTTGTATAGGTAGAAGAAAGTAAGAAGTCAGAAATTGCACGTCAAGCGTAGCAAATAAAGTGCGTTCGTATTATAAGAAATTTAAAAAATATTCTTAGTGTAATAGTATACAATACTTTGTATACAGTATAGTGGTCAAAATTTTTTGTGTGTTTCTGTAAATACTATCTGCTTTCTATTATACAGGGTATAATTTGTAATAATCCTCAGCAACGTATCAATTTCATAAAATGAGATATAATTAAAACGTGCCCCAAATAATGTTTCCCGTTATCCCAGGTAAAAAAGTCAGCAAAAAACCTTTAAAAAAAACCTTCAGGGAAGCTCAAGTTATTTCGGACAAAAAAACCTGAAAGCTACCTTAAGGTAAAAAACCTGTATTTCCCCTCCACATTTTTGTCCGAAATACCTTAAGCTTCCCTGAAGGTAATAAAACCTGCGTTAACCCTTGACACTTTGTCCGAAATACCTGAAGTTAGCCTTTAGCTAAAAACACCCCCACTAGGGGACACCCTGGGATGTGTCCCCTTGGGGGGGGGCAAAATGAGGGTAGAGGAAAAGGAAGTGCATAACATGTATAAGGAATCGCAGGCTTTTCCAACAATATGTCACATGTGGGGGGCAACAAAATTTAGAAAAGTGTCCCTTTCAGGGGGGGGGGATAAGTGAGAAAAGAGAAACTGTTGATGCATAACAAGATTAAGTGGTTACATGCCTTTCAAATGGTATGTCACAACAGGGATATCAGCAAAAGAGCAATGCTTTGAATCCCTCGAAAAATTATGCCCCTTGAAATGTGCACCCTCTTTCCCCCTTTCTTTGAAATTTTTAGATATTATAAATATTTATCAGAACACAATAAAAAAAGGATCTAAAATGATAAAAACGCTACAATTTCAAAAGCATATGAAAAGCAGAAAAAATAATGAAATTCTTCGTTCGTCCACAAGAAAAATCTGCGAAATTCATCCGTCGACCCAATGAAAAAAATCCAAAGAATTTTGTAAATCGATTACAGTTGCAAATTTTTTTAACATGTAGGAACAAAATATTTCAAAACTCATAAATCAGTAATGTGAAAAAAATTGATACAATAATTCACTCTTAATTTTTAAGCCGATTTCTGGTGAAAAATCGTAAAATGGGTCACACTGAATATTGCATAATGAATAATAATTAATGTAAAGAAAAAATATTGCATAATAACATTAAATAGGGAAAAGTCACAAAATGCATCTGCCACAGGAAAGAATTTCAAAATTTTACTGATAAAAAAAGTGTAAACAAACCAATTCAAAATATTTTTTTTCTGAACAAGGTACATAATAGCCCTTTTATAAAAATTCACGCCCTTTTTTTCTTTTTTAGAGCAACACTTCTTTTTTTTTTCTAGAAAGAACATAATTTTAGTATTGATTTGAGATAAAAATATCGGAAGGGGGGGGGAGAAATTTTAAAAAAGGGAGCAGTTGCACCTTGTTAAATAATTTATACATATATATATATTTTAAGTCCATTTTTCTCAATAAATTTTAATATTTTCTGCGACTGATTGATTTTTTGGAGATCTTCCCAATTCACTGATGAAAACCAATCACCCAATTCGCCTGTAATCAAATAAAGAATTTTGCTTTTTTTTTTTTTTTTTTTTTTTTAGGAATGTTATTTCTGTCATTAGGCTGCCAAAAAGCTTTGCAAAATTGTCAATCGTTTTTGTGAAAAAATCGAGAAATTCACCAAACAGTTGGCTATGATGAAAAAAAAAAATACTAGTTTTGCCAGTAAGTCGCGAGGGAAAATAGGGAAATTCACCAACTGTTTACTGGATAAAATGAAATTTTTTGACCATCTGAGGGGGAGGGGGGGGGGTGGAATCTGCACCTTGCCTGTCCTCATACACAATTAAAGTTATTGACCGTAATAGCCTAATGTGAAAAAAAAACCTTAAATAGTAAAAATTGTTTAATAATTAAAATGCTAGCAAAATATGTGAACACTCCCATAAGATTAGCATTAGCTTGCATCAGTGGCGGATCCAAGGATGTGTCATGGGGGTCATGATTCCCCCCTGGAGTTTTTCAAAGAGGGATGTACACTGTACAGTCTAAATAAAAGGTGATAAAACAGAAACGCAAAATAGCATCTAATCGAAAGAATTTGTGCTTTTTTCGAAACTGATCGAGAAAATCCACCAATTTTCTGCTCCTGATCGACATAATTCACAATTTTTCCGCACCCGATCGGTGAAATCCGCAATTTTTGCGAAGCCGATACACGACATTCAGAATTTTTCCATGCGTAATTGATGAAATCCACGATTTTTTTGGGTGTGATCGACGAAATTTGAGATTTTTCCACGAATGGTCGGCGAAATTTGCGATTTTTCTTCACTTGATTGAAAAAATTCACGATTTTCGTGCCCAATCCACAAAATTAGCACATTTTTCCGTTCTCCTTCGATGAAATACGAATTTTTCCGTACACGAACTAAGAAATACGCATTTCTTAATTGAATGATGAGCTATGCATTTTTTCCTGCTGTAAACTGATGAAATCCGTGATTTTTTTCTCGCGATATTGACGAAACTCACGATTGTTCTGCACACGCTCAAAGATTTACTTAATTTTTCCGTGCATCATCGACAAAATTTGTGGTTTTCCGCACCCTTTCAACAAAATTAGCGATTTTTCGTTCCAAATCGACAAAATTAGCTATTTTTTCATTCCGAATCGATAAGATTCTCGAGATTTTTGTATTTGATCGCCGGAATTCATGCTTTTTACGAAGCCGACCATATTTGCAATAATTTCTTTGAGATCAATGGAATTATCAATTTTTGTTCGCCATATCAACGTAATTTGCGATTTTTTTTCATTCCAGATCAATTGTATATCCGCTTTTTACGAAACTGATTGACCATATTTGCGACCTTTTTCGTTCCTGATCGACAACGTTCGCAATTTTTCAGTGCCCTACCAAAAGCGATTTTTTCGTTCCCGGTCGACTTAATTCTTGCTTTTTACGAAAGCAGTCGACCATATTTGGGATTTTTCCGTGCCCAATTGACGAGATTCGTGCCTTTTTCCGTTCTTGTCCATGAAATACGCATTTTTCTGCATCAAACAATAAAATTCGAGATTCTTAACTGACTGATGAAATCTGCATTTTTTCCCTGCAGTAAATTAATGAAATATGTGATTTTTTTTCTCGTGATAAACTGATGAAACTCGTTATTGCTCTGCAGCCGCTCCAAAAAATTTTTGATTTTTCCGCGCATCATCGACAAAATCTACGATTTTTTCCTTGCCCTATCAACAAAATTAGCGATTTTTTCGCTCCGAATCGAAAAAATTCGCTAGTTTTCCGTACCCAATCGCTCTTTTTACGAAGACAATTGACTATATTCGCGATAATTTTTTCCCGATTCACGAAATTGGCAATTTTTGCGTTCCATATGAATTCAAAATTCGCAATTTTTCTGTTCCCGATCGAATAATTTTGCGCTTTTTATGAAGCGATCGACAAACTTGGGAGGTTTCCGTGCCCTGTTAACGAAATTTGCGTTCCAGATACACAAAATTCGCAACTTTTTGTGCTCAATCGACAAAATTTGCATTTTTTCTGAGACATACAGACAAAATTCGAAATTTTTCGAGGGCCATTATACAAAACTCGCGATTTTCCAATGTCCAGTTGACGATATTTTCGATTTTTCCGTGCCAGGTCAACGAAATTCTTGTTTTTTTTGCGCTGTAAACAGACAAAACAGGCGACTTTTCTAACCTATGAACAAAATTTTTTCAAGTATTATAAAAAAATTATATTTTTTGCCTTGCCGATAAACGAAATCTGAGGTTTTTCGCGCCCGATTGACAAAATTCGTGATTTTTGCGTGCCTAATCGACAAATTTCGCGATTTTTTTATGCCCGATCTGCGAAATTTGCTATTTTTTATCGTAATTCCGTTTTCACAATATTTACTGTATTTCAAAATTGTTTCATTAAATCATCTGTCAAAAGTTGTGACCCCCCCCCCCCCCCTGGAGGTTGGGTTGGATCCGCCCTTGGCTTGCATGTTTAAAATCTTAAATAGGTAAGCAAAGAAATTCAACCGCTAATGTTAAAAATTGGGTTACTGTTTACTTTTCGATTTTTATTACAGATTATATAATATATAAAGCTACTTTTACTTTCACATATCTCAAAAGGATGCTCCCACAGATTTAACATTAGCTTGCGAGATTCTTTGTATATCAAAAATTTAAATATATACATTTTTGTATGATGAAAAAACATATTATTCAGTCCGTCAAAAAAAATTGTCTGATTCACTTATTGATTACATGGGAAAAGAAAGCTCACAAGTTTATCCAATAAGTTGTGCTGAAAAATAGGGAAATTCGGCAGATGTTTACTGGATAAAATGAAATTTGTTGACCATCTGCATGGGTGGTGGTGAGGGGGGGGGGGCTGCACCTCCTATGTCCCCATACAAATAAAAGTTAACTGTAAGAGCCTAATGGGAAAAAAATCCTTAAAAAAAATAAAATAATTAAAATGCTAGTGAAAAATATGTGAAAAACATCCCCATAAGATTAACATTAGTTTAAGCATTAAAAATCTAAACTAGTCATGCAAAGAAATTGAGTCACTAATGTTAAACTTATGAGAGCATTCTTTAAAAAAAATTCTCACGTGCATATTGACAATTTCAAATGTTTTTTTTTTCTTGCTTAGAACAGCTGAGATTGAATTCTAATTAGGTTACTGTATATTTTTTGATTGTTATTACAGATTATATATATATATAATTACTTTTACTTTCACATACCTCAAAAGGTTGCTTCCATAGATTTAACATTAGCTTGCGAGTTTCTTTGTATGTCATAAATATATACATTTTTGTATGAAATGACTAACATACTCTTCATTTAACACCCCTCTCCGCCTTTCGTTCTGCCACCCAGGGCATATGTGGGAAGAAAAAAAAATGAAAAAGTCATACAAGTGTTGGTATAATATAGATAAATAAATAATAATAAGTAAGCAAACATGGTACAGGCTCAGCAAAAAAAAAAAAAAAAAAAAAAAAAAAAAAAAAAAAAAGCTGAACTTTCACGGACTTTTGATAAAATTAGCATTTTCTCGCAGTTTTAAGAAAATTAGCACTTTTCTGCAATTTTTTAACGAAATTAGTGTTTTTTGTGAGCATTTTATGAAAATTGTACTTTTTTTTATGGTTTTTCTCAATGAAATTTATATTACTTTGATCTTTTAGCAATATACACAGTTTTTCTCACCATTTTTGACAAAATTCACATTATTTTCCACAATCATTCAAGAAAATTTGAGTATTTTCCGCGGTCTTAGGCCAAAATTCACGTATTTTCCATGATCTGTCGTCAAAATTTGCATATTTTCCAAGATCTTTTGTCAAAATCTACATATTTTCTGAGATCTTTCGTCAAAATCTACATTATTTTCTGAGATCTTTCGTAAAAATCCACATATTTTCTAAAATCTTTCGTCAAAATCCACATATTTTCTGAGATCTTTCGTCAAAATCTACATATTTTCTGAGATCTTTTGAAAAAATTCTCTTATCTTTCAACAAAATTCCCCTCTTTTTTCAATGTTTTAGAAAATTTGCATATTTTCAGTGATTTTTCCTCAAAATTCGCTAATTTTCAGTTACCTTTCTTCAAAATTCATATATTTTCCGCGATCTTTCGTCAAAATATGTGTTTTTTCTTCGATCTTTCAAAAAAATTCGTGATTTTTCTCTGATCTTTCGTCAAAATTAGCATATTTTTGTACAAAATACATTTATTTTCCACGAACTTTCAACAAAATATGTCTATTTTCCTCAAAATTCTCATATTTTTCAAGATCTTTCAACAACAATTGCATATTATCCATGATCTTTTGACAAAAATGGCATACTTTCTCATATTTTTCATGATTTATCAATAAGATTCGCCTATTTTCTGCATTTTTTCAACAAAATTTGCGTATTTTACCGATTTTTCAACAAAAGTAGTGTATTTTCCCCGATCTTTCAACTAAATTCACATATTCTCCACGATCTTTCGACAAAATTCGCAGGATTTTTCTACAAAATCTGAATAATTTCCACGATTTTTCGATAAAACTGAAGTATTTTTGATGATACTTTGACGAAAGTAGAGTATTTTTCCGCAATCTGTTCACAAAAATCACGTTTCCCTGCAATCCTTTAACATAAATTGCGTCTTGTTCAGGATCCATTAACTAAAATCGTATCTCGAGCACAAAAAATCTCGAATTTCGTCGATCGAGCACAAAAAAGCGCGAATTTTGTTGATCTCGAACGGAAAAAAATCACAAATTTTTCGATCGGGAATGAAAAAATTGCGAATCTCGTTGATATGGCACGCAAAAATTACCAATTTCAATGATCAGGATAAAAAATTATTGTAAATATGGTCGATTAGCTTCATAAAAAGTTGGAATTCGGGTGATCGGATACGAAAATCTCGCGAATTTTCTCGATTCAGAATCTAAAAAAACGCTAATTTTATTAATGAAGCACAAAATAAAGCAGATTTTGCGCCAAAAAATTGAAAAATTCTTTGTGCTGCTGCAGGATAATCGTGAGTTTCATCAGTTTATCATAAGAGGAAAAAAAAAATCACAGATCTGATGAATTTATGGCAGAAAAAAAAAATAAAGATCTTGTCAGTCAGTTAAGAATTGCGAATTTCATTTTTTGTGCTCGGAAAAATGCGTTTTTCTTGGACCAAGTAAAAGGCGCTAATTTCGTCGATTGGGAAAAAAATTGCGAATATGGACGATGTCCTTCGAAATAAAGTGCAAATTAGTTGATCAGGAACGTAAAATCACAAATTTTATCGATGGAAAATGAAAAAAATCTCAAATATGTTCAATTGGCTTCGGAAAACGCATGAATTCAGGCAATCGGGTCCGAAAAACTTGCGAATTTTATCGATTCGGTAGGAAAAATTGCTAATTTTATTGCTTAGATACGAAAAAACAGTAGATTTTATCGATGATTGCTGAAAAATTGAAATTTTTTTCAACAGCTGCAGAACAATCGTGAATTTCGGCAGTTTATTGTGAAAAAAAAATCGTGGATTTCATCAATTTGAGGCGGAAAAAATGCAGATTTCGACAGACAGTTATGAATAGTTAATTTCATTGCTAGTGCACAAAAAAATGCACATTTCATCGATCAAGAACGGAGAAAGGCGCTAATTTTGTCGATTGGGCACGGAAAAATAGTCATTTTTGTCGATCAGGCTTAGAAAAATTGCGAATTTCGTGGATTGGCTTTGAAAAAATCGCGAATTTCACCAATCTTGTGCAGAAAATTGTGAATTATGTCGATATGGCGCGGAAAAATCAGGAATTTTGTTGATCAGGAAAATCTTGTTGATCAGCTCCTTTCCCTTCTTGCTCATAAACTTCACATTTTTAATTCAGCATTAGCAACTTACGTTTGTTTTTTAGAACTTTTAACGAAACAAAATTTAGTCTCCCGAAAAGTCAAGGATTACTATTACATGTTGAAAATAATTCTTGCGATATCTGTTATATATACAAACGTAAAAACTGTTGACATATCTTTACCAACTTAATTGGATATTTTGGCCTGGTAAGTGACCCCCCCCCCTTCTCCCGTTTGAGACCAAATTTTTTATTTTGTTTATAAAGGCCACAGATCACCTCTTTAAAATATAATTCTCTTCATGTTACTGATTTGGCCCTTCTCTTGAACAGGTTGTGCATCCCTATCAGAGGTACATTCATTTTCACAGTTCTTATTCTAAAATACAATAAGGCATAAATATACAAAAACAGACAATTAAAAAAACTAAACCACAATCATCCAATGATTTTCAATTAACATTCGGTAAATTCCATCTCCACACCCCCCTAAACAAAATGCTCTAGCTATGCCACTGCCAGCACTGTGTAAATCAGGTAGGTATGTGCCTGAAAAGATAACAGCTGAAAGATTTATAAAAAAGCTAAATTACTTACCGATAAAATGGTATTCCGAATTAAAAAAATTGACTAATTTTTCACAAAAAAAAAGAAAATTGCTTCATTAATTTCTTGCCTTAGACATATGTACAGACAAATCACATCAATTAAAAATGCGCTATTTGAGATTTAAAAAAAAAAAAAATCCCGCTTTGCAGGTTTTTTTATTTAAAGCTATCAACAATGTTTCCAATCAAACAATTAACTCCAGACTGAAATGTCCTGTAGAAAATTGAATATAGCATTCATTGGAAATTAAAAAAAAATTAAAGAAAAAGAAAAACTTGAAAAATCTCCACTCATTAAAGTAACTAATAACAAAAATTTTAATCAATAAAAATATTTTGGTTAGGGGGAACATTTCTTATAAGAAATTTTCGTGATCGATAGGGATCTTTGTGATTCGTAAAGATCGATTTCCCTTTTTTTTAAGTGATAAAGATCTCCTAATTTTAAAAACAGCTTGACATTTAACTCATAAAATACATCCTAAAGGGACTTTGAAATTTTATTTTAATGAAAACATCAAGCAATTAAAAAAAATTAAACAGTTTTATTACAAAGTCCCTTTAGGATGTATTTTAAGAGTTAGTGTCACGCTGTTTTTAAAATTAGGAGATCTTTATCACTTAAAAAACAGGGTAATCGATCTTTACGAATCACAAAAATCCCTATAGATCATGAAAATTTCTTATAAAAAATGTTCCCCCATACCAAAATATTTCTAAATCTACGTGACGATACGTTGTTACCGAATATTGTTCTTGTCTAATGAATCACATATTAAAATAAATTTTAATATTAAAAATATGTATTAAATAACAAATATTTGTAGCCTTCTTAAGGCAATGTATACATCCTTTTAAAAATTAATTACAGTGTGACTATTTTACTGATAGAAACTTAAAATACAGGATTAGATAAACGAGAAATAAAATAATTAAACGCGCGTCGCGCCGCTCACATGTACGTAAACATTGGCGCGAAATGATAACAACACATTCGGAAAGTTGAGTGGATAATCTCCTTCATCTTTCGTGGCATGGAGTCAGAAAAATTAGTAAAGCTAGGTCCAACGATTGTTTTTAAAGAAGTAATTTTAATAAAAACTAGAAGTTATGCCTGATAGGGGATATGGACCATTTTTGCATGTAATAACCCCACCTATATTTTTCAGCTTTAATCCTGGACACCGGCCAAAATGAGAAAATTGGAGATGGGAGAGTTGCTTCATCTAGCTCGATTTTGAAATTTAAATAACTATTTATTATTCTTTTTATGTCTTCAAAAACATTGTATTTTTTTTCGTGTAACTAACATAAAAGAGCTTCTTTTATTTTAGAATGCGCAAAATTCTAAGTTTTTTCTTCAAAGAGCAACTGAAAAAATTGTTCAAGGGACTACAGGGGAAGGGTGGAAGTGGGAGGTGAACCAATGCCTCTTCATGCATTTTTATATTTATTTAACTAAAGTTTTCCCTTTTTTCAGATTAAAAAAATATACATTCATTTCGGAAAACTTAAGATGAAAAACTAAACAAGATATTTTCCGTAAAAAGGTGGGGGGGGGGATACTTTGATCCTTGTTAGATTTTAAGTTTTAATTAATTTTGTGGTGGGGGAGAGGCAGGATGTTTCTTAACAAATTTCTTCTGATAGTTAATTTTCGACCTTTTTTAACACTTTCTAACAAAGTTCAAAACTGTGTATGAATTCGGTTTGTATGTCCGTCCGTCCGTGGTCTAACTCTACTAAATATTGTCGGAATGCAATAACATTTAATTTTATACTTTTTGACTTTTATATTACAGAGACATTTAAAAGAATTCCGTTACATTAAATTTATTTTCGGAAGTTTATCGGACTTTGAAATTTCGTGCGTTTTTGAATACGATATTAAATATTAATGTAAGAGATTTTGAAATAATAAAGGGCGTTAAGAATTTTCCATTTAACCGCTAACGGGATTTTTGGATGGGATTGAAAAATCGTAATTTCAAATGGTAATTAAGAATCTTAATGAGGGGACTTTAAAATAATATGAAGATTTTTCCTTTCTTAGAACGGAATTTTTATATCGCTATTTCAAATTATAATTTAACATAATTAAAAATGTGAACAAGGATAATTAAGAATTTTTTATTGAACCGGTGGAAGAAATTAGATTTCTCAGAATTATCTAAAATATTAATTTAAAATAATAATAATAATAATAAATATTATGAGGAAATGCAAATATATCAAAATCTTAGATATCATAATGTGCAATGATAAACCTCAATAAAACCTTCAAGTAAAACCTTTATATCACCTGCGTGAGAAACAGTTTTCACTTTCCTTCAAAATACCTCAAGTGATTTCATGAAAATCTTCTAAGTCATTAAAGGTGATTTAAAGGTAATAATTTGCTCATAAGAACCTGTATGAAAACTTTTTAAAAACTGTATATTTCTCTTAGGGAAACCTTTAGCTTTCATTTTCCTTATAAATACCCGCAAAAACCTTTAATATGCCTGCAAAATCTCAAAGTATTTAAAGGTTTTTTGCTGATTTTTTTACCTGGGTATGTAATAGAAAACTTTTGTGTGGCTTTGTAAATGATTAACAAATACTCTTTGCACCACTGATTGTAAAGAATGTATATTTTAGTATATACTTCATAGATGCATATCAATTGCATTACTTAAAGAGTGTAACATCATTAAAATGCACTTGAAACTGCACTTCCCATTAGCCGTAATGTAACGTAACAATTTGTTCGGTGATTCATTCATTGATTGTCTTTGTAATTAAATAATATATTCGATTTTCATAGAATTTGAAACGACGCGGAAAAATTATGCAAAAATTATCTTTTTTAAATTTCAAACGATTCAGTTAGGTAGTTTTTGTTCTGTTATGTAGATGGATAGACAGACCGACGGACAGACTGAACAACGACTATAGGTGCTACTTCTTTACATAGTTACGAAACGAACGCACCTAAAAATGGCCAGTATTGAATTCAGGGGGACATTTCTCCCCCCTTCCAGACCAATCCAATGTCCCCCTCCGCCGGAAAATTTGAGATTTTGTGTTTTCAATGGTCGAAAAGTGCAATTTCTCTCCCCCCACGGAATTCTAAAATGTCCCCCCAGAGACTCAGAAGTCCCTCCCGGAGAAAAGTGTCTGAATTCAACACTGAAAATGGCAGATTGACACAGAAAAAGCTTTTTCTACCCTTATAATGCTCTTTTGTTTTTTAAAACACATTTCGCACCAGCATGTAGCAAACGGAAATTGTCTGCAAGCAATCGCAGAATAAATAAATGTAAACAGAACAAGCAGAATGTAAGCTTTAAAGTGGACGTCGGGAATATCGCTCGACAACATAGTTCAGATTCCGCAGTCAGCGGACAGAAGGGGATTGTCTAATGACAGAAGCTAATCTATTTTGGTAAGAGTCATGTAAGTCACAATTTTGTACAATTAAATTAGCAAGGTAAGAAAAATGGTAATCAATATCTAGTTAAAAAGAAAAAAAAACTAAAATAAATGCTTTAGTTTTCCTTTTGAATAAAGATGTAATGGTTGTCACAAAAATAGATTCAATGTAAAATAATTTATTTTTTTAAATAATCATCTTCTTTGTACTAATAATAAACACGTCTTTTGAAAATGTAATTTCAATTTCAGCTATTTTTTAAAGCACTAATGAGGGTAGAGAAGAGAAATGAGGAAGTTAATTAAAGCGTAAAGTAATATTAATGAGGTCAGATCAAAATTGGAAAAAACAGACTCTGTTTTAAAAAATAATTATAAAGATAATTTGTAAGCTATTTTTTATGGTATAAATGTAAATGAATAAAAATTTTAAATTGTTCTCAATTTCTCTTTTACTATATTTAGTTTTATATATTTATTTGAAAAGAAATTAAAATAAATAAATAAATATACATACACCGTTAGAAAATTAGTGCAGAAGTGGTGCTTATTGACACCACTAAATATTTTTTGTATATTTCGGCTTATTTTATGACAGAATTTCTGAGTTTTTATTAAGTTGAACAAAAGTATAAAAATTTTAGTGGCAATAGGCTCCAGCTCTGCGCCAGTATTCCACCACTGACATACATTTTTGAGCTAAAAATGTTTGCTTAATTAAATCACCTGATCATGTTTTGTTTTTTACGTAACATGTAATTTATGTCATATATAATTTAAAAAATAAAAACAACATTATTAACTGTGCAGTAATGACTATTTGCTTTACATATTGGTGTATAATTTATATCATATAAAATTAAAAAAAATACAAATAACACTATTAACTGTGCAGTAATGACTATTTGCTTTACATATTGGTTTTATAAATATAAACTATTTTAACATTAATAAAATTTGGTGCTTATTTGATTAATCTAAAAAAGCATCTCATACATACTTATCAATTTGCCGCAATGTTTATACGAATTTGCAATAAGCCTAAGTAACTTTATGAAATTATATTAAAATTCTATTTCAAATTTAAATCACAAATTCCAGAATTCTAGAATATTTATGGTGTTTGTAATTTGTTTCCATATTTAAAATAATTACTACATGAATGAAACTCACTGTATAAGAATCTAAAAACGGAGGAAATTCGTGAAAGCCACGATCACAAACGAGGGCTCTTTGCTCATGAAATAAAAGTCATTGGATGCATCAAACTCGCTGTTTCTGAAAAATGCCCGAAATTAAGGAAAAAACACTTTTTGTTCGAATAATAAAAATAAAATATATTTTTATTTGCTAAGCTAGATTAAAAGTATATTCTTAAGTTAATTAAATATTGAAAAATCAAAATTTTCTATTTTCATTTAGTTAAAATTATTTATTATAAGTAAAATAAATTTCGAAAGAGAGAAACTTTTTTTTTGATTGTACATTATTTCAATTATCACACTTTCGATTACTCGTATTTGAACTGGGGTTCTACAATACTACATACACACAATATATCAAATAGTTGCTACATTTTCACCCTGAAAATCATAGATAAGTAATTTATTTCAATGCACGGTGCATAGCTGTAAACTTTTCCACTTTTTTGTACAATATAAATATCATCGAAATTTTTACCGTTTTTAATCGACGTATTACGACCGTTAAAAAAGGTAAAATTTACTATAAAATTTATACTATGCAATAAAGCAAAAGATGTTGGGAGCTATTCCACTGCTTCCGAGAATTTCAAGGTTACTATGGTTCTGATATCAGAATCTTGCGAACCAATCACAACGGTTCGTAATTTATACAGAATAGGTATTTTTAATCTACTCACAAACCCCTGATTACTGTGCATGAGCTGTCATAGGCTGAATTTAGACATCTATATTTTCAAAAAAATTAATGGGGATATTTAATTTCACATTAATAAAACAGAATTAACCCATTAACGCCCAGCGTCCTCATTTGAGGACGGTTACAAAAACAGCAAGAAAGCGGTTTTCCCACCAGTAAAGAGGAAGAAAAATGTATACCTTATTTCACGAGACAGAATCCTTGAAAAATTTAGATAAAAGTTAATTTGCTTTTAAAAGTGGTGGGAAATACAAAATTTAAATTTTGGCGAAGAAAATAATTCGGGCGTTAATGGGTTAAAAAATATATTTAAATTTCAATGACCATACAAATTTTGAAAATAAATAATGAAAGTAAGTAATAACCAGCTTTTAATAACTGGTGTGGTGGGAAATAGGAACCAGGAATGAAATCATTTTTTAAAGCTTACAATGTAAGTACTATTAACTTTTGGGTATGTTGCAGATCTTCAACACTGTGATACAAAGGGTTAACCCTTTAATCGTCGTGTTTTCCTTTTACGTGCAATTTTCTTGTAAACGTATCGGGGCACTGTCATAGAAACACTCTAACAAGGAAGGTCTCCATTGGGGGCATACTCAGAATTTTTTGAAAAAAAATACGAATTAAACTACTCATGTAGGTAATAAAGGATCAGTGAAAATTAGCGGCGGAATTACATTATTAGATATGTAAAAAAAAAAATAGTTTGGAATAATTGGCGTGAAAAGCTGAAAGCGACGCGGGATTTGGCGAGCAGTGCATTTCCTCGCCAAAAGCAGACGATTTTAACGAATCTGAAAATTGACTTTAATTGACTTCACTGTTAAAAATCTGCAGCATTTACTGCAACTTCACTCCACTACTTTTATAGAATATTTCTCTTCTGACCAATGTGAATCTCCATAGCACGGTGAATTGACCATGTCATACACTGTTAAAAATCTGCTGCATTTTGTTGCAACGCACTCCACCGCTGGTATATAATATATCTACTCCAACTAATGAGAAAGCTCCATTTCACTGCCAAATAACCGTTTTCTGTAAAAGCAAGGGAGTGCGTTGCAACAAAATGCAGCAGATTTTTAACAGTGTATTTTTCAATTTGGAACAATTTTAATCAATTTAAATTGTATTTTAAATGATAAAATATATTAATTTCATTTTGTTATAAGTACATATAAACGTATATGACAAAATTACACTTAAAGTAAAGTAAAAATGCAAAACTAAAGCTACTTAAACTAAACTTATTTAAATAAATTCAACATAGAAAGTTTTTTCTTTAAAAAGTATTCGAAGCGTAAAAGCGTATTTTTCAAAATTTCGTTTTTTCGCCAACCGGAGATAAATCGCCAAATAAACGAAATTTTTATTATTTTTTTACGGACGTTATAAGGAGGTTCCGCCGAAAATTTTTTTATAAACATATATAACTATATGAGAAGAACATTCTGTAATTTTTTTCAGATTTTTCTGAGTATGCCCGTATGGAGACCTTCCTTGTAAGTCAAAGGATACGAATTGTGACATCATGGCTGATCGACTGGTTTCTCACTAGTGTTGGAATTCAAACCGTAAACTTTTGAATAGCAATTTTATTTTATTTTATTTTATTTGTGGAATATCTATCATATTTTACAACAATAAAAACTGTTTAAACTTACTGCTAAGAATTCGGAATCCCAAGAGAAAAATTTATCCAGATGCTAAACGCTACAGTGTTGCAGATTTTACTATTAGGGAATTTAGAATTTTCTTTATTAACCCGAGAGGACGCGCGCTGGGCCTAAAAGACCGAGAATGCGTATGGTTTTTACAATTGCAACCACTAATTTTTTTAAAGTAATCTTCAACCTATTTTATCACAAAAATTGTAACAATTTTCTCCGTCTAAATAAAGCGACTGTTTTAATTTGATTTTTTTTGTGACAAAACCATTCATACCCTGGGTAAGCGCGCCTTCTCCCGGGTTAAGTTTACATTAATAAGTTCGTCATTATTTTTTATTGTTTTGTAAGATGTTAGATATTCCGCAAATAAAATAAAACTGCTATTTAAAAATTTCCGGTTTGAATTACAGCAGAATTACAGCACTCGTAAAATGTCGGTCGATTCCTGATGACCCCACAGTTCGTGTCCTCTGGCAGTAAGTATTTGAATGGCAACAATTCGACACAACGATTCAAGGTTTAAAGCGGAAGAAGGTGGCAAATACACTAAGGGCGTAATTAGAATTTGTTCTTAAACTCTTTCAGGGGCAAAATACTTCTGTTGCTAAAATATTAAAATGATTAACACCGGTATTCATGAACAAATTTGTGTGAAATTAGGGAAAAGTCTCCCCCCCCCCCCGCGTACTTTATATAAAGTAAACTTTAATTTCTGGATCCTGGTATTAATGTGCCATTTTGGTATTAAAATTAAGTGTTATATACAGGGTGTATCTAAACTACTGGACAAAACTTTACGGGGTGATAGTACACATCAAGACAAGTAATATTAAATGGGATACTAAGGGTCCCAGATGTCTTCCGAAGGAGATGGGCGCCATCAAAATTTAGGGTCCAAAACCTGAAATGATTATAAAAAACGGGAAAATTGATTGATTCGTTTGCGGTTTTCACTAAAACTATTCTTTATGTCAATATTGTCTTGAAAATAAATTATAAACATAAATTTCAAAAAATGCCGATAGAGGGCACTTTAGAATTTGGAATAACGTACAACTAATTTTTACCGTTATTTTTTGCATCTCGTTATGTTTTTAGAAGTTTAGACATAAACTTAAATCTTGAGCGCAAAATTCATGGATAAGAAGCGCAAACTGAAATATGTTCAATGGAAGTGGGTTGGTTAAAATTTCAAATGATTATAAAAAACATAAAAATTGGTCGATTCGTTTCCGGTTTTCTCAAAAACCATTTTTTATGTCAGTATTTCCTTGAAAATAAATTTTAAAGATAAATTTCAAAAAATGTCGAGAGAGGGCGCTTTAGACTTTGGAGTAACGTACCACTATTTTTTACCGTTATTTTTTGCATCTCATTAAATTTTTTTTTGAAGCTTAGACATAAACATGAATTTTAAGCTGAAAATCTGAATCGCTGAAAGTGGTTAAGTAGCGCAAACTGAACTGTGTTCAATGGGGCTGGGGAGGTTCAAATTTCAAATTATTATAAAAAACGAAAAAATTGGTGAATTCGTTTGCGATTTCCTCTAAAACCATTGTTTATGTCATTATTTACTTGAAAGAAAATTTTAAAGATAAATTTAAAAAAATCCGTTTGAGGGCGCCATAAACTTTAGAGTAACCAACAAGTATTTTTAACCGTTATTTTTTTTTTATCTAAATAGATGTTTTTAAAGCTTAGAGTTAAATTTTGAGCTCAAAATCTGAATCGTTGTCAGTAATTAAGTATCGAAAAATTGAACTGTGTTCATAGGGAGGGCAGGATAACATTTAACTCCTGAACACAGTTCAGTTTGCGCTCCTTAACCCTTCCCAACGATTCAGAATTTGAGCTCAAAATTTAAGTCTAAGCTTTTGCAAGTATTTAATTAGATACAAAAAATAGCAGTTAAAAATTGTTGTGTGTTACTCTAAAGTTTAAGGCGCCCTCTAAAGGAATTTTTTCAAATTTATCTTTAAAATTTATTTTCAAAGAAATACTGACATAAAGAATGGTTTTAGAGAAAACCTCAAACGAATCGACCAATTTTTCAGTTTTGTATAATCATTTGAAATTTGAACCTTTCCACCCACATTGAACACAGTTCAGTTTGGGCTACTTAATCAATCTCAACGATTCAGATTTTCAGCACAAAATTTAGGTTTATGTCTAAGCTTCTAAAAAAATTTAATGAGATGCAAAAAATGACGGTAAAAAATAGTTGTACGTACTCCAAAGTCTAAAGCGCCTTTTATCGACATTTTTTGAAATTTATCTTTATAATTTATTTTCAATACATTACTGACATAAAGAATAGTTTTAGTGAAAACTGCAAATAAATTGACCAATTATTCTGTTTTTTTTATAATCATTTGAAATTTGAACCTACCCATACCCATTGAACACAGCTCAGTGTGCGTTACTTAACCACAGATTTTAAGCTCAAAATTTAAGTTGATGTCTAAACTTCTAAAAAAAATTAATGAGATGCAAAAAATAACGGTTAAAAATAGTTGTTCGTTACTCCAAAGTCTGAAGTGACTTCTATCGGCATTTTTTGAAATTTATCTTCATAATTTATTTTCAAGACAATACTGATATAAAAAATATTTTTCGTGAAAACTGCAAAGGAATCGACCAATTTTTCCGTTTTTTATAATCATTTCAAATTTTGGACCCTAAACTTTGATGGCGCCTATCTCCTTCGGAAGACGTTTGAGACCCTTAGTTTCCCATTTAATAATTATTTGCCTTTATGTGTACTATCACCCCTTAAAGTTTTACCCAGTAGTTTAGATACACCCTGTATAATGTACCAATCCTTTGAAGAAGCTAAGTATTATTTGTTTTTGCTTGATGGGTAATGTTGGTACAGGGAAACATCAAAGCCATCTAAAATGAAATTCCTTGGGTCAAAACTGGACTTTTAACTAGACTTTAATAGTAGAAAACTAAGGATAAACTTAAAAGTGAGATAGCATCAAATAAGTTGCAAAATGATTGCAATTTTGCATTTTACGCATTTGTTGTAGATCCACAAAAGCAAGGTTCTAATGGTTTAATTTTAAAAACCGCCAATCTCAAAAACAAATATTCAACCTCTTACTCTATCTACTTATGTTTCTCCAAACATACAAGTTTTCAGTAAATCCTGCAAAGAGAACAAAACGTATTAATTGGAGTAGAAATAATGCAAATGTTTTTATTCGGAAATATTGGTGATTTCTTATAATAAAGTAATCTGATATATTTTAACACTCTTCGGAATCATTTAATTTGATGTAAAAACTTTGACATTATAAACTGGAAAAATAAAGCGAAAATGCCTTTTATAAGTTTTTAAAGTGTAATATATACATATATAGATATAGTATGTCTGGATATTATGTTAAGAAATATCATTTTATAACATTATTAAATATCCCATTTAAAATGGAAAGTATTTAATGTGTTTCAAATCTTTAGAAAATCAGAATATGTTTACACATACATATTAGAAAGTTTTGCGCAATAACCTAATGTATATGAAATAGGATTTTTAGGAGCGTGATAAAAGCTTCGAATGATTAAGATTGGTCAACTGAAATTCAGGTATTTTGGAAACATTTGCATTTATGTAAATGTCAAAGAAAATCCATTCTAATCCTTGTGTCTTAATTTAAATATTATATATACATAGAATTACTGATAAATCCATTCACTGAAAATGTATCATATATATAATTTAGTATTTTCTCTAATGTAAACTAGTGATTCGTTATCCGATTATTTTTTCCTGTTTAATTTTCTGCTAGTGCATTTTAGGTGCGTTCGTTATTATGTAAATATGTAGCATATATAGTCCTCGTTGAGTCCGTCCATTTGCTCTCTTATAACAACGCAAAAACTATTGAACAGTATCGTTTGTCATTTAAAATATCTAATCATTACGTACTTTTATCGAACCATATCAAATTTTATGAAAATTGGATGCATACTTCAATTACAGGGACAATCAAAACTATCCGATTAAGGGCAATGGGAAAAAATTGTTTCAAGTGCATTTTCATGATGTTACATTCTTTCGAGCATAATAAAATTCATATGCATCAATGAAACATGTACTAAAATATACATTCTGCGCGAATTGTAGTGCAAAGAATATTATTTATTAATTTAGATGGCTACACAAAAGTATTCTATAACATATAGGTATAGGGGAAAAGATTGTTTGGGGTGCGTTTTAATTATATTAAACTATTTCACATTTTATGAAATTGATATACGTTTATGAGGTTTACTACACGTTAAATCCTGTATAATAGAAAACGTGTAGTATTTACAGGGACACACAAAATATTTCAGATACTGCACTGTATCCGAAGTACTGTATATTTTAGAATATTGTATGTTATATTATACACTGGTGTCCAAAAGTTAAGCATAATTGGTAATTAAATAATTATTTTTAAAAAATGAAAGAAATATGAATCGGAATGTGCTGAAACTCCAGGTGTGTAAACAAAATAGTACGCGTCACATATTTTCGCGAAGAGTTTTCCCCAAAATCGAACAGGGGACCGTCAACAAATTGAAAAAGAACGAAGATCTTTTAGATAACCCTGTCGAAACTAATGTAGCAAAAGCGTTCAAACTGCACATTATGATTTATTGGCTTATTGAATGTACTGTGTTAATTTTTACAAGGTTAGCATGCATACTCGTAGAGAAATTAAGGTTTTTATAAAAACAGTCCTAAGTTTTTTGCTTATGATTTGCAGAGTTCATAATATAAAATAATGTTCTTTTTTGAAAAAAAAAATGACAAACATCATTGTACACAATACCCTGTCATGTAATGTACTGTGTTAATTTTTACAAGGATAGCATGCATACTCGTAGAGAAATTAAGGTTTTCATAAAAACAGTCCTAAGTTTTTTGCTTATGATTTGCAGAGTTCTTAATATGAAATAATGTTCTTTTTTGAAAAAAATGACAAACATCATTGTACACAATACCCTGTCATCAGAATTAAAAAATAATAAAAATTGTATGACAAATGAGCAGGTTTACTAAGTAATTTTTTACTGCGCATGCGTGAACGCTTTTAAAATTTCATTTGCATATTATGTTAGTTAAATGTATAGAGCAACTTTTGTGAAAGTCTCAAAAACATAGCTTAAAAATTCTGAAAATTATCGTTGATAGAATGAGATCAAAATCCTTTATTCCCTAAATGAAGCAAAAAGATGAGGGGCTGTATCCATATTCCATTGTTTAGTGCCTACACAATATTCACGTACAACTATATTTAGGTAAAACCCCTGATTTTTTTGCTTCCTTTAGGAATAACGGATTTTGAGTTGATTCTATAGGCGACCATTTTCAGAATTTTCAAGCTATGTTTTTGAAACTTTTACAGAAGTTGCTCTATACATTTAGCTAATGCAATGTGCAAATGACATTTTGATATCGTTGACGCATGCGCAATGAAAAATTATTTAATAAACATACTCATTTTTCATACAATTTTTATTATTTTTAAATTCTGATGACAGGGTATTGTGTACAATGATGTTTGTCATATTTTCAGAAAAGAACATTATTTTATAAAAAGAACTCTGCAAATTATAAGCAAAAAACTTGGAAAAATTTAGGACTGTTTTTATAAAAACCTTAATTTCTCTACGAGTGTACATGCTATCCTTATAAAAATAAACACAGTACATTACAATAAGCCAATTAATTATAATGTGCAGTTTAAATACTTTTGCTATATTAGTTTTGACAGGGTTATCCAAAAGATCTTCGTTCTTTTTCAATTTGTTGACAGTCCCCTGTTTGATTTCGGGAAAACCTCTTCGTGAAAATATATGACGCGTACTATTTTGTTTACACACCTGGAGTTTCACCACATTTCAATTTATATTTCTTTCATTACTTAAAAATAATTACTTAATTACCAATTATGCTTAACTTTTGGACACCAGTGTATGTTATATTATGAACGCATCGCATTTGATACTTTTGACGTGCAATTTTCAATTTGCTGTTACATGTATAATGTAAAAATTGCTTTATTGATGGATATTAGAAATAATTATTTGTATAAACTAATTGCACAGCCTTTTCTAAAATAAAAAAAAAAACATACATATATTCCTATAAATATATTTTTTTAAATTCCATAACTAATATCTCCTGTTGCGTACTTATCACTATGGAGTAATCCTCCACAAAACATGAGTTTAATTTACCGAGGTTAAAAATGCTTCGAACTAGAAATGTTTTTAGCAAATGAATTCAATTAGATTCAAGTATGATATTTAATGCATAATGCAGGAGTGTCAAATTCAAGCCCACTGTATACCACTAAATATTATTTTGTAATCTCTGTCTTATCTAATCGTCAAATTTATGCTATTCAAGAAGTCGATTATTTCTTTAGAAATTTAGGGTTGCCCTATAGGGGCTATAGTTTGACACCTCCCCTCCCCCAACTGTAATAGTACACCCAACACATTTTCTGGTTAGAAACGTGTTTAACCACTTAAACTAATTCTATTTTTACGTTCAATAAATTGAAAATACGGCAAATTAACCACTTTTTTAAAAACTAAAATACTCGTAATATTTAGTCTAAACTTTTCCGCCATTAAACAGCATGAAACTATATCAATAAATAAAAACTTTGTTAAAACACCATAAAAAGATAAATTAAACAGGATGCGTTTCGAGCAGCAATACTGCTCGTCAACAGCAGATCCAAACACGTGTCACAACGGACAGAGTGGAAATGCTTGAAACGATTAATAAGCGAAGAACCCATAACAAGAGAAAAGAAAAAACAAGGCCAGAAATAATGGTAATAATAAATAAATAAATAAAACAAAATTAAAAAAGAAAAAAGAAAAAGAAAACAGAGTAAAAATAAATAAAAAGGCAAAAAAAAAATTCACTAAAAAACAATACACACAAGAAGCAGGAAGAAAGAAAAAGGACTTACCATGAACACGTGGAAAGCAGGAACGGTGTAGAAACCCAAAATAGTTAAACAATATTGAGAAACACCGAAAATACTGGCGATAAATATATATCAATAAATAAAAACTTTGTTAAATCACCATAAAAAGATAAATTAAACAGGACGCGTTTCGAGCTAAGTAGGTAAGTTGTAAAAATCTTATTCAGAAATTTCAAACAGTGAATTTTTTTTAAAATTGCGTTCGGATTGCATACACTGTTAAAAATCATGTTCTAGTTTGAACCAAAAAAGTTTGTTTTTTGGTGCTCAATAGCTGCCGCCATAAGATGGTGAAATCTCGTACCAACATTTGGAGCTTCCTAGTTCAACCTCGTTCCAAGTATTGGAACTATGCTTCAATGGGAGCTCCGAATTTTGGTTCAAGATTTCACCATCTTACGGCGGCAGATATTGAGCACCAAAAAACAAACTTTTTTGGTTCAAACTAGAACAAGATTTTTAACAGTGTAGAATGCTTTGATTTGACATTTTTCTTGTTTTAGATCGCCTGCAGATAAATAATTTTTCAGCTTACAGTGCAGTATTTTAAAGATTTTTCGAAGTAAATTTTTAGAATTTCGAAATTTCAAAAATATAATTTAAAAAAACTATGAAATATGGCACTTTAAGCCGAAAAACACATTATTTAGCAGCAATCTAAAGCAACAAAAGTGTCAAATCAAAGCATTCTTTGCAATCACAACACAATCTTTTCAAAATATTTACCGTTCGAAACTTTTGTATAAGATTTTTACAGCTTACCTGATAAACAACCAATTTACTGCATAATTCTATTCATCTTTGTTTTTGAGAAATTTAATTTTGAAATCAGGGTGTTATTTGCTGGACACCCTGTAAATGCGTGCATATCATAAGCATTGATTTATAGACTGGAACACCTTTGGAAATGTTTAAAACTGGTTATTGTGGTCTTGCTTATTTGTCTCAAGACTGAAAAAAAGGATTTAGTTATAATTTTATTACTGTATATATTCGCGTATAAGCCGATCTAAAATTCGAGATGAATAGCAGACTAAATGCCAGTTTTTAAAAACAGCGATCTTCATCTTATCTAATTTCAGAATTGGCGAAATTTTTCTGATATTAAATAAGGCAAATGCACATTCATTTTTTTTTCAAATACTGATATTTTATTTGTTATTCATCTCGAATTTCAGGCCGTCTTGTACCCGAGTAAATAAAATAACACATTACTCGCTGTTTTTGTGTTAAAGCGACGGTAAAATTAAATTACCATGATAAAATATATTACCAAGGTAATATTTTTAATTAAAAATTTATCTTATTTAATAACAGAAATTTTGATCGATGAGACAAGCGAAGATTTTCTTTCAAAACTGGTAGCGGGAACGTATTTCTGCGATAATATTTGCTGATTCCTATGATATAGTTTCGGCAGTTAATTAATTAATACTATATACAGTATTTAATAAGTGATTATGACATTGCTAGTTAAGCGTTGAACCAACATAGTGAAAAATCTCCAAGCCAGAGATCTGGCGGATTTTAATTTAGAAATATTGCATTCACATTAGAAATTTTTTAATAGCAATTTTCTTATATTTTATTTAACGAGTATCTATCATCTTATACATAGAAAATAAATATTAAAATTTAATGGTGAGAATTTAGCATGCCGGAATAACATATCAGCCAGACCCGAAAGGGGACCAATTTTAATTTATTATTGCGGATCTTGCTCTTCCAAAAACGATTACTAAGTCTGAAAAAATATCAAAAAGATTTGTGTGATTGATAATTATTAACACAACTGCAAAGCCCTCCATTTAATTCTAAATTGTCTCAGAAAATAAATTTTATTTCTCTTACCGAATTCCCTAAAGACAATCTTACTGTAAAATAGAGAAAAGGCTTCAAAAGATTTAAAGATTGAGAGACAGCTTTGATTCACTTTTCCCTTAAAGGATCTTAGTTGTAGAGTAGATCAATTCAGATATCGTAGGCGAAAATGTCCCAAATGGAAATCTCCTTTCTAAAGCCAAGTAATAACGCTGGAATTTCTAGTTTCTGCTTCAGTAATTTCCGCAGAAAAATATTTGTTTGCGTTACGGTGATAAATTTTATTGAATTATATATTGCCTTTCATAATATTATGTATGGTTCATTGAATAAAAGAGTAAGATAACAACCGAGATTTTCGAATGTGAGTATAAATCATTAACATATTATGCAGAGAATATAAACAGCAAATTAAAAGAATTCGGAAGGGAAAACAATCGAATGTTTGTTCTGTTTGTTTTGCTTTATGTGAAACATTTTAAAACCATGAAACATTTGTAACACATTTTTTTATTTCATGCTTTATGTTGACCCACTTTAACAATAAAAATCGTACATAAATTCATTATTAAATTTAATTTATAGAGTAGCCTTTGTGATACAATCAATTTTGTTCTATTGAATGTTTTAGTTAATTTCCTTTCTTAATTAATAAAATACTTTTTTCCAGAAATCCAAAAGTCAGTAATAATGATTACTATTACATTAAAACGCATTAGCAGAAAGTTTAAAGTTATCACCTTTTAGTTTTAAAACAAGAATGTTAGTTTCATCATGAGAAATATCTTATTTTTCATAGTAAATCTAGGTATTACTCTTTTTCTATTCTGTAAGAACACTTTTTGTTAAACATTCTCTTTCCCAAAGGACCAGCCAGGTCAGCAGTTCCCAAATCCAATGATCCAGAGTCCGATTCGTAGACAGGTTCCTGTTAATCCAAAATTTTACTACGATGGAGACATTCACTAATTTAAAAAATGAAATTAATTTAATTACCGTTGGCCTTTTGGTTAATTACTTTGGTCTTTGCGGTACTACTTTTGTCTATTCCTTAAAAAGAGGTTTATTCTTTGCAGTGTTGACAGTGGGCTACTTTTTTAAAATTAAAATTTCTTGATATACGCCACTATTTTGAAACGGTAAAATTTCCTTTCTTTTCGCCTTAGTTAATATGATATTAGGTAAGCCTCATTTTACCATTTCAAAAAAGTGGTGCCAATGAAAAATCTGAATTAAAAAAAAGTATCCCATCTGGCAAAACTGATTCTTTGCATTAAACTAACAATCCAAGATAATTCGGAGTTTTGCCCTTGAAAAATTTTTTATAGCCTACTGTAGGGTATTTGAATTACTTGGATGTAATTTAACATATTCAGTGGTGACACTCTATGTGTTTATAAACAATAATTTTAGTGTGTCAATTTTAACTCTTGAAACTTTGCATCAAAATTTTGCAAGAAAGCTTTAATTCTTTGAAACCAGAGACAAAAAGATAATTTAGGGCAATAATTCGGTTATATATAAATGACAAGAAATTTGTTTAGGGATGATGCATGGTATTTAATATGGCGTGTAGTTCACTCAAATTGATAAAACCACCGCACACCTGCTTTTCATCGGTTCGATGAAACTATCAATAAGATTTTGAGGAGTAATTACAAACCCCTAGAATAGAAATGCCTAAGCCCCGGACAATAAAAAGAGGCCTTAATCTTGCTGCACTGCATCATAAGAGTGTGTCTCAAATATGCTCCATCAGATTCAAGTCAGGAGAGCATGTTGGTAATCTATAAGCAGCTGCTTTTACCAATTCATGACGGGAGATTTTTACAAAAATTTTAATGCTTTTTCACCGATTTTTAAAAACAAAAATCCGTGTCTTAATTAATGGAGAAAATGCTCCAACTAACTAAGGCAACTTTTACAGTAAAATTTTAGCGGTGGGGATAAAAAGGGATTCTTAAACATTTTTGCGGCACGTATATGTGTCGCACGTCCCTATGGGGTTAAGTTTGAGTTTTAAGTATAATCTACACAAGATGAGCCATATGTGATTTGACATTGTCACACACAGAAAAAAGAAATGACAAATTGCTGCAATTTAAAATGCGGCACTAAGTCTCAGAATATAGTCTGGGCCGTGTCGTATATACGTTATCGTATATACGTTTGGGCCGTGAAAGTGCCATTCCGAATGGTATGTAGGTTCGTATGTCCACCTCATCAGATTCCAGCACATACCATTAAATGGTATGTATTTTGACCTTTCAAGAATAAATGTGGGATTATTTCGAGTTCCCCTTTCCCTCTATACCAAGTACGCCGGATGTCACATTCAGACTTAATCGGGAATCGTCTTTAAACAGAACTTTATTACAGATACTTATCATGTTGCCTCCAATCTATATGTTCAATTGCACACCGTCTTTGTAGAGCACAGATTGACACTTGAAATCAACGGACAACAGACTACTACCTTACGTGTATACAGATCACCATGATGAAGCTGTTTTTCGGAGTCATTTATTAGACATTCTTTGTCTTGTGGGCAAAGAAATCTGTATTTGCAACTGAATAGCATTGCTTGCTCCGTTTCTACGAGCTGTTATCAGGATATATCAGTCATCAGTTTTTGTGATAGTACATGAGCGACCTAGCCCTGCCCCAGGTCTAATTTTCCATATGTCTTGAAATTACTTCCACAGTCTTCTATTGGCATTTCTTGTGACTTCAACAGCTTTCATTAAATTTCGTTGTGTTTGCCGTAGAGAAACATAGGCGTAGGGAAATATAGTTATTTTGGGTTAACAGGTTACATCGTTTCGCACATTCACAGGTAACAGGTTTCAACAACCTGTTATTTTTGTAATGTATAACTAATCGATGAGACTATGCTGTCAACAGACATTTTAATTAGAGGGCCGTTAATTAAGGTATCTTGAATAATTTTGATAGATAAGTATAGACGCTGTTTTAGTTCAGATAAACCCGCGCCTTTAAAATCAACATAGAGTTAAAATTTTAATTTTTGCAAGACAAAAACTTAGTGAGTTGTGATACTTTACATTTCACGTATTATTATCGTTTTCTTGCACTAAAAATGCATTTTTCCTCGCTGAAAATTTATACGTATCATAACTCAGTAAATGTTGCCCGTTGAACCTTTTATTTTTGCTGATTTACTTGTTAAAACACATAAAAAGTTTTTCTAAATAAAAGTTATAGGAAACTTACTGAACACTGTATAAAATATGTAGTTTCTTAACAATTTAAAAAATAATTATTTTAATATAAATTAATATTTATATGATACAGAAGAAAGTTTAAAGCATTTTTGCAATTGTTACAATGACTCCAAAACTGACGGTTTAGAAATTAATTTTTTCTAAACGATCAGAAATATCCTCCTTAAAAACAACATCGTTTTAACAATGCGATTTGTTCAAAAAAATAAAATAAAATTGATCTTCATTCGTTAGCACCTAGATTTGAAGTTCGAATTTTGACATCCCCGAATCAATATCTGTCAACGCATATTCAAAGCTTAGCCCACAAGAGCACGAAACATTACTTGTATATTTTTAATCAAATGTCATTCATCCCACAAATTTCGTATGTGCAAGTACGTTTTTAAAATCCCCTCCCCAAAACTTGTGACAGGCCAAAAAATGACGTTGGTAGTATAAAATTGGCGCCCTATAAATTTCCGAGTCGTCGGGATCGCCCCCCTTCGCCCCCTCCCATCCCTTTTCGAATGGCTGTGTCCTCACCAGGCTATTTTTCTTCTTTTTTTCAGGAAAATACAATTACAAAAGTAATGTGTTCCAGTTCGTATTTTCTAACGACGCAGTATTGACAAAATTATAATGATAAAAAACAGTAATAAACATTTTATTAAATAAAAATCATAGCGCCAGAATACCTCCCCCTTCCCAAATACTATGAGTACATAGTAATATCCCTTTTAACTATTCAAACTCAAAGATTGCCACCGTTTTACCCATCTAACTACATCAACGAAAGATTATGTCCCGTGCCCGAGCGATAAAACAGCTTTCTATCAACAATTGAATTCGTAAATCTCTTTAATTCCATTTTTCAAACAGAGATTCCTTCCCATTAAAAATATGACCAAAGATGGCCGATATTACGTCCTAGCATTTAATGATCTGCAAGCGTCTCTAACTAACTTCGCGTACTCTAGAATAAAAACACATTTTCCCCCCATTTCATTTTCAGTATTCTAACCAGTTTTCATTATTCCAGCTGTTTTTTTTCAATAAATGTTGTTTTCGTTATTCTAAAAACTGATTCTATTGCTTTAATCTTTGTAACTGTGAGCGTTATAAAAAATTCAAACGATAAAATATATTCTGTGAAGAATCGAAGCCAGATGTTTTTAAATATTCATAGAATAATCAACAACTAATAGCTTTTGAGAGATTTTGTCACGTGAACTTTTGAGATAGCATAAGGACAAGGTTTCCTATGATTGGCTTTCTTGATTGGACCAAAAAGATTTTTAATGTCTTGGACAATGCAAAAGGAAAATGGTTCCTATGATTGACTTCCTTGATTAGACCAAAAGGATTTTTAATTCTTGGAATCGTAGATCGACAGTGACACGTCAAACAGAATGTTTCATAGGAATGTTTCATTTTTTTTGTTCGTCGGAAATTTTTTTTTCTCTCTCTGTCTCAAAAGCGTTTTAATGCAGTTGGGGATTTTTGTTTTCTGCAGTAATAGAAATTCTTTGCCTCAGAATTCAAATAGATTTATAAGTTGGAATTTTTTTTATATAACTAAACTTTTATTAATTTATAAATATGTATTCCAAATGATTTTAAGCCTTACTATTTGTTTCTTCTTTTTAAAATACTTATCATACGAGGCGTTCCAAAATTAACAGGGACTTTTTGGTAATCTGTTATTGAATAATAAGTTTTTGGTTAATATTACGAATATTTATCCTGTAATGTTAAATAATACCCATCTCTAGTTTGCCAGGTTCAACTGTCCCAGTAATATGCCAAGCCAAGGATTTCTTTAAATCCCTTTGTTGTGACATTTTCAAATAAACTTTTTCTCGATCCACAACCTGAGCAATTGGATTTCACTACCAAGACTGTGAAACAGATGTTTCTGTGAAATCTAGAATTCTTCTTTTATCCTTTTTTTGTATTTTTTAATGTGATAAACTTTGATTTCCAAGTGAAGTTTACTTTGCAAAGAACATCATTTAACCCTTTGCGGCGCACTGGTTTCATAGATATACCATTTAATCTTAATTCCCAAACGCCACATTCGAATCAGAATTTTATTAAAGAAAATTACGTTTTACTGAATGCGTGAAATATAGCATTTTCTTATTTGCAAATAAAGTTGCTTTAAAATTCTGGTGTCAGTCATTAATTTCAATACTTAAGCAATGAATTTGCCCTGCCCCGCAAAGGGTTAACAAATATGTTATTTTGTAATTCTACAAATCCTCCTTGATATTTTAAGTAGTATAAGGTGTATTCTTAAATAAAATATTTTAAATCGCATTTATTACATGAGAAAGTATTATATATTTTACTGACAAATTCCTTTACGATTAAAATTTATTAGGTAAAATTTTATTCCAAATATTTTATAAAAAAGATTTTATTTGATAAAATGTTTCGTGTATAGAAAAATATTTGTACCAAGTCGTATTTTATCTTTTCCTTAATTGATACAATCAAATCATATATATTTTAAGTTAAACATACATTTTAAATTATAAATAGATTTGATTTGATAAAAGTAAATTTATGCTTCCATAAAGAAATATTCTCTTCAAACAATGAGGTGTAATAACTTTGATTTAAAGACACTTTAGTTTAGAAAATCATATTTTTTAGCAAAAGTCATTTAATATATTATAAAAATGAAGGTATATACATTTGGTTTAAAGTAGAATTCGGATTTAAAATATTGCAATAATGCAATATATGTATATATACTGGGTTCAGTATGTTATTTAAAGCCGATCTTTAATTTCTCAGCTGTTGATCGTAGACATATAGCTCCAATTGCAAAAATGTTTTAAATGAGGTAAATATTCATACTGTGGCATTATTTAGAGAAAAAAAACATTTTTGTAAAAATTACTAAAACTAACTTTTTATACAGTCCCCAATCCCTATAGCTATGTTTAGTAAAAGTTTTAAAAATATCATAACCGATATAACAAAAAAATTACAACAAAATTGCTACAAAAAATTACTTCTTTACAACAAAAACTAACAGAGTTAATAAATTTCAGAGCTTGAGATTTTCACACATGATTTTCTATTTGAATGAGGGGTCAGTTGAAAAAATAATTAAAGAAACTGGAGATCGAAATCATGGTGCAATGTCCTTTTTACGGCGAAACCACTTTTAGCCTTCATCACCAAAGAGGTTTATTTATTCAAAAATTTTTAGAGGATTTTAGGGGTGGTATTCAAAACGAAGAATGAAACATTGAAATTAAACAGACAAATTAATACCAATTTATTATCATATAAGAAAATGGTCTTATAATAAATAACGGGTACAAAAAATAATACATTAATTGCCGGAATCTACTAAAGATACTGCAAAAAGTGATCTCCATTGATGGCAATGCACAATTGAATGCGTGATAGACCTTGTACTGAGTTTTGGACAAGTTCCAGCATAGCTTGCGTAACTGTGTGACAAGCAAGCATGACGCTCTGCTTTAGATCAACTAGAGTATAAGGGGCAGACATATAGACCTGTGCCTTGATATAACTTCAGTCCGGCAAACGTGTTGCCAAAATGCCGGACCGTCATATCCAATGGTTTTTTGACCCAATTCGGTGGTTAGATATGCACGGACATTTGTTGTTTTATGCGGAGTGGCAATATCAAATTGAAATCCCACGCGACATGCTTTTCAGAGAGGCAGGTCTTCATGCTTGTTACGTATCGTTTTTTGTATTTTTCTGTTTAATTTCAATATTTCATTCTTCGTTTTGTATACGACCCCTAAAAGTCGGCTAAAATTTTTAGATGAAATAAACCCTCCTTGATGATAACCAGATTTGCTGTTACCGGCTGAAATTGGTTTCGCCTTAGAAAGGACTTTGCACCCTGATCTCGATCGCCAATTGCTTTAATTCATTTTTTACCTCATCCCTCAACACTAGGATGCCCGAAAGGAGTCGATTCGACTCCAACTATGCGATTAAATTTCAATTCGAACCAGAAAAGTTTTCTTGAAACAATTTAAATTTGATCCATGCAGATTTACGTTAAATAAATAAATTAAATAATTTTGAATAAAAATTCCGGTGAGAAATATTATTGTCAAACTTGAGTAAAATTGCCGGGCGTTCTAGTGTTAAGGAAGGACAAAATCATGTATAAAAATCTCAAACTTTATAATTTAATAATTCTGTTAGTTTTCGTAGTACAGACGTCAAAATTTTCGGGTTATGTCAGTTATGGTATGTGTAAATATTTACTAAATATAACTAAAAGAATTGGGGGGGGGCACATAAAAAGTTAGATTTTGTAATTTTTATAAAAATGATTTTTTACTTTAAACAATACCACAACACCAAAATTTATCTCGTTTGAAATATCTTTGTAATTATAACTATATGCAGGGCTCGCACCATTCCTTAAATTTTCACGCTTTGCTACCAGTATTTTAAATCAAAATTCTCCATCCAACATTTCTTTGACATCGACAATAGAATTGTATTATAAATATTATCGTTTTAAAATTCTGGTTGGAAAGTATGAAGATTGTAGAAACAGTGCGAACCCTATATATGTCTACGACTAACAGTTGAGCAATTAAAATTCAGCGATGGATAGCATATTGCATCCAGTATATATACACTATACAGCCAAAGGTGACAGGCTACTTGCGATTTCTGATGTTTTGTTAAATAATTAGAAAAATACATAAGTATTTAATGCAAAACTTCAGATCTGTATACAAAATTGTACAGGTCACGTATTTTCGCGAATATTTATACTCAAAACTCCATAGGGGACCGTCAACAAATTGAAAAAGAATATACAGGGTGATTCAGCTCGTCGGTGACAAACTTTAAGGATCGATAGAGCACACCTAGACGAACATTTTTGAATAGGGAATGTAGGGTCCCTGACGCGATGGTAAGGCGCTAGGCGCTTTCGAAAATTTGGGTGCCGAAATTCGAAACGTCATAAAAACTAGGGAAATGGTTAGATTTTCTTGCTTGTTGCGTCGAAATGATTCTGTTTGTTTAGACTTTCTTCAGTACCAATTTGATAAGCGTATCTCTTAAAACATGGATAGGGGGCGCTGCAGACTTTGGAGAGCTAGACAACAACTTTAAGCCCGTTATTTTGATAATTTAACACATGCTCGCCAAAGTTTATACTCTAACTTAAAGTTTGAACCCAAAAGTAGAGCCCTGCAAAAAGCGTAAGAGCCGGAATAAAATGTCAAAGTACAGGGTGGTCGAAACTCGAAGGCTCCTAAGAGATAAACAAACAGATTTCTTGACTTATGGCATGCATTTTCATGATTCTGTTTGCTGGGGCTCTCTGAAACTCAGTTGAACGGTACAAAAAGAAACATCGATAGGGGGCGCTTTGGGCAAAAAACATAATTCGTTGACATTTCGGACGCTAACTGGAAACGGGGCGCTACGATCAGTTAGTAATAATGAAAACACATTTTCTACCTCTGCTCAACACTTCTGAATAAATTTAGACCAAAAACATCAATGATACTGGAAATTTATTTACAAAAAATAACACTACAGAAGATGCTTGAAATTTCGACCTTGGGCCATGATGCAGGCTTCGCACCTCCGTCGCATTGAGGAGTGTGTGTTTCCAACAATGCCAGGAGTATCTCTGATCTGCCCTGCAGCTGCCACAATGCGCGCCACAAGTTCTTCAGCACTGCTGACAGGTGTATGGTATACCTCGGCCTTCAGGTAACCCCAAAGGAAGAAATCCAAGCAGGTGAGGTCTGGTGATCGGGCAGGCCAGTGAACTGGACCCCCACGCCCGATCCACCGCTGGCCATACCTTGCGTTTAGATGGAGACGCACGTCGTTCGTGTAATGGGCCGGAGCTCCATCGTGCTGGAACCACATCTGGCGACGCGAACCTTCGGGTACGTGCGCCTCCTCCAGAAGCTGCGGCAGCACTTGATCCAGGAAAATCAGGTAATTTCCACCTGTCAGCCGTTCAGGTAACAAATAAGGGCCAATGAGGCAATCCCCCAGAATGCCGGCCCACACATTTACTGAGAAACGCTCCTGGGCTGCTCGGCTTCTGGTTTCATGTGGATTTTCATCACACCACACATGACTGTTGTGGGCGTTCCACATTCCCTCCCGGCTGAAGGTGGACTCGTCCGTAAACAAAATGCTGTTTACAAAACGGGGATCCCTGGATCTCATCGCCAAGTACCATCTTGAGAATTCCACTCGAGGGCCAAAATCCTGCTCTCTGAGCAACTGCACCCGCTGGATGTGGTAGGGGTGCAGATTCCGGGAACGTAAGATGCGCCACGCAGTTGCTTGCGAAATGCCAACATGTCTGGCGATATCTCTCGTGCTAAGACCTGGGTTGTCCTCAACCAGGTTAAGCACAGCCTCTTCGTTGTCGGGGGTGCTCACTGATCGCTCCCGTTCAGGCCTGCCTCCGTCGAAAGATCCCGTTGTGGACAACCTTTGGTGTACTCGAGCGAAGAAGGCATGGCAGGGGATTTGCCTTTTGGGGTAACGCTCGGCGTACAACCGCTGAGCGGCTCGTCCATTACAACCAGCAGCGCCATACGCCAAATGCATGTCAGCCAATTCAGAGTTTGTGTACCGTTCCATCCTACTACCGATCTGCAGACAAGTAACCCGAAGCTTAAGTAGGTACCGCACGTTCAAAAGACGTGTCTGCGCATACAACTACGTCATCTCGCGTTGTCGTCTACGCATTACGTATCTTTTGCATATCGATATGGTACGATATTTTTTGCATAAATCAGCAAAAAGCACCTTATGTAAATTTTATTGCGCGCATTGTGCATGATTGAAACCAGCTATGTTTGTTAAAAAAAACAAACAAACTGCAGTTTTAATAGCTTCTTATGATAAGTAAATTACTCTCTTGTATAGTTTCTAACTGATCGTAGCGCCCCGTTTCCAGTTAGCGTCCGAAATGTCAACGAATTATGTTTTTTGCCCAAAGCGCCCCCTATCGATGTTTCTTTTTGTACCGTTCAACTGAGTTTCAGAGAGCCCCAGCAAACAGAATCATGAAAATGCATGCCATAAGTCAAGAAATCTGTTTGTTTATCTCTTAGGAGCCTTCGAGTTTCGACCACCCTGTACTTTGACATTTTATTCCGGCTCTTACGCTTTTTGCAGGGCTCTACTTTTGGGTTCAAACTTTAAGTTAGAGTATAAACTTTGGCGAGCATGTGTTAAATTATCAAAATAACGGGCTTAAAGTTGTTGTCTAGCTCTCCAAAGTCTGCAGCGCCCCCTATCCATGTTTTAAGAGATACGCTTATCAAATTGGTACTGAAGAAAGTCTAAACAAACAGAATCATTTCGACGCAACAAGCAAGAAAATCTAACCATTTCCCTAGTTTTTATGACGTTTCGAATTTCGGCACCCAAATTTTCGAAAGCGCCTAGCGCCTTACCATCGCGTCAGGGACCCTACATTCCCTATTCAAAAATGTTCGTCTAGGTGTGCTCTATCGATCCTTAAAGTTTGTCACCGACGAGCTGAATCACCCTGTATATCTCTTGGATAACCCTCACAAAACTAATGTGCATGCCCAAATTCTTGGCTTTCGAGGCCGATGCTACACGTTTAAGATAACTGAGCCGACAACTGGCGAGCATCTTTCGTTCAGAAAATCTTATCTGATCTTTCATTTAGACAGCTCAACAGAAAAAAACGCAAGTATACGTCGGTGAACAATTATTTTAACGCAATGAAACTGATTTGTAAAGCTATCATTCGAATAAAATATTTCGAACTGAGCTAAAAAATGCCCAGTTCGCGAATTGAACCCAAATCCTTGACTATCGGGACCAATGGTCTTCCGTTAAACCTAAGAAAGCCGACATCCGGCGTGTTGTTTCCGTTTTTTTTTTTCGCTCAGGTAAAAATATTTGATTCGTATGACAACTGTACAAATCAGTTAAATTGTATAAAAATAATACTTTATCTACGTATCTATCGTATATGAGTAATTATATTACCTGCGGTTTATTCTATTCAGCTGTCTAAATGAGACAATAAATAATAAGGTTTTCTGAGCGAAATATGCTCGCTGGTTGTTGGCACATTTCGTTTAAACTGCAAAGCATTGACCCCGAAAGCCAAGGATCTTAGTTCCATTCCTGGGCTGGGCATTTTTTCGCTCAGTTAAAAGTATTCAATTCGTATTTTACATTTATCAATCCATTTTATTGAATTAAAATAATCGTCTATATCATAGGATATCCTTGTATGAAAATATTTTGTTCAGATTTCAGTCTATTACTTTTTATGTAAATGAAAAAAAGTTTTCTATAGTAAAAATATTTATCTGGAACTTTATTGAATAAAACAAGTCGAAAATTCCACGTCAAGCGTATCAGATGAGGGGCGTTTGCACTATAGAGAAGTTTTTAAAATATTCAGATCTTTGTGTAAATACAGTTTTTCAGATAAAGTATAGAAGCCGAAACCTTTTGTATGCCCCTGTAAATATTATGTGCTTTCTTTTATAAAGAAATTTATTGTTATAAACCTCAGCAACGTATATCAACTTCATAAAATGTGAAATAGTTTAATAGATATAAAACGTTTCCTCATGTTCTGTTATGCAAACTAATACATTTGTACAGACTTGTAAATTAATAACAAATATTCTTTGCAGTGCATATTTTACAGAATGTATATTTTAATATATACTTCATAGATGTCTACCATATTTTATTATGTTGGGAAGATTCTAACATAATTAAAATAACCTTGAAACTATTTTTACCCATTATTCGTAATGTAACGGAATACTTTTAATTATCCGTGTAATTAATGTTTACACCCAATTTTGACTCGACAAAATTATACAATAATTATATATTTTAAATTAAAAAAATCAATTCGGAAGTATTTGCTTTGTTATATGCGAACTGACATACGGATGAACTGGACGACGAGTATACTTTCTACGTAAATTGTTAAAAATTTTGCTCTAGCTTGAGCCAAATTTTGGTGGTCTGTAGCTGCCACCATAAGATGGTGAAATCTCGTACCAACATTTGGAGCTTCCTATTTCAACCTCGTTTCAACTATTGGAACTAGGCTTCAAAAGGAGCCCCAAATATTGTTTCAATTTTACAACATCTTGCAGTGGCAGCTATTGAGCACCAAAATTTGGTTCAAACTAGGAAAGATTTTTAACAGTGTAATTACATAATTAGGAACGCATTTAATGCACTGATTTTATTAAATGTGATATAAAAAATAGCACTATGTAATAAACGTTATAAAAGAAACAATCATGCTATGGTCGGCTCAAATGTATATTCGATAACACTGTAATACTGGATTGATATTTTTGAGCTGGATTGAAGCAACGTTTAATGCTATAGTAGCTGGAACCAACAAGTTGCAGAGTTTTGGTCAAAAGAAAGGTAGAGTGTCACGTGTTGAAGCCAAGTTTCACTTTTTAGGTGTGTACGTAATAATATAAAACGTAGCATCTATAGTCATCGTCTGGAAAGTCCGTCAGTCTGTCCGCATATATCAGCAATAAAAACTATGCAAACGAATGTTTTGAAAATAAAAATATAAAATTATCGCAGAATTTTCATCGAGTCATTTCAAATTTCATGAAAATTGGATGTATAGTTCAATTATAGGGAAAAGTCAAAAGTATTCCGTAACGTTACGGACAAAAAAAATATTTTAAATCTCATTTTAATGATGTAACCCTCTTTTCGAACATAATAAATTTAAGATTTAACAGTCCAGGCATTTGGTAAAAAATAAATGCAAGTTTTGGTGTAGTTTTTATTTTGATTCCCTTTATATTTTGTGGGTTGCTGAATACAAATCTGGCATTATCCAACAAAATTTCTCCCCGGAAACATGTTTTTTTGGCCAAAAACTTGGAAAAAACGTGGCTTTTTTTCGTTTTTTCTAAATAACTTCAAAATTATGCATTTTACATAAAAGTCATACATACATAAATTAAAGAATACAAAATTTCCTACATTTTATGTAGTAAAAGTTTTTCCTATGATCAATGGTTTAGCCGTGAGAGAGCCGCAAAAATGGATGTGGAAAGCAAAAAATTCTGAAAAACGTGAATTACAGCACCGTACGTCGATGAAACATGAAGAACAACCATTTTAAGCGAATTTTCCCCACTTAATAATACTAAATATATTATTATTGACTATATTTTATAAATCTGCTGTTCATTGTTTTTTTATAACTAAAAAATAAATAAAAATGAGCATATTTGTATCAAAATCTTCATTTGCTATTACAAAAAAATGATAGTAATAATTTTTTTATTTGATTTTTAAATAATGTAAGTAAAATAACTAAAACAGGCTTTAACATATAAAAGCTAACACGGATTCCAGTTCTTAAAGTTTTCAAAGTTCAAAATAGTGATGTGAAAGTAAAAAAAAAAAAAGCGAAAAAAATAGGAATTATGGCACTGTACATATAGATTTAACATGAAAACTGTCCGTTTATCTCAATGATTGAATTTAAATGATATTGAAGAAATTATAATCGACTATATTTTACAATGATGTTGCTAACAATAAAACTACGACTCATTATGAATTATTATTTAATTATAACTAATTATGTACATTATAAGTACATTTACTTAAAAAACAAAGGGAAAGGGAAATGCTGCAGTAACCTTCGTACATTTTGATACCGTCCATGTCGTCTCGTACAGCTGTAGAATCTTTCAGGCTTACATGCTATTCTGAATAGTGCAATTGAACACCACAGTAATTTTCGATCTGTTCAGAAATATGCTGCATACACGTCATTCCCATCATACCTTATTAATACACCTTCTCCTACCCCACAGCCGTGTGTGAGACCGCCTTGCAATTTCATGTTCTTCATGAGATACTGTTCAATGGCCATATCCGTCCTGGTTCCACACCAGAACTTAGTTGATCGTCGAATTATAAACAAACCCTGATTGGTAATTTTTTTATATTCTTCGGCGGGCATTGTTTGATTCAAGTTCAACATATCTTGTAGGTATAAGTGAGCTCATTTCGCATAAACATAGTGGCCTGATGCATGAAAATATGGCAGCATTTTCCAAATAGTCTGAAGGTGTTGGTCCCAGTTGCCCATTCTTTCAAATAAGATGCATATTTTTACAAAAGTCACTAGTTGGATGTACTGCACCCAGAGTTCAGCCGTAGAGCCACGTTGTTTCAATAGCAGTAATTGATGTTCCACTTTTTGCCTGATTTCGCGACATTCGTTAGAATCAGAAGCAAGGATCACTGATTTGTCTAAATTGCACAGAATTTCATCCAATTTTGCTTGCGTTTCTGAGGTTAGAAGTATCATTTCCATGAAAATCTTCATTAGCACTGTATTAGCTAAAGAATGTGCCCTCACAGCTCTGTAGTATGCATGCCCAAACATAATTTTTCTATTTTCTTAAAATTATATGTTCCTCAACCTTCTTCACATAAGCAGTAATCATCCATTCATTTACATATGCTTTTCTACACTTAACATGCACATCTACTGAGGTTTTTCGCTTTAGGAAAACTGCCTTTCCATCCTTTCTTTCTGTACTTGCCTTGATTAACGCTGCAATACCTCGACTAACTATCACTCTTCGAAAGGAGAGTCACAAATAAAACACAGCGACATCGCGCAAAATCACTTTAGATGTTCACTATAATCACGAAGACACAAACAGTGAATTACTACATTATAAGTAAGCAGTTGCATATGGAAACTGAAATGGAATGCGTCCTCTTGATAAGCTAGAGATCTGTGCGACGCATATATCTAACAGAGGAGTGACTGGTGGGGAAGAGGGGGGTGGTAGTCCACTGAACGTGGACATAGCATGCGGGGGTGGGTGCTTGACCAACGTTATTTCACACTTGCACCCCGTCAATCAAGGGGGAAAGTGCTGATGGGATTCGTACAGCTGTGTTTCAAGGACGAATATCGCCGTAACTTTCGTCTGTGTCAACTGATGAGATACCTCTCCTCCCAAATAGTCTGTTTAGGATAAAACTGAAACTTTAAGAAGTGGAGTGGGTGTCAGTTGTTATCAGTTAAAGCCTGTTTTAGTTATTTTATTTACATTATTTAAATGTCAAATTAAGATTTTATTACTATTATTACTTTATAATAGCAAATGAAGATTTTGATCACAGATATGCACATTTTTATTTATTTTTTAGTTATGAAAGAAACAATGAACATCAAATTCATAAAATATAGTCAATAATAATATATTTAGCATTATTAAGTAGGGAAAATTTGCGTAAAATGGTTGTTTTTCATGTTTCATCGACGTACGGTGCTGTAATTCACGTTTTTCGGAATTTTTTGCTTTTCGCACCCATTTTTGCGGCTCTCTCATGGCTAAACCATTGATCAGAAAAAAAACTTTTAATACATAAAATGTAGGAAATTTTATACTCTTTAATCTATGTATTGAGGACTTTTATGTAAAATGCATAATTTTGAAGTTATTCAGAATCAACGAAAAAAAGCTACGTTTTTTGCCAAAAAAAACGTGTTTCCGGGGAAGAAATTTTGAGGGATAATGCAGATTTGTGTTCAGCGACACCAAAAACATAAAGGGAACCAAAAATCAAAACTGCACCAAAACTTGCATTTATTTGTCCTTTTTGAGCACTTAATGCCTGAACTGCAAGGTTTAAATCCATTCAGTATAAAATGCATTTTTATTAAATTTTTTTCACTTTTAAACTTATAAATGTAATCTGCTTCGAAATTGTGTGCACAGTTTTCAAGTCTTGTATTATTTCAAATGTCCTCGTGATTTTTCTTTTAAAAGTTTGTTTTCAAAGTAGTATTCCCGTGATAAAAAGTACTTTTTAAAAGAAATGTAAAATATTTATAAAAAAAATTACTTAATAAAACATGTAGTCAAATTAATACTTAATAATTTTGGTATTCAAATATGGATAAAAGACGTGAAAAAAGTTAAAAATTAAGAAACTATAGTAAGGTACCCTGGGGTAATAACGCCACGTTAAGGTTCTACCAATTTTCACGGCTCAGTTTTAGTTTGTATTTTTCAAACAAATATATGATTTGATACAGCAACTCATTGACTATCTATTTAAAAAAAATAATTTAACAGATTTGAATGCATAAAATGTAATGGCGTGATTTCTTGACCAATGCTATTTGGCGTTATTACCCACCTATATGGGTAATAACGCCATGCAAACAAAACTATGAAATAAGATGGAATAATTGCCCAATTCTAAAAATGTAGATTGCCCAATTCTAAAAATACAAAATCTACAAACTTAGAAATTGACAAATTGCATTCTAAGCTATTCAAAATGTTAAATTTTTTGTGAAAGTGTAAGAAAAATAAAGGTGTGGTTTGGAGGGGGGGTGAGGCAAAAGAATATCAGACCGTGGGTTTCTTTTTGCTTAAAAAGGACCGCTTAAATAGAATTATTAGAAATATTGCACAGTTTTAACTGTGTTTATTTGAATCAGTATTTAGGATGTAGCTCGGCCACTGTAGGGAATCAACCGGGGTAAAAATTGCAAAGATTGGCGTTATTACCCCATTATAGTTATTGCGCTGGACATTTTAAATTATAAATTATCTAGAGAAGATATCCAAAATCTTCAACAACATTTTGAAAGTCCATAAAATGTACTACAAATTTATGTAATTAACAAAGTATTTCCGGATAAAAAAATAGTCTTCACATCACAAAACGTATTTCGCAAATTTTAGATCAAGCGTTATTTTTAGTTGCTTGTAAAAACAATAACATCTAAAAATGAAACAAATTAACCTGAAGCTATTTTTTGCGATTTATATGACTCAAAACCCTTCTGCGCAGAGCACATGGGTGTCATTTACCAGATTATTTCAAAATTATGCAAAATATTAGCACTTGGCGTTATTACCCCGTCTGGCGTTATTACCCCAGGGTACCTTAATATAAAATTTCAAACCATATTAGTGTATATCTATCTATATATATATATATATATATATATATATATATTAATAAAATAAAAAGACATATTTCAGGAAATAAATAGCGTAAAATATTTACATATTTTACAGAGTTCAATGTTATGTACCAGAGTAACTTACGCAAAAAAAATTTCACAATGTATATATATATATATATATAAAGTATATATTGACTAAATAAAATAACCACTTTATATTTCATTAAAGTATTCATTCATCTTATTTATTATTTTCTTACATCAGATGAATTTACTAATAGAATATTTATTCTATTAAACAAAGGCATTTTTTACTCTCTTTCATTTTTCGTCTTTATAATCCTTCAACTATAACATAAATTATTTAATTTTAATTTGTGTAATGCTTACATTTCTAACATGAAATGCAACAATACGTTTCACAAAACTCCTTATTATCCTTGACGAAATTTCTTTCTCTTTTAGTTTTATCTCATTTTCTGCAGCTAAAGAAGTTAGCTCTGTTTTTCGCCATTAGCTGGCAGATAATCAATGGAATAACCTTTACAAATATTTATTTTCTTTTACACATTACTTTGATTCTCGTCATTGGATACTGTAAGCATTCCGCAAGCAAAAGCATTGTTAAAAAATGTCATTATTTATAACATAATTCCTTAAATATTTGAAAATACTAATGATGTTTTGTATATTTTTAAGAATAATTTTTAAATATAAAATTTACAAGGAAGATGCAGATGAAAGAAAAATTGATAAAATGTAATTTTCTTTGTAAATTTTTTTTAATGTAAAAGCGATATTTGATGTATTCTTGTTTTAGGATATTTCATAACATTAAAAATATACTTTATTATATGGAACATAATTAAAATTAACATTTTCAATAAATTTAGATAAAACTAGTGAAGGTTGATCAATTAAAAAAAATTATATTTTTAAGATTGAACAAAGAATATTGTTTCATATATCATTTTATTCGTTATACACTTGGTTATCAAAATAAAATTGCAACATAAGTGTAATACGCAAGAAACTTTAAAAATGACTTATTTTAATTATAAAAAAGGGTCAAGGCTTCTCACATAAGGGAGGCTATGCCCACTTTATTTTTGTATTGAAATGTTTGTTAATGGAAATAGAATGAATTTTAAATAACAAAAATAATATTGCCCAGTGAA
This sequence comes from Maratus speculifer, assembly GCA_964019185.1. Classification (NCBI taxonomy): domain Eukaryota; kingdom Metazoa; phylum Arthropoda; class Arachnida; order Araneae; family Salticidae; genus Maratus; species Maratus speculifer. The sequence continues at coordinate 87,526,083 of OZ025293.1, forward strand.
ATTGATGGCATTGAGCTCACCGGCTATGCGCACTAATTGCATGTTACAGCTTTCTTTTTTAAAGAAATAATGACCTTCAAAAAACAAATTAACAGGGGAAATAGTCCCGCCATATCTCTCTTTATACTTAATCATTGAACATCCAAAACCAATGAAAATTCAAAGCCAGTCGGATGATTCTGGATAAAAACCCATTTATATAATTTAACAGAAATTATCCACCATTCTCTCCTTTACGCTTAACCATTAAACCTCCAAATCTATTCAGAAATTTGCCATATGAAAAAGAACCTACGTCGAAAATTTAAAGCAAATCGGATAATACTGCATAAAAACCCATTTATCTAATTTCAAAGAGGAGGGATATCGTCGTACCGAACTTTATATTTAACAAAAGAACCCCAAAACTAATCAGAAAAGCGTCTTATCACGGTGAATCTGTATCCAAAAAATTGAAGCAAATCACTTAATTCTGCATGAAAAACTATTTACCTAAATTAAGAGGGTTCGTCCCCCCTCGATCCCCTTTTATACTTATCCAATGAATTCCCAAAACAAATCAGGGAAATGATTTATCAGAATGGACCTATGTACAAAATTTGAAGGAAATCAGTAACTTCTGCGTGAAAAACCCATTAGACTAAATTAAGTGGGATTACTCCCCATTCCCCCCCCCATCATACTTAACCTTTTAACACCCAAAATTAATCTTGGAGGCACCTTATCAAAATGATCCTAAATCTAAAATTTAATAATGAAATCTGATGACTCTACATGAAAACCCCATTTATTTAAATTAAGAGGGTTTTGCCTCCCGTCCCCCTCTTATACTTATCCAATGAACTCTCAAAACTAATGATCGAGGTTTTCAAATCAGAATTATCCGATGTGTAAAATTTGAATGAAATCAGATAATTTTGCATGAAAACCCATTTATCTAAATTGAGAGGAGGATTGACCCCCCCTTTCCCTCTCCTTATACTTATCCAATGAACTCCCAAATCTTATCATGGAAACGCCTCATCAGAATGACCCTTTATCTAAGCTTGAATGAAATCTTGTAATTCACATGAAAAACCCATTTATATAAGTTAAGGGAAGGAGTATTAGCAAAAGTCCCCCTTCTTATACCTGTCGAATGAACTCCCAAAACTAATCAGTTAAGCGCTTTATCAGAATAAACCTATATTCAAAATTTCAAGTAATTCGGATATTATTATCAGTTATCGCGTCACATACACACATACATGCATACGTAGATACAGAGTGTGCGGGCACATAAGCTCTCAGGCTTTGATAGCCTGTAAGGTAAAAATGGATAATAACTTTATGCTGCATGGTTTAAAGATTAAAAAAGTATTTGTAAAAATAAGATGCATAAACATAGAGCTAGATGCTCATGATGCATAGAGTTAGATGCATAAAATAAGATGCATAAAGACATAAATGAAACATTTCATTTTAATGACTCACTTTTGCGATACTTAGCCTAGCGAAATTCACACAATAGTTTGGTTTCATCTCATTGATTTCTGAAAAATTTGTCTACATACTTTCCTAAAATGAATTGTTCAGTGTTACGTTCATTTGCCGCGGTTTCAACACTTAACATTTTTAAGGCTGCTGCTTTCATGCTTTCTAATCTTTCCCATTATTTATTAAACGACTATGGATACTATTTGAATGGAAAAAAATGCTTGTCAAAATTCTATTTTACCTATTGTTACAATTTTCTGGCTTCTATAGTAAATTTTCACATCTTCCTTCAATCAATTTTAAACATTTTAATTTATATCCCACCATTTTACTGTAGCTGTACAGAATAAATTTATTTTATTTATTTATTATTAATAAATTTATTTATTGCATAATCGTATATTTTATAAATGTAACCATAAAACCTTCATAATGTACGGTGTGTAATAAAACGATTTCCTAAAATATTTAATTAAGCAGGCTTTGACCATCTTGTCAACCCTTCTTAACATTGATTAGGTCAAGCCTCTTTTATAACCACTTTTTATACTATATTACATAGTTATGTTTAGCCTTGTTAATTGTGCTTTTTTTATGTCTGCAATGAAATGTCAATATTGCTTCATTACTCAAAACCTACTAACTTAAATTTCTGTGCTATATTAGAAAGTCCTAAAAATTGTTTCTAAAAATATACTTCTTAAGCTTAAAACTCTTTACAATTATACTTTCCACATCTTTTCCCATACTCTTCATGAAACAAAGCCTATTCTTTCAGCATTTCAGTCGTTTTAGTTGCCACCGTTTGACAAAACTCTGAATTTCTATTAATTATGGGAAATAAAGTGTGGATTAATACACCCATATGTCCACCCTTCCTAGTCTGGTCTGTAAGAGGTAACTATGGAGAAAATTAATCTCGTTACAGTTTCAAATTTACTTTCTATTTCTGTGCGTTGCAATCAGTGGCGTAGCCAGAGGGGGAATCAAAATCCGCGTGCTACCAATCGTTTTAAAATGATTTCTTTTAAAACCAATGAAATCAGAGAATTTACAAGTGGGCCTGCAGGATATGCAACTTTAACCCCGTGTATCAAGTGGAGCTACTTACAATCCTACGGGCACTACAATTCTCACCAATAAATTTAAAAAGTATTGTTCGTTTAAATTTATTTGAATATATTTCGATATTTTTATCAGTATTCTTACTGAACGAAGAACATCAAATATATAGTGGTGGGAATTGTAATAAACATTGTGGGGTACCGCGTGGTTATAACATGGTAATTAACATAATTTCAAATTTCATTACTCGAATCATGCTAAATAGATGAGAATTGAATATTTCAATACTCAACTCGGTAGTATAATTTGTATGTAATTTTTTTTTTTAAATATTTATTACCGACGTCTTCTGTGCTTATTTGTTTGCGTGTGCAGTGCCTGATAATAAAATTTGCATAAGAGGTGGACTAAAAGAGCGTCGTAATAGATAAAATAGAAGGCGAATAGGTTTGAAATATTATGCAACCGCCACGATGGTTCTCTCATTTCCTGAGCGTGCTTTGCTGCTAAAGCTTTTTTACCAAAATAACAGTAATGCTGCCAAACGCTTCAGTTGTACCAACTGCAGAAATCTTTGTGTACGGGTCCAATGACAGCATGTGCTCTGCGACGAATGTTTAAACGCTTTGAGGAAACTGGCCGCTTTGCAGTTCAAGCAGGCCGAGGAAGAAGAAAAAAGATACCGTAGGTGATGGAGGACGGAGGATGGAGGTTGTTTTGCACGCCAGAAAAAACACAGCTGGAGCCTCCAGTGTTCGAGCCGTATCCAGGCAATTGGATTTACCATACACTACCGTATTGAGGTGAATGCGTGTAGCACTCAAGGCCTATCCATATAAGATTCGTCGTTTCCAAGAACTAAAACCTGGCGATAACGATCTTCGTGAAACATTTGTTTCGACGTTATTGGCAAGGATAAGGGTGGATAAAAATTGGCCGTGGAACATCCTACGGACCAATGAGGCTCATTTTTATATGTGTAGAACAGTAAATACACAAAACTGTCGTATCTGGGTCTACTGAGAATCCTCACCATATCCAACGAATGCCCCTACATTCTCCGCATGTTTCTGTGTGGATCAGTTTCACTGCAACCTTTATGATTGGGCCATTTTTCTTTGAGGAAATCACTCCTTAGGGACCAAAAACCTGTACTGTAAACGCAGAACGTTATCAGAACATGTTGCAAAATGTTGTCATCCCAGAACTCCTGCAGCGTGGATCCCTCGCTACAACAATTTTCCAACAAGATGGTGCGCCCCTTCACATTGAACACGAAGTACAATAATTGCTACGATGACATTTTACGGAGGTTGGCATTATCAGCCATGAATGTTCCACAAAATGGCCTCCACGTTCACCTGACTTGACCCGTGTGATTTTTGGTTTTGGGGTTATTTCAAAAATAAGGTTTATAGAGGAAATATTGGAAATATGGTGGATTTAAACTATCAGATCCTCTTGCATGCACGCAACATCGGTCGCTATCTGTTACACGCCGCTGTGGATCATGCGGTGACACGATTTCACAATTTCACGCTTAGGAAATGAGAGAACCCTCTTGGCGGTGTCAGAATATTTCAAACTTATTTGCCTTCCTTTTTATCTATTACGACGGTCTTTTAGCCCTCCTCTTATGCAAATTTTATTGTCAGGTGCTGCGCGCGTAAACAAATAAGCACAGAAGACGTTGAAAATAAATATTTAAAAAAAAAATACTTACATACAAATTATGTTACCGAGTTGAATATTGGAATATTCAAATTCTCACCTATTTAGCATGATTCCAGTAAAGAAATTTAAAATTATGTTAATTACCATGTTATAACAACGCGGTACCACACAATGTTTATTACAATTCCCACCACTACATATTTAATGTTCTTCGTCTAATAAGAATATTGATAAAAATACCGAAATATATTCAAATAAATTTAAACGAGCAATACTTTTAAAATTTAGTGGTGGGAATCAGCCCACTGGCACCAAGATGTTTACATCCTAAGCCGTGTTACATTTTTCTAATCTGAAACCGATAGTAGCGCCTTTTTATCCCCTGGTGACCTTTGTTTGAGCTAAAAAAATTTTGCATCATTCAATTTCTCATGGTCTGATATGTACATCTTCCAAATATGAAGACATTTCATCCACTACTTCTCTCGCTAGGGCGTCGCAAACAGGGATACTTTAATTTGAACCACCCCGTCGGTCTTCACACAATATGGTCTGAACGAAAATTGGCAATTCCTCCTACTTAATATCGAAGACAAATACTGCCAGTTAATTACTTTAATATCGATAGAGTCTATCTACAAAACTTTCTGATTGTATGATCGGCCTGTAATACCAAAATTACGGAAATTGAATCCTTTTATTGGGATGTTATTGTTTGCTTTCTAAGTAAATATCCGTCTTGCAGTGATGGTAGGGGAAATATGTCACGTGAATGAAACTCTCTAATACCGTTGAAGATCTTTTCTAACTCCCGCTCAAAATGCTTATTAACTTTTAAAGGCCATCACTTGTAAACGGAGATAGAAAAATACTTTGGGAGAAATGTTTTTGGTGAGAATAAATAATTATTCACAAAATTAAATCTCTTTAAAATGTCAGCAGACCAAATACCGTAATTTCCTGCGTAAAATATGCTGATCAAACAATTGTTTTTCAACCCAGAAATTTTATTTAGTAATTGAAGCCAAATATTTACCGCGATCTAAGATGTTGCATCTTGTTTCAAAAATTTTCTCGGTTGAAAAATGATCCGTGGATTATACAATGGAAATTACGTTATTGTAAAAAAAGAAACTAAGAGTGTAAAGTAGCTTATTTTTTCTTTTTCTAAAGACATTAAAAATTCCATAAGATATTAAAAATTTTCCGATTCCTTAAAAAATATACTTTGATATATAGGTTGTATCAAATTAATCAAAAATCTGTGAAATACGCGATTTAAGATATTTATTATTGATTTAGATAGATAAATTAAATTGAAAATTATGTTATAAAAAATTAGATTATATCATAGTAATATTTGAATTTTAAACTATTACAGCAACAAATTACATTTGCTGTAAATCTGCTTTGTTAAATATGAATTTGAAATTTTGTGATTTAAAAACTAATTTCTTTGAAAAATATTCAGATATAATTTTAATGGAACGCTACAACTGTAAATAAATGAAATACGACACTTTAAAGGATTGTCTTTTTTGAAAAGTTATGATGTAAATTGTATTGTAAATAAGTACGTCTTTTATTCCTCTATAGTGATAAATTTAATTTTGTGCCTTTTAAAAGTAAAAAAAGAGTCTCAATAAAGTATTAACCAAAATATTACTTTAAATATTAAAAGATTTTTTTTCCATGCATAGCCAAGGTATAATAATCAGTTTTAATGGATAGAATTGTCTCACGTTAGATGCAATGTTACATGAGAATATTTTACCTTGTAATATAAAAAAATTGTATAATAATAATGTATGAAAGTTTGTTTTAATTCAAATGATAAATATTTCTAAATAGAAATATTTTCACAATAAGGTGAAAAAATGTTTCTACATCGAATGTGTTACTTATTAAAACCTAGCTAATTTTGTTTCATTTAAAGACTAAATAATCAGTTAAGTGATATTAAAATGAAAATGAAAATTTCATTTATAGTTAATTATTATACATAAGATGAAAAAAAATTTGTATATCAATAGGATAAGTAACTTATGATTAAGAACGTAATTTTAAACTGTACAATATAGTTATATAATATAATATAGTAAACTTAAAACATAACCTTTTATAAATTTTATGTCTTTAACTGTAATGAAATCTGTCTTACTTTATTTATTCATTTATTTTTTAATATTTTAAAAGTTTATTTTAAATGTTTCAAATTTAGACGTTAAATATATATATATTGCAAATTCAAATATAATGTCATTTGCATCTTACAACAAAAAATTAATTGTAAATTAAACTGCTATTTTTATTGTAAAAATTTTTAACAGCAATATTTCGGTTTTAAACGAAACAAAATTTATTGCGTTTTAATTAGTTATAGAATGTTACTCGATGTAGAAACAGTTTTTTCTTATAATGGAAGATATTTGTATTTAACAATGCTTTTCATTTGCATAAAAAGGAATTTTTTTACATTTTAAACATTATATTTGCATCTTACAAATTCTTCCATTCGATATTAATAGCTAATCGACAGAAGATCATATAATATTGCAATGTACTTGGCCAAAATTTACTAAATGGTCAAATTATCGATAATTAATAGGCAGAAGCTTAAAAACTTATACATTAACAGTGGGGATGCGGTGATCGAGTACTGATAAGTCGAGCGGAAAATATGCCGACCCCGGAGAAGAAGTCGTCCGGACAAAAAGTAGTCGAGTTAGGACTTTTGTCGAAAGTTCGACCGGGGATTAGTTGCTGTTCTGGCATTGAGCACAACCCTTGGTTACGCCCCTGTTATAGTTCAACCCTTACTAATGCCCTCATGAAAATTTGCATAAAATTGTGTAATCATTCAAACTTTTTATTTAAAATGGTTATATAACAGTAATTTATTCGTTTTCTAACGATGTAGAATGCTTCAAATTATAATCATGGAGCCGTTATCTCTAAAAATTGTTCAATGACTAGATAGTGTATGAAATATTTCAAAATATATATAATAACACAAAAGGGGATATAATCACATACCAGTATAAAACCTACCAGGAATCTTCATCGTGCCATGAAGTTAATTAAATCTCTATCGGCTTGGTCTATAGGCGGAGGTAGATTTCAAAAATATGTGCTCATTTTAACAACAAAAAATAAAATATCATAAGATATAAACCCAGTTTAACAATTTTATTTCACACTTTTGAAGAGTTTTAATTTCATTTTTTATAAGAGCTTTTTTATGAACCATTTTAAACGAAATTCGACTCAAAATGCCCATTTTGACAGCATCGAACAATATGGAAAATTATATAGTTCCTAAATAAAAGAAACTGTCAACTGAATGCGTTTGAGAACAAAATTTAATGTAAAAATGAATCAGAAAGAAGCAATTTGTTATTTGAATGAATTCTCAACTCCTAAATCACGTTCGCTTCGGAAAATATGTTCAACATACCGACTTTGATAGCAATTTAAAAAAATATATTCTGCCTTTATCAAAAAAACTTGCCATTGCGTCACATTATATAGTTCCAAATAAGAGGACCTGTCTTTTGGATGCGTTTAAAATCAAAAATGAATTTCAAAATGTTTAGAGTATAAGCAGTTTGGATTTGACATTTATTCTTCAACTCCTATGCTTCTTTAAAATACTTTTGCTATAAGGATTGGTCCTATTAAAAACTCTTCAGTGTGAAAGTTGTAGACATAATTGAGAAGATGTAAAATAAATTTAATCGGATTTGATATCTCAATTGGTGATGTTATGGATTTTTTTCCTGTCCCACCTCCCTTTTTTGTTTTCGTTTTTAATTTTTTTTTCTTCAATAAGTGTTGTTTCCATCAAAAACTTGTAAATACAAAAGTTTGAAATAGTATTAAGAACATTTATAAAAAAAAATTATTTGGATTTTATATCTTGAAAATTAACAAAGTTATGATTTCTTTTCTCCCCAAAACCTTATTTGTTGCACCCCTTGAGCCCATATTTAATTTTATCAAAAATCTGTCATGCATAAACTTTTCGCGGGTGTTTTAAAAGTAATATAAACTTGAAACTGATTTTATATCTATTTTCATTAAGAAGTTTTGTTCTTTTTCTGTTTTCACAAATCCCCTCCCTATTTCGACCCCCTTAATCTCTTTTGCCCATTAACACTAAAATGACGGAATGGGGCCAATTTGGCCCTTACTAAGGGAATATATTTCGGTGTGATCCATAAATTTTTCTCTAAAATACGTTTAAAAGAAACAAAGAAAAAACGGGTTAAGTAATAATTTAAAAAGTTTTAAATAAAAATTCTGGTGTAAAATAATTTTTATAAAAGTTGTGTAAAAATTCCCGTCTTTCTATTATAAATGAACTTGGCCGATATTTGATGCCCCTTGATTTTATGTATCAGTTTGGAGGAGATTTGAGCAGAATTTAAAAAGTTATTGTATCTATAACAAAGTGTGATATATATATATATATATATATATGCCTTTTTTTAATTTCTATTTCACTTTGAGTTGTAAAATTCATTCTGAAAATCCAATTCTTATTATTGGCATCTTAAATATTATTAAATGATTATATAATCGGTTAGCTATATGTTTAACATTTTTAATTTAAAATTTTATTTTAAAATTTTTAATTTTATGGGTTATTCTATATTCAGTATAGATGTTAAATAATAGTATTACATAATGGTTCTAGATAGATAGATAGATAGATAGATAGAAGATAGATAGATAAACATATAAACATTTTTTAGGCATCTAGGGGTCATGATCGGTGTAGATCTGCAAAATTTTTTAAAGAAATTCCAACATAGGAGAGACCGCAATAAGTAGCATTACACACGAAAATTACCTAAAAATAGGAAATGCATTTTGGTCATAGTTCATTAATATTTTCCTTATATTTTGATCACAATGCTCACACATATCATTTTTTAGCAATGAGCATAATTATTAAAAAACCGACGGCATACGCTCGAGCATTGAGCAATTAATATAATTGCTCAATCGTCACGCATGATTCAGAAGTATGCAGATAATAATGGTAATTTGTTTTTCTATATTAAATATGGCGTGCGAATGTAGATTTTCGTCTCAATTTAAATCTTGGGATATCTAATTGGGATACCTTTTAATTCTAAACTTGGAAACGACAACAATAATATTTTAGTAAATCTTTGCTTTTACAATAAAATCTTAAATTAAAGAATGCAAAATATCTAAACAAATCGTTTGGGAATTCCTGTGTCAGTCGGCAATTTCTCATTTTACCAACAGATTTTGCCCGCGCCGGAAAGGGTTAATGCTTATACTTTACATGTGATTGTGCAATCAGTAAATAATACTGATTAATTTGGATTTACGTCATTAAATATGGACACGAGTTAGATACCGCCCGAATATAAAAACATTACAAATTAATGAGTATCTAAAACTTGATTTTTCGAATAATATATCCAGCGTTATTGATTTAAATTTATTTCTCTTGAATTAATAAACATTTTTAGCAGAGTACAAATACTTGGATTTAATCTAAAGGAATAATTTAGTTTTCATAGTATATTCACTTTAAATCAATGTTAATTCCTTTTTACAAAATCTTTATTAAATTTAATATTATAAATCTTTAATAAATGTGCAAGAAAATTTTGTCTCGAACCACTTCACAACTTGAAAGTTTTCATACCCGGATAGTATAGTATATTTTTTGAATTATAAAATGGATTTCAAATTAAAATCGTGCCTTCTACCCTTCTTTCCAGAAATAACTATAAGAATATCTTAGTTAAAATATACGCAAAATGACTAAAAATATCGGGTTAATTTGTACGTTCATGCAAAGAAAACTTTCACAGTAACACAATAAAGTTTAATCTTTGTTTTATTTTAATAACATACAGTACATTAGTCAATAATGAGCGTCTCAAACTTTTAAAGTTATCGTTTTCCCATTAATTTAGCCTCTGCGTTAAATGAGATAAAGACAGTTATTTTTAAAAAACATTTGATTGCCTTTCTTCTATCTGAAATTGTAACTAATTTATATATCATCTGAAAGGAATAGCTAACATACTTTAAGATTTTTCAAGCAAATATGTAAAAAGATAAAATTTTATTTTGTAGAATTTTTATAAAAGGTTTCAGTTTCTATTATTATTATTATTGTTGTTGTTTTAACTGGCTGACCCTCCCGTTGTTTTTAATGCCTGCGATAATACACATAAATGAAAATCAAATTTTTATAATTTATATTTTTAACATGATTTTGTATTGATTTAGTTTTTAAATGGGAAAATGTGGATTTTATGAGGTGAAAGCGCTTGTAAGAAGACATTTTTATTGAAATTTATAGGTTAACATACCGGTTTTTCCGCCCGTATGAAATGTAAAAAATATTGAAAGCTTTAGCAGAAGACTTCAAATTTAATTTTCATAAATGTTTGATTCCAATTAGAATTATACGATTTTCCGTTTTTCTGGAAAAAAAAGAACGAAAATTTAACAACATTTAATAACTATGATTGATTAAAATCTCAATGATTTTATATGTTATATAAAATAATTGCCTCCAGAGTGCGTTAAAGATCAGTAAAGGAAAAACATTAACCCATTCCCTGCCGTGATCCCCATTTGGGGATCATTAATATTTTGATCTTGCTCTCCCCTAATTTCAAAGTTTTTGTTTATTTTTCATGGTATATGTTTACAGAATAGTTGTTTCTTAATGTATGGTCAAAATGTTAGGTGTGATTAAAATATTTATTAGTATATTTAACTTTTTCTTTCAAAGTTTGCTCGAAAGTAACTCTTTTTCACTTTTATGGATTTACCTTACGAATATCTAATATGCAAATTTGAAATGAAATATTTTTTACCATAGGATTTATTTGTACATGTGTCCTAAATAGCATAATATCAAAACGGAGTAATTTTTTTTTCTTTTTTGATTTTTTATATCCAAAATACACTGATCCCCATTTGGGGCTCACGGTTGTTGCAATGTAAAAGGACTTACTATTCACACTGCAAGCAGGATATGTTTTTCCACTAATGCAATACGTTCCTGGAATTTTTTTTAAAGGTACATTATCAGTAAGTGTGGAATGTACCCTCTGATAACAGAAGAAAATATATACAATGGGTCACGTGGGGGGGGGGAGGGAAGGTTGGGAAGAAATACCAGGTGTCAAAAGCAGGTGCTTTGATAAACAAATTATTTTTACTGTTCTAATGACATCTTCAATCCTTTTTTTTTCTTTTCTTTACTTTTCTTTGGGCAGCAAAAGTTTAGACTTTTTTTAGAGCAGATAGCTATGAACTTTGACTCGAGAAGTTGCTTCACTTAGAGATAATGTTATCAGCTTTGAACTAGTGAAAACTAACTTGGTTGGATTTTGATTTTTAACGAAATTATTGTTCTACTAGTATTTTTGTGAATGATTTTGAATTTTTTAAGTGGATAATTATGAGTCGAAAAAAATTTAAAACACTCAGAGAACTTGAAGAATATTGGGACAATGATATTGATATAGATGAGGAAGAACCTGATGGTACAATAGATATAGTTGAACTGCCCCCAGACAAAGCGGATGAAGTTTCTGATTTGGAAGATATAGATGATAATATACTAGAAGATACCATTCCAAATGATGTTCCAGGTTCTTTAGAAATACATGGTGGTAAGTGTAATGAAGAATTTATAGTTCCGAGAAAAAAGAAACCTAAAAAAGAAAAACCCATATCAAAGTGGAACAGAAAAAGTGCATCATATAACATTTCTACCCATGGAGAAGAAGAATGCAAGCAACGTGAAATGAATATGATAAATGCAATTAAAGATAAAACGCCAGTAGAAGTTTTTGAGATGTTCTTTACAGATGAATTAGTAAACTATATCGTACAACAGAGTGTATCTTATGCTGCTCAAAATAATCGTCACCAGTTTACACTTTCAGCAGACTGTATAAAAAAATTTTTGGGATTTTTACTCTTAACTGGATATCACTCTTTACCCCAAGAACAGATGTACTGGTCTGAAGATGAAGATATAAATCTTGAAATTGTGAGAAAATGCATGACAAAAAATCGTTATATAGATATAAAAAGAAACCTACACTTCTGTAACAATGCAAGTATTCCAAACATAAATGGAAACAAGGACAGACTGTTCAAAATACGACCAATTCTTGATGAACTAAATAAAAGATTTATGCAATTTGGAGTATTCTCATATAATTTGTGTATTGATGAACAAATGGTGCGTTATTATGGTCATCATTATCTGAAGCAATTTATTAGAGGCAAGCCCATTCGCTTCGGCTTCAAACAATGGGCAATGTGTTGCGGTGTGACAGGATATTGCTATAATGCTGAAATATATGAAGGGCAGCAAACGAATAATTTAGAAAAAGATACGCATGGATTAGGGATGTCTGTTATATTGAATAAAATTGCCACCATACACAAACCGGAAGAACACAGCTTTTATTTTGATAATTTTTTCACTAGTTTTGATTTGATGAAAAATTTAAAAGAGAGGAATATACCTGCAACAGGAACGGTCAGATGTAATAGGATGAATAAATGCCCTATAAAAACAGATAAGGAAATGAAGAAAGAATTTCGTGGGGCTTTTGATTACAGATATGATGAAATAAATGAAATATTTTGCCTTGTATGGAAAGATAATAGCATTGTGAAAATGTTATCAAATCATCTGGAAGTTTTACCTTTGGGACGTGTGCAAAGGTGGTCTAGAACTGAGAAAAAACAAGTGCTGATTCCGCAACCTAATGCTATTGCAAATTACAATAAGAACATGGGTGGTGTCGACAAACTTGACTGGAATATTCAAAAATATAGGACGAAAATTAGAGGCAAGAAGTGGTACTTTCCAATTTTTACCAATGCTGTGGATATGGCTCTAGTTAATGCTCATACAATATACAACATTGCTAACAAAAAAATGCCACTACTAAACTTCAGGAGAGAAGTTGCAAGATTTTACTTGAGTTTACATTCTCTATCGGATCCAAAAAATAGTGGAAGACCATCATATAGTATAAGTTCCCAGAGAAGAGTACCAGATGAGGTAAGAAAAAATTCTAAAGGACATTATTTAGAAAGAACTTTAGAAGGTAAACAAAGAAAGTGTGCTGTTTGTAAAAAAAATGTTAGAAAACAATGTGTAAAATGTGATGTAGGGTTGCATGTTGAATGTGTAATACAATGGCACTCATAAAAAAATTACGCATTTCTTTCACATGCGATCTATCGTGATCCCCAAATGGGGATTGATTTTCAATTTAATAAATTTCATGAATTTTTCTATTATATTGTAAAATTTACTTGTTTGTGTTTGTTTACATGCAAAAAAGTTACTTTATATGAAAAAAGATTTTTAAAAAAAAATCTGGCAGTTAATGGGTTAATATTTAGCTTAAAAGGGCTCGTACGTATAACAGGAGAGGGTAATGTTTATAACTATTGGCGATTTAACCACTTAACTGATTGGCCCGTACATCGTTCGCGCTAGAAGGTTAATCTTGATTCATCACTTAAAGCATTTCATTACAATTCTTTTTTTTTTAAATACAACTTCATAGCATGTAATAGTAGAAATGTTAGACTAAACATTACGAATATTTTAGCTTAACCCCCTGACTGCCCAGCCAAAGGGTAATATTGTAATGTTGTTTTCTCTGTAATTTATTAAAAATATAAAAAAAAGATATTTTTTCCAACCTGATGCAAAATACGTTATTAGTATCGGTGTATAATCTTTGATAGCATCAATCCTAACTTAATTTTTCAGAACTGGGTTTTATTTGTGGAATTATACTAATTTAAATATTGCTTATGTTGCAGTGAAACCTCCAGCTTAGTGTGTGAAAAAATCAGCCGGCGGCAGTCAGGAGGTTAAAATAAGTGGTGATAATCCATTACTTTCGAATTATTACACACACACACACACACACACACACAAAAAAATCAGCTAGATCTTTGAGGGCAAATCACTTCCATTCTTAAAAGGCTGAAATGACTGACTGACACCAGAACGTAAAGAACAAATTTATTATAGAAAATATAAAATTGTTTCTTCACGTACTTGATAGGATTAAAATTTCTATTTCAAAATTCTGCTGTCAATGTGGCATTTCGAAATTAAAATTAGGTGGGTTATATTTTATCCCACCACCCTTCAAGGGGTTAAGTGATTAATGTTTAAAAAGAAAACACATTTTTTGTTAAAAACCATTGGATAATTTTCATGCCAAGATATTTATATTTAGTTATAAAAAACAGTGTTTTTCGCCCATTACGTCCCCCCCTAATTTAAAGTATGGACCATATAGGATTATTTTTATTATTCGAACGAATTGTTTTCCTCATGCATATTATTATTTCTGAATGAAATAAAAAATTTTCATTTATTTTTTATTTATTTAATTTTTAAGGGCATATAACGTTGGAAAAAGAGGTGAATATGTATGCTCATTTCTTTAACTTGCACATTTTATTTTTCGAAGTCACTACTAATTTTAAAATATGATAGAAAAAGGGAGGGAGGGTTGTCCTGCAATATAAATTATTAAGCCAAGAATATAACATTAAAACGCTTTGAAAATTTTTAATTTTAAAACGTAATATTTTTGAAGCGTATATTAAAATATTGTAAATTCATATTGGTATTTATAAGTAACCATATTTTTTACTCGATCTGTTTCAGAATTAAAAAAAAATAAATAAATAAGTAAAATATTTTTATTCAAATTCTTTAAGATTTTCACGAGTTATAAATATGACAGATGAGTACTTCTTGAAAAATTTCGTGGAAAGTATTAATATCAAAGAAATGTGTCTTCTAGTTGTTTTCTAGTTTTCACATTGATTAATTTAGAAAAACATAATAAATAGTTCTTACCCTTCGAACTCTTAGAAATTTTTGCCCCACCAGTGGCCGAGAAGTACGGACCTCTCAACTGGTAGACGGCAGGTGCTGGGTTCGAACCCAATCGCGGCTGTCGGCCTAACCGTTCGGAGTTTTCGTGGTTTTCTTCGAACCTTGCGTAAATACGGGTTAGGTTCCCTTAGAAAGAACCCCACGAAGGGCACTTCCCCTGGTCCTATATCCCTAGTGTAGATAATCGGACGACAAAAAATACACACACACACATACACACACTTAGAAATTTAAAAAACTATTTAATGGCCAATAGAGATGAGGTTGGAGGAGAGAGGGTCGGCGAAGCATTACGAATATTACGTAAAATAGTTTATACCATATTAGTGGTGTTTTTATAGTTACACAGAAAATATTTTTCTTAAGGCATTTTCAAAATTATTAAAAACTATTTTTGGAAATAGCTAAAATATATAATTTAAATGCAAAAGTAAAAAAAGAAAATCGTCCAACTAAAAAAAGAAAAAAAAGAACATTTAAGCTCGGTCAGACGGATAATTAAAATAATTGATAATAGAAAATATATTATCCCAGAGAAGATGATAACCCTTGTGTTTCATTACTTTTTATGCTATTTTCCAATTAAACGCAACTGCTAATGACAGATTAACGTTTCAGCTAACAATTGTTTTTGATAGAATTTCTACGAGTAGAAAAAAGTATTCTTTTCTGTAGCTCTAATTTGATCAAGAAATACACTCCTAACATTAAATGCAACAATTCTTTTTCGGAAAAGGCCTTATTATCTTTGTCTAATTTCTTTTCTTTTTCGATTATCTTATTTTCTGCAACTGAAGCTGCCGGCGCGGTTCTTGACCGCTTGCTGGTAGCTAATCAATGGGATAGGCTTTTCGATTTTTTTTTTCAATGTTGCATTGATTGGGATCATTTAAGAATGTTAACGCTTCCTATGCTGAAGGAGGAATGTAAAACGGTTTAACACTTTTTTCGATCATAGAATTTTACTTAAATTGAAGCATTAAACATTCAAGATTAACAATTCTAAATAATAGATCTTGTGATTCAAGATTAAACCTTATGCTATGCACAACGTTTAATCTAATACAGATCTTACATACGTATATATATATATATATATATTACTTTTTCTTTATAATTTATGTTGTTTTCTAGCATATAATTAATTTTACAAAAATGTAAACTGTTTTATTTTTAAATAGAATTCCAAGCAAATAACATTTGTAGAATTCCAAGCAAATAATAATTTCACATAATAACTACAATTGCCCGAATAAGAGATTTTTCTGAAAGCTTTATTTTATTTGTAATTTTCTTCTTGAAGTTTTAATTTATTCTTTTGGGAAATTAGAGGAAAAATATTTATTTTTTATGTGAGTTAAGCTAAATTAGTGCATATTTGTAGACATATTTTTATATACTCTTTACATAGTATTTCGTCTTTCCGGAAATAGTTTCGTCATCCCATAGCTGCTAACATCTTTCACATTTTTGGCCTCGAAAAATTTTATAGTAAATTTTACTATTTCAAATTGCCGTAATCTGACAAATAAAGCAAAAATGCCTATTATTTTTTTCGTAATATTACTGTATTTAAAATGAATTATTACTGTATTTATTAGTTATATTTGAATATCTGTATTTAAAATAAATTATTAAACCTTTAAAATATCATTTACTCAGATGAAACTACTAAAACCCAGAATAATAAATAAACAAGTAAGAAAAATCATGCGTTAAGCACAGATTATGAAACACTTTCCAACGCTTCCTGAAATCTTTAACAAAACGTTGTTATTTAGGTAAATAAGATGCTACTGTACATAGCCAAATACGTATTGAAATACTTTTGAACAGCCCTTTATTTGATCCGTCGGTTGATATATATATATATATATATAGATATATATATTTATATGCACTATAATGGAAAATTTTAGTTTAGCAAGAAAATGCCTAACTGGCTGAAATTTCTCTTGCAGCACTTTATTCTAATAGATGGAAAATACTTCAATACTTTTATTCAGCCCTGTAATTTCTCCAGCATCTTTACTACACGCCAGTATTTTGTTAAAATTTAGTTCAAACAAACACATTCTTAAAGCTACTTAAATCACATTTTCGGAAATTATCACATATGGGTGACCATGTAGCTAATTCTTTGCGTGACCCTGTATATCATTTTATGTATATTCTACAAACATTTCTTAGTAGACTGAAAGCAGTTCAATGTAAAAATGAATAATCACCGCCTTTAAGTTAATTACTCGCATATTCAGTAACCTTTATGTGCTATTTTTTGTAACCCTGTATATCAACTATAACATTTATATACACCATATAATTTGCAAACATTTTGTAAAACTTAAAAGCGCATATCATAATTGAAAATGCATTTCAACCATCCATCAGCTATCATCGATAATACAGAGTATTTCGAAAAAAAATATAAGGTTTGAAATATTTTGTGTGTCCCTGTAAAAGCTATGCACTTCATATTATGCGTTAAATATTAAGTCTCATCGATGTATATCAATTTTATGATACTTGAAACCGCTTAACATTTTTAAAATATGTCGCAAACAATTCCCTCCTTTATTATTGTGTAATGGAATTCTTTTGAGTGGCCCCGTAAATAAATAACAACTATTATTTTTACAGCATATTTTACAGAATGAGTATTTTAGTGCACTTTGCGAATCCATGTAAATTTGAATAAGTTTAACAGGGTGTAACACCTTTAAAATTCATTTGAAACGATTTTTTCCCATTGGCCGTAATGTATCGGAAAACTTTTGACTATCCCTGTAAATAATCTAATCTTAGTAGAAACTTCATTTTCAATAGAGTTCGTGCTAGGATAAACAATAATAACATATAAAATTTTCAGAGCAATCCGTGTATATTTACGGGTATTAGAGCGCGGCCAGACGGCCAGACAAACCGGATGTATAATCACTTTTCAACTTTGTTGGAAAGTATTAAAAAGAAAACTGTCCTAGTTAAACTGATGGCACTGAGCTCACAGATTAAGCATCCTAGTTGTATATTACAGTCTTATACACTGACAGAAAAAAAATCCCAACACCAAGAAAAACTTATTGTAGAGTAATGAAATTTGGACAGTGCATTTGTCTAGTTAACCTGTTTAATTGATTAGATTTTCGAGATCACAGGTTAATTTAAGGTCAATAAAATGCGTTTCAAATGTGAAATGCTGTTACACCAATAGTCGCTATAACCTCCAGAAATTTGAATGCAAGCCTGCACAAGTGCATGCATTGTGTTGTACAGGTGCCGAATGTCAATTTGTGGTATGAAGTTCTATGCTTGTTGTACTTGCTGTATCAATACTGTGATGGTCAGTGCTGGCTGGGGATGACACTGGAGTTCTCATCGAATGATATTCCATATGGTGTTAATGGGTGTCATCTGGTGATCTTGCTGGCCAAGGTAACATGTTGACACTTTGAGGATCACGTTGCGTTACAACAGTGGCATGATGGTGAGCGTTATCCTGTTGAAAAACTCCCCTTGAATGTTTTTCTCGAATGGCAGCATTACAAGTTGAATTACTAGACTGACGACGTACACATTTGCGGTCAGTGTGCTTGGGAGAACCACGAGAGTGCTTTTGCTGTCATAAGAAATTGCTCAACACACCATGACCCCAGATTATAGGTCCAGTGTGTTAGGCCGCAAACAGTTTGATTGCAGGCATTGCCCTGGCCTTCTTCTGACCAGTACATGGCTATCATTCGCATCAAGGCAGAACCTGCTTTCATCAGAAAGCACAACAAATCTCCACTCCATCCTCCAATGAGCTCTGGCTTGACACCATTGGCGTCTCAAACGGCAATGACTTGGAATCAGTGGAATGCATGCAACAGGGCGCCTTACTCGAAACTGTCCTTGAAGTAAACGATTTCTAACAGTTCGTTGTGTCACTGTAGTACTGCGTCGGGTTCGTATAGGCTCAAGCCTTCAAGTAGGCCTCCCCACCTGGCTGAATCTGAATCTGTCACTGTGGTACCGAAAGCAGCTCGAATTTCTGTCGCAGACGCAGTACTATGCGCCACAGCCGTACGCCGAATACGACGGTCTTACCTCTCAGTAGAGCCACGTGGTCACCCGGAACCTGGTCTTCTTGAGGCAGTACCATCACTTGACCACTGCTCCCAACAATCAAGCACAGTGGATACATTCCGTCCAAGTCTTTTTGCAAAATCGCGAAAAGAAAATCCACTCTCTGGTAGCCCTACTTTACGACCTCTTTCCAACTCGGGGAGCTGATGATAATAGCTTCTTCGTCTTCTTAAAGGCATTCATGATCAACCTCAACTCAATTCGTCAAATTTTGAAGATAAATAATGCTCACGAACTTTACAGCACTCATTTAAAGCAAACCTGACTTTAAAGTTGTAAGTTTAGCTACTACCGTCACACATATGAGCGAAACATGAAATTTGAATCAGTGTCATCTTTCAGATGTATAAATATGCCTACAAAAGTTCCGTTTAGCTAACACAAGTATTTATTGGTGTTGGGATTTTTTTCCGTCAGTGTATTTTCAAGGATTAATGCCGTTTGAAAAAAAAGGGAGTAAATAGTTTCTCCCAATTCCCATTTTTAGCACTTTCCAACAAAGTTGAAAAGTGCTTTTGCATTCGGTTTGTCTCTCCGTCTGTCCGCGTTCTAACTCTCGTAAGTATACTAGGATTGTCATGAAATTTTTTGACGTTAATGATGTTTACCCGAGCACGAACCCTATTGAAAATGAAGGTTCTGCCATGATTAGTTTATTTATAGGGACAGACAAAAGTTTTCCAATACATTACAGCCTATGGGAAAAAATTGTTTCAAATGAATTTTAAAGATGTTACACCCTGTCAAAAATCCTCAAATTTATTATTAAAAC
Source organism: Maratus speculifer (assembly GCA_964019185.1). Classification (NCBI taxonomy): domain Eukaryota; kingdom Metazoa; phylum Arthropoda; class Arachnida; order Araneae; family Salticidae; genus Maratus; species Maratus speculifer. The sequence goes on from OZ025293.1 coordinate 87,546,161, forward strand.
TTTCTAACAAAGTTGAAAAATGCTTATGCATTCGGTTCGTCTGTTCGTCTGTTCGCCTGTCCACGCTGTAACTCTCGTAAATATACTCGGACTCTCATGAAATTTTTGGACGTTAATGTTTACAGGGCCATACAAAAGAATTCCAATACATTACAATTAAGGGGTTGATATTTGCATCACATTTTAATTATGGTAAACGATTTCATATATAATCAAATTGATATACGTTGCGGAGGATTAATATGAGTTATTTCATGCATAATAGTAGTGCATAGCATTTACAGGGACACACAAAAGATTTCAAACAGTATATTCTATCCGAAGTCCTGTATATTATGGAAGATGGCTGTTAGATGGATGAAATGCATTTTTAATTATGATATATGCTTTTAAGTTTCACCAGATGTATGCATATTATATGGTTTAGTTAAATGCTAATCTTTACACAATTTAGATATACAGAGTTACACTAAATTTCTCGGAAAGGTTAATGAATATGAGCGTAATTTACTTAAAGGTGATGTTTAAATATGTTATTCTTTTTTCCTAAGAAATGTTTGTAAAATATAGATAAAATTATATACAGGGTCACGCAAAAAACTGGAAACGCCTTTGGATGATGATTTCTAGAAATTTGATTTAGTAGTTTAAACAGAATTTATGCAAAACACTTTCGTGTATTAAAGGTACTATGTTTTTTACAGGGCTAAACAAAAGTAATCAAGTATGTTTCCATATTTTAGTATAAATTATTGAAAGAGAAATTTCAACCAGTTAGGCGTTTTCTTGCTAAAATAAATTTTACCATTATATAGTCTATATATTAACCGGCAGATCAAATACCGGACTTTTCAAAAGTCTTGGAATACATATCTGTATATGAACAGTGATACGTTATTTCCCTGGATGACGAAGTTTTGTTAAAGATTTCAAGAAGTGTTGGAAAGTGCTTCATAATCTATGCTTAACGCATGATTTTTCTTACTCTTTTATATTTAATCAATGAACAACGTAACCTAATCAAATGATATGATTTATCATATAAAATACCTACATCCAAATTTCAGTGCAAATCGGATAATTCTTCATAAAAACCCATTTATATTATTTCGGAAAAGTTATCCCCCTATTTTATACTTAACCGTTAAACTATTCAGAGATTGGCCTTTTCAAAAAAAACCTAACAAAATTAAAGCCTAGAAAAAATTTAAAGATAAACGAATATTTCTACATAGAACCCATTTTATCAAATTTAAGGGGGGGGGGATATCGCCCGTACTACCTTTATACTTTATAACCCCACAGTTAATTAGGAAAGCATCTTATCACTATGAACATGCATCCAAAAATGAAGAAAATCGGTTAATTCTGCAAGAAAAATACATTAACCTAAATTAAGAGAGGTAAACCATTTATTTAAATTAAGAGGGGTATTCCCACCAATCCCCTATTTGTACTTATCCAATGAATTCTCAAAATAAATCAGGAAAGCACGTTATCATAATAAACTTACATCCAAATTTTGAAGCAAATCGGTAAATTCTGCGAAACATTAACCTAAATTAAGGGGGTTATCTCCCATTACCCCCCTCTTAGACTTATCCAATGAACGCGTAAAACTAATCATAGAGGGGCCCTCATCAAAATGATCGTATGTCTAATATTTAAATGAAATCTAAAAATTCTGCATAAAAAATCCAGTTTTCTAAATTAAAGGCGGGAGATTAACCCCCGTCCCCCTCATTATACTTATCCAATGAATTCCCAAAACGTATCATGGCGGTGCCCTCATCAGAATGATCCTATGTTTAAAATATGATTGAAATCTGATACATTCTGCATGAAAAACCCATGTGCCTAAATTAAATGGACTGCCCCCCCCCCTATACTTATCCAATGAACACCTAACACTAATCACGGAGGCGCATCATCAGAATGATCCTATATCTAAATTTGAACGAAAACTGATAATTCTGCATGAAAAATCCATTTATATAAATTATTATGGAACGAGGGCGCCAGTTAATAACCGCAAAGTTAACAGTTATTAACCATAAAATTACCAAGTAATATACAGTAACGCAGTAATGTATGCAGTGCTCCCAAATGGTCCGCAAACTGCACACCAATATTTTTTAACAGAAAATTTCATATAGGTTTTTACAGCATTTGTACTAAAACTATTACCAAGTTCTTTTAGTAGAGAATTACTAGAGAAACAGCGTAAATTTTATATTTTATTATTTATAACAATTTAATAATTTCGCCTAGAAAACCTATCATAACACAATATACTATATTTGAAGATACAATGTGGATTAATAGGTCGGCCTCCGGATTTTATTACAGTACATGTCGCTTTTTATAAATGAAGTTTTATTTATTAATACTGAATCTTATTTCGAATACTATAAATAGGAATTATTTTATGAAATAGAAATTTTGCGAAAATAAGTTTGTATGACCAAACACTCAACACATTTTTTTCAATGGGACATACAAAATTCTTGCTGAGTCAAATGGTTAATTATATTCCTCAGTTTATTCTATACTTAATAATTATTTTCTATGCATTAGCTAAATGTCCTTCCTCTATGAAAAATATTTATATACACTTCTTATTACTTCTTTCAACTTCACATTACTGTCTACTTGAAATGATCTTCGAATTATATTTGGCCAAGAATTTCGTCTATATGAGTTGTATGATCGTTATATATCTTTCATTATTTTATGTCCAATGATTCTTTTCATCAAGAATAGTTACTTTCGAAGGCATAAGAAAAGCATCTGTCATTTCTGAAAGAAGTGCTTCCGATTCTTCAAAATTACACCATTACTGATTTGCTAAAGAAGAGCTCTTCATCTAGATGATGAATCACCAGGAATGATGTCTCTCATCTAAGGGTTTTTCGCTTGATTTTGTGTTCTATTTGTAGAAAGTTGACATTAATAGTAACTTAACCAAAACTAACCAGAAAACATTATGAGGTACTAGATTAATTTATGACACGATTTTTCAATCGGTAAATTAATTATAAGAGACGTAAATAATTGAAATATATAATTAATTTACCGATTGAAAAATCGTGTCATAAATTAATCTAGTATAATTTCGTATGCAGCGTTTCCTGCAGTTTCTATACATTGACCTTTGATTTATTCTGTTGAGCTGATCCATAGTATCAGACCAGATTATATTATCGTTGAGGTTATTTGGGTGAAATGGTCCACCAGTGTTCGTTCTGGGATGGCGCAGTTGAAAGAGCATTGGCGGCTTCAGCCAATGCATTCCTGCTTCGAATTCTGGCCCGAAATTATTTCACCCACATGGAACATTTACATCTCTTAACATTATTAGATGTTTATTTTTTTTAAATTAATTTTTCAATTAATTTTCAGCAGTAAAATTACGCTTGAAATTATTGAATATTTATAACGTGAATTGTCACATTGCTAAACTAAGACCGACATTTTTCACTCTATTGGTCTAAGCTTAGTTAGCAGTATGATAATACATAATAAACATTCAGTAATTTCAAGCGTTATTTCACCGCTGAAAATCAATCGAAAAATTAATTAAAAAAATAAATGTGTGATTACGGATGCTGGGTTTGTTTGCGTCTCATGTTACACCGCAGGATTGTGTGCTCATGAAGACTATTCCGTCTTGTGCTGCAGTTTCAGCCTTACCAAAATATATGAGTGAGAGATGCTAAGCTGGATATCGTTCTCGTATCTTAACACCTTAATCGTCGCGCCCGAGATATTCACGGGCTGCAAGCTTCACGGCTTTTATTCAGAATTGTTTGATTCACACCAATTTTATAAAAGAGTGTAATTGGTTTTATTCTAGTATCGTTTTACTTGTCAATAAATAAGATGAACACTGTTTTTCCCAAAAAGTGGTGGAAATAATGAATTTGAAATTTTAAACCGTAATTTAATGTGACTATTAAGTGGTTAAATCGTAGAGCGTTTGAAGAGCTGTTCCACGGGTTCCGGGTTCCATTCCCGGGTTGGACAATTTTCACTCTGTTGGTCTACGCTTAGTTTAGCAATGTGATAATTCACGTAGTAAATATTCATTATTAGATATCTACCAGAAATGAAAATAATGGCTAAAAAATAATCGTTATTATGAACATTCTTTAAAAAATTGAATGTATGTATATTTTTTTAGGTTTTTCAATGTGTAATTGTTTTATTGTGGTATCAAATTTTGGATAATTTTCTGAAAAAAAGTCTTATTTGAAGCCAGTATTTTAGAAACACTGCAACCCGTCACAGATATTTCCAATGTAAAGCAAAATCAAATGTTAAACTTATGTTTTTATTTCACTGCAAACATTTTCATTCATTACTTATGCAATGTTGGGCATAAGTACAACAAAAATAACTTTGTTGCTATTAGCTGCTATTAACTAATTTTTGATCCACATTTCCAAAAATAAAATTACCTCAAGTAAATTTTATTTTATTAGCCATTTAATTTAGTCGAAAAGTTTAGTTTTTTTCATTATGTTTTTGTTTTCACGGGTATAATTTTTGGACGGATATGATAAAAACTTGTAATATTTCCATTAAATGAAAAAAGCCATCTAATTATTCCCAAGTATGTAAATATGTAATGCTTCAGATTATTATCCTTTCAAATATAAATAATCGATAAATAATTAATGAAATAAAATTTATTATTATTGATATTAAATAAGAAAGAAATAAATCTTATCACATTCATGATGTTTATAACTTTCTAAATTTCAATATATGATATTTTATGTATAGAAAAACATTTCAAAATCAGTCAATTTTGAAATACATATATTAGAGATAATCTGGCTAGTGCATGTTAGTAGCGTGCTTTTTCTTGTAATTTTTATTCGAAAATTTTATGTGATATCTTTTGTTTCATTTTTTGTTATTTGTTTAAAGTAATTTCATATATTTGTCATTTCATTTCTTTTTCTTTTTATATCTTATACAGCATCTATATATTAAAACGAAAGGCAGAAAAAGTAATCGTGGTTTAATAGCGTCTCTACGCATCGATACTTGCGCCGGTCTCTGAGAGTCTCCTCCTATTGGTTAATCGGAGGAGAGTAGTTACTGTCTGTAAGAGCATTTGCAAAGCGCGTTTGTAAAGATGGGATAAGAACGCTGACACTGTTTAATGCAATGCTATAATAATTAATTTTTTAACTTTACTCATCTTATAATGATTGGAATACATTGTTTTTTTCACTTTACGTAAGTTAATTTATATCCATCTGTATTCTTTTTTTGCAATGTTATTGCCGGCAATCTTAGGCTTAATTGTAGAGATGTTTCATATGAAATTGAAACATTCAATAAGTTAATGATTAAAGTGTTTATTTACGTTCTTGGCCGATAAATCATTTTATATATTGTAATTTTAAAATTTATTTATTAGTATGTGTAAAAAAAAAAGGCTGGAAATCACATTGTTTTTTGTTTCGTGTTTTGATGGTGCGATTTTCGACGGATAGTTTGACTTCATGGATGTAAACAGATTCGCAAATCACTATTTATTTTTTGCTTCAGTTTCTTATTATACTCATGTCAAAAAACGGTGATTTTTTTCCCACTTATAATTTCATTTTTGAGCAAATTCATAACGTTTAGGAAGTATTTACATTACATCTCATAGTCTCGCCGAATAATAGAAAATTGCATATGAAATGAAAATAATCCCAGTTATAAACAGCTTTGTAAATCATTAATATTTCTTTAATGTTTCACTTTTTTTTGAGTACACTTTTTTTAAAAAGTGTTCCCGTGACAAAATTTGCTGAGTTTTTTTGGGGAGAAGGAGGAGGGAATATTTTGATGAAATTTGCTATTTTTTTTTTTTTAATCGCTTGATCTTGATCTCTCAACAATGTTTTTTCAGAAATATGAAGATCATTATAATCAACAAAGAAAAATAAAATTATCAGAAGAGATCCCTCTTTTTGCATAGCTTTCAATCATGATAAAGCAGTCTTTATATACCATATTCATTGCTTGCTGGTTTTTTTTATGATTATTTGGCAAAATTTGCATTTTTTGTGGTACCTAGATGATTTGAAAATTACAATATAGAAAATGCTTTATCGGCCAAGAACGTAAATAAACACTTGGAAATAAAATAACTTATGTAAAGTGAAAAAACAATGTATTTCAATCATTATAAGATAAGTAAAGAAAAAAAATATAATTATCATAGCATTGCATTAAACAGTGATAGCAAAAATGCAGTCTCTCTGTGTTGTTTTCTCACAATCTGTTTACCAATATTTGCGTTTTTTGAAGTACCTAGACAAATTTAAAGTATTTTTTCAAGATCTTTTGACGAAATTCACATCTTTTCTGGTACCAGGAAAAAATTATTTGTTTTCTTGGGGATTTTCGGTGAAATTTGTCTTTTTTTCTCGCTATCTTTCGATGTAATTTGCCGTTTTATCAAATTTATGCTTTTTTCATGATTTTTTTTTTTTAATTTGTCGTTTTTTTCGTTATTTTCAGAAACTTGTCATATTTTCGCTTTTTTTTCTTTGCAAAAATTACCTGTTTTGCGATCTTTTGATGAAATGTGCCTCTTTTTTTCATCTTTTGACAAAATGTGTTGTTTTCTCACAATCTGTTTACCAATATTTGCGTTTTTTGAAGTACCTAGACAAATTTAAAGTATTTTCAAGATCTTTTGACGAAATTAACATCTTTTATGGTACCAGGACAAATTTATTTGTTTTCTCAGGGATTTTCGGTGAAATTTGTCGTTTTTTTCTCGCTATCTTTCGATGTAATTTGCCGTTTTATTGAATTTATGTTTTTTTTGTTAAATTTGTCGGTTTTTTTCGTTATTTTCAGAAATGTATCATATTTTCGCTTTTTCGTGATTTTTGTTTGTGAAATTGTTCTTTGTTATTTCTTTTTAGAAATTTGTCGTTTTTTTCCACTATTTTTAGCTAAATTTACCATTTTTGCGATTACCTGGATAAATTTTATGTGCTTTTTGAGATCTTTGGGCGAAATTCACATCTTTTATGATAACTGGATGAAATTCGTCATCTTGAGGTCTTTCGGCAAAGTTTATCGTTTTTCTCGATTTCTTTCGATGACAGTTGTCGTGTTGTCATGATTTTTCGATGTAATTTGCCGTTTATTGAAGATCTTTTTGCAAAGTTTATCTTTTTTGTGATTATTTGATAAAATTTGCTTTTTTTTCTATCCTTTGACGAGAATTGTTGTTTACTCACAATCATTTGTCGCAATTTGTTGATTTCTCACAATATTTTGAATTTTTTTTCATATGTTTACAATTTTGTCATTTTTTAAGGATTTTTTTGTGAAAATTTACCTTTTTTTTCTTTTTGTTTAGGAAGTATTTACATTACATCTCATAGTCTCGCCGAATAATAGAAAATTGCATATGAAATGAAAATAATCCCAGTTATAAACAGCTTTGTAAATCATTAATATTTCTTTAATGTTTCACTTTTTTTTAGTACACTTTTTTTTTAAAAGTGTTCCCGTGACAAAATTTGCTGAGTTTTTTTGGGGAGAAGGAGGGAATATTTTGATGAAATTTGCTTTTTTTTTTTAATCGCTTGATCTTGATCTCTCAACAATGTTTTTTCAGAAATATGAAGATCATTATAATCAACAAAGAAAAATAAAATTATCAGAAGAGATCCCTCTTTTTGCATAGCTTTCAATCATGATAAAGCAGTCTTTATATACCATATTCATTGCTTGCTGGTTTTTTTATGATTATTTGGCAAAATTTGCATTTTTTGTGGTACCTAGATGATTTGAAAATTACAATATAGAAAATGCTTTATCGGCCAAGAACGTAAATAAACACTTGGAAATAAAATAACTTATGTAAAGTGAAAAAACAATGTATTTCAATCATTATAAGATAAGTAAAGAAAAAAAATATAATTATCATAGCATTGCATTAAACAGTGATAGCAAAAATGCTGTCTCTCTGTGTTGTTTTCTCACAATCTGTTTACCAATATTTGCGTTTTTTGAAGTACCTAGACAAATTTAAAGTATTTTTTCAAGATCTTTTGACGAAATTCACATCTTTTTTGGTACCAGGAAAAAATTATTTGTTTTTTTAGGGATTTTCGGTGAAATTTGTCATTTTTTTCTCGCTATCTTTCGATGTAATTTGCCGTTTTATCAAATTTATGCTTTTTTCATGATTTTTTTTTTAATTTGTCGTTTTTTTCGTTATTTTCAGAAATTTGTCATATTTTCGCTTTTTTTTCTTTGCAAAAATTACCTGTTTTGCGATCTTTTGATGAAATGTGCCTCTTTTTTTCATCTTTTGACAAAATGTGTTGTTTTCTCACAATCTGTTTACCAATATTTGCGTTTTTTGAAGTACCTAGACAAATTTAAAGTATTTTCAAGATCTTTTGACGAAATTAACATCTTTTATGGTACCAGGACAAATTTATTTGTTTTCTCAGGGATTTTCGGTGAAATTTGTCATTTTTTTCTCGCTATCTTTCGATGTAATTTGCCGTTTTATTGAATTTATGTTTTTTTTGTTAAATTTGTCGGTTTTTTTCGTTATTTTCAGAAATGTATCATATTTTCGCTTTTTCGTGATTTTTGTTTGTGAAATTGTTCTTTGTTATTTTTTTTTAGAAATTTGTCGTTTTTTTCCACTATTTTTAGCTAAATTTACCATTTTTGCGATTACCTGGATAAATTTTATGTGCTTTTTGAGATCTTTGGGCGAAATTCACATCTTTTATGATAACTGGATGAAATTCGTCGTCTTGAGGTCTTTCGGCAAAGTTTATCGTTTTTCTCGATTTCTTTCGATGACAGTTGTCGTGTTGTCATGATTTTTCGATGTAATTTGCCGTTTATTGAAGATCTTTTTGCAAAGTTTATCTTTTTTGTGATTATTTGATAAAATTTGCTTTTTTTTCTATCCTTTGACGAGAATTGTTGTTTACTCACAATCATTTGTCGAAATTTGTTGATTTCTCACAATATTTTGAATTTTTTTTCATATGTTTACAATTTTGTCATTTTTTAAGGATTTTTTTGTGAAAAATTACCTTTTTTTCTTTTTGTTTAGGAAGTACTTACATTACATCTCATAGTCTCGCCGAATAATAGAAAATTGCATATGAAATGAAAATAATCCCAGTTATAAACAGCTTTGTAAATCATTAATATTTCTTTAATGTTTCACTTTTTTTTGAGTACACTTTTTTTTAAAAAGTGTTCCCGTGACAAAATTTGCTGAGTTTTTTTGGGGAGAAGGAGGGAATATTTTGATGAAATTTGCTATTTTTTTTTTAATCGCTTGATCTTGATCCCTCAACAATGTTTTTTCAGAAATATGAAGATCATTATAATCAACAAAGAAAAATAAAATTATCAGAAGAGATCCCTCTTTTTGCATAGCTTTCAATCATGATAAAGCAGTCTTTATATACCATATTCATTGCTTGCTGGTTTTTTTATGATTATTTGGCAAAATTTGCATTTTTTGTGGTACCTAGACGATTTGAAAATTACAATATAGAAAATGCTTTATCGGCCAAGAACGTAAATAAACACTTTGAAATAAAATAACTTATGTAAAGTGAAAAAACAATGTATTTCAATCATTATAAGATAAGTAAAGAAAAAAAATATAATTATCATAGCATTGCATTAAACAGTGATAGCAAAAATGCAGTCTCTCTGTGTTGTTTTCTCACAATCTGTTTACCAATATTTGCGTTTTTTGAAGTACCTAGACAAATTTAAAGTATTTTTTCAAGAACTTTTGACGAAATTCACATCTTTTCTGGTACCAGGAAAAAATTATTTGTTTTCTTGGGGATTTTCGGTGAAATTTGTCTTTTTTTCTCGCTATCTTTCGATGTAATTTGCCGTTTTATCAAATTTATGCTTTTTTCATGATTTTTTTTTTAATTTGTCGTTTTTTTCGTTATTTTAAGAAATTTGTCATATTTTCGCTTTTTTTTCTTAGCAAAAATTACCTGTTTTGCGATCTTTTGATGAAATGTGCCTCTTTTTTTCATCTTTTGACAAAATGTGTTGTTTTCTCACAATCTGTTTACCAATATTTGCGTTTTTTGAAGTACCTAGAAAAATTTAAAGTATTTTCAAGATCTTTTAACGAAATTCACATCTTTTATGGTACCAGGATAAAATTATTTGTTTTCTCGGGGATTTTCGGTGAAATTTGTCATTTTTTCTCACTATCTTTCGATGTAATTTGCTGTTTTATCGAATTTATCCTTTTTTCGTGATTTTTGTTTGTGAAATTGTTCTTTGTTTTTTTTTTTTAGAAATTTGTCGTTTTTTTCCACTATTTTTAGCTAAATTTACCATTTTTTGCGATTACCTGGATAAATTTTATGTGCTTTTTGAGATCTTTGAGCGAAATTCACATCTTTTATGATAACTGGATGAAATTTGTCATCTTGAGGTCTTTCGGCAAAGTTTATCGTTTTTCTCGATTTCTTTCGATGACAGTTGTCGTGTTGTCATGATTTTTCGATGTAATTTGCCGTTTATTGAAGATCTTTTTGCAAAGTTTATCTTTTTTGTGATTATTTGATAAAATTTTCTTTTTTTCAATCCTTTGACGAGAATTGTTGTTTATTCACAATCATTTGTCGAAATTTGTTGATTTCTCACAATATTTTGAATTTTTTTTCATATGTTTACAAATTTGTCATTTTTTAAGGATTTTTTTGTCAAAATTTATCTTTTTTTTTTTAATTTTTTCATGAAAATTGCCATTTTTTTAGACGAAAGAAAGATTTACAATATAGAAAATGCTTTATCAGCCAAGAACGTAAATAAACACTTGGAAATAAAATAACTTACGTAAAGTGAAAAAACCAACGTATTTCGATCATTATAAGATAAGTAAAGAAAAAAAAATATAATTATCACAGCATTGCATTAAACAGTGATAGCAAAAATGCAGTCTCTCTGTGTTGTTTTCTCACAATTTTGTTTACCAATATTTGCGTTTTTTGAAGTACCTAGACAAATTTAAAGAATTTTCAAGATCTTTTGACGAAATTCCCATCTTTTATTGTACCAGGACAAAACTGTTTTCTCGGGGATTTTCGGTGAAATTTGTAATTTTTTCTCACATTCTTTCGATGTAATTTGCTGTTTTATCAAATTTATCCTTTTTTCGTGATTTTTGTTTGCGAAATTGTTGTTCTTTGTTATTTTTTTTTTAGAAATTTGTCATTTTTTTTCACTATTTTTAGCTAAATTTACCTTTTTTTGCGATTACCTGGATAAATTGTATGTGCTTTTTGAGATCTTTGGGCGAAATTCACGTCTTTTATGATAACTGGACGAAATTCGTCATCTTGAGGTCTTTCGGTTAAGTTTATCGTTTTTCTCGAGTTCTTTCGATGAAAGTTGTCGTGTTGTCATGATTTTTCAATGTAAATTGCCGTTTATTGAAGATCTTTTTGCAAAATTTATCTTTTTGTGATTATTTGATAAAATTTGCTTTTTTTTTCAATCCTTTGACGAAAATTGTTGTTTACTCACAATCATTTGTCGAAATTTGTTGTTTTCTCACAATATTTTGAATTTTTTTTCATTATATGTTTACAAATTTGCCATTTTTTAGGGATTTTTTTTTGTCAAAATTTGCCTTTTTTAAAAAAAATTTTCATGAAAATTGCCATTTTTTAGACATTTTGGCAAAATTTTTATTTTTGTACAATACTTTTGCGAAATTTGTTTTATTTGGGATATCTAGACAATTTTTTTTTTTTTTTGCAGTTTTTTGACAATATTTTTAGAGATCTTTTGAAGAAATTTGTTGTTTTTTGCAATCTGTTGACGAAATTTGCTGTTTTATTTTCCCACATCTATTTATGAAATTTCCGGGCAATTTTTTTTTGGGGGGGGGAGTATTTTGATGAAATTTTCTAATTTTTGTGATTATTTGCCAGAATTTGTGTTTTTTATGGTACCTAGACAAACTTTGGTACATAGCAAATGATTTCTAGCATTTTTTTTTTTTTAAACTTAAACAGTTGAAAAATAATCTGCAAACATTTTCAAGTCTGTGACGTGTGTCGCAGCGTTGCACCAATTCTGCACCCGGGATCATGTCATGTTGGTGTTACGTTGGTAAATGGAAAAGCATATTGAAATTTTTAATAAATATTAATCTTTAAAAAAAATTTCTTTGAAAATTTTTTTATAGTGGCAAAATACTTTTTTTTCTTTGATTCTTTGATATTGTTGCTGTCAAGTTTTGACGGGCTTCACCTAGCCAGAATAAATATTATCATTAATTTTTTTAATATGTGAAATTTACACGTATTTTTGATTTATGAAAAGGTAATAGAAAAGTAGTTGAAAATGCAAATGTTTATTTGTTGAATGGGGTGGGTAATGTAACAACAAATTAACCACGGAGAGGATCATTGTTATAGTTTGTTGCTAAATGGCAAACTATAAATTCAGTCTTATTTTGCTGCGAAGTAAGTGAAGTATGTATATTTTGTATGAAATGAGTGATGACAGTAATTTATGATTTACTCATGTTATGTACAATTTATTGGTGTTGTATTTGTAAATGAAAAATTATCAAATGAGAGTGATTCTAATTCTATGACAGCATGTTTGAATGTAACTCGGCCAATTGCAGGTCATTTGCCTGGATGTAAAATGCAGGTTGTTCTTTTATTTATTGAAATTTTTGCTGAAGATTAGTCGTTAAAAAATCCTTTAATAGCTGGAAAATACCTTTTTCTTTCTTCGGTGCCGTCAAGTTTTGACGGGTTCCATCTAGTTAGTATTAAATACATTTTCAAGTTTTCCAGAATATTCAAAGCTAATGTACAGGGTTCGTATGGACTAGAGAATTTTTCAAGCGTGTTACCGGTTCTTTTTTTTTGGGGCGGGGGGGGGCGATATTTCGTCTAAACAAATGGAAAATTTGCTTTCTTTGAACCCTTTGAAGGGCGGTGGGATAAAATATACCCCACTTAATTTTAATCGCGAAATGCTCCATTGACACCGGAATTATGAAATGAAAATTTTAATTCTGTCTAATACTCGAAGAAAAAGGGGATCTTTTATCTATTCAGAAGAATTTTTTTTTTAATTTCTGCTGTCGAGCAATCATTTCAGATTTTTAATAATAGCAGAGATTTACTGTAAGAAAACATTGGTGCCGAAGAGTTTCCTACTCGCAAAACTCCAGGAGCCGTACGAACCGCGAATGTTCGAACTCCTGCGTAAAAGCGAGAAATGTATTTTATACATTCTTGTACATTTTATCATTTTTGTTTTTAAAAATTTTGTTTATGTGTGTATGTTTATGTCTGACTGAAAAATATTAAATTTCTCACGACGTTTTTCAGACGTACAATATTTTAAATTAAATTATTGGTAGTTATTGAAGGGACTTTTAATAAAAATTAGTTTAAAAAAAATCTATATCTGTAATCTATATAAATCTATGTCAATTTACATGATCTGCCTGGTTTATTTTTTTTAAAGTTATTCACACCTTTTCAAACAGGATCTGACACTCTGTATTAACCCTTCAGGGCACACACAAATTCTGTTAGTAAAATGAGACATTGTCGACTGACACCGGAATTTAGATACAACTTTTTTAGAAAATAAGAATTTTTTAAGCTTTCATTGTAAAAGCAAAAATTTTAAGTATTATTGGCGCCATTTGTAAGTTTGAATTAAAAATTAGGTATCCCATACAGGATACAGTGTGCAGGAAAGGATTAAGCAATAAATAAATAAATAAATAACACGTGTGGAACACAGAGCTACTTGGTCCTGTTGCGCAACTTTTATGGGGCAACCGGACGCATGGAGATAAAAGATGAATTTTTCTACATTTAAATTTTTGGCATTAAAATTTAATTTTGAGAGTTTTTGCCTGACAGAGTGAACCTAACTGAAGACTTTTAGAAAGTTCATACTTTAATTGAAGTGAACGTTAGCTTTCAGAAGCTGAACGCCAGAATCTCCAGAAAACATTGTAAAATAATTGCCCAGCTGCCCCTCGTATCCTTATATGTCTGTAATATCTATGTAACTTGACCATAATCAGACACTTTGAAACGCTCCATTATGTCATAAAGCTCAGTGTGCACTTCAGGTTTTTTCAATTGTTGTACTAAATACCGTTAATATAATATATTAATTCAAGCATAAAATTATCTATCATTCTTTTGCGTTAGAATTTCTAAATAGCTGAAATCTGAATAATCTGGATAACATGCATAATAGTGAATGCTGCCAAAGATATTTTTAAGTACTTTAATTATTATTAAATTTAAAAAAAATGTGTTGTGATAAAATACTTACAAAACGTACAAAAACACTTTTGCTGTTATGTAATTTTCTGTTGTTTTAAACTTTAATCAAATAATTATGCATTTTTTTAATTAAAATGAATTTTACTTAAATCTATATTTATGTTACACGCAACAAAAATTAAAATATTTAAACACGTAATCTTGTTTGTGTTGAATAAATTTCATTAAATAACTAAACTAAGAACGTAAGTATCTATAAAGCAAACCAAAATATACATTTTAAAGATTCTTCGTTAAATGTTTACGACTTCTGAATGATGCTTTACTTTTTTTCTAAGCACGAAACACTCTACATAATCTTCATTATTTTAATTAAACCGGTAAGGGAGGAAATCTTTTAAAACTTTTGAAGGTAATTTATTTAATGCTGAGAAAATAACGGGATAAACAACATGCGTTAATCAATTTCTGTGTTTGAATAATACTATTTCTTCCTTACAAACCTTTAATCAGAAGAAATATTTAAATTGGCATATCTTCTTTCAAATTAATTAATTTCTGTAACGCCACAAATGCACATAGAATAAACTAAGTGAAACAACAATATTTAAATAAAAGCATTGCAAAGTTTATTATACCACTTAATTATAATTTCTTTTTTTTTTTTTTTTTTTGTAAAACTTTATTAGTAAAATTATCCTTTTTTGCTTTAGTGTATTAGATTAGTGAATTATGCATTGTAAAGTAAGTTTGTTTTTGGTATTAAGGCTTTCTTTTTGACATAAAATAAATGTTTTTTTTTTTTTTTTTTTTTTTTTTTTTTTTTTTTTTTTTGTAAGGTATAATTTATTTTCTGTTCATTTTCAGAGAAAGTGTCATATTTATTTGCATTTCATCCTTTTTTTAGTAAAAACAGTGTAGCGTTTACATTACTTTATATATACTTTATAATTACGATACCTTAATAATAATATATTAATTTTTTTATTATAGGACATATTCTGTGAAGAAAGATTTAAGAATTTTAAATGTATATTTAATAAGAAATAACAAGCGTCACGCGTAAATGATGGATCACTTTTCAACACTTCCTGAAGACCAGAACGTAACTCTGAAATTCAATAATTTAAAATAAGATATCTAAAACTTTGTTAAAATAGGTATTATTTTGATCACGGTTGTATATGATCGATAGATTAATATGTGCACCAAATACTTTACTAAAACGTTTCATTTCCTAAACTTACAGCTCATACAATGTTTTATATTTCGAAGTTTCCATCTTTTGAAGTTATTTTTACATTTTTATACAGCTTTGTATATGAACTACAAATCTGTTTCCACACGAAACATTAAGATAAAATTTTATTCAACTACAAAACGCTTACATACATAAACTGAGTCGCATTCATATACATGTAGGCGCAAATAGCTGGTTACATCGTCATCTATGAATAATTGTTAGTGCAGTTGAGTTTTTATGTGCGTAAGCGTTTTCTAGTTGAATAAAGTTTTATCTTAATGCGTCGTGTGCAAAATAATTAGTAGTTCATATAGAAAGCTGTAACTAAATTCATAAACAAAGCTAGTATTATAATTTTTGTTAAGTTGGATAAGACATTCAAAAATAAAAAATGTATCCATGTATAACTAATGGAAAGAAACTGTAATGCTTCAGAAACACTTTCTCTTATAAAAAATTCTCATAGAACTCCCCCCTCCTGTGAGGGAGTTTGGTAGTTGCAGATATTTTTTAGGACATTTAGAAGAACGAAATGATCACGTATAGTAGTCCAGGTTCAGGTGTACGAAAAAACCCCACAATGATTGCTAAGTTATTCTTTATTCAGACATGTATTACTAGGGGGGCACACATACAGTACTCGGAGAAAATCTCCGAACAGCGATTTGCAACTTCACAAGACGAGAGCAGTGAGTCAAGTGGCATCGTACATAGCAACAAACCGCCACTTTTGGCATGATAGAAAATCGCCAACATACACAAGTTCGCCCATGCACAATGGATAGTATACGCCAAATAACAGTTAAAATGCAGCCAGCAAGATCAGAATTCAATTTGGTTTCCTAGCTGGGATGGGAAAGGAAAAGGTTGCCAAACGATAAATTGTTACACGTGTTGATGTGTCTAAACACAGAGGCACACCGAAGGGACATCAGATTTTACTGCGCAGATGTTAAATTCTTTTTGCGGTTTTGTCGAGAAAGGAAAAAAAAGCGTAAGCATAAATTTCAATTGCGAAACAGAGATGATCTCCTTATAAGGTAATGCAGAATTGCTTCGATCGGAAATATCAGACATCTGGAAATAGTTTTAAACGGTTGATTAATATGTGAGTGTATTTCTCACAGATAAAGTTAAGCAGCTGCCGATTTTCGGTTAGAGAATTAATAAGCCAGAAAAATGGAAAAGGAATGAAGGACAACTTAAAACTAATTTTGAATTGAACAGAGCGGGGGGTGTAAAGGAATAATTTAAGAAAAAAACCAATATATATATAATATATAACCAATATATATAACCAATATATAATCGTTATATATATCACCCGGTGCACCACAAAAAAAACTTTTGCTGTCCAATGTGCATAGGCTAGCATACAATATTATAACATAAAAACATACATAAATGCAAAAGTTTTTTTTTTATATGTATCTGTAGAAATTTGACGTCATGATAATGGAGACTTTTGTATTCAAAAACAGTCAGCAGTTCTAAAGTTTCTATATTTTTTTACTATTTCTGTATATGGATCCAAGCTAGTACTGTACTTTTATATGTAGAAGTTGAGTCGACTCAGACAGTACAAAAACATTACTGCAGCTTTGATTGTTATCATGACACAAGTAAAAATTTTGAAACATATACACAAAACATGAAACAAATACTAAATGAATGTAAAATGGCAATACACAAAAATAACATAATAGCACTATATTTTTCAAAAAAAAAAAATTAAAAAAGAGTAATATGATGTATATTAAAAAATAAAAATGTTTTTGTAAAAAATTGTTTCATGCCGAAGCATAGGATGACAAAAAAAAGAGGTGCTCCAAGCATGCCCATAAAATTTGCGTCACCCTGAATCTTGTGTACAACACAAGTATTATGGCATCGGCTTAGGGCCTTAGATGAGGAGGGAATTGTGATGCTCCCCCGAAGGCACTAGCGGTCTTCTGAAGGAGCCCACGTCGAATTACATGAAAAAAATTTGAATTGTTGTGAATTGGAATCACAATTCAAAAATTTGAATCGAAACTCCAATTCCAAAACTTTGTCTCTCAACACAATGAAGCTTGAACCCTTAGGGCATTAATTTTGAACGGGAACAAGACTTCAAAGGGAAGAATTCAAAAAAAAAAAAAAAAAAAAAAGTATGTCATATAATAACTAATATGGGCAGACAATCCTAGAGTGAAGAGAGACGAAAAATGTGTCACAATCGAGTGGGGGGATGAACAAGTCATATATGAAAACAGTGTTCTATTTAATTACATGAATCATTTGTTTACTTTTCTAAACTACAGTACCTGTTTATCTAACTATAATATGTTTGACTTATAGTACAGGGATTGTTAAGTGGGAGGTTAGCTAGTGGAAAAATATTGAATTAATGAATATTGTCAAAGAAATTTTAAGTGTACTGCAAAAAGAAACAAAATAAAAAGTAACTAAAATTTAAGTGAGTATTAAGACATATCTAAGTGTTAAAGGATAACAATGATACCTAATATTGTTCCTAAGAGATCTTCAGAGCAACAGTGATGGACCAGCCATGATATTGTTAAAGATCAGTCAAAAACAACATACACACAACCATGAGCTCTTTGGTTGGATATGTGGTATCATAAACATGACTTAAAAAATAATAAATAGTATTTTTACATTAGCTTCTATTTCTTAGATTGTATGCGTGAGGTTGATAAAACGTATTAAAGTTAGTGATGTTTATATGACTTGATGCATCAAATAAATGTCCATAACGAGGAGGTGCTAGTAAAAGTCTATCAATATGTACCCGAAATGCTGTGTTATCAGGAGTATACAACCTTTTAATTGAGAATGACACAGGGGAATGTTTACAAGTGACAATATATGGACCAGTATACTTTGTTTTAAACTTGTCATTTGATTTTAGATATACAATATCTTTTAAGAAAATGGATCTTAATTTAGCTTTCTGACCGTAATATTTATATCTTTTATCTTGAGCAGATTTAATGTTGTCATAAGCTTTGTGATATATCTTACTCAAATCATCAAGTAATTTGTGTACTTCAATATGTTTATCAAGAAAGGGTTGGTTGCACGACTGATCAAAAGTGTCAAAAATTAGAGAAAGTTCGCGTCCAAAATGAAGAAAATTAGGAGAGTACAATGTAGTTGCATGTTTGGAGCCGTTATAAAGTGACTTGTGTATAAATACAGCATTTTCGAATGAATGACCTTCTTGTAAAAGAATATTAACTGAATATTTGATTGATTTATTGATTCGCTCTGCTATCGCATTTGATTGTGGTCTCGAGGCAGAACTGTGTAATACCTTAATGCCCAATGTATCATTAAAAATGTTATATACCTGAGAGGTGTACTGGGGTCCGAAGTCTGATAAGACAACCGAAGGTCTCCCAAAGGTGGTTATGTAAGAGAATAAGCATTTAACAACCTTACTCGCAGATATGTCATTAAGTGGAAAGAGTTCAATATGTCTTGAAAAATGATCAGTGATAGTTAAAACATATTTTCCATTAGTAAACGGTCCAAGGAGATCAGCACTGATAGTGTGACCAGGGTACCTGGGAGTGTATGTGGGCTGCAAAGGTGCGGGTGGAGTTTGATGATGTTTAGTTTGAAGACATTTGATACAGGATGCAACAAAGTTTAAAGTGTCTACATACATACCCTTCCAAAAATATCTACCTGACAAGAATTCATAAGTTTTATTAAAGCCAAAATGAGATAAATGTTAAATTGTTAAGACTTTGCTTTTAAGTGAATTTGGAACAATAATGTGATACGAAAAAGTGTCATTAAAAATATTTTCCTTCTTTAACATTAATACTTTCGAATCAGGATGAATGAAGTAGTTAGGAAATTTTTGAGAAGATCCTTTCTTTAAGATTTCTTTATAAACAACAGACAAAGTAGGGTCATTTTGTTGTTCAGTAGCAAATGTTTCATTCGAAATTTCTAATAAAGGATCAGGATTTGTTTTTGTACCAGAAATAAGGCAGTTAACATGCATATTAGAATCATTCGAGCTGGAGTGTGGAGTATCACATTCTACAATAGGTAAGGGTTGAGTATCATGAATAAGTTCAGGGTTTGTAGCTAAAGTCTGTTGATTATTTTCAAAGTTACAGCAAGATAAATACTCAGCAAGTACATTCTTTTTACCTGGAATGTGTTGAAATTTGTATGTGTATTCTGAGAGATTCATGAGCCAACGAGAGATAATATCAGCCGGGTTTGTAGTTTTGTTGTACTTTTCCAGGGGTTTACTATCTGAAAGTATTACAAATTCTCTGTTGTATAAATAATATTTGAAAGCAGTAACTGATTTATGAATCGCCATGAGTTCTATTTTAAGTGCAGGATATTTTTTTTCTGATGCTTTTAAAGATTTTGAAAAGTATGCAACAGGTAATAGTTGTTTATCATGTTCTTGTAGTAAGACGCCAGAAATAGCAATATTTGACGCATCAGTATTTAAATAGAACTTTTTGTTCCAGTCAGGTAATCTAACCATGGGTGGATTAAAGAATATCTTCTGTATGGTGTCCATAATTTTTTGATGTTTGCTTGTCCACTTAAATTTGGCTTTTGGAGTAGTTAAGTTTATGAGAGGTTGCACAAGTTCAGAAAAGGATGGAACCAGAGATTTGTAAAATGTAATGACGCCTATGAGTGCTTTTAATTGACGTTTTGTTGTAGGTGTTGGAAAAGATGTTATTTTTACAATGTTCGACTGAACAGGAGAAATAGTTTGATTTTCTATGTGAAATCCAAGATAATCTAAACTGGTTTTGTGAAAAGTGCATTTGTTAGGGGACAGCGTTAAATTATATTTTACTAATATTGCAAGAATTTTATCCAACTTATCACACATTTCTTGATATGAATTGGCACCAACAATAAGATCATCTTGGTAGGTATAGACACCTTCTAACTGTAATTCATCAATTAACGAGTCCATTAAAGCTTGGAAAATTGAGGCGCTTGTTTTTAATCCGAATACTAATCTCTTATACCGAAAAGAATCGAACATTGTAGTGAATGTGAGCTGATTTTGAAATTTTGCAGGCAAATCAATCTGATGATATGCCTGATGAAAGTCGAGAGAAGAGAAAAAACGATATTGTGAAAGATTTGAAATAATAGTTTGAATTTTTGGAAGTGGATAGGACGAACCTTGAATTATAGTATTAACCATTCTGAGATCTAATGCGAGTCTATATTTCTGTATACCTGTACCGTCTGGTTTCTTTTTAACAAGAAGCATGGGGCAGGCTCATTCGGAACAATGACGTTCAATGATTTTGGCATCAAGTAACTGTTTGATTTGGTTTAAAACATCCTTCTGCACAGCTTGGGGAAGAGGGAAAGGGAGAGTCTTTATGGGGTAATCATTAATGAATTTCAAATCAGGTACAATTTTATCAGTATGACCAAGTGTGTCTAATGATTTGGAAAAGGCAGGATAATAATTAAGTAACAATTTAGTTAGGTTCTTTGCTTCATTCGAATTTAAGTGAGTAAGATTAAAATCCTTAGCCGATAAATCCTGCTTTCTTTTTTGTAAGATTTCATTAGACGCCTGAATGAAATTTACAAAGTGCTGTTCTGAGTTATTTTGCTTGTCAGACATTTCAGAAGTATAGTCGCGAATTTCCTCAATCTCAGATAATTGACCTATTTTTGTGTGTTTAGGGAGATGTATGGTCTTTTCAGAAGTGTTTTTAAGTGTTATTGAGAAGAAATGATGTATTTGCGAAGTTTTCTTTCTTTTATTGGATAATTTATTCATTTGAATAATGGCATCATTTCCTATTAATTCTTTTGTTTGTGCCAAATATTCAAATAGATAATTTCTGTTATTGTTGATGTTATTGGAAGTGTAAACAGAGCACCATATTTGTTGTTGGGGTTCTAATATAATTTTACGAGTTAAGAACACCGCTTGATTCATTACAACATCACACAAAGAATTGCATGATTTTGATTGTTTCTCTCCAGAAGATTCTTTACTGGTTTTTAAAGGAACAGAGAAATTATTGTTGACATGGAGACACTTGTTAAAAGTATCGATGACAACATCGTATCTAGTTATGAAATCGAAACCTAAAATGCCTTCAAAACTGGAAGACTCGGGTATGTCAACAATATAAAAGTGGTGTGAAAACGCTTTTTGTTTTAGCTTAATGGATGTTCTGATGCAGGCGGAAAATGAGACATCAGAATTGACAGTTTTAATATTGACGTCAGTGGACAGTCTTTTATATTTTAAGACAGGTTTAAGTTGATTAAATAATTTTTGTGAAAGTAAAGATATACTACTACCAGAATCAGCCAACAAAGTAATATCATGGTTTGCTATAGTGGCTTCAACAAGAGGGAGGGATGGTGACATAGTGTTTACACTACAAATTATTTGAACATTATCACTTTCTGTTTGTGTACTGGTGTTATTTGCTATCTTAATGGAGTCAAAAGTTTGGGAACCTACTGAATTAACTAGTCTCGAACTTGAAATTTTAGGTAAAACAGGGTCAAAAAGAAAAGTTGCTGATGTAGAAGTATTAGATTGAGACACAACACCATCAGCATAAAAATTGTATCTCTGTTTCAGTTTTCCTGAAATTGTGGAGTGGAATTTGTGTAATTGTTTTTTCTTTGAGTATTTGCTCTTTTCCATTTAAAACAAGAGAGAGCGTCGTGATTGTTTCGTCCACATAACTGACAAACAACTGGTTTTTTTGTGAAAACTTGTGTGGGGAATAACGTCTAGTGTAGCTCCGATTTTTGTAATTTTTTTTGAAACGTGAAACAGTTGCGGAATGTTTTGGTCTAGTCTGCAGATTTTTTTGCTCAGTTTCGGTTTTAGTATCAGGAGGAGCAAAAGATAAAGCATTTATTTTCTCAGAGATTTCTTTTAATTGCGATTCAATGAGATTTTCTGGTCTGTGTACCGAAGGTAAGGAATGTAAAATTTTTTCATTCCTTAAAATTTCATGAAGGGTTTGCGCTCTTTCAACTGCTGTTTTATAATCATTAATGCCTTCTTCCTGTAATTTTATTCTAATATTTGAAGGAAGGGCCTCTAGAAATTTCATGAGTTTGATAGTGTTGCGTGCATTTTCGTCGTTGATATCTGCATAAACAGTCGCCGCAAGAACATTTAGTCTATGAGCTAAATTTTTTATGGTCTCAGAAGGCATAAGTGCTAAACTGGACAATTCAACAGAGGCAACACATTTACTAGGGGGGGGGGGCGAAGAATGACGCAAATTCTTTTTCCAGCAAATCGAGGTCTGTTATCTTTTGCATGTCGGGGTTTTGTGCTAGAAATTTTTGTGCAGGCCCAACTAACTTTCCCTTTAAGATTGCAATTGTTGTCTGTGGGTTATATTTATTAATTTCCGCAGAGACTCTAACTTGATCAAATAAAAATTTAAGTAAATCTGGATCTCCATCAAATTGAATGATATTTATCGGAATTTGTTTTGCCGCCATGATTAGTTTTTTTTTAATTTTATTTTTTTTGTTTGTTTACGCTCACAAGTTTTAGAGAAATTGTTACACAGACCGGACCTATACCCTAAAGCACATTGAAAACGAGTAAATTTCCTAGCTAGTAAAAAAAAATATGTAAACTAGCAAAATAAATAGATTTTAAAATATACCTCACTTTAAAGATATCTTATTTAAACCTTTTATGACAGTAAAGCAAGGAAGCACATACAACAGGTAAATCATTTAGAAAATAAAATAAATAAAATAACAAGATGAATGTAGATTCTACCATTGCAGAATTCAGTTTCGCCTCCGATTAGAAAAAAAAAATCGATAGAAGTTTTTTAGAAGGGCGACCCCGTTTAGTTTGCAATGAACTAACTTCATTTTTCTTGTGTTTATCAATATAATAGCAAACAGAACGGCGTGAAATACCCAATTGAATAGCAATTTCTCTCTGAGACATTGGAATTGCGGGATAATAAAGAGATACAATTTGACGTGCTATTTCTTCATTGACTAGATTCATCAAAAACGAATTTTTTCTTTAGTTTAAACGCTTTTTTATAGACTCTGAGTAAAAGGAAATGCAATTTAACAATAAAACGAATGGAATCCCGTCGAATTCGACGAATGAAATGTTTAAAAGACCCGATCGATTTTGTTTTAAAAAAAGCAAAAGTAATTACATTATTGAATCAATATATAATAAATAAATTTACAAAGTAAATGTTAAATTTGCCAGTTACAATTTTGCATTCAAATATTCGCACATCTACAGTTAAAATTGTAATATGAGTGCTGGCAAAATCCAGAAATTTTATTTTATATGCACTCACAGAAAAATATCTTTATTTTAAAAAAAAGAAAAAAAATAATATCGGGTACTACTAGGTTATCCCATCGACCAAAAAAATATCGCCAAACTATAAGATTAAATGCCAATAATGGATGATCGTGAATGTCACATTCAATGACATTAAATACGATTCATGTGTTTAAAATGTCATTAAGTGATTTTTATTTCCACTTTTTATTAATATTTTTATTAATATTCTACTAATTATTTATTTTTTCGTTATTTAAAATACAAAATTTGGTGAAATTGGTCGACGGGATAACAGAGTAGTACGTAATATCGTTATGAGTAAAAAATACGATGTTTTAAATAGTGACGTCATTTTCTCTTCAAATGTTCTTTAAAAGTTACTGTTTATGAAAAAGGCATCCATAATAATATTGTAATTCCCTTTTATCTGGTTGCTGAATGACATAATTTTCCTCATTTGAAATATCTCTTACTTTGATTTAGACTTTAACTTTTATCATAAATTATTTTCTGTCATTTTATTTACGTTATTAATATTATTTCTCAGTAAATATATATATTTTTTAACTCAATTAGGGCATAACTATACGCAATCATTTTAGAAAATAATTTTTTTTTATCGAGAGAAAAGCTAAACTGTGTTGCCACCATTTTGAAGAAATGTCATGAAAAAGCTTTTAAAATTAAAAATAAAATATAAAAATGGAAATAAATTAAAAAATAATTAAAATGGGCGCAACTACAAATAAATAGCTTTCATTTAAAAAAATAATTATCAAAATCGGTTGACTAGAAAATTCATGGCTGATGACACGACATTTTTAGCTTGTCTGAAAGAAATAGCATCGGATGCTAACAAAATAATTACACTTTGAAACATTTTTCTATATATTCCTTCACTTTAAAAAATACTTACTTTATCTTTAGATAATAAAGCAAAGAAAACTCTATAGAAAAATGCAAAAACTGTTAGCAAGCAAGGAAAAAAAAATCCTTTAACTTCTTTACACAAGGAAAAAAATTCCTTTTTTTTGTAACTTAAAACCTTCTGATTTATTTATATTTTTTTGGATGAAAAAGAGTGTTCTTATTTTAACCTTGTAATTAAAAGTTCAAAACTGGTTAAACACTCATATAAGCATACTAGAGAATCTAAATACAAATTAAAAAAAAGAAGGGGTATGGGACGTTAAATATGAAATAATAGCACATAAATGCAAATAACTGATAAAAACTGCATAAAATGTCAGCAAAAATAATAACTAGAAATGACAACAGTTACCGTGCTTTCGCAAATTAAAAATCTTTGCAAAAACACAATAACAGGATTATATTAATGCTCTACACAGAACATAAATGTTGACCGTTGTGTCCTGAATGTGAAAGCAGAACATGAAATAAACAAAGTAGGGAGGTTAACTTACTGATTTAGTTTAAAAAAAATAAATGATTACTAATTTAATAACACAAAGACTTAGGGAAATGGGGCAAGATCTGCTCTCACGTTCAAAATGTAGATTATTTCGAAGTTGATTTTCGTTGTTGTGCACTTTGTTTCTTTTTTTTATCACAGAAGACTAGCAGAAATTTTATATTGTAAACAGGTAATTGAATATTGACTTATCGAAGGTGGTGACATCTCTTTTAGAGAATTTTTGTAATTCTCTTATTTATTTATTTATTAATTTTGTACACTGTTAACTGATACCTACGATGAATTATTTCTGATGGATTTTCTCAGAATTGAAGACTTATATTGCATGTGTAAAATTTTTACTCTCTCTTGCAGACACTGAATGCAATGAATCACTATTTTTTTTTTGCACGATGAACGACTTTACGATGCATAACACCACAGGAATACTGTTATTCACTAAATTTTCTATGAGGCTATATGAACTTTCTGTAGATTACGTTCACTAAAGACACAAAACACACACTGGTATAGAAGCACAAAATGAGCATATGCAGCCCTCGATGATATCTGCCGGCAAAGAAAACACGTCAATCACACAGACGATGCGAGGAGATGAAAAAGGGGGGGCGCCCAGCGCTCAGGTGACAATTGGCCGCAGAGTTTCCTTTTATCAGATGGAATATCGAGGGGAGACATTCCAAAGCAGTTGAGATGGAGCACACAGGGGAGGAAAAGGGGGTGTCCAGCAAAGGAATATTAGGACGGGAACAGCGCTGTACTTTTCGACGTCGACCGCAGGTGACGATGGGGACCTCAATTCCACATCGGTTGACACTTAGCAGGCAAGACTAATAGCAATTACAACTCGGGACGCAGAGAAGAAAAAGAAGAACCAAAATGCATCACATCCGCCGGAAAGTCGCAGTTGATTGTACCCCCCTCCATATTTTTTTTTTTATGTGGGGAAAAACGAAAGAGTCAAACGGCACCAGAGATTTGTGAGGGAGTTTGGTAGTTGCAGATATTTGTTAGGACATTTAGAAGAACGAAATGATCACGTATAGTAGTCCAGGTTCAGGTGTACGAAAAAACCCCACAATGATTGCTAAGTTATTCTTTATTCAGACATGTATTACTAGGGGGGCACACATACAGTACTCGGAGAAAATCTCCGAACAGCGATTTGCAACTTCACAAGACGAGAGCAGTGAGTCAAGTGGCATCGTACATAGCAACAAACCGCCACTTTTGGCATGATAGAAAATCGCCAACATACACAAGTTCGCCCATGCACAATGGATAGTATACGCCAAATAACAGTTAAAATGCAGTCAGCAAGATCAGAATTCAATTTGGTTTCCTAGCTGGGATGGGAAAGGAAAAGGTTGCCAAACGATAAATTGTTACACGTGTTGTTGTGTCTAAACACAGAGGCACACCGAAGGGACATCAGATTTTACTGCGCAGATGTTAAATTATTTTTGCGGTTTTGTCGAGAAAGGGAAAAAAAAGCGTAAGCATAAATTTCAATTGCGAAACAGAGATGATCTCCTTATAAGGTAATGCAGAATTGCTTCGATCGGAAATAGCAGACATCTGGAAATAGTTTTAAACGGTTGATTAATATGTGAGTGTATTTCTCACAGATAAAGTTAAGCAGCTGCCGATTTTCGGTTAGAGAATTAATAAGCCAGAAAAATGGAAAAGGAATGAAGGACAACTTAAAACTAATTTTGAATTGAACAGAGCGTGGGGTGTAAAGGAATAATTTAAGAAAAAAACCAATTTATAACGAAATAATCGTTATACCTCCCTCCCAAATATATATATATATATATTGTTATAGATTCCTATGTAGTTATGGACCATTTTTCGATAAGCCAATTTAAGCAAAAGCTAAAATGTTTATATAGTTTCTATAAAAATATTTAAATATTATACATATATACATATAAGATTCAGATCTCACGAATGCGCAGCTGACTCTCCCAAGTAATATCTGTGAATGACCCTGCTTGGATTTTGTGATGGCGCGATTATTGGATTTTATGCGAATGCTTTGATTGTTCACTAATAATCACCTCTTACTAGATTATTTAAAGACTATTTCTTTTCTGATCTGCATTCCTAATCTTTAAACCGGCATAGAACTGGCATTGTAACATAAAAAATAGATTTAAGATGAAATAAAGACCGTTAAAATAAAGAAGTTATCTATTTTTTCATTTACTTATTTATTTTATTGTTGGACGTGGTCTATATTAGTTTCTGTTTCAAATGAGCTTCAGAGCTTAAATCTTGTTCAGATATTAACTTCATACTTTTCTTAAAATTCATTAATCTGAGCGAATAAAATCAGAATGGAATCTTTAGAATAAAATATTTCAATAAAATTTACATTTAATTAAAAATTTTTATTCAAAAAGATAAATGTGTTTTTTTTTTATTAATTTAACAGCAAATTGTTAAATTATTATAAATTAAACAACAAATTAATTAATCAAAAGGAAATTAACTAACCATAATATAAAATAATGTACTTCGATTGCTATATTATTGAATAAAAAAATAAATCACAATGTATTAGATTTATGAATTAAGTCATAATCATATTCAATGCATGGAATCTATTATATTAAAATTTATCTATAACATTTTTTTCTTTTATTTTAATGTATAGTTATAAATAAATTTATAGACATATTTTTTTATTACAAAATATATATATAAAAAAACTATAGTATCAGTAGTCCATATAATTTGGTATAAATAAAATTTTAAATGACAAAAATTATTTTTTATTGAAAAAGATGTATAAATTCAGAATTTTATAGAACTTCTGTAAGAATTATGTAGATTTTCTTTAGATAATTTTTTCTATACAACTCTTTAAAATTCTGTAAAAACAGCATGGTATGGAAAAATTATTTCATAAAATTTGTAAAGAATTCCATAGAGCTACATACAGCGGTATGAACTATTTTCGTTTGTGTAGCCCTGTAAATAAACTATACATTTTACATGTAATACATCATAGGCTAAAATTTAGTTCATACAAAAAAAAAAACAAAATAAAAATAACACGGCTAAAAAAATAAATTTAGCAAAAAGAAAGAAATATTGTCGAAATCTTTTTCACAGATTTGCATATTATACAGATATTTTACATCAAATACTATGCAACAATTTAATTTAAGTAAAAATTCAAAACAGAACTAAGAAGAAAAATAAATTATTAAGCATAATAGTTGAAAATGTACTATCAGAAATAATCAGGATTTCCTTAAGTGTCCCTGTAAACGAACTAAAAGTTCTACGCGCTCCATTATAAAGATTTAACAAGACATAGTTAAGGGCAATAACATATATCAGTTACATAGCGATTCGAGTTTATTTACAAGAGTAAGAGCACGAAGAGGTACAGACAAATGTAATTCATATACACATTTTAAATACGTTAAAAACTCATTTCCAGTAATTACCCTTTATTCTAAGCAATGTATCCATTTCATTTCGTCGCTCCGTACATTGATCGATTTATTTATTTTCTACAACCATATTTTTGGATAAAATTTGTTCATAAAATTCATAAAATCATAGCTGCAAACTTTAATGCTTTTTTCTTACAACTAATATGTTAAAGAAACTTTTGATGTATTGAATCTCAGAGTTTGAAAATTAAATTAAAAAATTACCATTGGATTTTAATGGTAAGCTAAAAGCGTAAAATTTACAGCTATGCATAAAGCGGGGTCTATGCATAACATGGTCCTGGGCCAGTCAGATCCTTTAGCTCCGGTCAGGACAACACTTTTATGCCGCCCATCATGGAAGCCCCTGTCTCGTGTGGCATGGTATATGGTGAATCCAGACTGTTGGAACCATCTTTTACGTGGTAGCTTAACGGCTGTTCGATACTTGCCTTCTATGCGAAACATGGTACGTTACTGGTATGAAGGGATGCCTCTCCTACGTGCTTTTTGTGTGTGTTTTGAACACCATGGGGCCTCTTCGAATAAAACATGAAACGTCTGGCATATCTGGTGACCGAATTCGATCAATAGATCATTCAATATTGTGTTCCTGCAGAGTGGCCATCACCGGACTTGAAACTCGTGGACTTCTATCTCTGGCGTTACATCCACACACAGGTTTATGTGACTGAACCTATTTCACTTATTGACCAAAAGCAGCGGTTAATTCTTGATTGTCACACAGTTACAGCTGATATGCTCTAAAGAGTTTAGGATTCAGTAACATCGTGCATTCATTTTTGTATAGTCGGCAATGAAGAACACATTGAGCTGCATCTCTAGTAGATTCCTGTGTTTTATAGATTCAGCAGTATGCTTTTTTTCTGATATCATAATAAATTGATATTTATTTTTGTGTTTAAATTAAATATCTTACTCTTCACTTTATATACGACCCCTAAATATCAGCTAAAATTTTTAGATAAAATTGCCCTCTTTGGTGATATCCCGATTTCGCAATACCGGCTAAAGGTGGTTTCGCCATAAAAAAAGCATTGCACATTTATTTCGATCTAGAATTACTTTAATCTTTTTAAACTAATCCCTCAATTTAAGACAAAATCATGTACGAAATTCTAAAAATTTAAAATTTACTGTGATAATTATTGTAGTACAGACGTAAAACTTTTTGTGAGAAATATAGAAATTGGGGGACGTATAAAATGTTAGACTTCGTAAAATTTATAAAATTGGTTTGTATTATTTTAAACAATGCTACGAAAGGAATATTTACATCATCTGAAGCGTTTTCGTTTTGGAACCATATGTGTACGACCAACGATTGAGAAATTATAGGTCGGCGATGAAGTTTTGCACCAAGTACATGATCTTTATAACTTGTAAACATTACGTAATTCGGATAAATTTAGTTGATATAGAAAGCTCATACCACAGCTAAAATTTATCTTTCAGAACCTATGCGTGGGACAACACTACGTTGCAAGAAATTCAAAAATATACACATTGGAATAATTAATCAGAAAAATTGCTGACGTTCTATTTTTTAATGCTTTTTAGGTGCGTTCGTAATTATGTAAATACGTAGCACCTGTAGTGGTCGTTCAGTCCGTCCGTCCGTCTGTCCGTCTGTCTGTCAGTCCGTCTGTCCGCATATAACAATGCAAAAACTACCCAACCGAATCGTTTGGAATTATAAATATATAATTATTACAAAATTTTGTCGAGTCGTTTCAAATTTTATGAAAATCGGTTGGATAGATCAATTACAGGGACAAACAAAAGTATTCAATTACATTACAGTCAATGGGGGGAAAAGTTTCAAATGCATTTTAATTCGTTTGAAATTTAAAATACATAATTATTACATAATTTTGTCGAGTTATTTAAAATTTTTTGATAATCGGGTGCATAGATCAATTACAGGGGTAATCAAAAATATTCAATTACATTATGGTCAACGGAGGAGAAGTTTCAAATGTATTTTATACGTTTGAAATTTAAAATACATAATTATTACATAATTTTGTCGAGTTATTTCAAATTTTATGAAAATCGGATGCATAGATGAATTACAGGGACAATCAAAAGTATTCCGTTACATTATGGTCAGTGGGGAAAAATGTTTCAAATGCATTTTAATGGTGTTGCGCTCATTCGAAATTAATAAAATTTATATACAACTATAAAGTACTTATTATAATATGCATTTTACATTATTTGTGGTGCAAGGAACGTTTGTTATTGATTTACAAGGCCACACAAAAGTATTCCATCACATAATAGTATAGAGAGAACATTGTTTGATGAGCGTTTTAATTATAATTCAATATTTACAAGTTTATGAGATTGATATATGAGAGTAATATTTTTAAAACTTCGTTATCGTACGAACGCACCTCATTTGCTACGCTTCACGTGCAATTTCCAACTTGTTGAGAGATGCTTAAGACGTAAGTACTAGAGTACGTATATAAAAACAAATACTATAAAATGCATACTATAAAATGCATTTTTTCTAAATTTAACTATACTTTAGATAAAGGTGGGAGAAATACAAGGGACACTACTAGATTTTAAAATAGAGTCATGAAGTCCAAAAGATTTACCGTCTTAACGAAATCAAATCTCAAGTAATAAATACATGTTATTTAAATGTAGTACATTGAAAACAACTTGTTTAAAACTGAAGAAATTGTGAGGGAAAGTTCTGGAGAAATGAAGCAAATGTAAATTTCATTTGAGTGGATATGATAAAGTAGTAATCAATCAGACCCATAATTCGAAATATACAACGAAATCTGTTAATGATGGTGGCGCAATCTGAGGTTGCGGAGTTGCTTTCGTGATAAGCTCCCAGCTGAAATTTTCTTATAGATATGATATCATAAATGTGTGTATGTGTACAATGTAGCTTACAATGTTAGCGTAAGTGACGAAAATATGTTTCAGGACTGACGCTATCAGCATGATAAAAATCCGAAGGGTTCTGATAATGTGATGAAAAGATTTTTCCAAATAAACAGCATTGATTTTCCTGCATGGCCTCGACTTAAATATAACATTAACTCTGGATACATGTATTTGTGAAGAATACTTTTCATATCAATATTTGTAATAGACATATTTATTTGGGGTAATTTTAAACAAAGTATGCACGACAAATCTAAATCAGTCGGATGTGGCAATCCCAAAACTTATTTCTATCTCATGCACGTTAATACTTCCAGAAAAATGAAACATAGTAGCGACATCAGTTGGGTAATTTACATCAAAATCTTCAACAAGTTCTTTCAAGTTCTTACTGAATCTGAAATTTGATGAAATAACCGTATTTAAGATAGAATCATCGCAGAAATCGTAAAAAAATTGGGTAGAAGAGCGATTTACTCTAAAAACTAAAGAATACTATTTTAAATTAAGGAATAACTACCGGGTGTCCCAAAAATGACTGATGGATTTAAAAATTCAATAATTACAATTTACAAACAATTTACAAATTTACAAACGGTGACAGATATTTAAAAAATTTTTGCAGATGGGTTATGTATAATGTCAGGAGTTCTTTTACCATAATTTTTTATTTTAGTTCGAATTTCAAACAATAGGTGGCGCTGACGGCGATTGAAGGTCAGGTCGACGCTTCACTCAGCACTGATCACCTGGCCTTCAATCGCCGTCAGCGCCACCTATTGTTTGAAATTCGAACTAAAATAAAAAGTTACGGTAAAAAAACTCCTGACATTATACATAACTCTCCTTCAAAAATTGTTTAAATAGCTGTCACCGTTTGCAAGTTATCGAATTTTAAAATCCATCAGTCATTTTTGGGACACCCGGTAAATTTGAAGTTTGGTGAAAATCCGTGCATAAGTTTCTCGGATACAGATGTTACGATAATCATACATAATGCCGCCTAACAGCGGCACCTGTTGGTCGATTTACAGCAAACGTAATAATAACCATATGATACCAAGTACTAACGGAATCAAAAGTTTTATAAAAATCCATCAATTACTTCTTGACAAATAGCTATTGTTTAATCCTAAAAAAGCACCATAGCCGCGGCATCAGTTAGGCAATATAGACAAAAACTAATCAGATCCAGTTTCTATCAAGTTATAAGTAAATCTAAACTGTTGTGAAATTCCTTGAATTAGTTCTTGAGATAGAACGCATAGAAAACTTACCTCACATACACACAGACATACTTTTTATAAAAACATATTTTTGGAATCTCTGACCCCTAAAATGTGTAAATCCATCGAAATATTTTAAGAATCTATTAGTTTGTTCAGGTAGAGATAGAAGAAAGTAGAAATAAAATACTATACAAAAAAGTGGTATCAAAGTAAAAAACAGTTTCGGAGCCATGAATAAATAAATTAAAAAACAAAAACAAAAATAATAAAATGTGAAATTTGATAATTTTTTTTTAGATTTGTGCAAGAAGGAAGATATTTCATTCGTATTGCAAGAATGACAAAAATTAGTTGACTGCATGCTCAATAGAGTAACTGCAATTATTTTTGCTTTCTTCTATCTTTACACGAAAAAAGTATTGGATTCGTGGAAATTTTCGAAATCCAGTTTCCGACGGATATACACGTTTTAGTGGTCAGAGAGCCCGAAAAACATGTTTTCACAAAAGTCTCTTTGAGTCTGTCTATCTCTCAGTTTGTCAGTCTGTTAGTGTGTTGCAGAAATTTTGTGGGCACTCCATCTAAAGAAATAAAGAAGACGAATTTCTCCTTAACAAAATACTGGTTATTAAATACTTTTTGCCCGGTCTTTTTCCTGAAACACTCGCCACCCTGTAACAGTTATAATTTTTGCTATGTTATAAGTGTTTCCTCTTAATTATTAAAGATTTCTTTTTTTTTGTTCGATTTGTCTTCAGCATAATTCAGAAAAAAAATCGTTTTAGACAAGAAAAGTTAAAATAATTTGTGAATGCACTTACAAATGTCTGATACTAATAGTTTTTGAATCACTAGTATTTAGTCAAGTGCGACGAAAAACACTTGTTTTAAGCAATTTCAATAGAATTTGATGCATAGGAATATGAAGTCACATAACAGAAAACATATGTTTCATATTTCTATGTACGTATATTACTAAGATACAAACAATGCACATATAAATATGGGAATTAAAATGGTGTCATTCATACAGTTGCAAAATAATAAAAGATAATAATAATGAATTACTAAAAAGGAAAATAAATCGTGTTTCTATTATTTTACTATAACTATATTTTGTCACTGTGCCTATAAAT
This sequence comes from Maratus speculifer, assembly GCA_964019185.1. Taxonomy (NCBI): domain Eukaryota; kingdom Metazoa; phylum Arthropoda; class Arachnida; order Araneae; family Salticidae; genus Maratus; species Maratus speculifer. The sequence continues at coordinate 87,580,255 of OZ025293.1, forward strand.
AAGATGGTAATCCTCACAATTTTTCACATTTTATGTAGAATTGGCATTTTTATGTGATAAAAATGTATATTATTAAGCAGAAAATTATTGGACACACCGTACTTTTGATTAAAATGTAATGGATTGCAGAAATGGATTCGTTATTTTATTCGTTAAAATTAAATTCATCTACAAATATTTATTTAACAATTCACTACTACGATAAAAGTTTTCACATAACAACTGTAAACCATCTGCGTGAGAGTTCAATCAAAAAGCGATTAAAAGGCGTAATAAATTCCTAAAATACTGTTTTCGCACAATACATTTTGTACAAGATTAATTCTAATTAAATGTTTTCTATTAAAATATTCCTAACGACCTTAATAGATCTCCAAACGAGTATTCTAATAATGAGAGATTATCTCAATGAATACTGTTTATAGACTAAACTTTTTGTATATTTTTAATTCTAATTAGGGATGTAATTTCCGCTTTTCCGTACACCAGTACAATCTGTTCTGTTGAGTCGCAAAAATATACCAGTTAAAGAATATAACATTTTCTCTAATAAAATATTGGTGAGCAGAAAAAGCAGAAATCCCATCCCTGCCTACAGCAATTTCACCCGGTCAAATGTTTTCAACGATTGTATTAACGGCCTTTGTCTTTATGTTACATATATTTATAGTCGTGTGCAGAAGTTTAAAGCCACTCATAAAAATATTACTATAATAAATAGAAATCTTCGTCCAAAACATCCTGAAATAGTACTTAAACTGATGTCGGTGTTCTTTTCATACACTGTATGCTTAATCTTCTTGCAGTAGGCTGTTGGAAATCGCATTAAACTCCTTCGGATTACATTACCATTATGATCATAATGATTGTATTCTTTTTCTACCTGACCGCTTCTCTTTACGTCAGTATACTTTCAATAGTACTCAAACTGACATCGGTGTTCTTTTCATACACTGTATGCTTAATCTTCTTGTAAAAGGCTGTTGGAAATCTCATTAACACTCTTCAGATCACATTATTATTATGATCATAATGATCATCTTTTTTTTATAGCTGACCGTTTCTCTTCAGGTCAGTGTACTTTCCCAAAATATTAAATTTACTCACAACTTGAGAAGCAGCGGTCTTGCTCGCACGTACTCACGGAAACTATTTCTGCCCTTTTGGTAATGAAAGTGACTATTTTTTACTCATTATATATATTAAAAACAGCACCGTCTACGGTTAAATTCTCAAAAAAGTTGACGAGGAATGAAGATGGGGTAGTTATACATAACAGGAGAATGAGTCTGACGCAATCCATCGATAAGATAGCGCTTTGTGTTAAAATATCAAAATTATGCTGCTAGTTTTAAACTTTTGCACTTGACTGTATATATTTATTTCAGTGTAAAATAAAATTTCATAACATATCATATTTATATTCAAAATATACAGTAAACTTTCTGTAAGACGGAAATCTTTCAATTTTCAAATCCATGCGAATCAATAGACAAAGAATAAAATTTTTTAAGACAAAGTTGTAAAATTTAGAAAATTTTCATTTGAAAAAAATATATATATGGTTGAAAATATTCGTTTCATAAAAACGGAATATTCTGTGCTGAAAGAATTTTAAACATATTCCGTCTTGTTTATCATTCTTTATAAAATGTTTATTATATATTATAACAACAATTAATCACCTTAATTTAAAAATGCTTGATATTCAGTTATTTATTTTATTACTTTTGATATCAACGTTAAAGTATGAAAAATATTTTCAGCTTCTTAAGTTTGAAGAATAACTTAGAAAATATAATCAAGAAATATACTATCATTATTTAAATTTAACAAATAACACTTTTCGTTGTTGCGGTCTTACACCTTAAAAAAATCTAATTACGTTATGCTTTGATATAGTTAATGGATACGGCCCAACAAATCATCAAAATCCTAGCTAAAAGAACATCAATTTACTTTAATAATAGAGCTTTCTCTAAATATATATTGATTTGTTCGCTGAAAACAAGATACTGAATAAAAAAAATATTTATCGCTAATAAAAATCAAAGGATGCTTCTTCAAAATATTTAGCACACAATATTTTTTAGTAGTACGATTCTTTTTACAAATAATAATAACATTAAAACTCCAACATGCAATGTTCTTATTATTGTTAGAGGATTATTAAATGATTTAAAAATCCACTGCTTATTGATTGCTAAAATAATTTATGATTAGTTGATATTCTAATCAGGTGGCTAACTTAAGTACCATTATTTTCCATTTCTTGACTTAATGTTATTTTTTTAGAATAAAAATCAGTTTTCTTGATTATAGTATAATTCTATACCGACTACAAGAAGATTTTCTAGGAAATGGCATTTTTGTTAAATACAAACTGATATTTAAACGCTTGATGTAACGAGTTTACCTTTGATAATGATTCCAGTATTGCCAGAATCTGAGATTAGACAAAAAAAGAAAAAAAACACCTTTGCATTTAGGTGTCTAGATAATTATGTGAAAGTTTTATAGTTAAGCTTGACAAATAACACTTATCATTATTACGGTTTTATATTTCAACGAAAATAATGATATCGTTCATTATTCATAATAGTATTCAATAACAAATTGTCTCAATACCAGGTATAACGAAAACAATTATTTGCAGTGTTATAATATAGCTCCCTCCAGAATTATTCTTACTACTCTTTGAGAAAAAAATATTCAATAAGACAGATGTTTTCACAGAATAGCTATTTAGTTTTAAAAAAATTGATACCATCAAGTATGTATATATATATATTTCTGAGAGAGAGTGAGATTTTTTATCACCAGAAATTTCTGTTTTAATAATAAAATACCGAGAAACATTCGTTTATATATAGCGAGAAAATGATTTCTCGATATATATATATATATATGGTATCCTGGGGTAATAACGCCACGTTAAGGTTCTACCAATTTTCACGGCTCAGTTTTAGTTTGTATTTTTCAAACAAATATATGATTTGATACAGCAACTCGTTGACTATCTATATAAAAAAATAATTTAACAGATATGTATTCATAAAATGTAATGGCGTGATTTCTTGACCAATGCTATTTGGCGTTATTACCTACCTATATGGGTAATAACGCCATGCAAACAAAACTATGAAATAAGATGGAATAATTGCATGTAGATTGCCCAATTCTAAAAATACAAACTGTACAAACTTAGAAATTGACAAATTGCATTCTAAGCTATTGAAAATTTTCATTTTTTTTGTGAAAGTGTAAGAAAAATAAAGGTGTGGTGTGTACACACACACCACACCTTTATTTTTCTTGGGGGGGGGGTGAGGCAAAAGAATATCAGACAGTGAGCTTCTTTTTTGCTTAAAAAGGACCGCTTAAATAGAATTATTAGAAACATTGCACTGTTTTAACTGTGTTTATTTGAATCAGTATTTGGGATGTAGCTCGGCCACTGTAGGGAATCAACCGGGGTATTAATGCCAAGGATTGGCGTTATAACCCCGTTATAGTTATTGCGCTGTTTATTTTAAATTAGAAATTATCTTGAGAAGATATCCAAAATCTTCAACAATATTTTGAACGTCCATGAAATCTACTACAAATTTATATAATTAACAAAGTATTTCCGGATAAAAAATATAGTCTTCACATCACAAAACGCATCTCGCAAATTTTAGATCAAGCGTTAATTTTAGTTGCTTGTAAAAACAATAAGACCTCAAAATGAAACAAATTAACTTGAAGCTGTTTTTTGCGATTTATATGATTCAAAACCCTTCTGCGCAGAGCACATGGGTGTCATTTACCAGATTATTTCATAATTATGCAAAATATTAGCACTTGGCGTTATTACCCCGCCTGGCGTTATTACACCATACCACCTTATATAAATTATTCATGTATCTTTTTAGAAATTAGGATTATGATATTAGCTTACACATTTTTAGTCACTTTTACAATGCATGTTATTTAGTGAGTAATCATTAAATATTTTACAGAAGCATCTAAAATATATTTTATGATATTTTAACTATTATTTGCATTGAACACATAATTTATTTCCATCATCCTTGTTCTACTTGTACAATACCGACTGCTTAAGTTAAACTTTTACTTTAAAAATCAGTGTTGCTTCTAATACGATACTTGATTTTAGCAATTTAGTATCAATTTGTGTTAGTATAAAGTTAAAAAATATTTAACACTTTTATCATAATGTAAAAATATTTTTATCAGTATATTTTAGTTATATTCCAAAATATAATTTATCGCGAGTTTTTATTTAATACTTAAAAGAACATATAACTTCAAAAATATTTTGACATATATTTATGAAACGATATATTCGTTATAAAACAATGCAAGAAACTTTCTCCATTTCTTTATTTTTATTAAACATTTCATTATTTAGAGTAATGGCAGCTAATAAAAATAGATAAAATCCAAGTTTATAAGGTACATAGTTACTTATTTTATTTTAATTGAAAAAAGCGTAAAATTATGAAATATATTCTTAAAGTGAGATGAATGAGAATCAAGAGAAAAATTCTCAGAAAATATAATACAACAACATATCATTATTCAACCCTTTCAAGTAAATTTTTACCGTGTTGTCATGCTCACAATGTTAATAAAACCAAATTAAGATATTTCTAGTTATACATCATGGTTTCGACACATAGAATCTTCTAAATCTTAGCAACGACAACATTAATTTACACAAATAATAGAGCTCTGCCCATTGATATATTCGTTGAAAAAATATCTCTGAGTAGTAACAAAAATCTTTTTAAGGCGGATTTTCTCCTTAGTAATTATAATAGAACATCGTGTCGAAACTTTTTACACAGATACACATTTTTTCCCCCTTAGAGAATTTCTGTAATCAAAACGTTTATGCTAAAGTCATAGAATTACCACAAACAATGATTTTGTTATAGTCAGAGTATTATTATCAGATATAGAAATGATTTTTTTATGAATCGTTGTAAGAATGTAGATTAAGTTATCTGATTACGCAAACTCAAAAAAGACTTATTTATAAGATAAGATGTATTTATCAAATAAAAATTATTTATTAATGTACATTTTAATTATTATTAGTCAATTAAAATACTTAAGGTTTTATGAATGCATAATATATTTCGCTTCTTCCTTTTATGATATAAAGGTGTCTTTAAATTCATGGTACCTACTTTATAGGCTGCCAGAACGAAACTAGACAAGCACAAATCGTGTCCAAGTCATGGTCAGTAAGCAAATTGTAAAGCGCTAGAGGGCGCTTGGACGACTGCAATAAAAAACTGTTCTTTGTAGCTGTCTTTATTCGTTCTGTGTCTCATCGATGGGATGGAAGAATATAATAATCTGGAGAAGGCCTAGATGTCTTACATGTACAGAGCGGCAAATGGCAATGCAAGGAAAGCCAAAAGATCGTACCAAGAGTGTTTCGTTCAGTACTCACACGCTAGATTTAGAGCTCTTCCGATACGATGCACAATGTCGTCCATTTGCACTAGAACCAACGGAAATTTAGCCAAGTTTTCTAAAAATGTTAGACACTAGAATTTTTGTTTACAACTTTTACGGTTTGTTAGTTACAAGGGAAACCCAAAGGTTGTCCTAAGAACGTTTTCCAACTAGACACGTGCCTGATGCGAGGACCTGCAAACAACTGCCTCAACAAGTCTGCGAAAGAGTTCCTTTTCATGTAGCATGCAGGATACTGATAATGTAAGGAGTTTAAGGACGTCATCTTAAACATTAGAACCACCCTAGCTGTCATTTTTAACGCCATCAAATAAAAATATTTAAAATTCGAAACAGTACTGTCTTTATAATACAAGTTCAATATGATCCGCATCGAAATAATTTAAATAAATAAGTAAAAAAGTTGTAAATAAAAACTCTGCTATGTAACATTTTTAAAAAACTTGGGTAAAATTTCCGGCGGTTCTAGTGTTAACGTACAACATTGTGCAACGTATCAGCGAGAGCCAAGATCTAGCGTGCGAGTACTAGCCCAAACGCTCTTAGATCAGCTTTTTTCCTTTCCTTGCATTGCCGTCTGCCGCTCCGTACATTGTAAAAAAATCTGTAAAATTACTAAAAGTTTTCTAGGAAACTGGCATTCCTAGAAAATTTATGTAACGGCAACAGCAAAAATTCATGTACAGATTACCAAAAAATCCAATTTCGAATTTCAAAGAATCTTTAAGATTACAAAGAATTTTCCAGATAACTAGAATTCCTAGAATGTATTATGTAACTGGAATCCTGGTTACAGCATAAAATTTTAGTTAAGGTATCCTGGGTTAATGACGCCACGTTAAGATTCAACCAATTTTCACGGTTTAGTTTTAGATTGTATTTTTCAAACAAATATGCAATTCGATACAGCAACTCATTGGCTATCTATATATAAAAAATAATTTTACGGATATGTAATCATAAAATATAATGGCATGATTTCTTGACCAATGCTATTTGGCGTTATTACCCACATAGGTGGGTAATAACGTCATGCAAACAATACTATAAAATATGATTTAATAATCTTATGTTGATTGCCCAATTTTGAAAATACAAACTCTACCGCCCTAGAAATTGACAAATTGCACTCTAAACGATAGAAAATGTTACTTTTTTGTGAAAGTGTAAGAAAAAGGAGGAGGGTGGGGAGGCAAAAGAATATCAGACTCTGAGCTTATTTTGGCTTAAAAATGACCGCTTATATATATTTATTAGAAACGTTGCATGTTTTTAATGGTGTTTAGCTAAATTAGCGTTTATGTTTTCATGTATGCATTCTATGTAATAGAATGGATGCATGGAACGCCAAAGAATGGCGTTATTACCCCGGTATACGTGTTGTGCAGTACATTTTAAACTACAAACTATCTCGCGAACATATCCAGAATTTTCTACAACATTTTGAAAGTACATGAAATGCACTAAAATTTTATGTAATAAACGAAGTATTTCCTGATAAATACATAGTCTTCACATTACAGACCTTTCCTCGCAAATTTTAAATCAAGCGTTAATTTTAGTTGCTTCTAAAAGCGATAAGTCATATAAATTGAACAAATTAACATTAAGCTGTTGTTTGTGTTTTATATAACTCAGAGCCCTTCTGAGCAGACCCCACAGGTGCCATTTACAGAAATATTTCATAATTATGTGTAATATCAGCACTTGGCGTTATTACACCAGAACACCTTAGATAATTACAATTTTAGTAGTTTCTTTGTAAAGTTACAGATTTCTGTAGATTTATAAAAATAGCTTTGTAGATTTACATCTTTTCTAGCACAGTGTACAGATAAAATGTTAGTAAAGTTACAGATTTTGGCAATTTTACTTTTGTAGGATTACAGATTTTTTTACCGTGTACATGTAATACATAATGCCCATCCTCTGATTTGAATAAGCATCCAACTCATCGATGATTCCACAGAACAAATGAAGACACCTGCGGTGAACAGCCTTTTTATTGCGGTTAGAGATCCCATATCAGACAGAGATTGGGAATCGACGAAACGTCCGCCATATAAGTTTCAAAAGAGGTGGAACAGAGTACAGCGCAATGGATTTTAATCAACTTCTAACACTTTTTTATTGTAATAAATTTATGTAAAACTCAGTTTACATCTCTCTATAAAGTGATTCAAACAATAAAAATAAGTGTATTTACGCTTCAGTGAGTAACGATTATTAGAAAAAGCGTTTTTCGTTAATATGATGAATTGCCAGGGTTAACATTTTGAATTTCTCCCCAAAGCAGGAGATATTTTAAAACAGGTTGTTATAGTTTGGTCCGTTTAAGAAAGAAACATAAAAGTACACTTTCCTGAATTTTAACACTATAACGCCCGATGGAGTCCTTTCGACTCCAAATGCCTCTTAAATGCACATATCTCATACAAATTTTGATTCATATTTTTTTTTCTTCCGTGACTTTTATTATTTTTATAATCTCTATTTATTTACAAAATTATAAAATATAATCAAATTTTCTAAATTGTTATGTTAGTAGGCTACTACCCCTAGAACGCCCAACGGAGTCGAAACGACTCCAGCGTAAGATAAGTAACATTCCTTCGTTATTTTTGCGTCTCATGACCTTGGGATTTATAATATTTTCTCGGTTACCAGATGCGTAAATGTTTTTGTTTCTCCCTTCTTAACACCCCTTTTATTTAGAAAAATGATCAGCGCCGTGCACCTGCGGAAAGAATTGCCTGCTGCTTGCGAAATTCTTTGTGTGTCATTATTCGACTGTCTTTTCGTGTAAAGTTTTATCATTTTACGTTTTATAATTGAGTGACTCTGCATAGCACTTTTCTAGAAGAATTAACGGCAAAATGTCGCGGAAAAAAAGTTTAACACTGGATGAAATAGCTGCTTTATTACGAGAGCTTTCAGATAACGAATCTGAAGGCGGTGAGTTATCCGAATATGAAGAAGAAATTGATAAAAGTAATATTGATAATATTTCTTCATCGGATTCCGATGAAAGTGAAGATCTAGAAAATACTGCATCTTATAAAGATGGAATTCATTTTGCTCCAGATGGTACGCAATGGAAAATGTTTGTAAATAAGAAAAGTCCTGGAAGATATTCAAAGCAAAATGTCATGTGTCAGTCCACTGGTCCCACTATTTATTCTAAAAAAACCGTAAAATCTGAAAGTGTTTTGAGTGCCTGGTTATTATTTGCAGATAACAAAATGTTACAACAGATAAAAAATTGCACAGAAGCAGAAGCAAGACGTGTTCTTGAAACCGATAATTGGACAGTTGCGTTAGATGAGCTCTATGCCTTTATTAAAATTTTATATGCTCGAGGTGTATGTGGTGCAAATGGAATTGATATTCATTCGTTGTGGTCAAACACATGGGGTTTAAATTTTTGCATTGAAACTATGGGAAGAAATAGATTTTGTGAAATTCTACGATTTCTGAGATTTGATTTGAAATCTACGAGATCTATGAGATTAAAATCGGATAAATTTGGAATGATATCTGATATATATGGAATAGGTTCATCGAAAACTGTATTGCCTGCTTCAAGCCTGGTGAAAATGTAACAATAGATGAACAGTAATTCCCAAGCAAAACACGCTGTCCTTTTACGCAATTCATACCTACTAAACCGGATAAATATGGACAAAAGTTTTGGCTTGCAGTAGATCTTAGAACGAAGTACTTGTTGAATGGTTTCCCTCATTTAGGCAGAAGTGAAGAACGGCCGTCGGACCAAAGTTTATCGGAATATGTAGTGATGCGATTGATGCAGCCGTTTCTAAACAAAGGAATAAATGTCACAGTGGATAATTATTTCACTTCACTGCGTTTGGCTGAACAACTGAAAAAGAAAGGAACTAGTTTGGTAGGTACTGTGAAAAAAAGTAGGCGAGAAATTCCAAAATCACTGAAAGTTTTGAAAGATAAATTGTACGAGACAAAATTTCTAAAACATGAAGAAACAGATGCTACTCTCACTGTGTATCAAGGGAAGAGAAATAAAAATGTTATCATTTTCAGCACGATGCACCCATCCATTAATATTGAAAATAACGAAAAGAAGACCCCAGAAACTGTTAGATGTTATAATGAAACTAAATGTGGGGTTGACATTATTGATCAAATGGCTAGGAAGTATTCGGTGAAGGCACCTTCAAGAAGATGGCCTGTGCATATTTTTTACAACGTCTTGGATTTGGCTGCAATAAATGCGTGGATCATTTACAAAGAAGTTACTGGAAAAACAAAGCTAAGCAGACAAGCATTTATTCAGTTATTAGCAGATGAATTGCGTCAAAATTATATATCTGCCAAAAATAAAAACGCACGAAAATGTTTCACGGATGAGTCATCAGAAACAAGATCCCCAAAGAGAAGAAAATGCGAAGTAAAACTATGTAAAGGCAATATGACTTTCAAAGATTGCATAACATGTAAGAAAATGGTTTGCGGAAAATGCTTATCTAAAACAAACTATACTTGTAAATCATGCTTGGCAGATAATTAATTTCAAAAGATTATGTGAGTATATTTGTTTTGATAAAAATTACTAATTTCTTAAAACTGTGCATATTAATATTATTCTTCCATTTGTAATATATATATATATATATATATATATATATATATATATATATATATATATGTAATGTATATATATGAATCTCAAATACAAATGTAAGTGTTATATTACGCGCTTATACTCATTTTCATGTGTTTTGTATATATTTATCTCTTCTAAAACAGACAGGAGTCGAAGCGACTCCCGCGGGCGTTCTAGGGGGGAAAGTGTAGCGGGCGTTCTAGTGTTAAGTAAAATAAAATATTAATTTTGTTATACTATTTTACATTAAGCGCAAAAATGCTCTTTGCTCATTTTATATATTTTTGTTACACCTTTTAATACTATCTCTGGGGTAGAATTTTAAAAATTGTTTTTTTTTTAATTTCTTAACATAATATGTTTTTTTTTATTATTTAATTAATTTTTAATTTCATTAATAGCATTTCCCTTATTAAAAAATTTTCTCTTAAACTTTCATTTAATGTTTAAATACTAACACTCCTTTTAATGCTATAAATTTACCAGAGGTCAATGTTTAATTATATATCAAACAGAAGTAGTGGAATTTTTTCATAAATTAAAAGTATCATCCGGCCAGATATTAGACTAATCTTTAATTATATATATTCTTCAATAAGAGTGGTATATCAAGTGATCAGTTTTAATTTTATTTGATATTTTCAATGCAAATATGTAGAGGGTATATTAACTACTGTTGTTTAGGTCTCCATAATAAATTACGTATAGCTAAAAAAACTGTTTTTCTGTTCATTTTCTAATGTACTCTGTTCAAAAAAAAATCTGTGAAGTTACTTGAATTTTTCTAGGAAACTGAGATTCCAAGAACATTTCATGCAACGGTAACAACAAAAACACATGTAAGAGAATCGATTAAATAGATGTTTGCTGTTACCATTAGATGAAACGTTATATAAATCCCACTTTTCTAGAAAAAGTTAAGTTATTTTACAGATTTTTTTTACAGTGTACTAATTGTTAAAATATATTTTCTATAATATTCTTAAAATGAAATTATGTAGTTGTTTTATTGTAAAGTGTGAAAACAACAATCTTTTTAAACAATAAACTAATTTATTTTTCTTTTACCATTTAAAAGAAAATTATTCTAATTTACATTTCGCAATTTTCTGAGTGTACGTAATTTTTTTTAGGGAAAATTGGAAATGTAGAATTTTATGTCTTTTGCGCCTTTAATTAAAACAATATACACGGTGATTATAAAAAAAAACTATCCCGACATTTGGGCCCATAACTATTATACCATTCACAGAAACTGACTGAAATTTTGGCAAAAAATATTTTTAGGTATGCGCTCAAGAAGGATATGGAAAACATCAGTGTCACTCAAACAGTTACGGTTACAGTTAGAAAATTTCAAAGAAATCAAATAGCAACACCCAGTTTTTTGTATTGGAATGTGATCTCCATTGTGAAAAACCGTAAATAGCGTTAGAGTGGCAACTGTAGCATGAAAATCACCGGAACTAGGTAAGGGAAAATAAAAAGGACTTTGCCGTGCACCAGAACATTAATGTTCGTTTCATTTACGTCACACGTCACACCGTTTCTTCGGCTGATGTCCCAGCCTGCTTTGTTTTCCACAAAACGAGAAGAAGAAACCAAGAAACGCACTTTTCGAGTTTACTTAAGACACAGTCATAGTTGACGTCGTTACGCTAGGTGAAAGAAAAGGCACTGCGAAATACGAACCGCGTATGTTGCCTTCTGCCATTCCAAACAAGATGCCGCTTTCAAGGAAAGAACGTGGGGAAATCGTACAGATTTATTACCCGAATAGACAAAATGGCGCAGAGACATTGCGCGTTTACCGCCGCAACCATGGATTACGGTGAGACCCGATCACTGTCAAACCTGTACGGGACTTGATACATAAATTTGAAGAAACTGGTTGCACATGCGATCGACCTGGGTCTGCATGACCTTCCATTCCTCAGGAAGCTGTTGCAGAAATTCATCAAACGATAAGCACAGTTCATCCCGCAACTACACGCGGTGTTTCGCGTGTTCTGAACATCCCGAATTCAACTGTATGCAAGATTCTGCGCTCTGTTCTAAACATGTTTCCGTATCGATTCCAGCGAGTCCAGAAGTTGGAAGCAGGAGACTATCAATTACGGCTGGATTTTTCAAATCAATTCCTTATCCAGTACGATGAAGATAACAGCTGGCCTTTACGCATTTTGTAGACAGATGAAGCGATTTTTTCGTTAACTGGTAACATGAATACAAAAAATTGTGTGCACTGGATCAGAGAATAATCCACATGATGTGTTTGCCCATCCATTACACAAGGAAAAAGTGATAGTGTGGTGTGGCATAACGAGTACGTTCATCCTCGGCTCTTACTTATTTGAAGAGGTTATTGCCGGTAATCTGCAAACGTGTACTGTAACGAGTCATCGCTATCTGAACATGTTAACTCGTTACACGATTCCTGCATTGCAACGGCAAAATGCTATATCTGAATTTGTGTGGATGCAAGATGGTGCTCCTCCGCATGTCGAGTCTTCTGTCAAACGTGTCTTAAGTGAACAGTTTGGTGACAGACTCCCGTCACTTCCCCTTTTCGTAGCCAACAAGGTCACCTGATCTGACACCAAGGATTTCTGGCTGTGGGGATATCTGAAATCCAAAGTGTATCCGTTGCGTCCTCAAACTGCATGTGATTTGAAAGATACCATCAGAACTCCGATTCAAGAGATTCCTATTGCCATGGTACGTACTGTAGTGGTATCCACCATTGCGGCATGCAAAGTCTCATCGTGTGTGAAGAATATCATGTGGGAAATTTGTGAAACACAATAAAATGCTTTATTTTATGCTGCTTCTCTGTCCTTATCGGTTATCCTCATTTTTAGCTTATCTGCCGCCGCTGATTTTCATGCTGCAGTTGCCGTTCCAACGCTATATGGGGTTTTTCACAATGGAGATCACATTCCAATACAGAAAACTGCGTGTTGACACTTGATTTTTTCGAAATTTTCTCACTGTAACCGAAACTGTTTGAGTGGCATTGTTGTTTTCCATATCATTCTTGAGCGCATTTCTCAAAATATCTTTTCTCAAAATTTCATTCAGTTTCTGTAAATGATATGATAGTCAGGATCCCAAATGTCGGGATAATTTTTTTATAATCACCCTGTACACATATACAGTTAAAAAATGAATATTTTAAATATTTCTAAGTTAAGTCTCAATAGGATAAATATTGATTTTTATGAAGATTATCTTCATAATTAATAAGTATTTCACAATGTTCTGCAATAATATTTACTCGTAATTTGAAAAAAAAGAAAAGTCACCATTTTTCACTTGTCTAATTTATTTATTTTGATATCAAAATATTGGTAAATATAAAAATTTCTAACATAACGCCGCGATATGGTGTCATTATTTAAACATATCAACAGTACTTTTCTTTATTGTACTTCCAATGCCTCGAAAAAAATAATTATGATGTTCCTCGTTATACTTAATGGTTGTGCCGCCACAACTCATCTAATTTCTTGCAAAGGGAACATTAATTTACCCTAATAATAGAGCTCTTTTGAAAAATACACTGAATTACTCGTTTAAAAAACTGATACTGATTTTTTCTTTCGGGTAATTTTCGCCTTAGTTATAATCATAGGTTTCCTCACCAAAAAGTTTCATCACTTGATACATTTTTTCATTAGAAATTTTCTCTCATCAAAAATTTATTTTATAAGCATATAAAAGTTTGACAAACAATGGTGTTATTATGGTTAGTGGATTATTACGCGATACATAAATAAATTATGCGTGCATCATCACAAGAATGAGTGATTATTTTTTTTAGTTTTCGGAAATTTAAGAAAGACATTATTATAAAATTTTCTTTATTTATTAAGTAGAGTCGTGAAAAAAAAGTACCCCATGCATACTCCTAAACAAATTACCTAAGAAGAAAGTTACTGGTGCCGAACGATTGGAAATAAAGTCTATTTTTAAATGGTGTACATAAAATTTGTTTGAGGGGCCATCTAAGTATTAAATCGAACCAAAACTTCATTTTTTTCAGTATCGATATCCAATTTAAAAAAGATATTTCAAATCTGTCGTTCAAACTAAGCCTAGTCGACCAAATTTCAAGTCGTTTGAATGATAAAATTTCGATTTATAAACATTCAAAATTTAGTACTTCCAATGTTAAATTTCATCTTCATATTTTTAATAATATCTCCTAAAATTATACTCCTAATGTACTATTTTATCTAGCAATAATACTAAAATACCCAAAAATAAATTTGCTGCAATTTTTATAGTTTTATGATATGAATTATGAATTATAAAATTAAATTAAAAAATTATTAACCGTAGCTGACATTTTTTTTTGATTAATTTGGATTTATAAGGTCCTGCTTTATGAAAATCCAAAATTTCAAAATTTTCTTCTAAGGGGAACATTAAATTTAGTGGTAAATTTTAGTGGTCGATGTTTATGATATAATAGACAAAATAGTTCTAAAATGACTGAAGAATCTATGTTTAATTATTTTTTTAGTTAGTGTGTTATCTTGAATTTTCCCGCTTCTAAATAAACCTGCTGCTGAGATATGGCAAAATATCTCAGAGGCGCTGGAGTTATATAATTCGATATATAATGGTCATAGATCTTTCCAATGATATATCACATGAGGGGTGTAAGACAAATTTAGAAAATAGTCCTAACCCTCCCTCCCCGAGAATTCCAACTATCGCGTTTATTCTGTATAAAACCTTCCCCTGTCTTTGAAAATTTCAAGTATTATAACAACTATTTATAAGAGAATATAAAAAAAAATTCCAATGTATAATGATAAAACGCTACATTAAAAAAACCTCGAAAACTGCCTCCCTGGAGAGGGGCTAATTGGGGTGCGAGAATAAATAGCTCATAATATGAAAGAGCGGTCCGAGAGCTTTCCGATGATATGTCACATGATGGATTCAAAAATTTTGGAATTTTCCTCCCCCATTTTGAACTCGTCGGGGTCGGAAATTTTAAAATCGCTAAAGCACATCTTTAATTATTTTTTAACAGATTTATTTTCTGCCGTTTCACGCTTCTACTTAAAACGACTGCTGAGATGTGCCAAATCATCTATATTATTCGATCCACTTTTAAATCCCCCAGGGTGCAGTTTCTAAAATCGCTAAAATAAGTGTTTAGTTATTTTTTAGTAGATATATTTTCTGGAACTTGAAGCTGCTATCTTAAACGTCTGCTGAGATATAGAAAGATGCTCCAGAATTTTTTATCCCCTCCCCACCCCTTTAGAGGGGGAATTTTCAAAAACCCCATCTTAGTGCACGCTTACACCATAAGAATTATATTTTCCCCAATTTTCATGTTCCTACGTTTAGTGATATGGGCTTTGGGTTGATTATCAGTCAGTCCGAAGAAACTATTATATATAGAGAGAGATAGAAGAATGAATTACCACTTCCGATTAGATATTTTATCTTCATCGGGAAAAATACCATAAATTTATTTATTTAGAAATTTGTGAATGAATAAAGTCTAGAAATATTTTTTGAAAACGTGAATCGTACACATATTAACATGTCAGAAGTGGCAATCCCAAAACTTTCTTCAATCTCCTCCTACATGTTAATATTTCAACATTTGCTGCCACAGAGAAAAAATTCAATAACTATGTAAGCCCATCGCGAAGATTCTAAATGCATGAAGTTCGATTCATTAGGTAACGAAATATAACTATTAAAGATATCGAGCAAAATGCAACATAAAAGCGCAATCTTTCAGGTGACTTATACCAAAACGTAACCAGCAATAATATTTGTCAAGGTATACCTAAATCTGAAGCTTGATGAAAATTCGTTCTTTAGGTCTAAAGGTAAAGCTATTGCGAGAAACAGAAACATTTCAGCATAGCAGCTCCACCTTTTGAGTGATTGACATCGAAACTTAAACAGAACCAGCTTATATTAAGCATTAACTAAAATTGAAATTTGATGAAATTACGTGCATTTATTCTTCAGAGAGAACTATTGTGGCAATCGTCGAAAAAGTGACATAGAAGCTCCACCTGTTGAGCGATTTATACATCACAATGTAAACAGAATCAATTTATGCCAAAAACTAAAGGAATACAATGTTTGATTCCTTTATAAATGCATTAAATATAATGCTTTAACACTAATGCGTTAAATCCATGCATTAGTGTTGCACAAATATAGATTTAAGTAAAATTGTTTTTAATTAAAAAATACATAATTATCTGACTAAAGTTTTAAACAACAGAAAATTGCATGACTGAAAAAAGTGTTTTTGTACGTTTTGTAACTATTTTATCAAAACAAATTTTCAAAATATTTTATAATAATTAAAGTACTTAAAAATATCTTTAGCAGCACTCATTATTGCACGTTATCCAGATTATTCAGATTTTAGCTATTCAGAAATTCTAACGCAGAAGAATGATATATAATTTTATGCTTGAATTAACATATTAATGGAATTTAGTACTGCAATTGAAAAAGCCTGAAGTGCACACTGAGCTTTATTAAGCAATGGAGCGTTTCAAAGTGTCCAATTATGGTCAATAAACTTACATGGATGGTACAAACATATAAAGATACGAGAGGCAGCTGGGCAACATTGTTACAATGTTACTCTCGAGATTCTGGCGTCTAGCTTCTGAAAGCTAACGTTCATTTCAATTAAAGTCTGAACATTCTAAAAGTCTTGAGTTAGGTTACTCTATCAGACAATAATTTTCAAAGTTAAATTTTAATACCTAAAAAGAAAAATGAACAAAAATTCATCTTTTTTCTCCATGCGTCCGGTTGCCCCATAAAAGTGGAGCAAAAGGACGAAGTACCTCTGTCTTCCACGTGTGCTGTTTATTTATTTATTTATTGCTCAACCCTTTCCGGGACACTGTGTCAAGTATGGGATACCTAATTTTTAATCCAAACTTACAAATGGCGCCAATAATATTTAAAAATTGTTTTGTATCTAAAGTTGGTAATGTTGCTTAAGTTGGTTATCAAGTTGTATCTAAATTCCGGTGTCAGTTGATAATTTGTCATTTTACTAGCAGAATTTGTGTGTGCCGGAAAGTTCAGAGTACGAATTCCTGTTTGAAAAGGCATGAATAACTTAAAAAAATTAAACCAAACAGATCATGTAAATTTTCATAGATTTATATAGATTATAGATATAGATTTTTTAAAAACTAATTTTTTATTAAAAGTCCGTAAAATAATTGCCAATAATTTAATTTAAAATGTTGTACCTCTGAAAAACGTCGTGAGAAATTTAATATTTCTCAGTCAGACATAGACATACACACATAAACAAAATAAAAAAAAAACGATAAAATATACAAGAATATATAAAATACATTTCTGGCTTTTAGGCAGGAGTTTGAACATTCGCGGTTCGTACGGCTCCTGGTGTTTTGAGAATAGGAAACCCTTCGGCACCAAAGTTTCCTTACACAGGGTTTGCACAGTTCTATCACTAAATTTTAAGAATATTTTCAAAATGTTTCACTGCAGAAAAATATAGTAAAATCTCTGAATGAAGGTGGGGATTGCGAATGTTGTGTTTTAAAAATTAAATGTAAATTTTCTTATTTTTAATAGTGGTGCCAGAGTCATTGGAAATTCCAAGGAGTGTGCGAACCTTGCTTACAGTAAATCTCTGCTTAAAACTTTGAGGCACACAGCCCTTCTATTCTTTAAAAATCTGAAATGATTGATCGACACCAGAATTTAAAAACAAATTTATTTCAGAATAGATAAAAGCTTTTCTTCGTGTATTAAATAAAATTTAAATTTTCATTTCAAAATTCCGGTGTCAGTGCAGCATTTCGCAATTAAAATTAATGTGATATATTTTATCCCAAGGCCCTTCAAGGGGTTCAAAGATGGCAAATTTCCATTATTTTAACTAAAATCCTCCCCCTCAAAAAAAAAACTACTAACATGCTTGAAAAATTCTCTATTCCATACGAACCCTGTACTTTAGCTATGAATATTCTAGAAAACTGTAAAAATGTTTAATGGGTCATTTTCTGTAAACAGAACAATTTGAACATAGTACATTTAAAAAAAAAAACAATGTTTTCTTTCTCTTTAAAATTGGTTTCTATTGTATTTAGACAACGTCTCTAAGTAATAAAATAGAGTCAGAAAAAATCTTTTACAATGTTAAACACAAAAATAATTTTTTTAATTTCAAGTAAGCAGGGGAATGACAACCAGAAGGAAGGGAGTGACCAAAAGTTATAACTACAAGTTATTTCATTTATTTCACAAAATTTTATAGTAAATAAGAAAACATTATTATGAACAAGAGCTTATAAGCAGTTTTATTTTGAAATAGCATAGTTATTATAGGTGATATTGATTACCAACGTGGTATTAAAATTTTGGCAACTGTTTTTCAAATTCTTATTCCAACACTTGAGTCATAGTTGTTGGGTTTAACTTTATTGTTTTGGGCAAAATTTTTCTTTTGTTCTTTTTCTATCGGTATAAAAATTTAAGTTAGTTTTCCATACAGAGAATGTACATTTCAATTTTCCATCTAACTCATTAAATTGAATGCGAATTCCTGAATTTTGTACAGTTCCATTGTAAACATTCTCTCTTTTTTTTCACAGCAAATGAGATCCACCAACTTATCAACTCTCTTATGTGGCAAATCCCCAAATGAAACAATTTTGTTGCAAGCATATCCATATTTGAATAAATAACACATAAACAAGTGTCTCTTTCTGAAACTTTAGTACTTAAACTTACTACTATCCAGAATAGTTAGTAAAAGAGGTATAACTAGAGCTAAATTCCAGATATAAATTGATAAATTTGTAAATAAAAAATCATATAAATACTAATTTTGTTAAATTGTTTTACACCTGGTTAAACAGTCTTTTTTGCCAGGGCACATTTTGGAATTCGCATCATCTTCCAAAAATTTTATAGCTTTTTTTTAATAGATTTGTAATAGCAAGTCCAGTTCATTGATTTCACCCATATTTCAAACAATAAAACTCTTATCTTGTGTGTTATGTGTATTTTGGAATTTAATTTTTTTCACACTAACTTGTATTTATTTACAAAGTTCTCCTTTCATTATTCCTTTAAAAAATTGCTTTGCTTTTTCTGTTTTCAGATTGCTATAGCCTTTTGCCAATTGTCTTGTTAATATTTCTACAAACAACATTTTTTTCTTCAAGTGTTGCAGTAATATTTTTAAAATTACTTCTTATCTTTAGTCCAGGTTTATTCTTGAGTGAAATATTTATCTCTATGTCTATAAAACTTTTTCTTGTAATTTCCAGAAGTTCGACGAGTCTTTAATAATTCCTTTTTTATTTTTTCCAATTCTCTAGATAATTTTGCCTGGTCCTTCTTACTTGTCTGCGACGAACTTTTTTCCATCTGAATTTGTTTTTGAATCTCTTCTGTTTTTTGAAATAATTTAGATTCAATTCAGCTAGTTTTAATAGCCTTATTATCTTTGCCAAAATTCTGCCTGGTAGCAAGACTGTTATTTTGGCTTATTTGGCTAGAGCACTATTTGCTTGTTGATGGCTGTGACCATTGGATTTCTTCATGTTCAACTAAGGCAGTATCTTCAGTAAAATAGGAATCATTATGTCCAGTGATTTTTCTTTTTTGCACGGTTATTTCTATGATTTATCTTACATCGTTTCCTTTGAATTCTCTGACCTTTATGTAATAATTTGGATACTGGTTTAATGTTTCCAGCCATTTTCTTCTTTAGATATTTAAGATTTTTTTCTTTTAATTCAGCTCTCAAAAGTGGAAAAGATTTTATCTTCTCAAGTCTTTTTCCTTTATTTTCTAGTTTGCTAATCAAAACTTGAAATCTTTACTGGTCATTTGTTCCTTTCTTATAGGCCATTATAAATCTGAAAAATATTTTTATTAAGAACACTCATAAAAACCATAAAAAATATATATTTTATTGAGCTAACAATGTTTTTGATTAAGCTAGTGAATAACTTTTAAAACTGGTAAATCACTATAATCACAAAAAATCCTATTGATTTTATGCTTGACAGCTTGACAAATATGTAAGTAACCTGCTTATTACCTGATTTATTTGCTTTTTTAGAGAAGTGAGTGTTTATTTTTACTCATATTATGTACTTGAAAAATAAATAAATAAATAAAATAATATACATTTTTAAGAGCATTTTTTTATGTTTTGATAAATAGAGTTAACAAAATCATGCATTTTTAACTTTTAAAATAGTAAATAATGATTTACAATTACACGAAATATTTAAAAAAGGAAATTTTCAAATAAATATTCATGATTTGAGAAAATTAGAGACAGTAGTCATTCCCCTGCTTTACATATGACAAGGTAATGACCATAGGGGGAGTGACAAAAAATAGCGTTAGCTTGTATACTTTCATAACTATAAACACGAAAATAAATTCAGATTAAAGAAAGCTTTAAAAACTTAATACAAATAATGTTTAATCATTGATTCAGCCCTCATTATAAAATTTAGGTAAATATATGAGACAGGGTAATGACAGTCAATAAAAATACTTACAAAAATATAACTGGAAATCATTAAGTTTTACTTGTCCAAACTTGATGCTGCAAGAAATAACAATTGAAGATATCTTCTCTGATGATGTCACTGTTCGCAGATAAAATTCTGAAGAAATAAAGTGTTGCCACACCTAAGAATTATTACTTTCATTTTATGACAGGGGAATGATAACAAAACCAAAGGACATTATTATTATTTTCTCAGAAAAATACAAAAAAAAAAGGTTTTTATTTTGTCAAATTTTAGTATCAGGTTTCGCACAGTTCTACCACTAAATTTTAAGAATATTTTCAAAGTGTTTCATTGCAGAAAAATATAGTAAAATCTCTGAATGAAGGCGGGGGTTGCGAATGCTGTGTTTTAAAAAATAAATGTAAATTTTCTTATTTTTAATAGTGGTGCCAAAGTCCTCCGAAATTCCAAGAAGTGTGCTAATCTTGAGTATTCTATGATGTTGTTTAATAATTTAACCAATAAAAAAAATTACAAAATTATTCCGATTGTTAGTGTTTTGGAATTACTTTTGTGTTAAGGTGGTGACAGGGACACACAGGGGAATGACATTTTTAAAACATAAAAAAAATATTTCAATGGCTTTTATTTAATAATAGCATGTTTTTTCCTGTTACATATGCTAAAAACATATAATTAAAGCATTCTAGCATTTTGTTTCATTTTTATACAAGTTTATTTATTATTTTTGAAGCAGAGACAAAAATATTGCTGTTTAGAGAAAATGATCCACACAAGACTGAGTGAATTAGTAGAGAAAAATCTTTCATTTCAAACACAAAATAAGAAGAAATTTAACAGAATGAACAAATTTGATCGAAACAAATTTATCTGTATTTCTTTTTTAAAAGTATAGTTCATATTTTCAACTAATTTATGTTCATAATGTGTATTATGGCAATGTGTATAGTGAATAAATCACTCAATTATTACTTTATAATATGTAATAATCTGAGCAAGGAATATTAATTGCGAATTTTGAACCTATTTCCATTATTCAAAATTTATTCTTAACACACAATTGGTAACAATTACAAAATTTTAAATATTTAGCATACAATACATTTTTTAATTCAGTGCTATAAAATTTTAAAGATTTATCATGCAATTTATATTTAAAATCTAGTAAAACAGAAAAGCGAAGCAGTACTTTTCGGTAAAAAATTACATTTTTAGCATTTTTACAAGGATATTTCATTATAAAAAGAACTGTGAAAGAAACTGAAAAATTAAAAAAAATAAATGAACCACATTAATAATTTAATCAATTTCTCGACTGATTTCTCTCTACTGCACATGTTAATCTTTTAATTTAATTGAGTGTTATTCGCAATAGAATTGAGTTATGGGCTTTTGGTCGTTGTAAATATTGTATTGTAATCGATATTTAGTCTAATTCCATTAAAAGAACGAACAACACATTTTTCTTTTGCTTACAATTTATTCTTTATCCTAAATTATCCGATAGATTTGAAAACACACTTCTGCAGCTTTTACAAGTTATTTTATCGAATTCTGGCGATAAAAAACACATTTCTATTTCGACTTGTGAAAATCATATCTGTTGTCAAAAACGTAAGAAATTGCTTTTCCATTGAATGAAATATTGCTTCTGTGTTGTGCATGTTTTTTAATAAATTTTTGCATTATTTGTATCTTGAATATAAAAAAACAACAATTAAAGTTTTGGCAATACAATATTTAAAGATGTATTGCTTAATCATAGGATTTTAAGATTAGTTTATATTTTTAAATCACTTTTGTTAAAAGAAAAATCTGATTATTCACACATTATTTTCAACAATCTCTATCTTTTATAAATTTATTGCATGATTTATATACTATATTGCCATTGATTATTGGACACTTGCGATTTTAGGCATTTTGTTAAATATCTAGAATAATACATGAGGAATCATCTCAAAACTCTTAGTGTATAAATATAATAGTACGCGTCATATATTTTCGCGAAGAGTTTTTCCCGAAACTCCATAGGGGACCGTCAACAAATTAAAAAAGAATGAATATCTTTTGAACAACCCTGTCAAAACAAATGTAGCAAAAGCGCTCAAACTCTAGATTATGATTGAATGCCTTATTGTGATATGCCTTGTTAATTTTTATGCAAATAGCATGCATACTTGCAGGGTAATTAAGGTTTTTATAAAAATGGTCCCAAATTTTTCCAAGTTTTTTCCTTATAATTTTCAGAGTTCTTAATATAAAATAATATTTTTTTCAGAAAATATGACAAACAACATTGCACACAGTAATCAGAATTAAAAAATAATAAAAATTGTATACAAAATGAGTTGGTTTACTAAATAGTTTTTTACTGCGCATGCGTCAACGATATCAAAATTTCATTTGCATATTATGTTAGTCACAAAATCATAACTTGAAAATTCTGAAAATAATCGTCAATTGAATAAGTTGATATTCCGTTATTCTGAAAATGAAGCAAAAATAAGAGGGGTTGTATCCATATATTCATTGATTATTGTCAATATGGAATACACAATACGGGATGTACTACTACATTTGGATAAAATCCCTCATTTTTTTGCTTCATTTTGGAAACAACGGATTTTGTCCTTTTTCTATAGACGATTACTTTCAGAATTTTCAAGCTATGATTTTGAGACTTTTACAAAAGTTTATCTATACATTTAGCTAACATAATATGCAAATGACGCATGCGCAGTAAAAAATTATTTAATAAACCTACTCATTTTTCATACAATTTTTATTATTTTTTAATTCTGATTACAGGGTACTATGAGCAATGTTGTTTGTCATATTTTCTGAAAAAAATATTATTTTATATTAAGAACTCTGAAAATTATAAGGAAAAAATTTGGAACCATTTTTATAAAAACCTTAATTACTCTGCGAGTATGCATGCTATTTGCATAAAAATGAACACAGTATATTACAATAAGGCATTCAATCATAATCTAGAGTTTGAGCGCTTTTGCTACCTTAGTTTTGACAGGGTTATTCAAAAGATATTCATTCTTTTCTAATTTGTTGACGGTCCCCTATGGAGTTTCAGTAAAAAATCTTCACGGAAATGTATGACGTATACTATTATATTTATACACTAAGAGTTTCGAGATGATTCCTGCTGTATTTTTCTAGATATTTAGTAAAATGTCTAAAATCGCAAGTGTCCAATAATCAATGGCAATATAGTGTATAAGAACTAACAAAACATATGGACTAAAAATTAATTTTTTAGTTAAGAACATTAATCTTCCATGTGTTACCAAAAATATACTTTCTTGAAATTCAATCTATTAATTTTAGAAAGAAAATAAAAACCTTTCAATCAGTGTGTACATATTTAAAATGTAGGGGGCACCGTGGCAGAATAGTGAACCTACAACTTTCCGTAAGAGAAGCGATATGATTGCCATAAATTTTGATTTGCCAAAAGCTGTTTCCAACTGCTGCGGGTGATGGACTGCAGCGCTATCATAAACTTTATATGGGATGGAATTAGAGAGTTTTAAAATCCTCATCATTCATAATTTTTTCATGCTTTTTTTTGATTTGTAACATTAATTTTCAAGTTCAGAATTGTTTATGTTATGGATATAAATACAATTTTGTTTACAATTTTCGGATTTTTCATGAAATTTTTTTTCTTCAATAAATATCGTTTTCATTCTGCCAGCACGAACATTCTCCCATCATTTTCTCGTTATATTTTAATATATATATATACATATAATTTGAAATATTTTTATGTCTAAATTGTATAATATCCTTGCTTTATTTTGATGGAGTCGCTTCACAAATATTTTTTTTTCTTTTTTCCGTCATAAGTAATCAAAATAAATTTGGCGAGGAATTAAAGAACGTCAAATGCCAAACCCTTCTATGAACTTGTATCGAGCTTAAAATGATCATTTCGCTAAAGTTTCGCAGACGGTCTGCGGTAGTAGCTAGCATAGAGGTCTCATAACCCCAACATTGCCGGTTCGATACCCGATCTTTTAGATTTCTCTCTCTTTTTTCTTTATTGATTTATTATAAGTTACTCCATAGCTGCCAAGTTTTACGCATTTTTGCTACCACTAAAATTCTAAAGAGATTTTCTATTTGTTTAATCATAAGATTTCGACGATTAAATAAGATAGTATTTACTATAAAATTTTGTGGTAGGAAGAATGCGTAAACGTCGGCAGCTATGGTTACTCTATTTTTTAATCGATTCTTTAAAAAAAAACTAAGTTTCAAAATTTATTTTTTATATTTTTATTAATGTATCATCAGTTAGTAGTAGGAAAACGAGAGTACGGGCTCAGCCGCAGGGACAAGGGACCGTCCAAGCGGCCGTCCCTGCGGCTGTCCCTCCTGCGCCCACCGTGCCACCGCCACCCTCCTGCCCCCACCGTGCCACCGCCACTCTCCTGCCCCCACCATGCATCCCCCTCCACGAACGCCTCCCAGTGGAAAAAAAGAACATTCTATTGTTACAGAGAGGTGAACAACCTTCCCAATTCAAAAAATATTATCAATCACATCTCCACATTCAATCAAACTATAAGATGAAAATTAAATTTATATTTGAATTTTGAATAACCGTAATTTTAATGAGTATTATTAATTAAGCGAAACAATTAAAATCTCAGTTTTAACCATTTTATTTAGATTTCTTCAACTACAAGATGAGATTATCAATTTAACACAAGAAAGTTAAACATATATTTGAATTTTGTTTGATAGACATCTTAATGAGTAGTATTAATTAAGTAAAAACAATAGAAAATATCAAGTTTTATAGAAAAAGACTGATTTTTTACGATTTTTATCAACTTAAGAGAGAAAACTTAAACGTACATTTCAGTTTTTCAACAGCTATAATGTTAATGAGTATCGTTAATTAAGTAAAAAACAATGGAAAATATCAAGTTTTATAGAAAAAGACTGATTTCTTACGATTTTTATCAACTTAAGAGAGAAAACTTAAACGTACTTTTCAGTTTTTCAACAGCTATACTCTTAATGAGCATTCATAATTAAGTAAAAAACAATGGAAAATATCAATTTTTATAGAAAAAGACTGATTTCTTACGATTTTTATCAACTAAAAGATCAATGTATCGACTTAAAACTTAAAACTTAAACATACATCCTAGTTTTTGAACAACTATAACCATAATGAGTATTGATAATTAAGAAAAAAACAATGGAAAATATCAAGTTTTATAGAAAAAGACTGATTTCTTACTATTTTTATCAACTTAATAGAGAAAACTTAAACATACATTTCAGTTTTTCAACAGCTATAATCTTAATGAGTATTGATAATTAAGTAAAAAACAATGGAAAATATCAAGTTTTATAGAAAAGAATGATTTCTTACATTTTTTCAACTAAAACTTCAGAATATCAATTTGAGATAAAGAAATTTAAACGTGCATTTCAGTTTTTAAGTGACTATCACTTTAATATCGTCTTAATGAGTTTTGTTAATTAAACAAAACAACGGAAAATACCGATTTTTAAAGAATGAAAACCAATTTCATCATACTTTTATACACCAACTAAGTAGAATTTTAATACATAAACGAATCATTTAAAGAAATATTCAATACACACGCACATTTGAACCTACGGGGCATTCTTCATTACGTCATATCCAAAATAAAACTTTTTCCTGCAACCCCTCCACTCATGGATTCCAACTAGGGGAAACACACAATAAGGTTCTGACGTCACAACTTGCAAAGGTATACAACAAAATGTTTACGTTCAAGAAAAAGTATCACCTAGAGAGAAAAAAGAAGAGATTTAAACTATTTATCCATTCTAGTTTTATAATAGTTACCACAACATGTCCAAATTAAAATTTGGAAATCATAATGAGTGTAATTAATTAAGCAAAATAATAGAAATATTAGTTTTTCAGTGGGGAAAAGACGAATTTAAACAAATTTTATTAGTTTTACACTAGTTTAATAATAATTTTAAGAGGAAAAAGACGGATTTAATCAATTGTTTTTAGTTTTACACTATTTTTTCTCATCTCCAACATGGATATATGAATTTTAACAGAAGAATTAAACGTATATTTTAGTTTTTAACAACCGAAAAGTAATAAGTATCAATAATTAAACGAAACTAAATATCGATTTTCAAAAAAGACAATTTTTTACACAAATTTTCAACTTTGAAATACATTTGTTTACATATATTATTACAATATATTGCCAAACTAACTATTTTTAAAAGTTTAAATGTCATTATAAAATGCTCATATTTATACTTTTCACGTCTTGACTACATTCGACATCTTTCAACAAATAGTATGCATTTTTTTATTCTAGAAACTGAAAAAGTCACTTCTTACTGTTTCAGAAACTTGACATGTGAAAACTTCTCTGAGTTATTCGATTCACATTTTAATCAAATTGGCATGTATTAACTCACCTTTTTGAAATTTCCATATTATCAAACATCAAGTTATTTAAAATATAAATACTGCTTCGTGTTTAGATAGTATACATGACTGATTGTACTTATTCTGTTCGTATTATTAATCAAATTAGCAATTTATTATAAAACTTATTTGTACGCATGCGCAAATTGTCACATGACATAAACGATTAACAGCAATATGAATTTTCGAAAAGCAGCGCAGCATTTTGCATTCCCACTGTTAGACTTGAGAGGGAAGTTGGCATGTGCGCAACTCTGATTAATTTTCAGATTTTAATGCAAGTGAAAACCGTTTTCTTCGTTAACGAATAAAGTAAGTTTTATTATATCATTGCAATATATATGTATCAATAAAAATAAGTTTAATGAAATTTTAAAAAAAGATTTTTTATATATTAAGCATTTATTAAGTATATAAATATACTTCTTTTATTGCGCAGATGTTTCAGCAAGATGCAGCAAAACAGTAGCAAATTTCCGAAATGAATGATTCGACTGATTCGACCTTAGCACATACAAAGTTAAAGAATAATACATATGTAAGTTGCTTATATGTTAAATACTAGAATTCATACACTATATAATTAGGTTAAATTTACATTAAACTATTTTGTCCTATATTCAATAAGAAGTATTTTTATTTGTAATATTAGAGTGATATCTAACTGTTTACATTAATTTCCCTTACAGAATTACTCTTTTTGTGATAACAACTTTTCATCTAAATGGAATTTAAAAGAACATATACAGATCCATGCCAATGAAAAACCATTTACTTGTGAGGACTGCGAAAAACTGTTTTCAAGAAAGTGCGAATTAAAAAAGCATATAATGTTGCATGATACTCTATCACCTGTTATATGTGAAATTTGCAAATTATCTTTTACTAGGAAATGTGCTCTAATAACTAATATGAAAACACATCCAAACAGAAAATTGTTTAAGCGTGAATATTGTCCACTGTTTAACCTTTAGCTTCCGGGGGGATTACCGTAGTCCCAAGAAAATAAATGTTGAAGAATACGGGGTTGGGATTATCGTTATCCCGAAAACTTCCACCCCTCCAACAGGCGGAAGAAGAAATCATTAAGGTCCTTTCGCTCAATAGGGGTCCGACTGAGTATCGAGCAAGGGAAATTCTGTAGGGAGGATGTTAATTATCCTAGGGAAATGCCGAGAAAGAACTTGGCAAAAAAATAAACATTGTTTACGCAGACGACGTAAAGCTGTGTCTACCCCAGTTGCTGCAAGATTCTTAGATAGTTCTTGCTTGTGAGACATAATAATGAATAGATTATATTCAGCAAGTAGTTTTAGAGATTTAGAGTTGCTAATTTTGACTACACTTTTTAGAGATTTAGAGTTGCTAATTTTGACTACACTTTTGCTCTTAGAATGTAAAATGAAGCATTATTATTATTATTATTATTTTTTACTAATGCACTAAATATTAGAAATTACGTGCGTAATTTTACACACTGAATAGAAAAAAAAATCAAATGTTTATACTTATTATTATATTTACGGAACTTATGATTGTTCTCAAGCCCA
Organism: Maratus speculifer; assembly: GCA_964019185.1. NCBI lineage: Eukaryota > Metazoa > Arthropoda > Arachnida > Araneae > Salticidae > Maratus > Maratus speculifer. The sequence goes on from OZ025293.1 coordinate 87,608,983, forward strand.
AAGGAGTTAGTTTTTGAGGCTTTTCTGAATTCGTTTTTATTATTCAAAAACATACGAAATTGTTAACATATGAAACATATGAACGAGACGTGAAATTCTTAATAAAAATTATATAATAGAATGGCGTTTTCAATTTATTTAATAAAGGCAAAAACATTTCAGAAAATAATGTTAAAGTTGGCGTTTTGACCAAAATTTCCGAGCGTGAAATTTAGGGAAAGATGGGAATTTGCTGGTTGTATTTTTGTTGCAGTAATGTCAATAAGTAATTTATTTGTAAAAAAAACAAAATGGAAAAACTGAATTCGATTCCTAATTCTATCAAAATCCTATCCTGCCAGGTCTGCCAATTTTATGCCGACGCGTTAAGAATTATTCAGAAAGTTTCACATTAGAAACCAGCTTGATTCTATGGTCGGTAAAGGGAAAAAAAGTGACCGGAAAAAAAGTTATCGGAAAAAAGTGACATAAACTACAAAAGCGGAAAAAAGTGACAAGGAAAAAAGTTACCGGAAAAAAAGTGACAAGGAATTGATTTTGGGGATTCATTGGTTAAGTATGAAAGGGGCATCGAGGGGAGGGGGGCTCATAATTTAGGTAAATGGGTTTTTCATGCTGAATTAACTGTTTTGGTTCAATTTTTGGATATACGTTCATCCTGAAAAGACGCTTGCCTGATTAGTTTTGGGAAGGGACAATTAACCCAACCCCCATCCGTCCTGAATTAGATGAATGGGTTTTTACGCAGAATTATCCAACGTGTGTCAAATTTGCATATAGGATCTTTTCCATAAGGCTTATGTGTAGTACAAAATGCGTGAAGAGATTCTAGGAGTTTAAGGGTTAAGTATAGAGGGGGAACGGGGGATAACCTTTCTTAAATTAAATTAATGGCTTTTTACGCATAATTCTCCGATTTGCTTAAAATTTTGGACATAAGTTCATTATGACAAGACGTATCTTAGATTAGTTATGGGTTCTTCTGCTTATAAAGGGCGGTGGGAACGAGCAATTCTCCCCCTCAAACTAGATAAATATGTTTTTATGCAGAAATATCCCATGTATTTCAATTTTAAATATAGGTTCTTTCTGGTAAGGTGAATTCCGAAAGAGTTTCAAGGATTTAATGGCTAAGTATAAAGGGGAGATGGAGAAAACCCCTCTTAAATTAAATAAATGGCTTTTTATGCAGAATTATCTGATTTGCTTTGAATTTTGGACATGGGTTCATTATGATAAGACATATTTCTGATTAGTTATGGGGTTCTATTGGTAATTAAAAAGGAGAGCGGGTGATTACTATACCGACCTTAAATTAGATTTAAAAAAATTATGCACACTTATCCGATGTACTTCAAATTTCGGATATAGGATCTTTCTCATAAAGTGAATTCCTGAATAGTTTTATGGGTTTAATGGCTATGTATAGAGGGGGAACGGGGGATAAACCCCCTTAAATTAAATAAATGGTTTTTTACGCAGAATCATCCGATTTGCTTGAAATTTTGGATGTATATTCATTATAAGAAGGCGAATCTCAGATTAATTATGGGGTTCTTTTGATAATTAAATAGGGGAAGCGGGCGATTAATCCTCCACTCTTTAAATAAAATAAATTGTTTTCTTTCTTTCACAACTATTCAACGTGTTTCAAATTTTGTATATAGGTTCTTCCTGATAAAGTGAATCCCTGAATAGTTTTAAGGGTTTAATGGCTAAGTATAGAGCGATGAACGGGGTATAACCCATAATTAATCAGGACTTCGCCTTATCATAATGAACGCCCAATCAAAATTTGAATCAAATCAGATAATTCTGCGTAAAAAGCCATTTATTAATTTAAGGGGGGATTATCCGTTCCCCCAGTGTTTACTTAGCCATTAAACCTTTAAAATTATTCCGGGATTCACTTTATGAGAAAGAACATATATCCAAAATATGAAATATATCGGATAAGTGAGCATAAAAAACAATTTATCTAATTTAAGGGGGGGGGGAATAATCACCCGCCACAATTTGTAATTCGCAAAATAACCCCATATGTAATCAGGGATACGCCTTAACATAATGGTTCTATAATCCAAAATTTGAAGCAAATCCGATAATTCTGCGTAAAAAGTAATTTAATTTAAGGTGGGTTATATTCTATTCTCCTTCTATACTTAGATATTAAATCCTTAAAACTATTCAGGGATCCACCTTATCAGAAAGAACCTATATTTAAAATTTGAAATACATGGGATAATTCTGCATAAAAACCTATTTTTCTAGTTTAAGGGGGATATAATTGCTCGCCCCCCTTTATAATAAGCAGAAGAACCCCATAACTAATCAGAAATACGTCTTATCATAATGAACCTATGTCCAAAATTCTAAGCAAATCGGATAATTATGCGTAAAAAGTTATTAATTTAATTTTAGAAAGGTTATCCCCCGTTCCTCTCTATACTTAATCATTAGAACTCCTAAATCTCTTCAGGCATTATATACAATATATAAGCCTTATCGAAAAGAATCTATATGCAAATTTGAGTCACGTTGGACAATTCTGCATAAAAACCCATTCATCTAATTGAAGACGGATGGGGGGGAGGGGAGTAATCGTACCTTCCCAAAACTAATCAGGCAAGCGTCTTTTCAGGATGAACGTATATCCAAAAATTGAACCAAAACAGTTTATTCAGCATGAAAAACCCATTTACCTAAACTATGAGCCCCCTCCCCGATCCCCCTTTCATACTTAAGCAATGAATCCCCAAAATCAATAATAAATCCCCAAAATCAATTCTTTGTCACTTTTTTTCCCGGTAACTTTTTTCCTTGTCACCTTTTTTCCGTGTCACTTTTTATCCGCTTTTGTAGTTTGTCACTTTTTTCCGATAACTTTTTTCCGGTCACTTTTTTTCCTAGATTCCTATGGTCACAGCCTACTAAAAAGTCATGCGCAACTGTACCTTTTGCATAAATGAGAATGGAATTATACATTATCTGCTTCAGAAAATTGTCGAATTCTAGAATTATTTATTATTTCTAAATAACTTATTCACCGTCAAATTCAAATGAAATAATTTTTATTTATGCAAACCATAATAAAGATTGCATTAATAATTTCTTAGTTATTTTTCATCTGACTCCAAAAAGGAGAAGAAGAAGTTCTCAATTTAGCACTTTTTTGTTGTTGTTATCGTTTTGTACGCTTATCAATTACTTAGAAACTATTGGACTGATTCATGTGCCTTTTTTTTTGGTGTGTGTGTGTGTGTGTGTGTCATTGAAAGATTATTCTCTGCAATTGGTCAAAGACTGAATTTAAATTTCATGAAAATTGCTGCAGGGCTTTTTTTAGAAATTTAATAACAATACAAATAAATAAATTAAAATAAATAAACTCATTTAAAATATTTAATTTTTAGCGATTTTGATCAAATAAATTAGCTCTATCTTCTTCTTCTTCTTTATTTTTGTTTGTTTGCTAGAATGTTGCAACCACAAAGTTTGTAATAATTATTATTATTTATATAGCTATTATTCTCGAATAAAACAAGGGAAAACAAAAAAATAATGATTTAATTATTAAAAACTTTCATGGCGAAACAATTGTTAAAAAATATAATAAATAATAATATAATTAAATTAAAAGTAAAAGCAAAAAGTATAATTAATAATAATAATGAAGTCTAAAAAATTGGAAAGAGTTTTGAATTTCTTCAAAACTTCTGCGGTACACTCGTTTAATTTGAAGAATCATATTTCTATGGTGGTGGGATTGTTACTCTAACACAGAATGGTTCAAAAGTCTGAATTTCATATAAATTAAAATAATTAATGTCTATTTTTACCTTCATTGGTAAATTTTGTTTAAAAAGCTAACTTTTACAGCTTCTTTCACAGTGTCTTGCCTTTACGGAAAAATAGAAAATACTATACAATCTCTTTGTTTCTAAATAAAAATACCATAAATTTCATAAATATGTATCTATATTATAATAGCGAAATGTACCTGTGCGTAACACATACGTAATTTTGCCAATGCCAACACTTTCCCATGCAATTTCGGTTTTGCAATGTTCTCTACAACAAATTTTTACACTTCTAACCATCGCACATTTTAAATTTTTATACTGTTGTATAGAAAGAGAAATGTACTTTTAAGTGCAATTTGTTTGAAAACTCTATCTCAATTTATTTTTGAGATATTAATTTTTTTACAGTTTTTAGTACCACTTTTGTAATTGTGCAACAGAATCACTCCATTTTCTCTTGAAATTGAAAAAAAAAAAAAAAAAAAAAAAAAAAAAAAGGAGAGAAAAGAAAAGAAAAGAAATTAAAATGCGCAGCGCTTTTCCATGCAATTTCGGTTTTGCAATTTTCGATTTTGCAAATTTTACACTTCTAAGTATCGCACATTTTAAATTTTTACACATTGTATAGAGAAAAAAATGTACTTTTATATTCGTACTTTTTTCCCCAGCTCCACACTTAATTCGCAGAAAAAAGGAATTCGTATGGGTGCTTTCTAAATGTAAGAGATTAAAGTAAAATGTTACAGAACTACATACTATATGGCTATTAATGGCCGGACACTTTCAATTATAGACATTTTGTCGAATATAAAATAAAAACATATTTATAGGATTCTTCTGAAAATCCAGGATGAGAAAGACGATGTTTGACCTCATATTTATGAATGCCCATTTCATAAGAAGGAAACTTAGGGAGCCGATAGGGGAAAAAAAAAAACATAGAAAAACTATAATATTTGAAAACCCTCTTTACATTAAATTAAACGAAACGATCTGTCGATGCAGAGTAGAAATATATGGATATTGTACAACATTTCTACTGATTTTTGCATAAATAGAGAGTATAATAAGGGAAATATACATTTTTTTTAAGTGCAAAAAAACCGTGTTAGATTCGGAGTTTTTAGACACTCCGCTCCCCTCACAGAAGAACAAGGGGAAAATAGACAGTTCGTTCAGCTTTTACGTCCAGCTTTTTATGAAAGTTGGGGTATTTTTGTATAAAATGATAATGTCCCGTTGTACAGTTTGATGAGGAAGATAATCCTTCTGAAAAGCGGGAGATAAGCAAATTAACAGAAACTCATCTGATCTGTTATTTATAAACTTAGAAAACATTCTGACAATGTTATCTTCTAAAGCCGTGATAGATTTGAAGTTTGAAGACCTCCCCGTCCCCCACCAACATACACAGAAGGACAAGGGAGACTGAATTTAAAATATATATATAGTACCCAGTGTTTATATTCTAATTCTCCATATCTTACAAAAAATGATCATTATGACAATGAGAGGTTTTGAGATAACTTTTAAAGCCCTTTCTTCTTCCCTCCCTCAGCCTCGGCAGAGCAAGAACGTCAAAATTTCAAAAAATCATCTTATTCTAGTATTTATATTCTAAGATAAACCAAGTGTATTATTATTGGACTCATTTAAATATGATGTGATTTTAAATATGTTAGCTTTTTTATGGATGCGCTTTAGTGAAAGCGCTTTTTTTCCGTTTTATTTATTTATTTTTTTTTAATTATTTTTTTATTTTTTTATTTTTTTAAACCACGAAAATACAAACGGAAGCGCCAGATAGCTTTGATTGTCTCTTTTTATAGTAATACAAGAGGACTGTATGTATTTATCAATTTTTAACCCTTTCAGGGGCAAGGTATTTATGTTCAAAAAATGCTTAATTAATTTATTAACTCTGAAATTTACAAATTTATTTGAAAATAACTAAAAGCTCTTTTTCACATATACTATGAAATTCAAACTGTAATAAAAAAAATTACTGGTACCACTTGGTATTTTGGGCATTAAAAGTAACAGTTAGCAGACTGCAAACGGCGGAAGGGTTGAAAGCCATTGAAGAAATTTTAACACCAAAATCTTCTTCTCTGCTGTGTTGACAGAATTTTCATATCTAGACTTCATCCAATATTTCTTTATAGCAATATTCGGTTAATTATTTTACAGATTAAATTAAAGTAGTACTATTCGTAAATATTCGTTTTAGATATAGTTAAAAACGAAGACCTTAATAGGAAACATAAATTACGTTAGATATCTCTTTATTATTTGTTACTATATTGTTTAACGATTCCTTATATGTTAATTTCTAATTTTTTCTTATCGTGAAATTTCTTTTTCTGTTTTAATTTAAATCGTTGAAATAATATTAACAATGATTCTTAAGGAAATCACTTATGCGTTATTTAAATATTGAAAATTTAGCACTTTTTAAAATAATGTATTTTTGTATTACCATATATTCTTATAGTAATTTTGCCTATAACAAACCTTCATTTTTAGATTATACCCTTCAAGAAACCAAATGCTATTAAAACATTCATAAACATCCATCAAGTTTTCTAATTATTTTTTAAAACGACCGCTCAATTACTACTAATATATGTTTTATTTAATGACACGCACTTCACAGAAAAAGATCATTTTTATCATTATAAATTACATCTTTTCAACGAACCTAAAGCATTACTTTCAATTCCGACAAGTAAACAGAAATAACTTTCTCTTAGGGAAGAAAATTCCCTTACCTTCTCACGAACGTGTAAATCATTAACACATGTTCCAAATGATAGCAGCATTTTCTGGTCACCTGCGGTGAAGGGTCATTAAGATAGGGAGATGAAATCGCATCAGTTCTCCCGTTGTAAAAGGATATTTTAGATTTCACTGTCCCGAAAGCTAAAGGTTAAGCATGAAAAGTGTGTGAAATCCTTCAACTATCGTTATAGATTAAATCAGCTTACGCATATTCACAATAGACCGCAATTACATTGTTATGAATGTGGGAAATCATTTTCAAGTGAAAATAAGTTGAATCACCATTTAAAAATTCATCAAATCCAACATCGTACACTGTTTAAGTGTGAAATGTGTTAGAAGATCTTCAGCTATCGTTATAGATTAAATCAGCATATGCATATTCACAATCGACCTCAATTCAATTGTAATGAATGCAAGGAAACATTTTCAAATGAAAATAGACTAAACCGTCATTTGAAAGTGCATGAAAACCTACAGCATACATGTGATCAGTGTAAACATAAATTTAATAATAAATTAAATTTAAATCAACATTTACGTACACACCATACTAAAAAACGTCTTGTTCCTGTTAACAGTGAAATGCCTTTACCCACTGTAGACTTTAAAAGAATAAAACATGAAATACCAGCTTTCGAAGTGTTTGAAACTCTAACTTTTCATCCTGAGAAAAATGAAGAAGGTTGCTTAGTTACAATGATGAATATTAAAAAATTAACCAATCATTTGAAGAATTTAACAGTCAAAGATCAGATTGGAGACTTCGAAAAATTGAATGTTTAGAACTGAATATTTCAAAGTATGGCACCTTATCTAGAAATTGATTTTACATCATGTAAATATGTATTCTTTTAAGTGTCGATTTTATAATTGATAGGAATGTATATTATTAACAGTGTATTGTATAAATAGCAGTAATAAATAAATAAATAAACATAGTCTTGAGTTAGTCCTTTCATATTACTAATCAAATTATGTTTCGTCCTACATTTCAGCGCTTTCTGAATTAACGTCCATCAAGTTGCTGAAAATATAAATACTATCTTTATAGTTTCAATGGTACATAGTATACATGGTTTATCTTGAGTTAGACCTTCCATAGTATTAATCAAATTATATGTTCCATCTTACACTTCCGAATTATCATCCATCTAGTTGTTTAAAATATTAATAAAATGTTTATAGTTTTTGATTATACATAGTATGTATGAATACAATCTTTAATTTTTAACAGTTCATACTTCAAATAACCTATTTTCGAAACCAAACTATGTGAATTTTACCACAATGCTTATCATCATACAAAGATTTGTGTTTCATACTTTTTCTAAAAATTATCAGATATGTACGCCTCAGAGGAATTTCTATCATTAGAATAAATGAAAAAAAATAAATTATATTAAACGTAGAAGAAATTTGATTGCAATATACATGTATTTAATAAAAATAAATAAATAAGCGCTTATTTATACATTAAAACCTTTACTAAATATATATTTCTTGCATTATACAGATTTTTCAACAAGGTGAACCAAAACAGCAGCAAACTTCAGAAATTAATGATCTGAATGATTCATCCCTAGCACATGTATCGTTAATGAATAATACACATGTAAGTACTTATATGAAAAATACTAGAATTCGTATATGAATCGTAATTAGAGTAAATATAAAATGATTTGTCTTACTACTTACACTTTAACAAATGCCTTTTTACCTATACTAGCATACGCAGCCCGCTTCGCCGGGCTTAATTTGAAAGTTTATTTAATAATTTATGTGTATGGTACGCTTCTCTCTCAGCTGGCGACGGATCCCCCGGTGACTCTACGCTTCTCTCTCAGCTGGCGACGGATCCCCCGGTGACTCTCCCCGGACCATCGGCACTCCACGTGCGTCGGGTGAGCGTCAGAACAAACTTTCAGCATATACATATGGGTGGTTGTACTTGAATGCACAGACCTGCGCGTTTTTTTCTATCTTGCTTTTATACCTCTGGACCGAGTTGGCGCATTGCCAAGATTTGCTTCCTCTGGACCGAGTTGGCGCATTGCCAAGATTTGCTTCCTCTGGACCGAGTTGGCGCATTGCCAAGATTTGCTTTCCCCTGTGCCTCAATTAATTAATTAATTATCCTCAGAATTCCTTTTATTTATAGAGATTGTTGAAAAGAATCCTAATTGTTTGCATTTATTTCTATTACAGATGTGTTCTATTTGCTACAAACACTTCTTAAGTAAATGGAATTTAACAGAACATACAAAAATCCATACAGGTGAAAAACCTTACACCACAATATCTCAAACTTAAAATTTGGAAGACATACACACTGATGAAAAGTAATTTTGTTACCCGTGATTCTTCAAACTAGCATGAATGTATAGATATTATTTTGCAATGTATTCTTTAAATGCTCACAATAAATATTCTTGTATATGCATATATCGTGGTGTTTATTTCTTAAAACCTATTACACTAATAAAATAGGTTACACACACATACATACACATAACATTTTAAGTGAAACAACACTCTCACAACTTAAAAAAGGCATAAGGACACGTAAAAATGAGCAGATGTATGAAAAAATATGCAAGTTTACAAAATAATTTCACTGTTTTCTAGAAATACCAACAAAAAATATTTACAATATAAAAAAATTACAAAAGTGAAAAGAAAAAACACAAATGTAAAACAAAAAAATCACAAAGTGAAAAACTCACAACAAAGTTTTTGAAAAAAAAAATTTACAACAAATTTTTTTTTACAAAAACCAAAACTTCAAAAAATATTTTTACAAAAAATTTTTTTTTCAAGATAAATTTTTACAAAAGTAAAAAATAAAAAATCACAACGTTAAAAAAATGAAAAATTTTAGTTAAAAATGTGTAAAAAAAATTGCAAAAAAGTTGCAAAAATTTCAAAAAAAGTTATGAAAAAAGCATCAAAATTTTTGTTCTTTTTAATACAGTATACAATGGCAAAACCATTGTATTTTCTATTAAAAAGAACAAAAATTTTGATACTTTTTTCATAACTTTTTTTGAAATTTTTGCAACTTTTTTGCAATTTTTTTTACACATTTTATAACTAAAATTTTTCATTTTTTTAACGTTGTGATTTTTTATTTTTTACTTTTGTAAAAATTTATTCTGAAAAAAATTTTTTTTGTTTAGTTTTTGAAAAAAAAATTTTTGTTGTAAATTTTTTTTTTCAAAAACTTTGTTGTGAGTTTTTCACTTTGTGATTTTTTTGTTTTACATTTGTGTTTTTTCTTTTCACTTTTGTAATTTTTTTATATTGTAAATTTTTTTTTGTTGGTATTTCTAGAAAACAGTGAAATTATTTTGTAAACTTGCATATTTTTTCATACATCTGCTTATTTCTGTATGTTCTTATGCCTTTTTTAAGTTGTGAGAGTGTTGTTTCACTTAAAATGTTATGTGTATGTATGTGTGTGTAACCTACTTTATTAATGTAATAGGTTTTAAAAAATAAACACAACGATATATGCATATAAAAGAATATTTATTGTGAGCATTTAAAGAATACATTGCAAAATAATATCTATACATTCATGCTAGTTTGAAGAATCACGGGTAACAAAATTACTTTTCATCAGTGTGTATGTCTTCCAAGTTTTAAGTTTGAGATATTGTGGTAAGCGTTATGAAAATATGATGGATATATAGTCTAAATATCTTCCTTTACGTCTAAATTCTTCAAAAGTCTGAATAATTTTTGAATATCTTCACTAAGTTTACATATAACTGACGATGCTTTATATGATGATGTGTGCATTTTTGATTCACGCCTTCTTGAAAACAGCATTTGGCAATCTTCCCAAGTGTAAGGTTTTTCACCTGTATGGATTTTTGTATGTTCTGTTAAATTCCATTTACTTAAGAAATGTTTGTAGCAAATAGAACACATCTGTAATAGAAATAAATGCAAAAAATTAGGATTCTTTTCAACAATATAGGTAAAAAGGCATTTGTTAAAGTGTAAGTAGTAAGACAAATCATTTTATATTTACTCTAATTACGATTCATATACGAATTCTAGTATTTTTCATATAAGTACTTACATATGTATTATTCATTAACGCTACATGTGCTAGGGATGAATCATTCAGATCATTAATTTCTGAAGTTTGCTGCTGTTTTGGTTCACCTTGTTGAAAAATCTGTATAATGCAAGAACTATATATTTAGTAAAGGTTTTAATGTATAAATAAGCACTTATTTATTTATTTTTATTAAATGCATGTATATTGCAATCAAATTTCTTCTACGTTTAATATAAATTATTTTTTTTCATTTATTCTAATGATAGAAATTCCTCTGAGGCGTACATATCTGATAATTTTTAGAAAAAGTATGAAACACAAATATTTGTATGATGATAAGCATTGTGGTAAAATTCACATAGTTTGGTTTCGAAAATAGGTTATTTGAAATATGAACTGTTAAAAATTAAAGATTGTATTCATACATACTATGTATAATCAAAAACTATAAACATTTTATTAATATTTTAAACAACTAGATGGATGATAATTCGGAAGTGTAAGATGGAACATATAATTTGATTAATACTGTGGAAGGTCTAACTCAAGATAAACCATGTATACTATGTACCATTGAAACTATAAAGATAGTATTTATATTTTCAGCAATTTGATAGACGTTAATTCAGAAAGCGCTGAAATGTAGGACGAAACATAATTTGATTAGTAATATGAAAGGACTAACTCAAGACTATGTTTATTTATTTATTTATTACTGCTATTTATACAATACACTGTTAATAATATACATTCCTATCAATTATAAAATCGACACTTAAAAGAATACATATTTACATGATGTAAAATCAATTTCTAGATAAGGTGCCATACTTTGAAATATTCAGTTCTAAACATTCAATTTTTCGAAGTCTCCAATCTGATCTTTGACTGTTAAATTCTTCAAATGGTTGGTTAATTTTTGAATATCCGTAATTGTAACTAAGCAACCTTCTTCATTTTTCTCAGGATGAAAAGTTAGAGTTTCAAACACTTCGAAAGCTGGTATTTCATATTTTATTCTTTTAAAGTCTACAGTGGGTAAAGGCATTTCACTGTTAACAGGAACAAGACGTTTTTTAGCATGGTGTGTACGTAAATGTTGATTTAAATTTAATTTATTATTAAATTTATGTTTACACTGATCACATGTATGCTGTAGGTTTCATGCACTTTCAAATGACGGTTTAGTCTATTTTCATTTGAAAATGTTTCCTTGCATTCATTACAATTGAATTGAGGTCGATTGTGAATATGCATATGCTGATTTAATCTATAACGATAGCTGAAGATCTTCTAACACATTTCACACTTAAACAGTGTACGATGTTGGATTTGATGAATTTTTAAATGGTGATTCAACTTATTTTCACTTGAAAATGATTTCCCACATTCATAACAATGTAATTGCGGTCTATTGTGAATATGCGTAAGCTGATTTAATCTATAACGATAGTTGAAGGATTTCACACACTTTTCATGCTTAAACAGCGGACAATGTTGGAATTGATGAATTTTTAAATGGTGATTCAGCTTATTTTCACTTGAAAACGATTTCCCACATTCATAACAATTTAATTGTGGTCTATTGTGAATATGCGTATGTTCATTTAATCTATAACGATAGTTGAAGGATTTCTCACACTTTTCACGCTTAAACAATTTTCTGTTTGGATGTGTTTTCATATTAGTTATTAGAGCACATTTCCTAGTAAAAGATAATTTGCAAATTTCACATATAACAGGTGATAGAGTATCATGCATCATTATATGCTTTTTTATTTCGCACTTTCTTGAAAACAGTTTTTCGCAGTCCTCACAAGTAAATGGTTTTTCATTGGCATGGATCTGTATATGTTCTTTTAAATTCCATTTAGATGAAAAGTTGTTATCACAAAAAGAGTAATTCTGTAAGGGAAATTAATGTAAACAGTTAGATATCACTCTAATATTACAAATAAAAATACTTCTTATTGAATATAGGACAAAATATTTTAATGTAAATTTAACCTAATTATATAGTGTATGAATTCTAGTATTTAACATATAAGTAACTTACATATGTATTATTCATTAACTTTGTATGTGCTAAGGTCGAATCAGTCGGATCATACATTTCGGAAATTTGCTGCTGTTTTGCTTCATCTTGCTGAAACATCTGCGTAATAAAAGAAGTATATTTATATACTTAATAAATGCTTAATATATAAAAAAATCTTTTTTTTTAATTTCATTAAATTTATTTTTATTGATACATATATATTGAAATGACATAATAAAACTTACTTTATTCGTTAACGAAGAAAACGGTTTTCACTTGCATTAAAATCTGAATATTAATCAGAGTTGCGCACATGCCAACTTCCCTCTCAAGTCTAACAGTGGGAATGCAAAATGCTGCGCTGCTTTTCGAAAATTCATATTGCTGTTAATCGTTTATGTCATGTGACAATTTGCGCATGCGTACAAATAAGTTTTATAATAAATTGCTAATTTGATTAATAATACGAACAGAATAAGTAGAATCAGTCATGTATACTATCTAAACACTAAGCAGTATTTATATTTTAAATAACTTGATGTTTGATAATATGGAAATTTCAAAAAGGTGAGGTGAAACATGCCAATTTGATTAAAATGTGAATCGAATAACTCAGAGAAGTTTTCACATGTCAAGTTTCTGAAACAGTAAGAAGTGACTTTTTCAGTTTCTATTATAAAAAAAATGCATACTATTTGTTGAAAGATGTCGAATGTAGTCAAGACGTGAAAAGTATAAATATGAGCATTTTATAATGACATTCAAACTTTTAAAAATAGTTAGTTTGGCAATATATTGTAATAATATATGTAAACAAATGTATTTCAAAGTTGAAAATTTGTGTAAAAATTGTCTTTTTTGAAAATCGATATTTAGTTTCGTTTAATTAATGATACTTATTACTTTTCGGTTGTTAAATACTAAAATATACGTTTAATTCTTCTGTTAAAATTCATATATCCATGTTGGAGATGAGAAAAAATAGTGTAAAACTAAAAAAAATTGATTAAATTCGTCTTTTTCCTCTTAAAATTATTATTAAACTAGTGTAAAACTAATAAAATTTGTTTAAATTCGTCTTTTCCCCTCTGAAAAACTAATATTTCTATTATTTTGCTTAATTAATTACACTCATTATGACTTCCAAATTTTAATTTGGTGATGTTGTGGTAACTATTATAAAACTAGAATGGATAAATAGTTTAAATCTCTTCTTTTTTCTCTCTAGGTGATACTTTTTCTTGAACGTAAACATTTTGTTGTATACCTTTGCAAGTTGTGACGTCAGCACCCCATTGTGTGTTTCCCCTAGTTGGAATGCATGAGTGGAAGGGTTGCAGAAAAAAGTTTTAGTTTGGATATGACGTAATGAAGAATGCCCCGTAGGTTCAAATGTGCGTGTGTATTGAATATTTCTTTAAATGATTCGTTTATGTATTAAAATTCTACTTAGTTGGTGTATAAAAGTATGATGAAATTAGTTTTCTTTCTTTAAAAATCGGTATTTTCCGTTGTTTTGCTTAATTAACAAAACTCATTAAGACGATATTAAAGTGATAGCCACTTAAAAACTGAAATGCACGTTTAAATTTCTTTATCTCAAATTGATATTCTGAAGTTTGAGTTGAAAAAATGTAAGAAATCATTCTTTTCTATAAAACTTGATATTTTCCATTGTTTTTTACTTAATTATCAATACTCATTAAGATTATAGCTGTTGAAAAACTGAAATGTGTGTTTAAGTTTTCTCTCTTAAGTTGATAAAAATAGTAAGAAATCAGTCTTTTTCTATAAAACTTGATATTTTCCATTGTTTTTTTCTTAATTATCAATACTCATTATGGTTATAGTTGTTGAAAAACTAGGATGTATGTTTAAGTTTTAAGTTTTAAGTCGATACATTGATCTTGTAGTTGATAAAAATCGCAAGAAATCAATCTTTTTTCTATAAAAATTGATATTTTCCATTGTTTTTTACTTAATTATGAATGCTCATTAAGGTTATAGCTGTTGAAAAACTGAAAAGTACGTTTAAGTTTTCTCTCTTAAGTTGATAAAAATCGTAAAAAATCAGTCTTTTTCTATAAAACTTGATATTTTCTATTGTTTTTACTTAATTAATACTACTCATTAAGATGTCTATCAAGCAAAATTCAAATATATGTTTAACTTTCTTGTGTTAAATTGATAATCTCATCTTGTAGTTGAAGAAATCTAAAAAAAATGGTTGAAAACTGAGATTTTAATTGTTTCGCTTAATTAATAATACTCATTAAAATTACGGTTATTCAAAATTCAAATATAAATTTAATCTTCAGCTTATAGTATGATTGAATGTTGAGATGTGATTGATAATATTTTTTGAATTGGGAAGGTTGTTCACCTCTCTGTTACAATAGAATGTTCCTTTTTTCCACTAGGGGGCGTTCGTGAGGGGGATGCATGGTGGGGGGCAGGAGGGTGGCGGTGGCACGGTGCGCGCAGGAGGGACAGCCGCAGGGACGGTCCCTTGTCGCTGCGGCTGAGCCCGTACTCTCGTTTTCCTACTACTTCAGTTAATAAAATATTAGATATTTTTAGATTGATTCTTTTAAAATGGAACTAAGTTTTAATATTAAATATCATCCATATCATCCTTTTATAATTAAAAAGAAACATTTTTCTCTTTTTTTCAAAATATACAAATAAATACATAAAAGGTATTGCAAAAATATAGATATTATTTCTTTGTATTACCTAAGATCATTTTCAGAGGAATATAAAAAAAGATAATTGAATAGAAATTATTATTGATTATTATTGAAATTAGAAATTATTATTGATAATTTATTATCAGTTAATAAACATTGTATTTTTTTACATTGATTTTTTTAATGAAACTAAAATTCAATATTAAATATCATCCAATGGCTATATTTTGATAATTAAAGAGAAAAATAAATTTTAATGAAGTAATAACATCGAATAAAATTACATTTAAAATATTTTTATGTGGTAATTTAATAACATAAAAAATCTAATTATTAGAAATAACTTAATACAGTATTTATTTTTATAGAATTAAGCATTCACTGCATGATTTTTTTTCTATTTTTATGACTTTTTTTTTAATTTTTTATTATTTTAAATGTGTAGATCGATCTAATAATGGGAAAAATACCAAAAATAATGCAATTTAAGGGGTTAGGGGTAGTGAGCCCCAGCTAAAAATGAACTGCAGAAAATTAATAAAAAAAACCGCAGTTTGAAGACTGCGGTGAATTGGCCATTTCCACTACAGAGTTTTTGTGGTCGATACAACCACATAATTACTGTAGTTTCCAAACTACAGCAATTTCATAGTTGTATCGACCACAAAAATTCTGTAGTGGAAATGGCCAATTCACCGCAGTCTTCAAACTGCAGTTCTTTTGTGGTTGTATCTACCTTAAAAATTTTGCATTAATTTTGTAGTTGTATCACCCTAAAAAATTTTACAGTGGAATCGGTCAAATCACCGCAGTTTTCCAACTGTACTTTTTTTTTAAATTTTCTGCTGTTTATTTCTAGCAAGACATGCCGGAAGAAACTTTTTTTGTTTCTGATTACTAGCTGAATATTTTTATGGCTTTCAAAATCAATCTTAATTGGTTCCTTTCTTTTACATGTCAACAACGAAGTTTTTTTTTGTATCCTATTTGATGACCATTATTTTCTTTTTTCAAATTTTGCAACTTAATTCATTATGCATCACACCCACATAGCATTTAAAAGAGCATTGTGATCTATAAAACTGGATTTTATAGATACGTTTGGTATCCCCAACTTTATTAATAAAATCCAGTTTACTACATACAATATGCATTAGTTTTACTGGTGACTTTGAAAATAATTATACACAAATTCCGCCACATTGCACATATCCTTTTAACACTATTTCTACCAATGTCAAGAGACATCTTTTAAAAAATCTAAATTTATAGTTTACATTTTTTAACTTTTAGAATGAAACAATTGCAAAACATTTTTAACACATAAAACATTGTTTGTTATGCTTATTTTAAATTAAAAACTACAAGCAAAATAAACATAAATCAATACTTTAAAACTGTTGTTGTCGCTCATAGAACCAGTGTTAAAGACAAATGCGTGTAATTATGCATACAAATTTTTAAAATAACAAAAAAAATTCTACAGATTTTTTTGCTGTTTCCATTTCAGTCTTCGCATTTTGGAACATGATTATTAACAGCCTATACAAATGTAACAAGTTGTTTTCTGTTCTATGCTATTGTATGATGACATGATGTTCTTGATTTTTTTCTCAAATTGCAAAAACATTAAAATTCCTAGCGGTCAAATGTAAGTAACATAGAGAAAACGATAAAAACAAATTAATATATTCAGTACTACTTGGTTATCCCATCAACCAGTTTCGTCAAATTATACAAATCGCCAAACTAATAGCCAAATTATACTATTCTATTGACATAATTTTTATTTTAAATAATGAAAAAACAACTAATTAGTAGAATATTAATAAAAACCAAATAAAAAGTCAAAATAAAAATCACTTAATTGTGGATCATATTTAATGTTATTGAATTTGACATTCATGATCATCCATTATTAGCATTTAAAGTTTGGTAGTAGTTTTTAGGTCGATGGGATAACCAAGTAGTACCATATTTTTATGCAAAATAATGAATTTACATTTTTCCATATATATCTGTGATAAATGCTTAAACCTATTTTTCTTTGTTTTTTCAAAAGTTGAAATCAACCTCATATTTTAAAGGAAAAATAAGGACATTATTATTGTTATTATGTTGGAAAATATATGTTATGTATTACAAATAATGGAACGCTCCCATTTGGGAATATTGGCGTTTAAATGGTTCAGCACCGAAACTAGCTTTTTTTGCACCTGGGGTAAACATGGATTTTGGTGCCCCCATTTCCCACATATATGCATTTTTTATATCAATCACACCAAACAAAATCTTAATTTGGCATAACGTCACCTTCTGTTCTGATGGCACCCGGGGCATGTGCCCCCTTCTAGTTTCGGCCCTGAAATGGTTAATTACTGAAAACACAGAAATTTAAAACAGTGAGATTCACATTAATGTGGTTTGCCATATACATGCACAATTTACTATCCAATCTACAAAATAAAAACTTATAAATTCATGTGACTGTCCCCAACAGTTCTGAACTGACTGCTTCACTTTTTATATGCCTGGTGACTATTTTGATACTTTAATTATAGCCCTCTATACAGACAAAATACCCAGTTAAGTTCACAAGGATATTGCAACAGTTTGCATTTGTATATTTAACAGACCACACGTTATACCCCTACGTTTCAAAACGGCATGATGAATTGCATTTTGGAAAGGTCATTTTTCAGAATGTTTACTTGAGTCTTGTTGTCATTATTGACGTGGCTGTTCAATTCATTACCTTTTCTAGTAGCAGATTAGAAAATTATTTAATAACAGTGAAAGTGTCTTTAAACTATACATATAAAAGTGATGCAAGAGTGCCTTTTTTGAGAACGGTTGAGCATATTTTACTGCCACCTTTCGTCAAAATTCGCATGTTTTCTGTGATATTTTATAAAAATTATCATATTGCCACAATCTTTAAAGAAAATTAGCATATTTTCTGTGATCTTTTGAAAAAGTTCACGCATTTACCCAACTTTTTGACCAAATTCACAAGTTTTTTCCGATTTTTCTACAAAATACGTCTATTTTCCTCAGTTTTTATCAAAATTTTCGTATTTTCTGATCTTTCAACAAAATTCGCATATTTTCTTCGATCTTTCGTCAAAAGTCTCAATTTTTCTGCAATCTTATGCAAAAATTTGTATATTTTCTGCGATATTTCGAGGAAATCTGCATTTCCCTGTTTTTTCGAAAAAATTAGTGAATTTTTATGATTTTTAGACAAAATACACCTATTTTTCGCGATTTTTATCAAAATTCTCAGATTTTCAGATTTTTCGACAAGATTTGTATATTTTCTGAGATATTTTGACAAAATTTTCCTTGATTTTTTATGAAAATTCTCAATTTTTCGACAAAATTTGAGTATTTTCATGATATTTCACATATTTCCACGACTTTTTGATAAAATTTGTGATTTTCCTACAAAAGTCACATATTTTATGCAATCTTTCTACAAAATACATATTTTTTGCTCGATTTTCATCAATTTTCTTGTATTTTCCTGATTTTTTGACAAAATTTATAAATCAAACACAAGAATTTCGTGCATGAATTTTGTAAAAAAGGCGAATTACATCTATTACTTGCTCAAAAATGCAAATTATGCCCACGAATTGCTCAAAAATGCAAATTACGTCCATGAGTCGCATAAAATAACACAAATTATGTCCATTAACAGGGGTGGGGAATTTTTCCATATTCTTACCAGCCAAGGAATTATTTCACCAGCCCGCAAGATGCAACACACACGCTGTTGAAAATAGTTATGACAAAATCGCACGCGATTACAGACAAAATTACTATTAATACAATGCACTTTCATAATTCTTTTTTCTATAATATTAGGAATTATACATAACAGAGGTAAGATTAATATTAGATAGAACATAATGCCATATTTACACTGTAATAATTTGGAAAGTTAAAATATCTAGATTAAAAAAGTGTTTCTGATAATGTGCCTATTGCCCACAGTTTTTCAAAAACTAAAAATGCACTCGCCTTGTGAGAAAATCCACTCGCCAATGGCGAGCAAAATGATGTATTTCCCCACCCCTGTAATCACACACACACAAAAAAAAAAACATGCTCATAAATCACATTAAAAAAGCGAATAATGCCAATAAATAGCTAAAAAACACGAATTATGTCCATAAATCACTCAAAAAACATGAATTTCGTCAGAAAAAAGCTGAAAAAGGTGCAAAATACGCCCACAAATAGTACAAAAATAACGAATTACTCCCATGAATTGCATAAAAACGTGAATTACGTTCATGACCCGAGAGCAGAATCGGCGCAACGCTGCGACATACGTAGCAGATTCTTGAGAGGGTCTGCAGACTGTTTTTCAACTGTTAAAAATTTAGCAAAAATTAAAAAATTTTGGACCTTATCAAAAATTTGCAATGTTTTATATCGTGATTTTCGACAAATAGTCTTCGAAAAGAAATCAATTTTGTTCAAAAAATTTCTTCAAAAAGATCGCAAAAAAAATCGACGAGTTTCTTCAAAACATCGCAAAAAGCGGCAAATTTCCTCAAAAGATCAAGAAAAAACTCCAAATTTCATCAAAAGATCACAAAAACGGCAAATTTCTTCAAAAAATCGCAAAAAATGGAAAATTTCAAAAGTTCACGAAAAAAATGGCAGTTTTCGTGAAAAGATCATGAAGCAACATTGTTATCGCGAAAAAATGGCAAATTTCTTCAAGAGACCGTGAAAAACGGCAAATTTCTCCAAGAAATCGCGACAAAACGGCAATTTTTGTCAAAAGATCACGATAAATCGGCAAATTTCTTCAAAATATGACGAAAAAACATCAAAATTATTTAAAAGATCGTGAAAAAAACAGTTTTCGACAAAAGATCATAAAAAACGGCAAATTTTGTCAAAAGAGAGCAAAAAAAGTTATTTCGTCCAAAGATCGCAAAAAATGACATTGTGTCAAAAGATCGTGAAAAACCTGCAATTTTGTCAAAGGGGAGAACCCTCCCCCTCTTTCGGACAATGTATGAGGTGGTAAAAATTCTGAGAACAAAGGCAACTTCTTTTTAAAAGAATACTTTTCTTTTACGTCTATCACAAATACTTTTGAGGTTTGAGTGGATGTAATGAGAGGAATTGGTCTGAAGACAGTTTAAGTTTTTATTTGCGTTGCAGACTTCAGAAAATATTTATGCTGCTGGGGTTCATGAATCGTTAATTAAAAAAACCGAGAATTTTGTTGACAAACCGCTCAAAAAAACACATGAAAAAAGCAAATTAAGTCGAAAAATCGCATTAAAAATGCTAATTACTTTCATGAATAGCATAAAAAACGTGGATAACAGTCCATGAATCACTCAAAAAATGCAAATTATGTGCATAAATTACATAAAAAATGCGAATTACACCTATGAAGCACTGGAAAAATTAGAATTATGACCATGAATTACTCAAAAAACGTGAATTACATCCATGAATCGCGTAAAAAATGTGAATTTCATCTATGAATTGCTCTAAAAATGTGAATTATATCTATGAATTGCTGAAAAACGCAAATTACGTCCATGAATCGCATAGAAAAACACAAATAACATTCATGAATCGCAAATTACCTTTATGTCTTAAATCGTTCAAAAAACGCGAATGTTGTCAACTGAAAACTCAAAGAATGCAAATTATACCCATAAATTGCATAAATATAGTGAATTACGTTCATAAATTGCATAAGAAATGCAAAATATATAGATGATTTGCATAAAAACGCGAATTGCGGTTCATGAATCGCTCAAAAAACATAAATTTGGTCAACAGAACACTCAAAAAACACTAATTTTGTCTATTGATTGCTTAAAAAACGCTAATTACATCCATGAATTGCATAAAAAAGCGAATTATGTCCATTAATTGCTTTAAAAAATGCAAATTACGTTCATGAATTGCATGAAAAACACAAATTATGTCCAAAAATCGTGCAAAAATCTTGAATTATACCCATGAATTGCATAATAAAAGGAAATTTCATAATATAATGCATAATTTTATTAAATGTTAAATTAATTTGCAGAAAATTTTTGACCCAATGTAACGTGCGTAGAAAGTTTTTGGTTTTAAACAAGTCTGTTTCGTACTATCTTTTGACGAAATTTCTATAATTTGTGCGATCTTTCTACGAAATGCATCATCTTCCTCGATTTTTGTCAAAATTATCTTATCTTTCAATCTCCCGACAAATTTTGTATATTTTTGTCATTTTTCCACCAAAATTCTTGATTTTTCTGCAATATTTCAACAAAATTTGCATATTTTCCTTGATCTTGCGACATAATTCATGCATTTTCACACAATCTTTCGAAAAAATTTGTGTATTTTTTGCTACTCTTTGACAAAATTAGAATATTTTTCTGCAAAAACACTAAATTAGAGTATTTTTCTGCTGTTCACAAAAACTGCATTCCCCCCCTTCAATCGTTCTGCCTGTTTTTTGTGATCCTTTAACAAAAATTAAAGGTTTTTTTTGTAATCCTTTCACAGAAATCACACTATCGCTCACCATTCTTTGAAGAAAATAGTCCGCTGTTGCTTGACGAATTTATAGATATAAATAAATGAAAATTTCTTCATATATGCAGTTTACCATGTTATCTTAAAAGAAATTTATGTTCTGCAGAAATATATTGCATTTCATGTAAGAAAATCAGCATATACATGGTAATACACATGGTAGTCTTTTTTATAATCACACAATTTGTTCGATTCCTAAAAAGAAAAGTTTATTATAGACTTATATGCATTTATTGTAGACTTATTTATAATATGAAAATGAATTTTTTTAGTTTAGTATTGACTTTTTATATAACTAAACATTAAATAGAAATAGAAAACATTAATAAAAAACATTCTTAAGATTATAATTATTGGAACAACTTCAAATCTAAAATAAAACATTTTTAATTATTACTATGAACAGTAAAGTACTAAATCATGTAAAAAAAATATAATAATAAAATGGATAACACTTTAGATAAACATATTTATGGGATTTTTTTTTTTTTTTCTAAACAAAGTGGATTTTTTTTTCTTCCACTTCAGTATTTTTATTTTTATATTAACTACCCTGGCACGTTTGGTGAAGAGAACACCAAACGAAAGGTTGCCTAAAAAAGACATATTTTATTTCTCAATAACGCTCAATTTTTAAAAGCATCAGGTAAAGGCAAGCATGCTACTAAATCGAACTTTAATTCAAATGCACTACGTCTTCCATATTTAATAATATTATTTAATTTAGTTTACAAAAATATTAATCACGTCTTCTAAATTAATTTCAATAAACAGAACAAATTATCTTCGCAAATAAACTAATTAAACTATTTCTACGATCTCAGATTACAACGTGGTGAGATCGGCGCCGCGCGTCGATCGATTTGCAAGTAAATAAACCGGTCCGAAAGGTGAGTTGCACGTCTATTCCAGGGGAAACAGACCATGGAGTCAGAAATGCACTGTAAGGGCTTGAAAAAGAAATCATAAGAATTCTTAATAAATAAAAAAAGAAAAGTATATTATTCTTTTGGTGTTAATCTTGCTTTTTATGAAATAAACGTGGAAAAATGGAAGTCATGTCCCATATGGAATAAGGACAATTTATGCAATGAGTAAGGAATAAACCCACCCTGTATTTTTAAGCTCGAATTATGGCGCCATGAAAAAGAATGGAAAGCCACTGTCCCTCCCTTGATTTTTAAATTTTCTTTTTCTTTGATTTTGAACAACACAATTTTTTTCGAGTAATTTAAAATAAAAGAGGAAATAAAATTGTTCAGTTATGAAGATGGGGGGGGGGGCAGGAAGCAAGGGAGATCTATTGTCCCGCCCTGGATTTTAAAAATTTAATTAATTAAAATTTCCTTGTCTCTTACTTTCAAAAACATAATGTAAATTTTTCGAGTAAATTAAAAACTTAAACAGAAAAGAAATAAAAACATTTCAGTAAAGGGGGGGGGGGTGAGACACATCACCCCTTCCTGGGTTTTGAAATTTAATTAGTAATTTATTTATTTTTTAATCCGATGTACAAAAACATGATTTATTCTTTTCGAGTAACTTAAAATAAAAAAAAAATAAAATAAGAATTTTCTGTTAGGGGAAGGTAGCATAGGTTAGCCATTGCCCCTCCCTTAATTTTGAAATAAAACTAATTTTTGTTCCCCATTTTTGAAAAACACAGTAAAATTTAATCTTTACTCTATTAGCTTAAAATGAAAGAGGAAATAGGAATATTCTTTGTTGCTAAAAAGGTAGAAGAGAGCTTGTCCCTTCCTATATTTTAAAATTTAATTATTCTTTCTTTTCTTCTATTTTTAAAAACGTAGAAAAATTTCTGCTTTTCAAATAACTTAGAATTAAAAAAAAATTAAGAAATTTTTTATTAAAAGGGCGGAATGGTGAGATGAGAAATTCATATTGCCCCTCCCTGTCTTTTAAAATGTTAATAAAAATTTAATTTTTCTTTTCAGCTTTTGAAAAAATAAAATTTATTTAGAATAATTTAAAGAAACAAAGAATTTTCTGTTAGGGGAAGGAGGCATTAGGTGAGAACCATTGTTCCTCCCTTAAATTTAAATTTTAACTTTATTTTCTTTATCTTATAATTAAAAAAGAACTAAGGATTTTACGTTAGAATGAATATGGGATAGATATTTCTCCTGCCTAAATTTTAAAATTTAATCTTTTTTTTTTTAAATTTAGTAAAATTTATAATTGTCAAGTTACAAAAAAAAAAAAAAAAAAAAAAAAAAAAAAAAAACAGGAGCTAAAAAAATATCGTTAAGGAGGTGAGTAGTGTGGGAGGTCCCTGCTTCGATTTCGAAAATATAATTATTTTTCTCCGATTAAGGAAAATTACGGTTAACTGGAAATATCACGTTTTTTTTTCTCTCAAATTTATGATTATAGAAGGACTTTACAAAAACTACAGAATTTTTGCCTTTATAACTCACGTAATATTTGAAATAAATAACTACAAAAACACCAAACTCTAGCCACAAAAAAACTGAAGCATTTTTAGAGTCGAGATTGCACTATAGAAAATCTATGGTCAACGGTAGAAAAACTTCAAAAACTCTTCACTTCTATAAAAAAACTGCAGTTCATTTTTAGCTGGGGCGGCATGAAAAAATGACGATTTTTAATTTTTTTTTGTCAGTAACTCAATTTATTAAATAAAAAATAATATGACATGATTATATTATGTGAACATTTTATGTATTTTTAGTGCTGAATCCGGAAATGACCTTCATTTTTAACATCAAGTTGGGAATTTTTGCAAGTTAGCAATTAAAAAGTAAAGAAAAAATAGCGAAGATCAGTCATAACGACTTTTTCAAGGTTTACCAAAAGGAGACAAATGTTTCAAACAGATCTGCGACAAACTTCCAGCCTTATCAACTTTGCAATTAAATAGAACATCGAGATGAACCTCATACAGAATAGTCGAAAGAAATTCCCGCAGAAGGACAAAAACTGAAAGAATTTTAAATGCACAATATTTTACATTTAAATATAAAAAAGCATAGCATAACCGAAACGATGAATAAGTTATTTTTAAAAATGTTATTTAAAATTTTTAAATTCTTCATACTTTTTATCAATTAGTAAAGGGTACTTAGACTATTATTAAGGAGGTGATGCAGAAACTTATTTAAGAAAGCAATAGAATTCTGTTTAAAAGGAGACATATTTAGGAATCGCTTTAAAAAAAGTTGGACAAGATAAGTTAAACACATTTTCATGCAGACTAACGCCACGAAGTAACTCATTTGGAAAATGAAAAGCTCCTCCTTAGGATGGGAAACATCCTTTAAATATTCATATAATAGAAAGAGAACAATTTTTAAATAATGAATGCATTCTAGGGTGCATTATACTTTAATACATTCCAAATAACTGAGCCTGAGAAGAATTTTACTTAAGATTTTTTAAATGAAAATTGTTAAATTATTCTTGTCTATATCATTTAATAATAACTTACCTTAGTATTTGTTACAAGTAAGTTAAATTTTTGGATATTGTAATAATTACAAAAGGCTCTTTCATAAAAAGTTCTTCTACTGGAATGCACCGGAAAATTTTTTTAGTTTTTTTGCATTTTTGTAGTAAATTAACTGTATAAGAACGGTGATACATTATTTAAACTACGTTATTTTAAACCCCTATAAAGCCCGAGCATAACATGTATCATGGAATAGCCCTTACTAGTGATTGTAACTATTATTATTTTTTTCTTGGAAACTTTTCCCTTTAGTTTTATTAGTCTCCTTATAAATTTTAAAGCCGTTCCAGTTATCAAAATTATCTACAGGGAAGCTCTAAATAGCATCATAAAAACACCCTGAATTTACAAATAAAAACAATTCTTTCATTTTTCGCTAGAGGAATAAAAAAAAACTCTTTAAAAATATAAAATTTTACTAACATATGACCATACAAAGAGTCTGCGCTTTAGGTAATAATTCCATTGCAGGGTCCCCATAAGGAGTAAAATACAATAAAATCAACTTAGTAGGAGACACAAGCGACCAGTGACAAATTCGTTTTAATGCAGAATCTTTAATCTGCACAAAGCTTCATTGAATTTTTTCAGGTGGGAAGGGGGACTGAGAGCTTTTTTCTTCTATTTATTGCACGACTCCGTTATAAACAAGCTTTATTCTAATAGAAAAAAATGCTGTATAGTGGCTTTTTTAAAAATCTATTTTATTGCAAATTTATTACTTCTTTTTCAGTATTAGAGTTTATGATACATTTGTAATTACTTTTTCATCTAAAGATGATAAATAATTGAAAATATAATCACAATATTTAATTGAATTCATCAATTAATTTTAAATGAAGGATTTTAAAATGTCAGACAAATAAAATTTCATAACCTTAACCTGTGACTGCACACAACTTTCCAACGGAAGAAGAGTCGGACCTGGTAACTTGCGCAATATATATGTACCTTTCCCCCCTCTTTATGGGACTACAATACAAATTTAAGATTCATTTAAGAACATTACGACGGACCCGGTCAACGCCGGCCGGACAGCTGGTATTTTCATATAAATTATTCTCTATTATTGTTTTCTTTTAAATATAAAATTGCATACTGAAGTCTTGCACAAAATGATGATATATTGCACAAGAAATAATGCTTTGATAAAAAAAAAAAGAAAAGAAATTGTAAATTGAGTGGATTTTCTCCAGCAAAAGAGGTTACAGTATCATTTTGAAATGTCTGTATTTTATCCTAACTATGAAGTATTCGATTGGGTAATTTATTCTATATATATTATATACACCTAAATGCAAAATTGGTTTTAATCAGATTTTAGCTAAATAGTGGTATATACATATGTAAAGATAATAGGTAAAATACAAAGCTGTACAAAAGAATTAAAATATGCTAAAGTCTATTGCCTATAAATTTCTGATAGTCAAATTTCAACCTATTAGTCGTTTTATTATTTACAACATATATGAAAACGTTTATGATTTGGGTTTGTACATCTGTATTGTAACTTACGTTAATATAGTTTTACTGCTCTATAATTGAGATTTACTGTGCCATGCTCGATATAGAAAATAAAGTACTTAATGTTCATTGTTTATTTACAAAGCCGCTCAAAAATATACCATTACATTATGGTCTATGGAAGATGTCGTATTTATATAAATATGTTGCTCTTATAATCTTCATCTGTTCTGTTCGTTTGTCCGCATAAAACAGCGCACATCTACAAAATAAATGACTTGAAATGTCATTTCTGTAATTGTAGGAGAATTTCTTTGAGACTTTTCAATGTTTGTTAAAATCGAATAAATACTTAAAAATATAATAATAAAAGTTTTCTTAATTCTGCTAAATCCTATCATATGAAATCAATTCAATGATATACCGTAATAGGTAATAAGTCTAGGTTTATCACATTGATTGCATACTATTTAATATTTAATCTTATTATTTTCGTATTACTGAATTTAAGACATATAATCGTATCATATTTTGTATTCGTGTATTTTTACATAAGAGTTTAGCAACAATTGCATTAAAATCTGATTATTTATATAAAAAAATATAGTAAAAATGTGCCTCATTTGCGATGTTTGACATGAAATTTCCAATTTGTTTTACTATCAGCAAGCATTTTTCAGCAATATTTAAACCAAAATGGCGGTCATATTTCTTAGATTATACGAAACTTCATATAAAATACAAATATTTTCAAAATATATATTAATAAGTTATCTCGAAAAATTTATCAGCAAGGATTACACTGTTCCTTTTTTTAAAAACAAGTAAATTTTTAGAAAGAACTTTGCGCTAGGTTTCTGCAACAATTTCATGAAAAACACTCCTCTCTGTATGTTTTGATGAAATTTATAAAAGAAGATTTTTTTTAACCCTCTGTGGGCCAAGAAAATGTGTCAGTGTTATGTTGATTTTATATCCAAAAAGTGGATGACTGACCAGCGGCTGAGAGGTTCTGCCCTCGAAGGTGGTAGAAGGGAGGTGCTGGGTTCAAATTCATTCTATCCCGTCACCCTAATTGTTTGGAGTTTTCCGAGTTTTTCTTCGAATTCTGGATAACCTTGCATAAATATGGGATATGATTTCTTATAAAGACCACTCAAAGAGGGCACTCCCACCTCAGGCCTATATTGCTATTGCAGATAATTTGCAGTCGTAAACAAAACGTAACCGAAAAATTTAAACATTTATTTTCATATAAAGTAAAGCAATTTTGCAACATCAAAACCCCAAAGTCAAAAACAGAAAATCTAATTAAAAGTTTCGGGTGCGAATTTCAAGTAAAATTAGGTTTAAAAATTATTAAAATTAGGGCAGGGCTTCAAGAAATGAATCGAGTGGAATCATTTCTGTCTAGGTAAATAACTGAAAAAAAGCCGAGACTTCCATGCATTGAAACATAGATTTTATGAGAAATTGCAAGTCAACAATGTGTTAATAGTCCTCATTTTGTAGAGGTGTCATTTATATATGGTGATTTGTGCCAGGATAAGGAGGTGGATGCTTTTTTAATTTTGCGCTGCTATATTAATCCATTATTTTTGCAATCCAAAAAATTACGAAGAATATCAAAATATAATATTTTGGAATTTTTGGAGGGAAATAAGAAACAAATTTATAAACTCTATAAAACTTTATTTTATGCCCTATTGGTAAAAACCCATGTGGACGCGAAATCTCCTAAATAAATCCAATCCATTGACAAGCTTCTAGAAATTGTTACAGAGCAATAGTTAAAAAATATCACAAAACAGCAATACATTAAAATGTAGTATTTTTCTTAGCCCTTTTATGAAAATTATATTCATTTCCAATCAGACCGTGTGTTTTCTTCAGTCTTCAACGCAAGAAACTACCCTTTTCTTTCTTTGAAAAACTAAGCTGAAATTTAACTTACACCCTCAAAAATCAGGAATATTCCTTTTACAAAATTAGAATGATTAAAAAATATAAATAATTCACAAAAAAAAAAAAACTCTCAAAAAATTTTCTCAATTTTACAGTTGTTTTGAATAAATTAAAATGTAATGTCTAGTGTACAATGAATTTGTTATTTAAAAGATTGTTCTCTTTCTTTGATATTAGTATTTAATATTTGCATTTGCATCGTAAAGAATTTTAGTCGAACATTTGATCTTCCAAATGAGATCTTTCCGGCATTCGGTTGCTTTAAAATATTTCTTGTCCGTCTTTTTGAAAAGAAATTCATATTTTTCACATTAAATGAAATTCTACCAGTTTCGTATACGAAATATCTTATTCAGCTTCTGAGATATTGCATTAAAAATGGATTTTCATTGCTAAATATATCACGGGAGAACTTTAAATTTAAGCGAATCCATATTTTTTTGCTTTCATTTCAAGCAATTTTTCTTTCATGAAACATTTTGCAAAATGCGAAATAATTATTTTTATACGATACCCTTATAGTTCCCGTCTGGAATGATTTTAAATACCAATATTTTCTAAGAAATTTTTGTGAGAATTTTCTGAAACGTTTCATGTAGAAATAACAATCAAGACGGGTTTATGAAGGATTTGAAAAAAAAGTCTGAAAAATGAATTTTCTTTCATAATGCTGGTATTCAAAAGCGCAGGAATTCAGAATGCTGCATTCAGTTTCACTTAACCCTTGAAGGGGCAAAGCAAGTTTCTTTTTTATGAAATGCTCAAATGTGTGAGTGACACCACAATTTAAAAACAATTTTTTTTTCAAAACAGATTAAAAAAATTTCTTCAAACTATTGTTAAAATTTAAATTTTCATTTCAAAATTCTAGTGTCAATGTGGCATTTTGCAATTAAAATTAAGTGGGATATATTTTACCCACCGCCCTTACAGGGGTTAAATTTACTTTAATTCTTCCCGGCATGGTTGTAAATTTCTGTTCCCTTTAATTTTAATCCTAAATTTTCACATCAGCACCGCAATTTATTTTACTTTATTTCACTTTAATTTATTTTTTTAATTTTAATTTTCATTGTTTTATATTTTTTATAACATATGTGAAGAAATGTTTTCAATTATTTGCAGAAAATTACCCTTGTAAATTCTGGAACCATGAAATTAATTGAACATTTTATAAGCAAAAATACTTTGTTCTGTAATGCGATAAGAGCTTCCATGATTTGCCCGTACGTCATAGTAACGTGTTTTTGCTAAATCACAATTGTCCCGTACCATTAAAGTTCATCCACATTCCAATCATAATTCGTCATTCGCACTAGTACATTTTCGTTATAAATTTTACATTTTTTAATCCGAGCATTTGTGTGATTCAATAACCGGTAAAAAAAGATTAAAAATTCTGTGAAAAACTTGAAAAAAAATAGGCAATATTTGAAAGCTTTTTTTTCAAAAATAGTATCAGTTGTGGTTAAACGTCCATCACATTAATTTTTGAGCGCGTTCAGCGAAGTTACCGATTACGTTATTACGTACTGGTATAATGGGTTAGTTATCAAAGCGTTCAGTGCTGCTAATCAATACGCAACCAATGTCGTTCAGCGGAAACATCCGAAGTGACTGGTAAGGGACCGAACTAACCGGAAAGTAATCTGTTATTTGGGTCACGTGATCGGTTACATGAGCATTTATGATAACCACAATAAAAGAATAACAATAGCAGCGTAATACAGATGGTGCTACTAGTAAACAATACAATGGTGTCCAGCGAATCTGTCAACCAATTAGAAAATTTTTTTATAACTTGCGATTTATCTGCCGATTTCTATAATTGGTCAAAATTGGTCGATGGGATAACGAAATATTACCTGCAATTCAGTAATAGAGCACTATCATGCACTAAAAATATTTAAATTTAAATTTAAATTTTATTTTGGAATTGCAGTGCATTTTATAAATAGTTTATACCTGTTTTAATTACAAATTTTATATCAGGTATATCCATGATGGGTAAGTAATACGACTAGTTTATTTAGTAATAAATAATCTGCTTAAAAAGGAAAATAAGAATGAAAAAACGGGAAATATAATTTTATTAACAAAAAGATTATACATAGATACATAAAATATATAATGTTTGAAAAAGATGATGTATTTTTAAATATTAAGTGAACGAATATGTTTTATCACTATATTACATTTTTATGTTTTTTAGAATTATACCTGTAAAATATCCGCAAATTTATAGCTTGGTTAATGCAAACGTTTTAATAATTTTCTTTTGAATATCAACGTAAATATTGCACAACTCATTGTATTTATAAATATGTAAATTTATATTTTAATTGAACAACATAAAAAGAGACATTTTATATCAAGGTTTGTAATTTATTCAAAAATATTTTAAATTCACGTTTCTTTATGTTTAATATAGAAAATGTAAGGCTTGTTATATTAACTTTTTTACCTTATTCATTAAAGCATATTCAAATAAGATTTTGGTAAGAGAGTTTTTTGGGGGAAGGGGGCAAGTTTTGATGTGGGGACAATTTAAAAAAATATTAATGATGCATTAATATTAAATATATTTTTGGCAATGATGCAAATAATGGATTGATTTTTATGTTTTAAAACAATGTATTAGTGTTTTTTAGGTGAGTTATGTTTACATATTATTTAAACAAGTAAGAAAAATCATGCGTTAAGCATAGATTATGAAGCACTTTCCAACACTTAATGAAATCTTTAACAAAATTTTGTTATTAAAGGAAATAATAGTGTATAGACAAATGTACCGAAAGATGTATTCCAGTACTTTTAAACCGCCCCGTATTTCATATGTCAGTTGCTATAATGGGAAAATTTAGTTTAGCAAGAAAATACACAGTGGCATGAAATTTCTTTTTCAGCATTTCATACTATTAGATGGAAACATACTTGAATATTTTTGTTCATCCCTGTAGTTTACTCTGTAACTTTATTACACGTCAGCATTAGGCTAAAATTTACTGTAAACTAAAACACTTTTAAAACAACTGACATCACATTCTCATAAATCATCATTCATAAGCGTCCATGTACCGAATTCTTTGCGTGTCCCTGTATATCCTTTTATCTACATTCTGCAAACATTTCTCGGTAAATTGAGTGAAGCTCAGCGTAAAAATACATAGCTTATTTAAGAACCATGTTTAAATAATTTACGCTCATATTCAGTATCGTTGGTGAGCTCTTTTAGGTAGCCCTGTATATCAACGATAACATTTATACACACCATATAATGTGCATATATATAGCGAAATATAAACACGCGTATCATAAATAAAATGCATTTCATCCCTCCATCAGCCATCATCGGACACATATACGATACTTCGGAAAGAATATACTATTTGAAATCTTTTGTATGGACCTGTAAATGCTATGTACTTCATATTATGCATGACAGTAGTGTATAATTTATATTAAGCTTCAGTGACATATATCAATTTTATTATACATGAAAAAACTTAATATATTTGAAATATGTCACACACAATTCCCCCTTTTACCTTTATCTAATTGAATTCTTTTGTGTGGCCTTGTAAATGAATAATAGCTACATTTTCACCTTATATTTTGTAGAATGCATATTTTAATATGTTTGACAGGGTATAACATCTTTAAAAGTCCTTTGAAACGATTTTTCCCCATAGGTCGTAATGTAATGTGAAAATTTTGATTCGCCCTGTAGATTAACTAATCATGGTAGAAACTTCATTTTCGATAGGACTTGTGCTAGGGTAAACGTCAATAACCTCCTAAAATTTCATGGCAATCCGAGTATATTAACGAATTTTTCCCCATGCACCGTAATGCAATGGAAAATTTTGATTCGCCCTGTAGATAAACTAATCATGGTAGAAACTTCATTTTCAATAGGGTTCGTGCTAGGGTAAACGTCAATAACGTCCTAAAATTTCATGGCAATCCGAGTTTATTTATGGGAGATAGAGCGCGGACAGACAAACCGAATGCATAAGCGCTTTTCAACTTTGTTGGAAAGTGCTAAAAAATGATAACCTATGCATGTATAAAATCTAAAGTAGAGAAATTTTAAAATCGCATACTTTTAAATGCATTGATTTTATCTGTATGGGTTTAGTTTACACATGAGTACAGTCAATCAGGGTAACTTTGAGCCAAATCAGGGTAACTTTTCTCCACCTTTACGAATCTAAAATCCATTCGGCCATGGTGGAATCTTGATGAATTAATTTCAATTATCTGTCAAACTTACACTAATGCTGCTATTTATATTTTGAAACAAAAGCTCTGCCGCTCTGAGTAATTCAAGCCATATAGCAGATTTAATCTTTTTTTTTCCTCTTGGCCCAAAGTTAGCCGATTGTTGAAAATTACCCTGACTGACTGTATCTAGACAAATTAAAATCGAATATGTTTTTATATTCGTTTTATCATTTTAATTGATAATGTGCTACATTTTGCACCAAAATAATTTGAAATAACACTTAATACAGAGTCCGTACGCTTTAGGCGATTTTTCAGGATAAATTTCAGTGGTACTTTATAGAAAAAATATCGATGTTAAACGTGTACAATTTTGCTTTATTTAATGATAAATTTTCTGAAAGACAATACTTGTACAAAGACTTTCTCAGGGCGGAACAATCCAGGAAATGTACAAACCCTGTTAACAGACAAATTAATTTGATCGCAACATTAACATAAATATTGCGCAACACACTGTAAATTTCAATATGCAAATATATTTATTTAACTGAGCAACATAAAAAATAATTTTTTTTTTTTATCAAAGATTGTAATTTATTCAAAAACGGATTTAAAATTCAAATTCTTTTATGTTTAATATAGATATTGTCATAGTTGTTATTTTACTTTTATTTATTTATTGTGTTATTTATTAAAGTATATTCAAATTAGATTTTGTTGAAGGAGTTTTTTTATCGAGTTTTGATATGGGGATAATTTAAATAAATATTAATGATGTTTTAATTTTAAATATTTTGTTTGCACAGGAGACAAGTAATGAATTGATTTTTATGCTTTAAAAGTAAATATTGGAGTTTTCATAAGTCATGTTTATTGCTTGTTAAAGAAATGATAACTTATACCTGTTGTGTGAAATTTGAAGAAGAGAAATTTTAAAATCGCATGATTTTAAATGGATTTTTTTTAATTATAGGAGTTCAGTTTACATAAGGGTACGTAAACAGTTAAAAATATAATGCTTTTATATTCGTTTTATCACTTTAATTGATAATATGCTACTTCAAGTACCAAAATAAAATGAGAAAAAAATAATGCAGGGTTTGAACGTTTTAGGAAATTTCCCAGGAGATATATCAGTATTTTTAACAGAAAAATAAATCTATGTTAAACGTGTGAAACTTCGCCATTTTTATCTAAAATTTTATGTAAGACAGTAATTTGACCGTAGAAATTCCAGAAGGAGTACTAATCCTGTTAATAGATAAAACTACTCAGATGCGGCAATTTAAAAATTTTCTTATATTTTATGCATGTTAATACTTCTTGAAAAACGCCGCATAGCAGCGCCACTGGTTAGGTGGTTTAAATTAAAATCTAATCAGCAACAGCTTCTGTCAACTTATTACTGAATCTGATGAAAATCCGTGTGTCAGTTTTTGAGATAGAGATATTGCAATATCATTTTAAAAAATCGGCATAATAGCTCCACATGTTAGGTGATGTACACCAAAAATTAATCAGGATCAATTTTTTATCATGTACTAACTGAATCTGACGTTCGACAAAAATACATGCATTAGTTTTTGAGATACATTTGTTGCGAAATCGTAAAGAATGCAGCATAGCCAGTGCCATCTGTAAGGTGATTTACACCAAAAACTAATCAACACTGATCTACATCAGGGACAACTTCTTGAACGCTTGAACGCTTTAGGTAATTTCCTAGGAGATATATCAGTATTTTTAATAGGAAAATAAATCTATCTTAAACGTGCGAAACTTCGCCTTATTTATCTAGAATTTTCTGTAAAAAGTAATAGTACCGCCGAATTTTCAGGGTAGAAAATTCCAGAAGGCGTACTAATCATTTTAATAGAAAAAAACTAGTCAGATGCGACAACTTCAAATTTTTCTTATATCTTGTGCATATTAACATTTCTTGAAAAATGCCGCACGGCAGCGCCACCAGTTAGGTGGTTTAAACCAAAATCTAATCAGCAACAGCTTCTGTCAACTTATTACTATATCTGAAGTTTGATAAAAATCCGTGTGCCAGTTTTTGATACAGAGCTATTGCAAATTCTTTTAAAAAAATCGGCATAACAGCTTCATATGCTGGGTGATGTACACCAAAAACTAATCAGAATCAATTTTTTCTCAGGTACTTACTGATTCTGAAGTTTGATGAAAATCAATGCATACGTTTTTGAGACACATTTATTGCAAAATCGTAAAGAATGCAGTATAGCAGTAATATATGATATATGCAGTATCTGTAAAGTGATTTACACCAAAAACTAATCAACACTAATCTCTATCAAGGATTAACTGAATCCGTTGTTTTTGATAAATTCGCGCATTTGTTCTTGAGGGTAAAGTTATTGCGATAATCACGTATAATACACTATGGTAGCGCCATCTGTTGAGCGAATTACACCAAAACGTAATTACCACCATGTTGTATCAAGTACTAACTAAATCCAAAGTTTGATGAAAATCCATACACTTTTTTGCGATGTGGCTATTGCAGTAATTGTGAATAATGCAGCATAGCAGCTTTACCTGTTGAGCGATATACACCAGAAACTAATCAGATATAGTGTATATCAGTGTCTAAAAGAATCTAAATTTTTCTGAAATTCCGTGCATTACTTCTTGAGATAGAGTGCCCACAATTTTTGTGAGATACAGACAGACTCACAGACAGGCAGACAGGCATCCTTCTATAGTAAAAAAAGAAAAAAAAAAAAAAAAAAAACTAGCCTTATACAAATTTCCAGGAATGACTCCTGGAATGATGCTGATGCGTAAGGTTTCCGGAAATAACGGGTCCGGGTGGACCACACCTTCCATGAGTCGAATAGACCAATCAGAAAAGAGCTCCGTCTATGCTTCGACCAATGAGGAGAGGGATGAATTCCAAAATTGAGTGTACACTGTTAAAAATCTGCTGCATTTTGTTGCAACGCACTCCACCGCTTGTATATTATATCTCTATTCCAACCAATGAGAAAGCTACATTTCACGGCCAAGTAACCGTTTCTATACAAGCAGGGGAATGCGTTGTAACAAAATGCAGCAGACTTTTAACAGTGTATGGAAAATAAGGTATCGCGAAGCGATTCCATGGGGTATTGGCGAGCGCAGCAAGCTGGGGTAGCCTACAACTTGGAATCGCGAAGCGATTACGCGAGGGGCTGGCGAGCTTAGCGAGCAGGGGGCGGAGGCCCCCTACTTTTGCAAAAACATGTTTTGTGGCTTTCTTTCTTTGGAACCGATGACCAGGCTCCTACCTGAAAAATTACCTCAGCTTAACGAATTATATACCTGGTTTCGGGGCGGGTGAGCATATAATCGCCACGTAGAAGCAATAAACCTGATTTTTTCGCTTCGCACAACGTTTTTTGGATTATCTCACCACTAAAACATGTAAATTCGGATTTCGAAAATTTTCACCAGTACAATACTTTCTTCTTATAAAAAAAAATATATATATTCTGAGACAAATTCTGATTCTATTGGGCTATGTGATGCCTAATGTTGCCACTACCGGAGGCAATAATGACCAATGAAATAAGTCTTTACATAGTCCAAAATATCCCACTGATATTGACAACACATATCATATATATTATAAAGCAGAAGCTCTGAAACTTCCAAACGGGTGTTTTCAAAAACTACCCGATGGATCTTTTTGCAGATTATATCATTCGATAGGAAATATTTTTGCGGAGGTTTATGATACAAATATACAGGGATAACTCTGATTTTTCGTACTAAATTTCGTATTTTTCGGTTATTTTTGACGGAAGGGTTGCAACAACTAATTTTTTGACGATAATAAATTTCAAAAAAGAAATGAAATGCTTTCTCTAATGGAAAATAATATAAACATTTCGAAAAAAAAAAATCTGTTAATTCATTGATTTAAAATAAATAATGATAAAAAGAAAAAAAATCCGTTTAATGCAAAATAATATTATGAAAGGAAAATATTTATCTTTAACGAAAAAAAAGAATATTTATAATATTTAAAAAGTATCTCAATGTGAAAGAAAGTTTTGAAGTGACACAATATTTGGCTATTTATCTCTTTCGAGCCAGATTAAAAGAAAACAATATATCAAAAATTTTCTTAAGTAAAACATAAGTATTTTTTTCTTTCTTTTTTAAAAAATATTTTTAAATCTTATTTTCCCGTTATGTGTTTTACAGAAGAAACTCGAAGAATTATTTTTTTTAAAAGGCTCTAATTGTTATTTGTATGTTGTTTGTTCAATCGGGTGTTTCAATATACTTTTGTCGCCAATCAATGCGATTCTAAATCAAAACAAGTTGGAAATTGCACGTGAACGTAGCAAATGAGGTGCGTTCGTACGATAACGAAATTTTAAAAATATTCAGATCTTGCTGATGTAGTAGAGCGTACTCCGGATACAGTATAGTAGTCAAAATCTTTACGTTTCTGTAAATATGCAGGAAGTGATTTTTATTACACCTCAGCAACGTATATCTTATTCGTAAAATGTGAAATAGTTGAATATAATTAAAACACGTACCAAACCATGTTTCCCCGTATAGCATTATATAGTGAAATACTTTTGTGTGGCCCTGTAATTTAATAATAACAATTACTTGCATCACAGATTGTACAGAATGCATATTTTAGTATATATTTCATAGATTCATGCCAATTCTATTATGTTCGAATGAATGTAACATCATTAAAATGCATTTGAAACTTTTTCCCCATTGACCGTAATGAAATGGAACCCTTTTGATTGTCCCTGTAATTGATCTATGCATCCGATTTTCATAACATTTGAAATGACTCGACAAAATTACGCAATAATTATATGTTTAAAATTTCAAACGATTAAAATGCATTTAACACTTTTTTCCCTATTGATCGTAATGTAACGGAATCCTTTTGAATGTCCCTGTAATTGATCTATCCATCCGATTTTCATAAAATTTGAAATGACTCGACAAAATTATGTCATAATTATGTATTTTAAATTTCAAACGATTCGGTTGGGTAGTTTTTGCGTTGTTATATGCGGACAGACGGACAGACAGACGGACAGACAGACGGACGGACGGACTGAGCGACAAAAATAGGTGCTACGTATTTACATAATTACGAACGCACCTAAAAAGCACAAGATGGAGCGATGTTCGCAAGAACTATTTTTTTTTCTCTCTCTTTCAATGAGTGAGAGCATTTTTAGGAAAGCATTTTACATTTAACTTAAATACATATATTATACCACAAAAATGAATAATATTTAAATTTTAGGGTAAATGTTTTTCCACATACATAGATGTTGTAAAATAATTTAACTGCAACTTTTAAAATTTTTTGGCACAGATATCTCCTATGCACTACGTTGGTGCGATTTGTCTCTTACGCCAATACCATATATACATCTGGGTAATTAATTCACGCCAAAGTGTCGTTATTTTGCTTGATATGGCAACCCGGATGTTATTGTCTATTTATTAATAAATTGTCTATTTACAATTTTTTTCTTTTTTTTCCAATTATATAAACTATTTTAATCTAGGCACATTTGTCATTCATGCGCCACATTTACATGACTGCAATAAAATGGCAATTTTATGCCTCACTTGGTAACCTGGCTGTTGTTTATTTACTAATAAATTTTTATTTTATTTTTTAAAGGATATAAATAGTTTTGTTTTATAATTATTAACTTAACTTTTTAAATTTTATTGTTATTTTCTATTTAAAATAACAGAAAATAACTGTAAACTCTATATGTAACTGGTATTTGAAAACAAAATTTTTTCCAAATCGGCATGAGAAGAAAAAAAAAACTCTCCAATGTGGTGCGTATATGTCATGTATACATTTTTTTAACTATACTACGGTATTTAAACATGCTGTATAAATAACGATTATTGTTCTTGCCAAACATGTTTGGCACAGATATTATATACACATTGAGGTATCTGACTATCGCCAAAACGGTGTTATTTTGCCTGATATGGTAACCCAGCAATAGGGTTTTCTGTATTAATAAATTGTTTATTCACTGTCAATTTCTTTTTAGAAATTCTATAAATTGTTTTGTGCTATAGTAACTTTTTTTATTTATTAATATTTTCGTTTAAAATAACAAAAATAATTTTAAAAAATGCGCATTTCTTCGCTATTCTAAAACGAGGATTTTGCCGCATTGGTATTGGAAGGAAATCTTGCAAATCCGGGTTTGTGCCGGCGTTTTTTGTGAAATATGATATTTTCAAATGTAAATTGAGTGCTACTTGATTAACACGTCGGCCAATTTCGCCAAACTATTCCAATTTACATAAATTCATTTTAAATAACGGAAGAACAATAAACATAAATAAAAAATACAAATTAAAAGTCGAATTAAAAAGCACTTATGACGTAAAAAAATACGTGTATCACGTATAATATCAATTGCTATCATACTTACGATCATCGATTATTGACATTTATTCCTATAATCTGCTATTAATTTTTTCTCGATAGTATAATCAAGTAGTACCATCGTACACTGTACAAATTCCAGTTAATATTACAAAAATAGAGCTAAATAACTAAATTTAGGTGCGAATGCACACACCCATGTTGTAAGAAAGAGGCACAAATGTTATATATGCACCACGTTGGGGTGATACATTTCTGGCGCCACTTTAAGGGAAACCCGAACACCATTTTCGGCTAAAAATCATTAAAAGTTCAAAATGTTTTTTATCTCAGAAAACGATAAAATACATATTTGCGAATATCCATGCAAAATATCAGAACTCGGGGACACTTGGAACAGGTAGAAAATGAACTTTTTTAATTGTACTCACTATAGGGTTTAAAGGACTAGCGGCCATTTAAAACGTGTTTTCCTGAAAATGACTTTTTTCATATTTTGCCTAAGTTCAAAGTACTAAGTCTCAGTGGTAAAATGATTTAGAAACAAAGTGTTTATGTTTTTAGAGTCTTAAAAATTTTTTCAACAAAAGTAAGGAGATATATTTTTTAAAACTATTTCTGAAAAATTTACATAAATTTGTAAACATGAAAACTATAACGAATTTAAGGAAATTTACCATGCGTATTTTTTTTAGCCTATTAAAATAGAAAATTAAAAATATCTCTCCTTAGTTCTTTTCTATATACTATAACACTATTTAAGAAATTTTAGTAATACCAAAATACTGAAAATTGAATGAGGAGTAGTAATTTTAAAAAGTGTATTTTTCGACAAAAAAAGTTCTAAAAATCCCCCCAAAAATGTACTTTTTAATAAAAAGTGAATTTTTTTGCTAATTATTCCTTACAAAAAGATTCTTTAATAGTACACCAAAATTCATTACTTTAAAATCAAAAATAAAAATTTTGGGTTTTTTCTTACGGGTCTCCCTTAACGGAAACTTCGTTTTCAAATGACAAATACATTTCTATTTTCTATTTTATTTTTCTATGTATAGAGCATAACATTTTGTATCACTTTAAAATGCAAATGAAAGTAAATAAATAGTTCATTAATAAATTAAAAACAAAGTTGGATTACCATAAGAGACATAAAATGTTCATTTTATTTCAATCACGCCAACGTAATGCGTATATGACATCTGTATCAAAAAATGAATTTCACACATTCAAAAAACATTCACCTTATTTTTCTAAGGAAAACTTTATTTAACTTTATTTATTCTGCTGCATTCTAAAAACGGAACACTGTAATAGATTTGTCAAGAGCAGAGGTACGTTGCGAAATATAATATAATATTGATTGGCAAATACATTTCTATTTTCTATTTTACTTTTCTATGTATAGAGCATAACATTTTGTATCATTTTAAAATGCAAATGAAAGTAAATAAATAGTTCATTAATAAATTAAAAACAAAGTTGGATTACCATAAGAGGCATAAAATGTTCATTTTATTTCAATCACGCCAACGTAATGCATATATGACATCTGTATCAAAAAATGAATTTCACACATTCAAAAAATATTCACCTTATTTTTCTAAGGAAACTTTA
Organism: Maratus speculifer; assembly: GCA_964019185.1. NCBI lineage: Eukaryota > Metazoa > Arthropoda > Arachnida > Araneae > Salticidae > Maratus > Maratus speculifer. The sequence continues at coordinate 87,650,127 of OZ025293.1, forward strand.
TTTAACTTTATTTATTCTGCTGCATTCCAAAAACGGAACACTGTAATAGATTTGTCAAGAGCAGAGGTACGTTGCGAAATATAATATAATATTGATAGAGGATGTATTAAGGTTTCCGCAGACACCCATATTCTCAAGTTGAGAGGTTTAGAGTTCAAAAACTATCAAATGAAAATGAATCACTTGAAAATTGTTTAAATTCAATGGTCAATCTCTGCGATCATAATGCTCGCTATTTTAGAAGTATGGTGAATAGACAATATTTAAATTGCTCTTTTCATAATTGCCTCATTTATCTATCAAACTCTACAATAAATGGTCAACTGAAATATTTTTTTCTTAAAAGCCCGAATTTTATCGAATGCATAAGCTGATACAACAACATAATATTTTATTATTATTTTAATATATTTTGGCGTCAACGGGCATTGATTCCATTGTTGTTGTTTTTATTTTTGGCTCAGTTTTGTTTTTTCTAGCTCGCTAAGTTTTGCACTGATGAAGAATCTCGACAGTAGATTCGAAACAGCTGTTTGCTAACTTTTAATGCATTTTTGGTGCATTTATAATCGTTGGTTTTCTATCGTTAAATTCAATGGCGTTTTGTATGATTTTCAGAAATGTGAAAGAGCATTCGAGGTGAAGTTGCTTTAAAAAACACAATCATATTCAATATTTTGTTTGATTCATGTTTTGTTTTGAAAAAAAGACCAGCGCAGCGGGCTTAGCCTGCTAGTTAAGCGATAAATTATTAAATATCCAATTACAAAAGAGCCAGATTAACAACGGGGAAAATTTCCAGCAGTAAATTTGAATCGGAAATTTAGTCTAATATAAACGGCATATCCGTAAAAAGTGTGAACTCTTTTTTTTTTTTACGTATAGTACTTTGTCCCGCTAGTAATCTAACCCTTTTGTCATCGGACATTCCATACCTAACGACATTAGATATTTTATACCGTTATTACAATTATTTCTGATATAAATCGTTTATTTCCATAAAATCGTCGTTTTAGTGAAATTATATTAAATACAATACCACATAAAAAAGTCTGGAAACGGCCGAATAATTCGAGAAATACATATGAGATTGAAAAACGTAAATATACGTGTTAAATATTTTTAAATAAGATACTTAGTGATACCAAGTTTGACCTTCGCAACCGACCCCTTGGGGGTCAGAGGGGGTCCAACTTCGAAATATTAAATTATAACCCCCATTTTTTATTGCAGATTCGGATTCTACGGACAAAAATGCAACTTTTGCATTTGATGTTTATTTCGAATCCTCGTTTATCACGGTGTAATGGAGCATATTAAATCGATACATATTTCGGGTTTCCCAACCAGGTTTTGCCTGATTGGCGAGAATTTTGACGTCAAATTCCACGTCTTTTGCAGGAAGAGTGATTTCTTGAAAATTACCCATGGCGATTATCTCGATAATGCTACACTGTTAAAAATTTGACCCATTTGCTGTAGCGTCACTCCACAGCTTTTATAGAATATCTCTTTTATGACCAATGAGAATACTCCATAACACAGTAAAGTAACCGTTTTCTGTAAAAGCGGTGGAGTGATGCTGTAGCAAATGAGTTAAATTTTTTACAGTGTATAGGGTTTTTTATGTTTTTCTCTGCAAAAATTCATTGAAATATATTAATTTAGTTCTCTATTTGGATTTTTAATTTATCCAGTAAATGGTTTCTAAATACGGTTGATGTGGGTGTATGTTTTTTTTTAATTATTTGCTGTAGCGTCATTCCACCGCTTTTATAGAAAACGGTTACTTTACTGTGTTCTGGAGCATTCTCATTGATCATAAAAGAGATATTCCAAAAAAGCTGTGGAGTGACGCTACAGCAAATGGATCAAATTTTAAACAGCGTAGTATTATCGAAATAATCGCCACAGGTGATTTTCAAGAAACGCTATTTCTGCAAAAGACGAGGAATTTGACGTCAAAAATTCTGGCCAATCAAGCAAAACCTGGTTGGGAAAACCGAAATATGTATCGATTTAATATGCTCAATTACACCGTGATAAACGAGGATTCGAAATAAACATCAAATACAAAAGTTACGTATTTTTGTCCTTAGAATCCGAATCTGCAATAAAAAGGGGGTTATAATTTAAGATTTCAAAGTTGGACCCCCTCTGACCCCCAGTGGGTCGGTTGCAAAGGTCAAATTTGGTATCACTGAGTAGCTTATTTAAAAATATTTAACACGTATATTTTCGTTTTTCAATCTCATATGTAGTTCTTGAGTTATTCGACCGTTTCCTAACTTTTCGGACACCCTGTATATGTTCAACCAATCTTTTCAAAAAAAAAAAAAGAATCTATTTGATGTTGAAAATGCGATTGGCAAATTTACTCGTCAACAGGTCATGAGCAGGCCGCCCACTACAAATCATTTTTATATTTATTTTGAACCAATATTTTTTAAAACACGTTTCGTAGTATTTTACTTTTTCAAATGTTGTCAAAGAGTGAGTAACATATTTTTTTTTTAATTTCAGAAAGTGGTGGCAGTTGATTTAAAAAATATCACATGACTTGCTAAAAAAACTTTTGTGACAATCTTTGACTGCGAAAAAAAATTCCGCGCATTCGATTGAGATTTTCTGATTCACCTTCATTACTCTTCGGATATTACTTTATCAGATTACTATTTGCCTCTTTCTGGTAAAAATTCTCTTCACAAAAAAAAAAAAAAATAAATAAATAATAAAAAAAAAAATCAGCTGTTTGAATGACATACAAATTCACCTCAGTAAGTATTTTGGAACCAAATCGAACAATTTTCGGAAAGAAGACACATTATAAGACGCCTAGAAATGCAGAAGAAGGTTTCAGTACAGAATACCACAGATATTCAATAAAATTTCACCGTTTTCAAAATTTGCTTGTGTTATTTATCGTCACAAAACGGGAGAAACTTTGAGGACAACCTAATACTTCCTATTAATTAAAAACTGTAACCAAATTAAAAATTAAAATTTTTTAAAAAACCTAAGCTATTTTTCTACTATGCTCAGTAATTTCTACTAGTTTAAAGTGTTAGCATTCAGTCAAAAATTTCAAATATATTGAAATTGTCTTTTTCCTTTCCTATTAAAACTCTTTATTATTAATGGATTTATTTTATGCAGTGCAACATGCTTTCAACAAAAGCTTTAAAATCTAGTTATATGCTTATTTTAAAGTCAGAGAATATTTTATAGTAGCTATAAAAATTCACATGTTTACTCTTGTCCCATTAAAGATGATAAATTGCATCCCACAAATGGAAGTGTTGGTAAAAATATGTGATTACTTAAAATATCTAAAAACCGATTTGTCCTATAAGCCTCTCAGAAAATATGTAAAGAATGAGAAAATCTTATCTCTTCTTGGTAACGGAAAAGCATACTCCAAAGAGGCAAAGCAAAGGTTAAAAACTATGTGCCTGAAATGATTGATGTTAGAGTCAACAGAAAATTACAAAATGCTACACAGAAACTGTTCAAAAATTTCACAGCTTTACTTTGTTTTTATCCGCTGTTTGCTAATACTTAAGGGCATTAAATTTACTCAAGTTTGGTTTATAGAAAACATATTTATAGAAGTTTATGCAAAATATGTTATTTCCATGCTGTAGGAATATTACTTGAAAAGTTATACCAGGAAAATGGAAGTAGATAGTTACATAATTCAAATTAAATTTTAGACGAATGGCTAACAAATGATAGTTTCAATGCATATTCTGTGTTTATGCCTATTTAATATTCAGTAAAAAAGTACTTGTTAGGTGCGTTCGTAATTATGTAAATACGTAGCACCTACTGTTGTCGCTCAGTCCGTCCGTCTGTCCGTCCGTCTGTCTGTCTGTCTGTCCGTCTATCTGTCCGTCTGTCTGTCCGCATATAACAACGCAAAAACTACCCAACCGAATCATTTGAAATTTAAAATACATAATTATAACATAATTTTGACGAGTCATTTCAAATTTTATGAAAATCGGATGGATAGATCAATTACAGGGACAATCAAAAGGATTCCGTTACATTACGGTGAATGGGAAAAAAATTTCAAATGCATTTTAATCGTTTGAAATTTAAAACATATAATTATTGCGTAATTTTGTCGAGTAATTTCAAATGTTATGAAAATCGGATGGATAGATCAATTACAGGGACAATCAAAAGGATTCCGTTACATTCCGGTCAATGGGAAAAAAATTTCAAATGCATTTTAATCGTTTGAAAGTTAAAACATATAATTATTACGTAATTTTATCGAGTCATTTCAAATGTTATGAAAGTCGGGTGCATAGATCATTTACAGGGACAGTCAAAGGTATTCCATTACATTACGGTCAGTGGGAAAAAAGATTCAAATGTATTTTTATGATGTTACACTCATTTGAACATAATAGAATTGGCATGAATCTATAAAATATATACTAAAATATGCATTCTGTACAATCTGTGATGCAAAGAATTTTTATTATTAAATTACAGGGCCACACAAAAGTATTCCACTACTAATGCTATACTGGGAAACATTGTTTGGGACGTGTTTTAATTATATTCAACTATTTCACATTTTATGAATAAGATATAGGTTACTGAGGTGTAATAAAAATTACTTCCTGCATATTTACAGAAACACAAAGATTTCGACTACTATACTGTATCCGAAGTACGCTCTACTATATCAGCAAGATCTGAATATTTTTAAAACTTCGTTATCGTACGAACGCACCTCATTTACTACGTTCACGTGCAATTTTCAACTTGTTTTTTATTGTAAAGAATCACATATATTTCACGAATTAAAAAAAAAAAACCCTAACACTATTTGCATTTTTAAGAAATATTCATAAAATATGGTTTTTTTTTCATTCAAATAAATAAAAGCACAAATTAAGTATTATTTGTTTTGTATTTTTAATATATTTGTATTTTAAAATAATGTAGAAATGCAGAAATAAATACAAAAAGTAAGAGAAATAATTACATGAACATCATTAATTTAATAATTATTACAAAGAAAAATAATCTTGAAATAATCTTTTGATATTTAATTAATTGAAAAAAGACATAGCATCTGGGGACAGTTATTTATGACATTTCATACACTTTGACAACTTTAAAAATTAAAGTTTTTTTTTCTACAAGTACGCTTGCAGAAATTATTTACATAAAGCCATACCTGCCAAATTTGCATTTTTTTCCTGTCACTAAAATTTAATCGAAATTGTTGAGTTATTGAATAGGAAATTTTGGCGATTTAATAATGGAAATCATTTGCGTCATTTTGCATGAAATCATTTGCATCATTTGCAGAAAAAAAGGAAGCAACAAAGTTGACATCGAAGTTTACGAAATTGCAAGAAAAAAAATATTTCCCTCGCTACCCGACTTTTTTTTTTTTGTAAGAAAAGAAATCAATTGAATTAAGTTTTTTATATTTAACTTAAAATTTTTCATACATAATTATTACTTAATAATGAATTAAATTATGGCTAAGGGCACCATAAAGAATATAAAACTACTTTTGATATTTTTAGTACTTCTAACATTCTTTTAAAAATCTGACATAGTCTCGGTCCTGATGATGCCGGATTTTTGAAGTTGTGCTGTATAAGCATGAAAATGCTGTATTAATCCTATTTATGTCAGGCAGCTTTAAAATACACTTCTATCAAATAACTACACATTTTGTAATTTATTTTGTATGACACTGTTTGGAAACCTTCAGATTAATAGCTGAAATTGAATTTATTTTCTGCTGACTGACATTTTTCATTCCCCAGTGGACTTTTTGGTTAGCACTAAGTCAATTTCAGTGACTAATTTGTTAGTAAATTGGCTTTTCTGCAAGTGTTATTAGAAAATAGAAGCATGGCATACTCTGTCATATTTTAGCTTAAAAATTTCTCTTGCAACATGTCTGCTAATTTGCCTAATAATATTAAAATATATTCCATATTAAAATCATTTAGTAATTTTATCATTTAGAAAATATGTAAAAAATTATTTTTAGCCTTTTGACTGTTTTTGCATTAATAAGTAATGCATGTAGAAGAAAATGAAAATCGTTTTTTGTAATAAGTATTAAGAAATAATTTTGCGAATGTTTATATATTCATCGTATAGTGATCTTATAAAAGTTTAAACTTGGAGCTAGAATAATATATAAATAAATTAAGCATTCTTATTCAACGGTACGATTTATCAGGGGTAGAATATTTCCACAGAGGTGGAGCGTATTGATACAACTAATTTTTTATAATATTCTTCACATAAATAAAAACTTTGTCTTGAATAGAAATTTTTATCCTTAAAAACCCCGAAGATATAATTAAAATTTAGTGGATTTGTACGAGTGTGGTTTCAAAAGGAAGATCTCGTCATGTACGTTAAAAAGTGCACTGGAAACACACGTCCTAATCCAACAATTTTCGAGATATTATCACTTGAAGCGTGAATGAATAAATAAATAAATCGATATACTTGTATATAAATTATTCGCAAGTTAAACGTTTCTTTGCATTGTTTTTAATCCTTCTGCCAATACCTTTTCCCGAGTTACGATCAAAACCCTTTACACCCACACATTGCCAGTTATTTCCCCTCTTTTTGACAGGCACTTCGTATTCTACGAAATTTTCGCGTACAGTTGCATTTGGAGAGTTTTCCAATCTGTTTTTTTTATTTCCAGAGCTTTGTTTTATGCAATTGTTTTGTGAAATGTGTTGACGTGTCGTAATGGATAAACTGTATGCCTATACAGTGTGTAAAATAAAACGTTCTTTTTAGACTGGCTTGACTTGCGAATAATTTATATACCTGCCTGTCAATTTATTTATTTACTTATTCACACTTTAAATTCTGAATCTCTAAAATGGTTGGATTCCGACGGGTAGTTCCAAGGAACTTTTTGCAGTACATGACGAGATCTTTCTTTTGATACCACCCTCGTCCAAATCTACGGTTTAACCCTGGGAAGGTTCCCAAGCGAGATTCACCTCTAGATCTCAAATCATTAAAGGCTAATTCCATGGGTTTTGTAGTGTAAGTCACATACCTTATTAATTGCTATGGTTGTTTGCCACCGTTATTTTCGAAAAGTCTGCTTGGCCTTATTCAATTAATGAAAATGTGCCGATAAAATAAATCACATTATTTTCGTTCCATAATACTGGTAGCCAAAAATCGTAGCCCGTGACTTACACTACAAGTACTCATGAAAATAGCTTAAAAAGTTGTCAATTTAACCCCTTGAGGGGCAAAGCACTTCTGCTACTAAAATGTTAAAATGATTGATTGACACCGGTATTTATAAACAATTTTATATGGAACAGAGTAAAAGCTTGTATTCGAGTATATCATATGAAACAAAAGTTGATTCTTAAATTTTGGTGTCAGTGTGGCATTTGGGAATTCAAATTAAGTGGTATATAACATATACCGGCGCCCTTCAAGGGGTTAACACTTTGAAGGATAGCGGTGTAGAATGTGTGCTAAGTTTAATTCCCAAATGATTCACTAGCACCAGTTCTTCAATTATGGTTCGCTTTGTGTAATACACAACAAGAAAATACTTTTCTTACTTCCATAAAAAAATTTTCATAAATCCAGGTGCCATTCAATCATTTTAATAGTTTTTTTCAGCATAATGAGTTTGCCTCACAAAGGATTAACCCATTTGTAACTTTAGCGCACATATACATGCCCTTCCAGAAATTCATTCTTATTTAGAAATTCTGAATACTTACTGGAAATTGCGCACAATAATATTTTTTATTTGTGTTACAGTTGAATGTGCAGCTTTAATAAAATTAAAAATTACTATTAAAACTTTCTGGTGTTGATTTTAACTTCTGAATATAAAATAAGTTCCTGAAATTCAAGAGTATGTGTATTGATAGGGAAAATGGTTTTAATTATTTTTATATCTTGAAAAAAGAGTGACAAAGTGAAACAAAAGCTACCAACAGAACTATTAATATTAGTTTTAAAATATTAAGATAATTCTGAAAATAAGAGTCATGATACGTCACTTAAATTAAAGTTAAAAAATCTTTATATTGAAGAAAGTGCGGAAAAAATATTTTATTTCAACTGTAGTATATAAATTTTCAATGAGTCGAAAAGTATCTCATCTTTATAAAAGAGACTACGTAAATACAATTTTTCAATTCCATCTTTTTAGGTGCGTTCGTAATTATATAATACGTAGCACCTATAGTGGTCGTTCAGTCCGTCCGTCTGTCCGCATATAACAACGCAAAAACTACCCAACCGAATCGTTTGAAATTTAAAATACATAATTATTACATAATTTTGTCGAGTCATTTCAAATTTATTGAAACTCGGATGCATAGATCAATTACAGGGGCAATCAAAAGTATTCAATTACATTATGGTCAATGGGGAAAAAGTTTCAAATATATTCTATACGTTTGAAATTTAAAATACAAAATTATTACATAATTTTGTCGAGTTATTTCAAATTTTATGAAAATCGGATGCATAGATCAATTGCAGGGACAATCAAAAGTATTCCGTTACATTACGATCAATGGGAAAATTTTTTTCAAATGCATTTTAATCGTGTTACACTCATGCGAACTTAATAAAATTTATATGCAACTATAAAGTACATATTATAATATACATAATACATAATTTGTTGTGCAAAGAACATTTGTTATTGATTTACAAGGCCACACAAAAGTATTCTATTACATAATGGTATAGGGAGCACATTGTTTGATGAGCGTTTTAATTGTAATTCACTATTTACAATTTTATGAGATTGATATATGAAAGTAATATTTTTAAAACTTCGTTATCGTACGAACGCACCTAATTTGCTACGCTTCACGTGCAATTTCCAACTTGTTTATTAATAGTTAAAGGCGAAATTAGAATAATATGACTATTAATAAAACATATATAATCACGTTAATCATCTTGAAAATAAACTTTTAATAGATGTCTACGCATTTTGTGATTTATTTTAAGCAACAGCTATACTGAACATTCTAATTAATTACTGAAATTAAATTTATCTTCTGCTAACTGACATTTTTCAGTTCCCAGGGGATTTTCTGGTAAGCAGGAAGTCATTTATAGGTGATAGAATTATTAATCATTTTGCTTTTCGACAAGTGTTGTAGATAGTAATTGACAGTAAGGAAGTGTCTCGGAGATCTTAGTGATTGAATTCTTCACTGTCTTTATCTCTGTTAATTTATGTTAATAGGAATTCAGGGTTCGCACAGTTCTACCACTAAATTTTAAGAATATTTTCAAAGTGTTTCACTGCAGAAAAATATCTTAAAATCTGTGAATGAAGGTGGGGATTGCGAATGTTGTGGTTTAAAAATTAAATGTAAATTTTCTTATTCTTAATAGTGGTACCAGAGTCCTTGGAAATTCCAAGGAGTGTGCGAACCTTAGAATTTAAAGAAACTACAGTTTAAAATATTTGTAAATTTTGAACAATTAAAAATGTCACACTGTAAAATAAGGAAACATATTAGTTTATAGTTAGTGTGAGTGCAGATGGAAAACAGGTGCGGAAAAGAAACGGCATTTTAAAATATTTGTAAATTTAGAACAATTAAAAATGTCACACTGTAAAATCAGGGAACATAATGGTTTATAGTTTGTGTGAGTGTAGATGGAAAACAGGTGGCGGGAAGAAGAAAATAATTTTAATGATTTTGGAACACACGTTAACAAAAAAGAAAACGAAATTTTCTAGCTAACAAAAAGAAATTATAAGTCCAATAAGCTATTTGTAAAACGAGATAACATTGGCAAGTATAGTTAGCGATACCAATACGTTTTAATAGTTAAATTTAAAGATTAAGAAAGTTTGTGAATTTTTATCTGAAGGGCATTTCCATAAGAACTTGTTTGTCTGTTACACAATAGAAAATCGCTAATGCTCGTTAGCCACCGTTATTTTCAAAAAGTTTCCTTTGCCTTATTCAATTGACGATACATCTTCGATAAACTAAGTCGTATTTTCTCGCTTTAAAATACTGGTATTTAAAAAATCATAGTATGTAACAGACAAACAAGTTCGCATGGAAATGCCCTGAAGTTAAAATGGTTATAAATTTTTCGTTTTTATAATAGGCTTTTATTTTAAAAAATCATCATAATAATATAACAGGGTGTATAATCTTCATCCGGCAAGCAAATTTCACTATTTCTGCACAGATTAGTTCGACTTATGAAAAGAAAAAAATCTTTGCGAATAAAAGAGATGAATAGAATAATTCCGAAAATTCCCACTGGCACAACTGGACCAATTTTCCAATGCATCCTTACCTTTGCGTTTTATTACCGACCATCCATTCTCTGGTGAAAATTGCTTTTTTGGATGTGTACTGTTATCTGTTAAATTTTTGCCCGTCTTTTATAAAACTATCTGTACATTTTATTTATTTTTTCGTTTAAAACAAAGAATATTTTAAAATTCAAAACATGTTTTTCAAGCCAACTAATAAGCATTCATAATATTTTATTGAAAATTATGTAGTTCAAATACTAATGGAAAAATATTCACCTTCATTTTTTTATCTTTTTCTACAGCATGAAACCGATTTTTTTATAAATACAATACATTTAAAACATTTACATTTCAAATGTTATGAAAGTCGGGTGCATAGATCATTTACAGGGACAGTCAAAGGTATTCCATTACATTACGGTCAGTGGGAAAAAAGATTCAAATGTATTTTTATGATGTTACACTCATTTGAACATAATAGAATTGGCATGAATCTATAAAATATATACTAAAATATGCATTCTGTACAATCTGTGATGCAAAGAATTTTTATTATTAAATTACAGGGCCACACAAAAGTATTCCACTACTAATGCTATACTGGGAAACATTGTTTGGGACGTGTTTTAATTATATTCAACTATTTCACATTTTATGAATAAGATATAGGTTACTGAGGTGTAATAAAAATTACTTCCTGCATATTTACAGAAACACAAAGATTTCGACTACTATACTGTATCCGAAGTACGCTCTACTATATCAGCAAGATCTGAATATTTTTAAAACTTCGTTATCGTACGAACGCACCTCATTTACTACGTTCACGTGCAATTTTCAACTTGTTTTTTATTGTAAAGAATCACATATATTTCACGAATTAAAAAAAAAAAAAAAACCCTAACACTATTTGCATTTTTAAGAAATATTCATAAAATATGGTTTTTTTTTCATTCAAATAAATAAAAGCACAAATTAAGTATTATTTGTTTTGTATTTTTAATATATTTGTATTTTAAAATAATGTAGAAATGCAGAAATAAATACAAAAAGTAAGAGAAATAATTACATGAACATCATTAATTTAATAATTATTACAAAGAAAAATAATCTTGAAATAATCTTTTGATATTTAATTAATTGAAAAAAGACATAGCATCTGGGGACAGTTATTTATGACATTTCATACACTTTGACAACTTTAAAAATTAAAGTTTTTTTTTCTACAAGTACGCTTGCAGAAATTATTTACATAAAGCCATACCTGCCAAATTTGCATTTTTTTCCTGTCACTAAAATTTAATCGAAATTGTTGAGTTATTGAATAGGAAATTTTGGCGATTTAATAATGGAAATCATTTGCGTCATTTTGCATGAAATCATTTGCATCATTTGCAGAAAAAAAGGAAGCAACAAAGTTGACATCGAAGTTTACGAAATTGCAAGAAAAAAAATATTTCCCTCGCTACCCGACTTTTTTTTTTTTGTAAGAAAAGAAATCAATTGAATTAAGTTTTTTATATTTAACTTAAAATTTTTCATACATAATTATTACTTAATAATGAATTAAATTATGGCTAAGGGCACCATAAAGAATATAAAACTACTTTTGATATTTTTAGTACTTCTAACATTCTTTTAAAAATCTGACATAGTCTCGGTCCTGATGATGCCGGATTTTTGAAGTTGTGCTGTGTAAGCATGAAAATGCTGTATTAATCCTATTTATGTCAGGCAGCTTTAAAATACACTTCTATCAAATAACTACACATTTTGTAATTTATTTTGTATGACACTGTTTGGAAACCTTCAGATTAATAGCTGAAATTGAATTTATTTTCTGCTGACTGACATTTTTCATTCCCCAGTGGACTTTTTGGTTAGCACTAAGTCAATTTCAGTGACTAATTTGTTAGTAAATTGGCTTTTCTGCAAGTGTTATTAGAAAATAGAAGCATGGCATACTCTGTCATATTTTAGCTTAAAAATTTCTCTTGCAACATGTCTGCTAATTTGCCTAATAATATTAAAATATATTCCATATTAAAATCATTTAGTAATTTTATCATTTAGAAAATATGTAAAAAATTATTTTTATCCTCTTGACTGTTTTTGCATTAATAAGTAATGCATGTAGAAGAAAATGAAAATCGTTTTTTGTAATAAGTATTAAGAAATAATTTTGCGAATGTTTATATATTCATCGTATAGTGATCTTATAAAAGTTTAAACTTGGAGCTAGAATAATATATAAATAAATTAAGCATTCTTATTCAACGGTACGATTTATCAGGGGTAGAATATTTCCACAGAGGTGGAGCGTATTGATACAACTAATTTTTTATAATATTCTTCACATAAATAAAAACTTTGTCTTGAATAGAAATTTTTATCCTTAAAAACCCCGAAGATATAATTAAAATTTAGTGGATTTGTACGAGTGTGGTTTCAAAAGGAAGATCTCGTCATGTACGTTAAAAAGTGCACTGGAAACACACGTCCTAATCCAACAATTTTCGAGATATTATCACTTGAAGCGTGAATGAATAAATAAATAAATCGATATACTTGTATATAAATTATTCGCAAGTTAAACGTTTCTTTGCATTGTTTTTAATCCTTCTGCCAATACCTTTTCCCGAGTTACGATCAAAACCCTTTACACCCACACATTGCCAGTTATTTCCCCTCTTTTTGACAGGCACTTCGTATTCTACGAAATTTTCGCGTACAGTTGCATTTGGAGAGTTTTCCAATCTGTTTTTTTTATTTCCAGAGCTTTGTTTTATGCAATTGTTTTGTGAAATGTGTTGACGTGTCGTAATGGATAAACTGTATGCCTATACAGTGTGTAAAATAAAACGTTCTTTTTAGACTGGCTTGACTTGCGAATAATTTATATACCTGCCTGTCAATTTATTTATTTACTTATTCACACTTTAAATTCTGAATCTCTAAAATGGTTGGATTCCGACGGGTAGTTCCAAGGAACTTTTTGCAGTACATGACGAGATCTTTCTTTTGATACCACCCTCGTCCAAATCTACGGTTTAACCCTGGGAAGGTTCCCAAGCGAGATTCACCTCTAGATCTCAAATCATTAAAGGCTAATTCCATGGGTTTTGTAGTGTAAGTCACATACCTTATTAATTGCTATGGTTGTTTGCCACCGTTATTTTCGAAAAGTCTGCTTGGCCTTATTCAATTAATGAAAATGTGCCGATAAAATAAATCACATTATTTTCGTTCCATAATACTGGTAGCCAAAAATCGTAGCCCGTGACTTACACTACAAGTACTCATGAAAATAGCTTAAAAAGTTGTCAATTTAACCCCTTGAGGGGCAAAGCACTTCTGCTACTAAAATGTTAAAATGATTGATTGACACCGGTATTTATAAACAATTTTATATGGAACAGAGTAAAAGCTTGTATTCGAGTATATCATATGAAACAAAAGTTGATTCTTAAATTTTGGTGTCAGTGTGGCATTTGGGAATTCAAATTAAGTGGTATATAACATATACCGGCGCCCTTCAAGGGGTTAACACTTTGAAGGATAGCGGTGTAGAATGTGTGCTAAGTTTAATTCCCAAATGATTCACTAGCACCAGTTCTTCAATTATGGTTCGCTTTGTGTAATACACAACAAGAAAATACTTTTCTTACTTCCATAAAAAAATTTTCATAAATCCAGGTGCCATTCAATCATTTTAATAGTTTTTTTCAGCATAATGAGTTTGCCTCACAAAGGATTAACCCATTTGTAACTTTAGCGCACATATACATGCCCTTCCAGAAATTCATTCTTATTTAGAAATTCTGAATACTTACTGGAAATTGCGCACAATAATATTTTTTATTTGTGTTACAGTTGAATGTGCAGCTTTAATAAAATTAAAAATTACTATTAAAACTTTCTGGTGTTGATTTTAACTTCTGAATATAAAATAAGTTCCTGAAATTCAAGAGTATGTGTATTGATAGGGAAAATGGTTTTAATTATTTTTATATCTTGAAAAAAGAGTGACAAAGTGAAACAAAAGCTACCAACAGAACTATTAATATTAGTTTTAAAATATTAAGATAATTCTGAAAATAAGAGTCATGATACGTCACTTAAATTAAAGTTAAAAAATCTTTATATTGAAGAAAGTGCGGAAAAAATATTTTATTTCAACTGTAGTATATAAATTTTCAATGAGTCGAAAAGTATCTCATCTTTATAAAAGAGACTACGTAAATACAATTTTTCAATTCCATCTTTTTAGGTGCGTTCGTAATTATATAATACGTAGCACCTATAGTGGTCGTTCAGTCCGTCCGTCTGTCCGCATATAACAACGCAAAAACTACCCAACCGAATCGTTTGAAATTTAAAATACATAATTATTACATAATTTTGTCGAGTCATTTCAAATTTATTGAAACTCGGATGCATAGATCAATTACAGGGGCAATCAAAAGTATTCAATTACATTATGGTCAATGGGGAAAAAGTTTCAAATATATTCTATACGTTTGAAATTTAAAATACAAAATTATTACATAATTTTGTCGAGTTATTTCAAATTTTATGAAAATCGGATGCATAGATCAATTGCAGGGACAATCAAAAGTATTCCGTTACATTACGATCAATGGGAAAAAATTTTTCAAATGCATTTTAATCGTGTTACACTCATGCGAACTTAATAAAATTTATATGCAACTATAAAGTACATATTATAATATACATAATACATAATTTGTTGTGCAAAGAACATTTGTTATTGATTTACAAGGCCACACAAAAGTATTCTATTACATAATGGTATAGGGAGCACATTGTTTGATGAGCGTTTTAATTGTAATTCACTATTTACAATTTTATGAGATTGATATATGAAAGTAATATTTTTAAAACTTCGTTATCGTACGAACGCACCTAATTTGCTACGCTTCACGTGCAATTTCCAACTTGTTTATTAATAGTTAAAGGCGAAATTAGAATAATATGACTATTAATAAAACATATATAATCACGTTAATCATCTTGAAAATAAACTTTTAATAGATGTCTACGCATTTTGTGATTTATTTTAAGCAACAGCTATACTGAACATTCTAATTAATTACTGAAATTAAATTTATCTTCTGCTAACTGACATTTTTCAGTTCCCAGGGGATTTTCTGGTAAGCAGGAAGTCATTTATAGGTGATAGAATTATTAATCATTTTGCTTTTCGACAAGTGTTGTAGATAGTAATTGACAGTAAGGAAGTGTCTCGGAGATCTTAGTGATTGAATTCTTCACTGTCTTTATCTCTGTTAATTTATGTTAATAGGAATTCAGGGTTCGCACAGTTCTACCACTAAATTTTAAGAATATTTTCAAAGTGTTTCACTGCAGAAAAATATCTTAAAATCTGTGAATGAAGGTGGGGATTGCGAATGTTGTGGTTTAAAAATTAAATGTAAATTTTCTTATTCTTAATAGTGGTACCAGAGTCCTTGGAAATTCCAAGGAGTGTGCGAACCTTAGAATTTAAAGAAACTACAGTTTAAAATATTTGTAAATTTTGAACAATTAAAAATGTCACACTGTAAAATAAGGAAACATATTAGTTTATAGTTAGTGTGAGTGCAGATGGAAAACAGGTGCGGAAAAGAAACGGCATTTTAAAATATTTGTAAATTTAGAACAATTAAAAATGTCACACTGTAAAATCAGGGAACATAATGGTTTATAGTTTGTGTGAGTGTAGATGGAAAACAGGTGGCGGGAAGAAGAAAATAATTTTAATGATTTTGGAACACACGTTAACAAAAAAGAAAACGAAATTTTCTAGCTAACAAAAAGAAATTATAAGTCCAATAAGCTATTTGTAAAACGAGATAACATTGACAAGTATAGTTAGCGATACCAATACGTTTTAATAGTTAAATTTAAAGATTAAGAAAGTTTGTGAATTTTTATCTGAAGGGCATTTCCATACGAACTTGTTTGTCTGTTACACAATAGAAAATCGCTAATGCTCGTTAGCCACCGTTATTTTCAAAAAGTTTCCTTTGCCTTATTCAATTGACGATACATCTTCGATAAACTAAGTCGTATTTTCTCGCTTTAAAATACTGGTATTTAAAAAATCATAGTATGTAACAGACAAACAAGTTCGCATGGAAATGCCCTGAAGTTAAAATGGTTATAAATTTTTCGTTTTTATAATAGGCTTTTATTTTAAAAAATCATCATAATAATATAACAGGGTGTATAATCTTCATCCGGCAAGCAAATTTCACTATTTCTGCACAGATTAGTTCGACTTATGAAAAGAAAAAAATCTTTGCGAATAAAAGAGATGAATAGAATAATTCCGAAAATTCCCACTGGCACAACTGGACCAATTTTCCAATGCATCCTTACCTTTGCGTTTTATTACCGACCATCCATTCTCTGGTGAAAATTGCTTGTTTGGATGTGTACTGTTATCTGTTAAATTTTTGCCCGTCTTTTATAAAACTATCTGTACATTTTATTTATTTTTTCGTTTAAAACAAAGAATATTTTAAAATTCAAAACATGTTTTTCAAGCCAACTAATAAGCATTCATAATATTTTATTGAAAATTATGTAGTTCAAATACTAATGGAAAAATATTCACCTTCATTTTTTTATCTTTTTCTACAGCATGAAACCGATTTTTTTATAAATACAATACATTTATTATTTTTTTCCTCTATCGTTTTTGGAAGTATACATTTTAAAAATAAAAAGAATACTGCCCAGTTAAACTGATGGCATTGAGCTCACAGGCTACAAATACTAATTGTACATTAAAGCCTTATATTTTCAAGGGTTAATTCCGTTCGAAAAAAAAATTAAGAAGGGGAAACAGCTCTCCCCTTTCCTCTTTTTTTATACTTAATCATTGAACCTCCTATACTATCAAAGACATGCTTTATCATATAAAAAATCTATATCCAAAATTCAGAGCAAATTAGATAATTCTTAATAAAAACCCATTTAGCATTTATATAATTTAAAAGGAGTTATCCCCTTCTTTTATACTTAACCATTAAACTTCCAAAACTATTCAGAGATTTGAACGAAATCTGAAAATTCTGCTTGAAAAACCTATTTATATAAATTAAGAAGGGGGGGGAGGCATTAGAACCCCTGTTGCCCCTATTTATACTTATTCAATGAACACCTAATAGCAGTCACGGAATCGCCTCATCAGAATGATCCTAATCTAAATTTTGAACGAAAACTTAGTTCTGCATGAAAATCCCATTTATATCAACTAACGGGGGGGGATTAGAACCCCTGTTCCCCCTATTTATACTTATTCAATGAACACCTAATAACAGCCACGGAATCGCCTCATCAGAATGATCCTAATCTAAATTTTGAACGAAAACTTAATTCTGCATGAAAATCCCATTTATATCAACTAACGGGGGGGGGGGGCATTAGAACCCCTGTTCCCCCTATTTATACTTATTTAATGAACACCTAATAACAGTCACAGAATCGCCTCATCAGAATGATCCTAATCTAAATTTTGAACGAAAACTTAGTTCTGCATGAAAATCTCATTTATATCAACTAACGGGGGGGGGGATTAGAACCCCTGTTCCCCCTATTTATACTTATTCAATGAACACCTAATAACAGCCACGGAATCGCCTCATCAGAATGATCCTAATCTAAATTTTGAACGAAAACTTAATTCTGCATGAAAATCCCATTTATATCAACTAACGGGGAGGGGGGGCATTAGAACCCCTGTTCCCCCTATTTATACTTATTCAATGAACACCTAATAACAGCCACGGAATCGCCTCATCAGAATGATCCTAATCTAAATTTTGAACGAAAACTTAATTCTGCATGAAAATCCCATTTATATCAACTAACGGGGGGGGGATTAGATCCCCTGTTCCCCCTATTTATACTTATTTAATGAACACCTAATAACAGTCACGGAATCGCCTCATCAGAATGATCCTAATCTAAATTTTGAACGAAAACTTAATTCTGCATGAAAATCCCATTTATATCAACTAACGGGGGGGGGGCATTAGAACCCCTGTTCCCCCTATTTATACTTATTCAATGAACACCTAATAACAGTCACGGAATCGCCTCATCAGAATGATCCTAATCTAAATTTTGAACGAAAACTTAATTCTGCATGAAAATCCCATTTATATCAAGTAACGGGTGGGGGGATTAGAACCCCTGTTCCCCCTATTTATACTTATTCAATGAACACCTAATAACAGTCACGGAATCGCCTCATCAGAATGATCCTAATCTAAATTTTGAAAACTTAATTCTGCATGAAAATCCCATTTATATCAACTAACGGGGGACATGAGCCCCCCGTTCCCCCTCTTATACATATCGAATGAACTTCAAAAACTAATCAGGGAAGCGCCTTGTCAGGATATACCTACATACAAAATTTTAAGAGGATCGGATATTTTTATCATGAGTTATCGCGTTACGCACATACGCACATACATACAGAACGGGCGGGCACATAAGCTCTCAGGCTATGATAGCCTGTGAGCTAACAATGCACTAGTTTTTACCTTGCCAAAGTTAAACATACATCCAAGTACGTCCAAAACTTCTTTTTTGGCAAGTCTTAAAAAGTACTGATAACTAATGTACGATTTTCTATATTCAGTAAAAGAGGAAATTATCAAAGTTGTAGTTCAGAGGACTTGGTAGCATTTTATTTATCGAAAACTAGTGAACACCTGCATTTTCCAATTTTTTGCTTAACCATTTAAACATCGCCGGTACATTATATATATTACTTAGTTTTAGTCAAAAATTGGCACATTGCCACCAATATTTTTGAATTCATTTTTGCACATTGAAGAACGCATTGTGACGAAACTATTAAGCAAATTTCAACGAAAAAAATGACGGATGTAAAAAAACACCATACGAATGTTTGACAATTTTTTTCATATTTTTTTAAACAAAAGAACAAGTTTTCTAACATTTTCCTGTTTTTAAATGTACATTTTAATTAAAAATAAACTGAAATTTCTAAGTGACAACCTTAATTTTTTTTTCATGGATTACTACGAGACATGATGCATATTCACTATCAATTTCAACTTTCTACGTACGGTGCATCACATTAAAAAAGGGAAAAATCATATTCCGGCGGTATTGTGGGGCGAGTCTCGGGCAAATTTCACGCCTTTTTTAAAAAAAATACCGTGTGAATTAATGTATGAGATTTTACAAAGAAAATAATCGGTTAGCGATAAACATAAAAAAAATGTATTAAACCATTTTCAAATAAATTTGGTCAAATTTTCTGGTGCCATTGTGACATTTTGGAATTAAAATTTTGTGGTAGAAAATTCTACTATCAAATCTCAAGGGGTTAATACGTCTGATATGGAAATGTGTTAATTCCATCAAAGTTAAACACGTTTCGAATCACGAAAAATATTTAGAAATAAGATCAATTATATTTAACACAAAAACACAAAAACTATACTAAAAAGAAAAGCAGTGGCGTAACCGGAGTGGGTGCCCAAGTGCTCTGAATACTGATGATTTTAAAAGTTCTGTTCACCTTATCTAACCAGAAAACTTTCGCTTTGAATGAAGTAGAAGAAAACTTTACAGTGCTACTTGTTTGGGGCACACAAATGTTGTTTGCATCTGTGTGTTTCTCTCGGTTTGTATTATATGTTCTAAAATCTACATTACACGAAGACAGAATATTTAGATGAGGCTAACCAAACAGGATCTGATGCATCTGAAGATCATTATTTTTTAGTTAACCCAAATATACATTAAAAATCATAATCAGCATTTAACACTTCGGACTCCAGTGCCTGTTACACAAATTTTAGCACCCTTTTTTAAATGAACTTTCCTTGAAGAAGACAATTTCCAAAATTTTCTCATTAAATATGAAACATTTTATTTTCCTTTATTACTGGTGCCAAAAACAAATTTTGGAAGAAAGATGATGCCTCCGCAGCAGAGACAACTGAGTGCCAAGGGTTAAAAGTGTCTGAAAATTCCTAGTCAGGCTTCCGGAACGCCTTTCTGTAGAATATAAAGCAATGAAGATCCGAAAGGGCGAAATCGGCATTTTAACACACAGTAGCTGTTTATTTTCCAACACGAGAAAACAAACTCTATTCAAGTACGTTTGACTCCCTAACGACCGGATTCGTTTTATTAAACATTCATATTAAGAGCCATTATTTTGAAAATCAGATAAAGCGTGATAATTGTATTTTTTTATTTGCTGATTTTTTTAAATTTATATATATTTATTTTTTTATTATTAATGAAGAAGTTACAACCTACCGATTTTTTTCATACCAATATTTTTATCCAGAATAACTTGCTTTATATAATCCCACAATTTACGCAATTGATTAAACGGAACATTTCTGGGAGATTTTACTGGTGTCACAAAATCGTGACGATAGCAACCATGCTTAGATCTTATTTAATGAATAATGTGCAATTTTCGAGCTTTGAAAAGATTTCCTCTTTCCTAGAGAAAATGTCAAAGTTCAAGGTTGTGAATGCCATTTTTATGAAAAGTGAAATGCTAGTAAGTTTGGAATGGTATATCTCTGGCAAGCAACAACATCCGAAGAATGTTTTGGTATAAACTGTCAGTAAAACACTACCTGCCTATTAAAATTTATTTCATTTCCACGGGGCATTAATATTTTACATTGTTATGCTGCTAAAATATACAATCAAAATAACATTTTTTGTCTATTTGTCCATTGCACTTATTATCTTATTTAAACTATAGTACCCCAAACGTTTTTTTTTTTTTTTTTTTTTTTTTTTTTTTTTTTTTTTTTTTTTTTTTTTTAATAGAATATGAAAGTATACTACTAGGACAAGTTAAATAATATAGTACTCTAACCAGTATATTGTTGCTGTTGGTAGATATAATCTGCTAAATATTCAAAATTTTCAAAATTTCCAACATTTAAATTAGTGTTATCCCAAAAAACATCACAGTTGAATAAAACAAAATATATAATGTATTAGTTGACCATAGGTACATAAACATAGTAAAGAAACAGGAGTGAGGTCTCTTGATATTTTTAGAAAAAAAAAGGGCAAAATTTTCAAACAAACAATGTCGACTATCACAATTCTTCCCCATCATATAATGAAACTTTCCTCTTTTTATGTTTTTCTCTATGAGAAAATGAAATATCCCTTTTTTCTTTCAACTTCCGAAAGAGAAATAGGATATTTTATTTTCTGATAAGGGAAAAAAAATATGATTATTGCCTTTTTTTGTAACTTTGTCATTCCCCCCCCCCCCCTAAAAATATCACGAGGACTCACTTCTTTTTCCTGTTTTTGTATATATTTTCACTACTGCGTGATATACTTTGTTTATTAACTGTGGCACTTATTTGAGAGAACACTAATTGAAATGTATCCAATTTTGAAAATTTTGAAAATTTTGAAAATTTAACAGATTATATCTGCTACCAGCGACGATATGTCGGTGCAGTACTATATTAATTAGAATGCCCTAGAAGTGCACTTTCATATTCTTTAAGGAAAATTTTGGGGTATATTTGCTTTGACAACATATTAAGTGCGGAAAATAGAAAAAAAAATTATTTTGATTGTACTTTGTGGCAACCTAATAATGTAAATCAAGAATGGGTCCCATGGAAACAAAGAAATTTTAAAAAGCCAGTAGTGTTATGCTGATATTTTATGCCAAAAGAATTTTCGGATATTGTTACTTGACAGAGATATAGCACTCCAAACATACAAGAATTTTATTTTTCATTAAAAATGGCATTTATACACTTGAACTATGACATCTTCTATAGGAAAGAGGACATTTTTCTAGAGCTTCAAAATTGTACATGATACATTAAATATAATTTACTTCAACATAAAAAAAACATCAAATCAATTAAAAAATACAACTATCAAAATATCACTTTTTGTTAGAATTTAATAATAATGGCTCTTAACACTTTCAAAAACTTATTTAAGAAAAATTGAATTCGTATTTATACACACCCTTGTTTACATATTCACCATTCTGTTGAAATACACCTAGATGAAAAAAAAAACAATTGCACGAAATAAAACATTGCGATTTTCCACTGAAAAAGCATGCTTCTTTAGAGACTTCTTTTTTCCACGATTTCTGCTGTCTTTGAAAACCTTTATCTGCGCTTCTGATCCTGATACAGCAAAAACTAAAATCATCAAATCTCATTAGCATACTTTTTTACTTCAATGCCTCCAAAAATACGAATATTCAACCTTTGAAAATGAATTATTTTGTAAATCTTACTCTCACATTTTTCTTTTATTAAAGATGAATACCAAATTTATATTACTAAAATTAATGTTGAAATATTTTTTCTTTTACATTTTAATGAAAATGGCTAATGCAAATTACATAACAGTCGCAATTTGATTCATGGCAAAACATTCACTACAAATTAAAAGATTAATTTCAAAAAAACTAATTAAATTATTAAACATTCTCCAGCTGTTATAACATTTTCGTATCAATTAATTTATGGCATTTTAAATTCGAAAATATACATATTATTGTCGAAGAAGATAAAAAAATAGTAGTACAATCAGATTTAATCATGGAAATTTACAGGAAGCACCTATTTATATTTTTATGCTTCCGTTACAATTTTCGGTTTAGACCAACGAATAACATCTAACATCGTAAAAACAGAAGTTGGAATAGTTCCATAGTACTTGATAGATGACTAACAATAAATGTTGCGACAGAAAAGTTCGAAAGATTTTCTTGCGACAGAAAGAAAAGATATTTTGAGAATATCTTGTTCGATGTATTCCCCTTCAGTTTTGTCGACTGTGGAAACAGACGGCTACATTGCTTTATCCTTGTTTTTATTTAGGAAAATGAAGTCGATTTATGCCCTCGTGAATCAATGTTTAGTGTTAGATACACTTAGCATAGTTCTGTAAAGTAATTCAGAACAACGGATATAAATATTTAAGATGTCTATTATTCAAAATATAAAAGAAACATAATTAGTAGTAAATAAAAAATTAAATAACGAGTTGTGTTGGATTTAATATACAGGGTGGTCATAAAAAAACTTTGCCGATATACGGAGCTCTAGCGGCCAGTCCGCTCAACCGATCGAAATGAAATTTCAGATATAGCTATTCAGAGGTATGAGCTCGAGATTCTGTGAGCGACAACAAAATGGCGTTCACGGTTACGGTTATAGTTACAGAAACTCGAAAATTTCCAATGGCAACACCCATTTTTTTTTCATTGCAAAATGCTCAGCGCATGCGAAAACCCAAAAGAGCGTTGGAACCGTACGTGTATCGCAAGAAACGGACATGTTATGCACGCACAAAAAACCATTCTCGGAATCCTTCACCCCATAGAAAAAACTCGATTGGAGCACAAGGAGGAAATTTGCATATGACACAGACTCAGTATACTAATCTCTGATTACAATACAGATCGGAGAAACTAAAACTTTTATTTTGATTACACATTTTCCACATGGGTGCCGTCACCATCACAGGCAATTACGGCACACATGTGGAAAATGTGTAATCAAAATAAAAGTTTTAGTTTCTCCGATCTGTATTGTAATCAGAGATTAGTGTACTGACTCTGTATCATATGGAATTTTATGACCACCCTGTATGTTCTTTAGAAGACCTTTAGTGACTATTAACATAGCAAAAATGAAAATTTGATTTTTACGATAAAGGAAATTTTTATAGCTCTGAACAATTTTAATAGATTTATTTTTCAACGCTTCTGTATTTAAAATTATCTCGCAAGTTTAGCATACAGGGTTATTCTAAATTCATGGTACAAAAATATAATAGTTGTTACAGGACACTGTAAAAACCATTTATTGTACGGCAACATATGGGCGCAACTGACGCGTTGAGGTAAAATCACCACCAGGCCAATTTGGTCCTTTTTTATTTCAAAATATCTCATCCAAACCAATAAATGCTTTTACTATACTTTTTCTTATTTAAAACAGACATTTCATAATTACATAAAGAAAAAAATCTTTTTAAAACATTTTTGGTATGAAATCGAAAATTTTTTTAATAAAAAAATCAAAAACTTTCATTTATTCATACTTACCTAATGTTTGACAGATTGTCAGTTTTGTGTTCATTTTAATGAACAATGTTCAATTTCGATGTTACACCAGATATTTTCTACGAAAATGTTCCCTTAATAATGATAAATTTTGAAATAAAAAAGGAGAAAAATTGGAAGTCTGGTGTTTGCAACCCAACAAGTCACTTGTGTACATACATTCTTATACAAAAAAATATTTTTCTGCGTCCTGCACCAGCCCTTAAAGTTTATAACATGAGTTTTGAATCACTCCGTATAGTTTGACGGATTAGTCTTAAATTATCAGGTCTAATCAGAAACTAATTATAAAGACTTTCTTTTGTAATTTACACTAAAGCAACCTTAATTTTTCAATTTTTGATATCTTCGCGAATATTAAAGTTAAATCTCTTGGATATTTTTGGTGTATGTTTTTTTTTTTTTTTTTTTTTTTTTTTTTTTTTTTAAATAAAAGATAAATTTAAAACTTTGTGGGAAAGATCTCTTGAAGATGAAAGTATTCTATTTGAATTCTCTACCTTCCTATGAACATTTTACTAATTTGCTTCATTATATAATTTACATCTATGTCTTATACTACGTGAAATAAATCGTTCAACCAACCATATCTTCAAGGACACCCTATATATATATATGTGTGTGTTTGTGCGTATATACATGCGTGTATGTATAAAAATAGTATATGTAGAGAAATATACATTTTATCTAGTTTTACATAAGGCATTTTTTAGACGTTGAAATGTAGCGAAATCAATCAAACAAAAACATTAAGAAAGTGAAGGAATTAAATGGTAATAAATCTTGCTGACATTTTACAATCGATTGAAATGCGGTAGGATTTTATAGATAACAATCATTCAGAATCATGAAGTAATATTTTTGAAAAGATCGAAATTGCGTTCAAAATAAAAATGAAATACATCAGATTATAAAATGTTCTTAAGCCCGAAACTCGAAGGTTTTATTTTACAAAAATATGAGTCTATTTTGTGAACAAGTATAAAAAAATATATCCAATGCATTTTTTATCTATTTTTACTTTTGTTGCTGAATCTATAATTTAATATCTAAATTTAATTTATATTGTGAATGTTAAAAGGACACTTCTGCACAAAAAGTATGTTGTTATGATTTTGGTTTATTTTGTAATGGCTTTCGAATAGCAAAAAAATGTAATTTTAATAATTTACTTATTATTATATTAGATGCGAGGGAATTGGGTTTTTTATTGGAATAAATGACTGTGAAACAGAAAATTTTTGTTAAAAAAACAAATTTAAATTAATCGCGTACCATACAGAAACAAGTCGCTTCATTAAATAGGTTTTATGATATCATAGCTGCCAAATTCTACGCTTTCTTCTTACCAGGTTAATTCCATGAAAATTTGTCATGTCTACTGCTAAAAATCGCTATGCGTGTTCGCCACCGTTATTTTTGAAAAGTTCCCTTCGCCCCATTCAACAAATGAAATACCTCCGGTAACATAAGCCAGATTTTTCCGTTTAGTAGCCAAAAATCGTTGTATGTGACAGACATGATAAGGTTTCAAGGCGACACCACATACTCTGATTTGGCTATCAAATAAACAGGCTATATATGTCTATAAGTTTTTAAAGCTAAATAAAATAATGACTTGTGGTATTCAAATTTTATTATTGTTTAAAAATAAAATATTTTAACATAATTATTTATTGTAAAAAATCCCTATATCACAATAGTTTTTCGGCTAGGAAAAAAATTATGAATGTGAGTGATTATTTATCATAGTTTTTAATAATAAGAAAAAAGTAATATGATATTTAAAAAATGGGAGCTGAAAAGAATAATATTTCTTTATGATTCTGATGTTGTAACTTTTGTTTAAATAATAATTATTAATTTATATTTTTTGTAAAATGATATAAATTAAATAAACTTTTAAAATCAACTAAAACTTCCGATGGTAATATTTTTATGTCATTTTTATTTAATTGTCATGAAATCACATTATTTCAAACTCAAACAATAATTAAATAGAGAATTTCATATTGGAGTATAATGATCACTTTTTGAAAGATGGAAACTTTATAGAATTATAATCAATGTTCATTTTAATAAAATAAGGTAAATAATATAATTTTTTAAAATTGATTATTGAAATTTATTATTAATGAATTTTTAATTCATTCAGCTTAGTTATAATTGAGGCGTTCAGAAGTCAATTAAACTAACTCAATATATTTTTTAATTATTATTCAGGTAATAACATGGTTGGGTTTCAGTAGTGAATACTTTTCAGTGCCCGAGACGACTGAACTGACAGTTAAATGGTTTACCACAAGAATTCGCAATCTGCTTTGGCAACTGAAAATTGTATCAGATGCTTCAGTGGCCAATGTGTTTAACTTCATTTCTCCATGACGGCTGAGGATTATTGTACAACTGCTTATTAATATTGTCGAACTGATTTTATGAATTGACTTAATAGTGATTGCGAATAAGGTTTACTTCTTTTTTATGTTAACTTTCTTAATCCTACCAAGAAATACTTTAAAATGAGGAAACACAGTAGTGAAAGTGACATTTTTGGCAATAATATTGACAATGATCCAGATTATATTCCCGGTTAAAAGATAAAGTATGTTCTAGTGGTATTCAACAATTGAATAACAAATGTTTTAGTATGGGAAAGCTCATTAAGATTTTGAGTATAGATCTAGATCGGAGCCTATTAGAGGCCATAAACGTAAGAGAAACCCTAATAGTTGAATGAGAAAGAGAGTGCGTCATAAGACAAGAGTCTTTGCTAAAGAGTATAAAACTAAATCAGGCTATAAAGTCGCTATAAATCTTTTACTAAAAAGTTTTTTTTGTAAGCAAGAAAATGTAATGAAAAAATACTAACAGATGAAAAGGAAACTGTTTTTAAATAATTTTATAGTTTAACAACACAGAGTGCGCAAAACATATTGCTAAATGATTGTATCAAATCAAGAAATATACTAAAAGTCGTCAATGTACTAATCAGTCTAACCCTAAAAAATGACACAGTTTTTTGGTTTTTCTCCAGGGTCTTTTCTTCCATTGTATCAAGAACAATGGTGTTGAGGTTTGTAAAACATACTTGACTCAAACATTTGATGTGTCTGATCGACGAATTCATAGTTGTACAATTAAGAATAACGTAAGCTGTAATATAGATAGATAGTAAGTGAATGTAAATAGAATACAATCATCCCCAGGAGATAAATTTGGCAAACCAGATGTTGTAACGTATAAAATCAATTCCATTTGAAAAAGTAAACTTAAAGATAAAAAATAAAAACAGATGCCGTTTAGAATGCTTTGCTTATGTTCCGCAATGTATTCTTTATTTAACATCAATACCGATCACCAGGCCAAAAAAAGATGGATATGATGGACCTCTTGAAGTATGTACCTCGTGTTCATGATAAATGTTCTTATGACTGAAATAGATATATCCCGCAAATCGAGCCTGACAGTAAGAGACGATTACATCGTTTACACAAAATAGACTAATTTGCATAATTGGACGCAGTTTCTTCATTTTTTTAAAAATCTAGAATCTGAGTTTTACTTCTTGAAATAATACTTGCTACGTTTTCATGTAAATAAACTACGTTTTGTGCGCATTTGTTAAGTAAAATCATTTTTATACAAACTACTCGGACTTTTTTTCAATACTTTTCAATTTGCAATGTGACTAACTCCATACAACGTGGTTTTTTTTCTTAAACAGAGGGATAATAAATGTTTTTGTATATTTATACAGTGCTGAAAGTTGCCCCTCATTATAAGAAAATTAATGACATTAATCAAAATCTGCAAAAAGAAAGAAAGAGATTTTTATAGATACATATTTTTAACTGTTTATAAATTAGTTTACGGAGTTAGTCGGTTTGTCTTCTGAATGCGTCAATTGCAATTTGATTTTATTTAATTTAATAATAATTATAAAATTACTAAAAAACTGTTAATATTGATAAATTATGTTTTATTAGCTTACTTAAAATGATCACGATTTACATGTAAAAATGAGGTTCGATGATTATAGAACCTGCAATCTTACTATTGCTGGAATATTGTGTTTGACCGCTCTTTCGGCTAGGTCATATAATTTTTCTTGAAAACTGAAGATTAAAAAAAATGCGTATGAAAACAGTAAAGAATTCTCATGCATGTTCGGTGACATTCCCATATAATGGCGAAAAATATAGCCTAATATTTCATATAGATTACATAACAACCAAGAGTTATCCTAAAAACAAACCTAATAGCATGCATGGTCACAGTGACGTCGCTGTGAGTCACTTTGGTCAGATCACATCTGTGATCAAAATGCCACCACTCAGTGACGTCACATTGTGACTGAGATGTGACTTTCTTAAAAATCTTTAGAAATTTTTAAATATCCTTCAAAACATGTTATTTACTTTAAAAAACATGTTTTTGGCAATTTAAATATCTTTGCTTTTGTCACAGTTTCGTCACAATGTTAATGTCAAATTAGTCACAAATGACACATTTTTCACAAATTTGTCACATTGACCACTTTGTGAAACGTCACAAAAAAGCTCTAAAACGGCCATAACGACTTCGCATTTTAGTCATTGTGACTTCACATCGACGTCACGTGACGTCACATCGACAATCGATGGTCGCAAAGTCACAGTGTGATTTCACGACGACGTTGCAGTGACGTCACCATGCTTTACGGGAAATGCGGTCTTATTTGCTTCATCGAAAATTGATACATATTATAAGTTAATTTTAAGAAATCTCCCGGGGCATTTTCGAGAAACAAATTATTTTAAATTATTTTACGTTATTTTAAAAATCAAAATAACATGAGTTATATTTACTGAGTTATTAAATGGCGGCTTTTCCGGTTTCTTTTGATCTCTGCATATATGAGTTTCTCCATTCTACAAAACGATTTTAGGTTTAAGATTGTGTCTCTCTAAAACACTATCGCCTTCCATACTTGACATATTAGAGTGTCATTTTGTGTAACCGTGATGAACTAAAGACTGGTCTCAACTATATTTTTCAAAATGACAATGCTTCTGTTTACTCCGCTAAACACATAAAGAAGTGGTTTGAAGACGGTAACATTTTCACACTTGATTGATCGGCCAATATACCTGATATGAATCCCATTAAGAATCATTGGAGAAATTCTATTCAGCGCAATGTCTACCGAAAAATTGTCAAATGGCCCAAATATTCCAAGAGCAGAATAAAAATCAGTCTTTGAGTTCTATAGAGTACTTTGTCATATTACCATAGATTAGTTGCCATCATGATTAACAAAGGATTTGTTAAATCTGAGTAAAACTCCAGTAGTCTTAGAAGTTCGTCACCTGTTGCAGAAACCACATTAGTACTTGGATTTTTATCTCATCATAGTCGTAATTTTTTTCCCTTGCAAGATCTTTCTTCAGGTAATGTAATAAGTGGTATCGCTTTATAAAAGGAAATTAGTAATGACACATGGCTTACATGTTCTGAGTTCTTCATGAACTTTGGTCCTACTGCCCTAGAAGCAAAATCATTTCGCTACATTTTGTTGTTTCATAATGTTCCAAAGACGGAAACAATTCATTTGTGAATATCCGTTAGACGAATAATTTTTGTTCGCAGAAAACGTATGATGAAATGTACTGCACATTTGGCGGGATTCTGAATTGATGTAACCATTAAAAACAAGTGCTACACGAAACAAACTCACCATACAAATAACGAATGACTGAAAGAAAAGGTCAAACAGTTATGTGGTGCAAATTAGTTCAAACCCTTTGAGCTCTGATGGTTTAATTTTCTACCACTTAATTCACAACAATGCCAGAAAATTCAACCAAATTTATTTGAGAAATATTTAATGCATTTTTCGTGTATATCGTTAACCGATTTTTTTCTTTGCAAAATACTGGTGCCAATCTTATATTTGTAATTTTGATGAAATTTAACCACCAGAGCTCAAAGGGTTTAAACATTTTCTTCTCTGAGGTGAAAGGTTGAGTTTACTTTTCAAAAACACATCGTATTTAGAAGTAGCATTCATGTTCTTTTCTTAATCAGTTTCATAATTCACAATTTGAAAAGTTATCCCCCCCCCCGAAAATTGCATATATAAAGCAAGAATTTTTATAGGACCACGGAAGAAACAATCATGGTTTCATATCACAGTCACGCCAGTTACCATTCTCTTCGTCAGATTCTCAAATAATCATGAATTCCATTGTAATAAATATTGTTGCAACAAATTAAAAGAGTATATATTGTGAATAAATTGGTATGATCATTGAAATGAAAAGAAATATATTTACCAATCTCTGTTTCAACAAGAGAAGTTTTCTTAATAAATTCACTTTATTGGGCCAATAAATATGAACTTTGAGTATATAAGTAAACATTAGTTTAATTCTGGGACCCATACGAACCATGATATTTGGGCGAGTTACAGCTTTTAAACTACCAAAAAACTATTAAACTATAAACTATTTAAAACTATTTTCTGCGTCTCAGCTGTAGCTAAGAAAAGTGGAAATTTTAATTTAAAAATTTTATTAAAAAAACACTAAGCAGATATCAGTTACATTCAGGGTTCGCACAGTTTTACCACTAAATTTTAAGAATATTTTTAAAGTGTTTCACTGCAGAAAACTATCGTAAAATCCGTGAGTGAATGTGGGAAATGCGAAAGTTGTGTTTTAAAAATTAAATGTAAATTTTCTTAATATTAATAGTGGTATCAGAGTCCTTGGAAATTCCAAGGAGTGTGCGAACCTTGGTTACATTGCATTAACCCCTTGAATGGCGATGAAAAAAAATATATACCACTTAATTTTAATTGCGAAATGCCATATTGACCACAGAATTTTGAAAGGAAAAATTTAATTTTATCAAATACGTCAGTGAAAGCTTTTATCTTTTTTGAAGTTAATTTGTATTTAAATCCTGGTGTCATTCAATCATTTCAGAATTTTAGAAATAAAAGTACTTTGCCCCTCAAAGCGTTAAAAAAAAATCTAGTAGGAAACTGAGATATCGGAGCTGAGGCTTATACTTGGAAAGCTACTGTAAGTTTTAATTCTTTGAGTTTCAGCGTTTCAGCGTTTCAGTACATGGAACATCCAGCATAATTCCGAAATGCCACATGACACAAGAATTCTGCTATAAATATTTTTCATTTATAACGCATGGAAAAAATATCTTTTTTTTTCTTAAATTTAAAATACATCTATTCGTAAATTCCGGTCTCATTCAATCGTTTATACATTTTCACAATGCAAGTGACCTGTTCTGGAAAGGGTAAAAATGTTTAAAATATTTTTGAGAAATTTTACTATTTTAATAAACCTGTAAATATCACGGTGAAATGCTATAGTTAATATTTAATAATATAAAATATTTTTATGTAGTGTAGATTTGAACAAATTAGAGTAATATGTAACAACTTAATACCTATTATATAGCTATTTTTAATTAAATTTATTGTTATCATTGGAAATACATCAAACACAATTCTGACTATGAATTCCCCGATTGAAGAGATTGATGGACGTCAATAAATGGAATAAAATAGTATTTAGGTATTTCATTATATAAAAAAAACCCTTTCTTTTTCAAACATTTTTTGTATATATGCTGTTGTTTACCAAAAATGTTTAACGTTATTTCAATAAAATTTATTTTTTCAGTGTAGCTCAACATTCTTGCATTGAAAACTTTCTGCTGTGGGAATAAAAATGTATAGAGAATAAAATGAATTAAGCTATACATCATTCATGCTTACCTTTGTATAAACACTAAAAATGCAAATAAAAGGTAGCTGAAGCTAAAAAATTCTTTTCTGAGTCATAGATTTTGAAATTGTTTCGCGCTTTTTGACTGCTTTTCAGAGAATGAAATAGAAAGTATATTAAAAATTTGATCTTAGTATTCTATACCCAGTTTTTTACTAAACGTACTGCCGAAAACGAAAGAAAAAGTAAGAAATCAAGTGAAATTTACAAACAGTAACATGTAATTACTAAATTATCACAAAAAACAAAATATACCAAATATTTAATCCGTGATATAAAATCACGTACCGTAATTTCGGGTGTATAAGCCGCAGATCAAACAATTCTTTTTCGAACGAGAATTTTTTAAGAAACAAACATAACTAGTCGGATTGCCGTAAATATTTGTCTTCAATCACTAAATAAGATTTCTGGGTCCAAAAAGAATTGTTTGATCCGCGGCTTATACACCCGAAATTACGGTAATAATATAATAATTACAGGGCTCCCAAATGGTCCGCGAACTGAACACCAATATTTTTAACCGAAAATTTCATAGTAGGTTTCAACATCATTTGTCCTAAAACGAACCACCGCAGATGATTTCTGCGCAATTTGCAAGAAAAATATAAAAAGAAAATCTCTCTAAGAAAATACTGATATTCAGTTGGCGGACCATTTGGGAGCCGTGTAATCACGGACTTATTTCCCAGCTGAAAATTCATTCAAAAATTAATTTAAAAAAATTTAAAAATATATACACCTTATCCAGGCTAGATATAACGTGGTGGTTTGTTTTTAACCCTTTCAGGGGTAAGGTACTATGGGGCTATGCCCTTTGATGATGATTACAATGATTATATTTTATCTATAGACAGAGGAATTTATATCAAATATTTGATTTTCATGTGTTTTTATGCAAGTGTTATATTATTTCTAAATAATCGAGCATGAAAGCATTTATATACTATATTCAACGTTTATCAACCAAATATTCACAGATGAATATTTTTTTAATGAATTTCAAGAGAATATTTTCAATAAATGGAAAATTTTCATGAATTTTGAATATAAATTTAGTATTAAAATTTAAATTATAAATAAACATAAGCGTTCTCATGACTCAAATATTCAATGTAATATAGCTGCCAACTCGTCCAGATTTTTTAGAACAGTTTATTAAATAGTAATATTTGTCATATTTAATATTTATACAGTGTTCGCACAGTCCTACCACTAATTTTTAAGAAATTTTCACTGCAGAAAACTATTGAAAAATCGTTAAATGTAGGTGGTGGTTGCGAATTCTTTGTTTTAAAAATTAGATGTAAATTTTGTTATTTTTATTAGTGGAGTCAGAGTCCTTAAAAAATAAAAGTAGTGTTATATTTTGGTTGCATCGTTATATTTCGGTCATTAAATAATTATAATGTTTCAGGAAATATGGTCTTGCAAAATACGAGAGTTGACATCGAGGAAATATATTAAAATTTTTTATCAAGGTTTAGATGCAAAAATTGTGCATCCAATATTTTCTAATGGTTTTGTAGTCAAATCTTGTATTCTATAAGCGATAAGGAATTGTTGCAGGTAATTATCTGCAGTAGCGTCATCTAATGTCACGAATTTGATTCCTTTTTTTTTTTTCATGTCACATGAAAACCATACACCACTGAATATTTATCTGCAATACACATGTATCTCCAACCAATACGTATTTTATTATTTATTTATTTATTTATTTTGTAATCGAGTTTTAGTTTTGAAAATTTTTTAATTTCAATTTTATTTGAAACACCCAGCTATATGTGACATACTGAGATATGGAGCCAGTGGAATCATCGCATCATAATTATGTTTTGTCAAAAGAATATGGTCTCCCAGTTTTACTGCACAGGAGTCGTGGCGCAACTGAAAAAAAACACCATCACAACTTCAAATTAATTAATTTCCGCAGTTATCCTCAGAGAAATTTTTTCCACTTCCCGAACAAACGTTCCAATCTAAAGGACAGCCATTCTTATTAGCTTTCTGGCAGAGTGTTGCCAGTGGGCTACTTTTTAAAATTCAGATTTCTTGACTGGCACCTCTTTTTAAGACAGCAAAATCCCCGTTTTTTTGTTTTATTTAATAATTCATTAAATAAGGAGCATTTTACCTTTGAAAAAAGAGGTGCCAATAAAGTGTCTGAAATTAAAAAAAGTAGCCCATCTGGCAACACTGTTCTGGCAACTCGCTCAAGACCAAGTACTACTTTCATCTCCAAGACTCCTAGCTTAAGTAAAACTCAAATAGTTTTTAGAACATTGGATAATTTCAGACCAGAATGCCCTCATGTAAACATAAACCAATCTCGAGCACCGAGACTAAAGGAGAGAATTGAATTTTTCCTCAAACAATAATTCTATTTATGAGATTATTATTTAACATACTTAATAATCCAAAGTACTTAACATTTGAATGCATTCTACTGACGGTAATTTCACAAAAAATGAAAAGAAATGACTTCATTGATACGCAATGAATATAAAATGCGAAGAAAATATTAAGATAAGAATGATGTTCTGAATAAATATGTCCTTTTTCGGAACAAAGGGTATAGCCGGGTATCATAGTAAAATATGCCCTTGAGTCAACCACATCGAGTCCTACATGGATCGATAGCCCATAAAAAGAAATTGATTTTTCCCCAGTTTTAAGTTTGTATCTCAAGACTATGGGGGGTAATGACCCTAAATGCCTGTTTTAGAAAAGCGCGCATTGTGACGAAACTACTAAGCAAATTTCAACCAAAAAAATAATGGATGTAAAAAACCACCATACGAATGTTTGACAATTTTTTTCAGATTTGCAGGCAAAATCATATTCCGGCGGAAATGTGGGGCGTGTCTTGGACAAATTTCACGCCTTCTTTTAAAATCTTACATATTAATTCGCACGGTATTTTTAAAAGAAGGCGTGAAATTTTTCCGAGACACGCCGAACATTTTCGGCGAAATATGATTTTGCCCTTTTTTTAATATGATGCGCCATGCGTGGAAAGTTGAAATTGATAGTGAATATGTATCATGTCTTATAGTATTTCATGCAAAAAAATTAAGGTGGTCACTCAGAAATTTCAGTTTATGTTTAATTAAAATCTACATATAAAACAGGAAAAATGTTAGAAAACTTGTTCTTTTGTTTAAAAAAAATCTGGAAAAATTGTCAAACATTCGTATGGTGGTTTTTTACACCCCTTATGTTTTTCGTTGAAATCTGCTCAGGAGTTTCCTCACTCTGCGCTCTTTTCCAAAACAGGCATTTAGGGCCATTACCCCCCATGGTCTTGAGATACAAACTTAAAACTGGGGAAAAATGAATTTCTTTTTAGGGGCTATCGATCCATATAGGACACGATGTGGTTGACACAAGGGCATATTTTACTAAGAAACTCGGCTATACCCCTTAATAAGACTTTTAAAAAGGGGTTGATAAAAACAGTGAAAAGGTGAGTTTTATTAGGAATTTTAAGAAATGAAGCTTATTTGAAAATATTTTAAATTTAGAACCATTTTTTATATTACGCATATTGGAATAAATGTTTCTAAGGCGAATTAAAAAATTATATTGTTTCTATAAAAATTGATGGTTAAAGGGTTAATAGATTAGATCTAATAATAGGATTTTTTTAATAAGTCGGAATAAATACGAAATATTGTTAAAAAGGATTTAATGTAGCATAAGGTTAATTTTGGCGGAAAAAAATTAATTTTTTAAACATATATTACTAAAGCAAAGCTTCTAATTTTTATGCTCTTTTGTTACACTAAAATCCAAAGAAAAAAATTCTTCGATTAATGACTGAAATTACCGATTTATTAATGCAGATATTTCTATTAAATTTCAGTAATGGTGCAAAAGAGCAAGGTTTGGAAGCTGTACTTATAAATATCAAAATTGTAAATTTCGAAAACAAATCTAAAATTATTTACTTTTATTTTTATACGAACCCTTTTTAGCTACAAGGCTCAGTTTAGACGATCAGCTTTCTAACACGGTAAAACGAATTCGCGAATTGTTTCCCAACATTTGATAAATGACTAGCAATATATGTTGTGACAGGAAAAGAATATTTGTAAAGTATCTTGTTCCTCAAACTTCTTAGAAATTTCTTTGGCCATGAGATATGGTCTTAGATATTCTTATCTTTGTTCTACGCTAAGATAAATGCATTGTGAGTCGAGTCCTTGCTGTATGCAGATATTGCTGTAGTTTTCATTAAGGAATATGAATGACTTTGCAAGTATCATTATTAACCCTCTCATGCAGAATTTTTTTAAATGAATATAAAACCTATTTTGCAGTGGAAATCAAATTAGAATAAGTTATTAAGACCCTATAAAGTTAAATAAAAAACTTTATATTTATCAAAAAATCACAAAAAAGTACTTACAAAACTTTTACAAGAACATAAAAAAAAATATTATATAATTGCCTTTGCGTTCACAGGCTACCAAAGCCTAAGAGTTCATGTGCCCGCCCGGTCAGTATGTATGTAAGTTACGCGATAACTCATGTTAAAAAAAATCCGGTTTGCTTCAAATTTTGGATATGGTTTTATTGAAATCAAGCTCTTTCCTGATTAGATTTAGGGAAATCATTCGTTAAGTATAATGGAGGAGACGAGGACTAATCCCCATATTTCAATTAAGATTAATGGGTTTTTCATACTGAATTATCAAATTTCATTCAAAGTTTAGATATAGGTTCATTCTGATGAGACACTTCCACGATTACCACGATCAGCCCTGATGTCGCCAAGAGACGACACTAAAAATCACCCTTTAAATTAATTTAAAGGCTTCTAAAATTGTTAAAATTACACGCATACTGTTTTTATAAATGTGTGCATACTATAAGTATCTATATATATACTGATGCATCTTTGGAGATGTTTTATAATCCCTCTGTCCCAAATTAGTTGCTAAATTTGAACACTTTTGTACTGATTATTTACATTTATGATTTCAAGATTCTGTTTTAATATTTTTCAGAGAACTTTGCTATCAGTCAATGAAATTAACTTACCTAACATTCCCTCCGTCATTCCATAAATCAGCATTGAATTAGTTAAAAAAATCCCGGTTCATACGCTATTAATCCACGCCCCAATTTGCAAAGATTCTTTTAACAGTAATCACATAAAACTATCTTCAAGCTAATCAATCGTGAATTAATTTCCAAACATTTAATTCCAAAATTTCTGAAAAGCAGTGTTGCCAGATGGGCTACTTTTTTTAATTCAGATTTTTCATTGGCACCACTTTTTTGAAATGGTAAAATGAGGCTTACCTAATACCATATAAACTAAGGCGAAAAGAAAGGGAATTTTACCGTTTCAAAAAAGTGGCGTATATCAAGAAATTTTAATTTTAAAAAAGTAGCCCACTGGCAACACTGCTGAAAAGTATCCTTTAGCTTGAACATGCTGCAAACAAAATTGTATTATGTCGAACTTATTTTTTTCTATTAGACTTGGCTTAATGGTGGATGAAATACGTTCCTAAACTTTTTCCGCATTGAGAATCCTGTGTGCCATTAAATAAAAAATTATAACAACCTATGATAATCGTCGCAGACCTTATTTTCGTTTTATTGCACTGTAAAAAAATTTTGTAAAATTCCAGTAGATGTACCGTAAATTTCACGGTACTACTACCATTTTCACTCTTTACGGTATGAATACCGTATTTCTAAGTTATATTGAGCGTAAAAAAATAGATTTTGTTCCCTTTCGATTGAAAACGGTATTTACACAGTAAAATGATTGTTTCTCAGTAAAAACTCGGTATTTATACCGTAAAATAATTATTTTTCAGTAAGATAAATGACATTCTAAACATTTTTGTAGCATTTCAATAGGTGTACCTAAATTTTACGGTGCTTCTACGGCTTTCATTCTTTACGATATGAGTACGGTATTTTTAAGGTATATTAGGAATAAAAAAAATCCAGTATCTATGCTATTTCGATTATAAACAGTATTTGTACCATAAAATAATGTTTTTTTCATTAAAAACGCCATTTATACTGTAAAATACTTATATTTCAGTAAGGGAAAAAATGTTATTCTCGCCTCGGTGTACGGCAACCTATCAAATGTGTTCTTGCTGCTTAATGAGTGCAGATCTGAGGAGAGAAGGGGGGGGGGGTCAGCCGGCAAATTGTTTGGAGGACTAAGAAGCTCAAAGGAGCCCAATAGTTACAATACACATTGTACATTATAATTTTTACGTATACCATAACGCAACAACAAAAAAGGAAAGGTCTATAATTACTTTTGTTAAATAGTATTAATATCTAATTAGTATCTTTAAATTCAGGAAAATAAATAATTAATTTTATGAGAGGCGAACAAAGTAGTCTTCAAAGTCGAGGAGGTATTATTAAAGATTCACATGATTTTTATGTATCTTCGGAGTCTGTATAAGAGGGAAGGGGATGTGTGACTGATCCTGGGCACGTCACGGCTCTCGACGGCCTGGATAGATGTCGTTTTTCTAGTTTGAAATTTCAATCTAATGAATGAGTTCAACCAATCCTTAATTTTTTATGAAGAATTATAGCATTCGTAGACGTGAAAATCTAGGATTTTAAACTAGTGTAATTAATCAGTTATTCAAAGTCAGGTAATTAAAATTATAATATTGTGTACCATTGAATATACAGGGTGTTCTAAATTCATGGTACAAACTTTAATGGGTAATAGTATACATCAAGACAAAAAATATTAAACGGGAAACTAAGGGTCCCAAACGTCTTCCGAAGAAAGTTTAGGGTTTTAGATTAAAGTTTAGGGTCCAAAAATTCAAATGATTATAAAAAACAGAAAAATTGGTCGATTCGTCTGTGGTTTTCACTAAAACTATTCTTTATGTCAGTATTGCCTTGAAAATAAATTATAAAGATAAATTTCAAAAAATGCCGATAGAGGGCGCT
Organism: Maratus speculifer; assembly: GCA_964019185.1. Lineage (NCBI taxonomy): Eukaryota > Metazoa > Arthropoda > Arachnida > Araneae > Salticidae > Maratus > Maratus speculifer. The sequence continues at coordinate 87,689,356 of OZ025293.1, forward strand.
TCAGACTTTGGAGTAACGAACAACTATTTTTTACCGTTATTTTTTGCATTTCATTAAATTTTTTTAGAAGCTTAGACATAAGCGTAAATTTTGGGCTCAAAATCTAAATCGTTGGGAGTGGTTAAACAGCGCAAACTGAACTGTGTCGGGAGGTTCAAATTCCAAATGGTTATTAAAAACGGAAAAATTGGTCAATTGATTTGCGATTCTCACTAAAATTATTCTTTATGTCAGTATTATCTTGAAAATAAATTATAAAGATAAAATTCAAAAACTGCCGATAGAGGGCGCTTTAGACTTTGGAGTAACGTACAACTATTTTTTACCGTTATTTTTTGCATCTCATGAATTTTTTTAGAAGCTTAGACATAAACTTAAATTTTGAGATTAAAATCTGAATCGTTGGGAGTGGTTAAGAAGCGCAAACTGAACTGTGTTCAATGGGGGTGGGGAGGTTCAAATTTCAAATGATTATAAAAAACGGAAAAATTGGTTGATTCGTTTGCCGTTTTCGCTAATACTATTCTTTAGGTCAATATTTCCTTGAAAATAAATTTTAAAGCTTAATTTCAAAAAATACCGTTAGAGGGCGCCTTAAACCTTAGAGTAACAAACAACTATTTTTAACCGTTATTTTTTGTATCTAATTAAATGCTTGTAAATGTTCAAAGTTAAATTTTGAGCTCAAAATCTGCATCTTTGTGAGTAATTAAGTAGCGTAAAATTGAAATGTGTTCGAGGTGTGAGGAGGGTAACATTTCAACTCCTGAACACATTTCAGTTTGCGCTTCTTAACCTCTTCCATCGATTTAGAATTTGAGCTCAAAATTTAAATCATTTAAGCATTTGCAAGCATTTAATTAGATACAAAATATAACGGTTAAAAATAGTTGTTGGTTACTCTAAATTTTAAGGCGCCCTCTAACGGTATTTTTTGAAATTAATCTTTAAAATTTATTTTCAAGAAAATATTGACAAAAAGAATAGTTTTAGCGAAAACGGCAAACGAATCGACCAATTTTTCCGTTTTTTTAAATCATTTGAAATTTGAACCTCCCCACCCCCATTGAACACAGTTCAGTTTGCGCTACTTAACCACTCCCAACGATTCAGATTTTCATCTCAAAATTTAAGTTTATATCTAAGCTTCTAAAAATCTTCTACTTCTTGTTCTAAGCTTCTCCAAAGTCTAAAGCGTCCTCTATCGGCATTTTTTGAATTTTATCTTTATAATTTATTTTCACAATAATACTGACATAAAGAATACTTTTGGTGAAAATTACAAATCAATTGAACAATTTTTCCGTTTTTTATAATCATTTAAAATTTGAACCTATCCCTACAGTTCAGTTTGCGCTACATAACCACTCCCAGAGATTTAGATTTTGAGCTCAAAGTTCAAGTGTATGTCTAAACTTACGAAAACATTTAATGAGATGCAAAAAATACCGGCAAAAAATAGTTGTTCGTTACTCCAAAGTCTAAAGCGCCCTCTATCGGCATTTTTTGAAATTTATCTTTATAATTTAATTTAAAGAATATGCCGACATAAAGAATAATTTTAGTGAAAACCGCAAATCAACCGACCGATTTTTCGGTTTTTTATGTTTATTTGAATTTTTGGACCCTAAACTTTAATGGCGCCTATCTCCTTCGGAAGACGTTTGGGACCCTTAGTTTCCTATTTAATATTGTTTGTCTTGATGTGTACTATCACTCCTTAAAGTTTGTACCATGAATTTAGAAACACCCTGTATACCAGTGACATACGTTAAAAGGATTTATTCATCTTTGTATGCTCTTTGTGTTTCATTCAGTTGGATCCTTTTACCGGACGTGCGAGACAAAGAAGTATGTAACATTTTAATTATTTTTAAGTGAATGTAATTAATATGCAAGTATTTTTATTACATTTTTAACTTGCATAAATTCTTAATAAAGTTTTTCTTTAATGTTATATATCTGTCTTATTAACTTATTTTTACTCTAAAAAACATTTATTTAAAAGTATGACAAATAAGAAATTGGCCAGCTAAAAATTACTTAAAATTCAAAATTCATTGAAAAAAGCTAATAATACAATGTTAAAAATTTCCGTTCAAAGTTGAGTTAATCCATGAAGCAAAATAAAGAAAAGCACCGAAATATGGTATTTCTTATTTTTCGAAAATTTCAAGCTGGGCAACACGATCTATTTTACAATTTCTTTTTTCCGTATTCAGCAACACAATTTCTTAACGTTCCTTACAATACTAATGCATCGAAAGTCGCATTGCTCAAATATTGAAGATTGGCGTCTAGTACGTTGCCTGCTTAAGAAAAAACGAAATGGTATAACGTATCGTGTGCGCGCAGATGGCGAAATTTTGGAGACTATAAATACCCCCCCCCCCACCCGCGAATCACCCCCTTTCAAAATTTAGACAAAATTATCATGAAAGTAGAAAAAAATACATGCTTATTAGAAAAATATAATAAAATACCAAACAGTCAGTTGGCTTAGATTTACGGATAATCCATCGGTAACACTATAAACACCGGTCCCTTTTCCTCTACCAATCTCATAAATAACTAAAATTCAAAAATCTTTTTCGCATACGTTGTTGGAATTTTAACGACCTCAGACCACAATCTTGATGAGCTCATAGATTTAGTAATTAGCAATCCTTTTGTTCTAATTTTTAAAAATGTGGTAAAGTTCAAAATCTCTAAAAATCTTAAATCAAAATTTTAGAACCTATCTCACTCGGCGTACTGGCAACAACGCTATTTCGCCATACGGCGCAGTGTTGAATTCAGACATTTTTCTTCGAGAGTGATTTCTGTGGCTCCGTGGGGGGGGGGGGACATTTCAGAATATGACACTTTTTCACCAGTGAAAACACAAAAACTATTTTTCTGGGTGGGATGCATTTCATTGTTTGAGGGGGTGGGTGTTTACCCCGGGCCACCCCATGAATCCAACACTGATATGACAAGACTGCTATTTTTGTTAATAGAAGCGTCTCTCGTTACTCGAACTTGCCCTCCGAACGAAGGGGGCGGGGGGAGACGTAGAAATTCTTATCAACAGAACAAGTAGACAACATTTTTTTTTTATTTATTAGAAAATACAAGCTGTATTTCAAATAAATTTCACATAAGGTTTCTCGATCCATGATTATACATATATGCATACACATATGAAAATGAATAGGAATGTCAAAAGTTGGGGTATACCATATTTTAGAATTAGATAATTTCATTATAATTTAGGGATTTTAATGATAGTTTTGTATTTTCGCGAAAATAGATAATAGAATAAGAAAAAAACGTAATGTACTATTTTGAACAAAAAACCATGTTACAAAGAAAGAGATAATTTTTATTGGGTCAAAAATGATATCGATATCAAAAGGCAAATCCCCCCTCCCCCTAGAGATATCTCATAATATCATGTGTCAGACAACCCCTAATTCCTAAAATCATAATGTTATATATGCACCTAATAAAAAAATTATCATTCTTGTTTCTAGTAAAACCATCGTAATTATTGACTAATCAAAACATTTTCCTTGAAAATATCTAAATTATAGGTAAGATAATGTAGCACATAAAAGTTATTTTCGACGGAAGTAATGGTGTTAGATTTTCGAGACCATAGCCTCCTTTACGGGTAGTAGCATAAGTTTCAGTATTTGCCAACCAACCAATCTATGACGTCAAACTATTGATGTCGGCAATGGAAGAACTTGCGATTCCACTTAATCAAACTAAAGTGAGTTATTGGGTTATATTTCATGTTTTCCTTTAACTTACATAGTTAGATAAATAATTTGAACTATATCTATTTTAAATTTCTTTTTCTTAAAAGTATGTAATTCATTTGTTTGTCTACATTACCTAAGAATTAAAAAATAAATCAGTTTATGAAAAGTGCGCGTTGGATTAGATTTAGTTAAAAATAGGCAACTGACTTCTGTAAGTTTTAGAATATTTTCTGTTCAACATTTCAACTATTTCTGTTTAAACTTAATCCTTTTTATTGGAATATTTGAATAGTATTAGTAATTTACATTTATTTTATTCAAAAGAAGGAATTCGACTCATTTCATTACTCCTTTTGCTAGCTTGTCCCATTTCTCCCCTTATCTTATTTTATGTTAAACTGCTTATATAAACAACAGTGCTGCTTTTAAGTTTAGTTTATATTGTGGATAATACATAATATTAGGTTTTCTAAATAGGGAAACTATTACAGCTACACGTAAACAAGTCATTAATATACAGCAAAACCATTAAATTATATGAAGAAATTTTTTATTTTTTAATAAACAATTTTTTTATACAAATCTAAGTTTATGCTCATCAGCAACTTTTTTCAACAGAAGATTTGGTTGCTCCATCTCGGTGGCGTAGCTAGGATGGGTGACACCCGGGGCGGATGTAAATTGTGTTACCCCCAGCCCCCATGGTGTCATCCCCCCCCCTGCCGTTCCGCTATATTTTTCTTTCACAATTGTACGCTATTATAACAAATGACCACACCATTCCTCATTTACCTTTTGCTCTGCTTTAAGGAAAAACAAACAAACAGAGGAGCGATTTTTTACTTAACCCATAATCCGCATAAATCAATGTGGTGTCTGTATCTAGAAGATTCTTTCTTTCTTTTAAAGTTTACTTTTGATACCCACTCGTTGGATAGGTTGGTTTTTGTTCCGTGGTGCATATATCTTATTTAAACACACCAGTCTGCATAAAATTTCGACTTCTCTAAGAAAATTAACTCTATTTCGTCGTTACGCTAGAAATTAATGTTATTTCAGAATTCTTTTCCAAAATTGTATTAGATTTTTATATATCTATTTGGAAATAAATATTGGGTGATACCCGGGGCGGACCGCTCCCTCCGCCCCCAACTAGCTACATCACTGCGTCCATCTAGTATGTGATTGATGTTTAGAATAATACGTAACGAGGAAAATTTTCTGTCCCATTCCATCCCATTCTCCCTTACTTACTAATACTGTAATAAATTTTAGTACTATTTATTACTAATACAGTGAAACCTCCAAATAAGGGACACTCCGAATAAGGGACACCTCTACTTAAGGGACAAAAGTTGCGGTCCCAAAAATGTCCCTTATTTGGAGGTTTCACTGTATTAGAACTAGTACTAACTAATATATCCCGTACTACTAATAACAATAATTAAAACTTGAAAACATAGTATATTAACAAACAAAAAAAAATCATAAAGCCCGTTTTAAATAAAAATAATCCGATTTAAATAAAAATATACATATATATTTTTAAAACCATGACTGTTTTACACATTAGTTGCCATTTAAAAGCGTGCTTATTCATGTACCGGGTGTTCAGTAAATGACTGACCCATTTTGAATGTAAATAAAAAAAACTATTTGAGATAAAAATGCGCGGCTTGCTGTATTTTTATTAGAATATAAATAAATTTTAAAATATGAACTTTGTTAATGTAATATAATAATATTTAAAATAATATCTCAGTCTCAAGACTGAGGAGGGGAAATGAGGGGGGTGGTTCAATCACAAATATTATTTTAAATCACTTTCCAATCAACGTACCCTATTTCTGAAGCTGATTCGAGAGTCGATTCAACATATAGATTCAGATTAGACAACATATAGATTCAGATCCAGCCGAAAATCTCATATTTATGAAAATCAGAGTCATGTCTGTATTCAAACAGCCTGTTATCGCCAGCGCAATATTTTTTTCCCGAAATTTGAACTGTATTAACAATGTACATGTTTAAAAATTTATTGATTTTCTAATAACAATACCGCAAACCGCGCATTATTATCTCCAACCGTTTATTTGTTATTTAAGTTCAAAATGGGTCAGTTATTTACTGGACACCCGGTATATGCCATTCATAATACTGGTTTTAAAAAGAGTGAGAAATGGTGTTTATGTTAAGACTTTCTTTGGTTTTAAATATTTCTAAAATATTAAGTCTCAATTAAATCTCATTAAAACTAGTGTTTGACTAAATAGTCGATCCGGTATTTTGTGATTCGGCATGTTATACAATTTAAGTGTCATTAAATTAATAAAAAAACTTAAAAATTTGTAACTTATAATTCAAATAGTTCGCTGAATAAATGCGAATTACGGCCAATTTTGACACCCTCCCCTCCTCTCTAGAAAAAAAAAAAGCAGCCAGTTAAAGTCAAATTACCGGAGTAATATTTTTTTAATTTGTCTTTTTTGCATAAATAGAGTTTATTGAATCGGATTATCGGTTTATTGAATCGGTCTTTGTGTTAAAGTTTTTTTTTTTTTTTTTTTAATTGATATGGTAAAAATAATGAAGTGACTAATTTTGCGAAGGGGCCTATTATTAAATGATTTTTTTTAAATAAGCCCCAAATGTTGCTTTAAATGAGCCTGATTGCGTAACTTTACACTCAAAATTTAGAGTTTTACACATATAAATTCTAAACCGGGGGTGCAAAAATCTACGCACCAGCGTTAGCGGTCACTCACCACTAAAATTTAATAGCATTCTAGCAAGAAATTTATACAAATTATTAGATGATACGAAACGAAATAAATTTATTAGTGAGAACATAGGCGCAACTGGAGAGAAGAAACTGGCTCAAACACTTTTGCACCCCTGTCATAAGCCAAAGAGGTTTACCTTTCAATCCATACTTTATCACATGTTCTCAATATTAGAAGTTTTACGGGAAGTGTAAATTATAATTATCATCTATTTGACATCTTCGAAATCAGCCTGCGTAATTTAAGTGATAAATATTGATAACTGTAAAAAACATTGATTTACAGCATAACTATTTAGTTTCTTACAAGTCAAAACCTTGTGTGATATATATTTTTTCCAAATTGATTATTTAGAGAATTTAAAAAATATGGTTTTTATATTTTCGATTTTTTATGAAAATACATTTGCTTTTCAATAAAAAGTAATTATAATATGACGGAAAAGGGAGGGGTCTTCATCTGTTATTTTATTTATTTATTTTTCTTTTCATAGTCATTATCGCCCAAACTCATCAAAATGTTTCGAAATTAAAACATGTTTTCACAGTTTTTGACAAGCAATCCAGAAGAAATATTGATACTTACTAATAAAATGGCTGGTAGGGTAAAATCCCCAGTAATTGGCATGCACCAGTGATTGGCACATCCTACAACATGTCCTAAAATAAGATTTATATCCAGTCTTTTAAAAATGCAAGACCATATACCAGTTATATGCTCATTTATGCTAATTGTTATAATTTTGATTTATGCTACTAGATGACAATAGTGCCTAGGAAAGAGAAACAATTATGACTTGTATGAAATTAGCCAATTTTGTTGCAAATGCTTCTTCTTTGACTTAAGGAAGACATGCTTTTCAATTCATTAATATCTGATTTATAATATATTTTAAATTTTAATTGACAATAGTTTTGTTTGGTTAAAAAGGGTTACTTTAATTGTGTAAAAGTATTTTCGACACAAATATTTGGATTTCTGAATTAATGACAGATGCCAATTAATGGTGCTTCAATTTTGCTAGTTCCAAGTAATTGGCACCTATTCCACTTACAAAGAATTCACAAGGAATTTGAGATTAAACCACTTATTTTGGAAGTACTTTTAAAGTTATAGACTAATTTTGTTTAACATTTGTTTTTATTTGAAAATATGAAATATTATCAGTAATTGGAATCCATTAAAGCTTCATATGGCCATTACTGGGGACAGCATGACAATCACTGGGTATTAATATAAGTATATTGTATTGTTTTAAAGTGTTCACATTTCAGACTAATATGCTGATTTCTTAGTCTCAAAAAACCTGGAATATGGCATCTTCATCTATAGTAAATTCATTTAAAGCGATTAAACCCAATTCAAAGTGTAAAGTTTTTTTGTAACATAAACTTGTGCCAATTACTGGATCACAAGGTGTCATACATTGGTGTTCTAGGTGCCAATTACTGGTGATTTCAGCAAGTTTTTATAAATATATTTTTAGAAAAATATTTTTTCAAATTTGTTTGCTTTTAGTGGGCAAAATAGATGCACAGATATGCATTCTTTGATTTAAAAATATTTCCAAGTAAATATCTTCTTTCTTTGTAATGAAAATTGAAGTAAGTTTAAAGAAAAATTCTTAATGTGCCAATTACTGGGGGTGTTACCCTATAAAAACTTTTTTTCATTTGGTATATTTAAGTAGTTAAGAAATAATATGTTTATTTTCAATAACAGGAAATTTGAAATGGAGGAGGGATATGGCTACCTAATTTCATTTTTGAAGCATGGTGGAAGAGTAGACTTGGAACTACCTACTACACAGTGGCAAAAAAGATCTCGATGGTCTGCGACAGATACTAAAGAGGCAGAAAATAATCCATAGGTAAAATGTTTTGCAATTGCAGCGTTAACTAAACCCTTACTTGCAACGATTTTACGCGTTTTATTCACTTCTATTAATAACTAACTCAAGTTTTTGCATTAAGTAATAAAGTGTTAAATATAATACAAAGCAAAATAGATGTTTGATGAAAAAATAATCTGTAAGGAAGAAAAGAAAATCTGTAACACCTGTCTCCATTCTTTAACATTCTGCTAAAGGGCTTGCAATATGAATAGTGATTGCAACAAATAGTGGATATGACTGAATATCAGCATTTTTTTATTGCACAAATACTAATCATTGTTTCTTTTTTTTAATTTTTCAAAAAGAAATAAAATCGAACACAAACTAAAATCGATATTTGCTTTATTTTTTAATTAACGGCTTGATACTATTCTTATAATATTTCAAACACATATAGCTAATAATATAATAATGACCTTCAGCTATTACTAATAGCATAATTTTATTTGTCGGTACATTTAATTCACACATAATGTAGCTAAAATAGCGTCTCAGTATTATCATTATTAAACGCTTACTTTTATTTATTTCTAGTTAGAATTTTTTATAAAAAGCTTTTTAACCCCTCCTCCCTTCTCCAAGTAAACCAAGTTTTTTAATTGATTTTTTTTCATACCCTGCTCTTCATTATAATTACCGATTCACTGTCGCCAGATGCCACACATGGCTAATTTTTTGCTGCGACCTGTAACTTTCGGTGTTTAAAAGGGTGCGGGACACAAAAATATTAAAATTTTATTAAACAGTTCTATTGCATTAAAAAAATTCTGCTTAATGACGTTTAAAACCTTGTTTCGATTTTAACTGGAACAAGAAATATTATTTTTTTCGTTTTTGTTTCTTTTAAAATCTAGCTGTCAAAGCAATCATTCTCATAGAAATGACTTTCTGTGAAAATGCTTTTTTCTTCATGAGTTTTTTCACCATTTCTTGTATTTAAATTGCTATAACTCAAGAACTGTTAAAAAAAACATTTTCTCCATTAACCGTAATGTAACGGAACACTTTTGATTGTCCCTGTAGTTGAACTATGCATCTGATTTTGATAAAATTTGAAATAACTCGACAAAATTTTGTAATAATCATGTATTTAAAATTTCAAACGATTAAAATGCGTTTGACACTTTTTTCCCCATTGACCACAATGGAACGAAATAATTTTGATTGTCCCTTTAATTGATCTATCCATCCGATTTTCATAAAATTTGAAATGATTCGACAAAATTATGTAATAATTATGTATTTTAAATTTCAAACGATTCGGTTGGGTTCTTTTGGCGTTGTTATATGCGGACGGACAGACGGAGAGACGGACGGACTGAGCGACAACAATAGGTGCTACGTATTTACATAACTACGAACGCATCTAAGAAAGGGTCCTGAACGTTTTCTAAAAGAGATAGCCACCAGTAAAGTTAAGGGTCCAAAATTTCAAATAAACATAAAAAGCAGAAAAAATGGTCAATTGATTTGCGGTTTTCAAAAAAATTATTCTTTATGTCGGTATTTCTGAAAATAAATTATAAAGATAAATTTCAAAAAATGCCGATAGAGAGGCGCTTTAGACTTTGGAGCAACGAATAACTATTTTTTATTATTATATTATCTTATTAAATGCTTTCAAATGCTTTGACTTAAATTTTCGTCTCAAATTTTGAATGGTTTGGAGTGATTAAATAGCACAAAATTGAACTGTGTTCGAGGAGGTGGGAGAGGGTTAAATTTCAACTCTTGAATGCATTCAGTTTGCGCTTCTTAACCTCTCCCAACGATTCAGAATTTGAGCTCAAAATTTAAAATTATATCTAAGCTTCCAAAAACATTTAATGAGCTTTTGCAAGCATTTAATTAGATACAAAAAATAAATGTTAAAATTAGTTGGTGGTTACTCTGAAGTTTAAGGAGCCCCCTAACGTAATTTTTTGAAATTTATCTTTAAAATTTATTTTCAAGAAGATACTGGCTTAAAGAATACTTTTATTTTAAACCACAAACGAATCGACCAATTTTTCCGTTTTCTATAATTATTTGAAAGTTGACCCCCCCCCCAATCCCCTTTGAACATAGTTCACTTTGCGCTACTTAACAACTCCGCACGACCCTTGGTTTATTTAATATCGTTTGTCTTGGTGTGTACTAACACCCTTCTTTTTTTTTGGGGGGGGGGGTAAAAAAAATTTAGAATCACCTTGTATAAAAATATTAAAATACAAGTGCGAATTTTGTAAGAAATTTTCCCGTTCTTTTAACATTAATATTGAAAATTTGGCCATGGGACTTGTGTAGGCTCTTAAGAGTAGTGGGAAGTCCCACACTAGTCATGGATAGAAACGAAAACATTTATGTAAATTCTATGGGAGCGTTATTTTATAATATTTAACTTGGATATTAATATTTTTAAATGACTTTTGTGTAGGATAACTGAAGGCGATCTATCCGGGGTAATTTTTAAATTTTCGATTTTAGTTTTAGATTTTTTTTAAAGTTTTCCTTCATTTACAGAACTGGTTCTGAAATTGAAACTACCTGTTATTTTTGTGTAGGATAACTGAGGGCTATCTACCCGGGGTAATTTTTAGATTTTAGTTTAAGATTTTTTTAAAGTTTTCTTTCACTTACAGAACTGTTTCTGAAATTGAAACTACCCAAATCTGAATAAAAAATCTATAACTAAAATAGGAAAAAGAAAACTAGCCCACAGTTGCAGATCATCCTTATCTATTCTATGTAAAGATATATACAGGGTGTCCCATAAGTAATGGGACAAACTTTAAGGGGAGGTAGGGCACATCATAACGATTCAGAATTACATAGGAACCTATGTCCCCAAACGTCATTTTAACCATGTAAAATTTAACTGTGTTTGGCTATTTTTTGACACATGTGGGCGTGGTTTATGTATGTTAAATTTAAAAAAGATATTCTATGATAATAGTTTGACGAAAAAATTGTGAAGTATAATATCGCTGCATCTATTCGAATATTTAGAGCGCTGATTGTATTAGTAAGAATAATAACCATGAAAATGTAAAATATTAGAATGTAGAAACAACTTATAATAGGCGGAGTTTTAAATAAATCAAAAATACTTAAAGAAAGAGACACAAGACTGAGATCATCTCAAATATTTATTGGTCATAAATATTATACGTACTTTGGTAAGTGACATGTAAGAATGTCATAAAAGGTGTTCAAAGTTTCCACCATTACTAGTGATGCAAGCGTTACAACGTCGGACCATGGACTGGCGGACTCGCTCAAACACACCTGGATTTTCTTTAATATCTGCAGCAGCGCAGGCGATTCTCGCAACCAGATCCATGTCTGTATCAATCGGTGTTGCGTAAACAGCACCTTTCAATGCACCCCACAGAAAGAAATCGATGCTGCTTAAATCAGGAGAGCGTGGTGGCCAGATAACCGGTCCACCACGCCCAATCCATCGATGACCAAACGCCTGATTCAAATGCTGACGAACACATCTTCCATAATGCGGAGGTGCCCCATCATGTTGAAACCACATATCACGTGGTACTGGGTCAAGTAACCTTGGTAGCATCTCTTGCAAAAAAATAAGGTAATCTCTAGATGTCAGAGGCGCTGGCAACAAATAAGGCCCAACTAAGAAGTCGCCAACAATACCAGCCCAAACATTCACTGAAAAACGATGTTGGGCAGCATGTGGTCTCATTCCTTGGGGATTCTCATCAGACCATAAATGCGTATTGTGATGGTTGAATACACCATCTCGAGTGAAATATGCCTCATCCGTAAATAAAACTTTGGATGGGAAATGAGGATCTAGACGACATTGGTCGAGATACCAACTTGCAAAACTTTTACGTGCAGGATAATCTGTAGGAAGCAATGATGGTACTCTTTGCAGATGGTACGGGTGTAATCCTTCAAGTCGCAAAACACGATGAACTGTACTTCGAGATCCTCGTATGGCAGCAGCGATGTTTCGTACGCTGGTACTTGGATTGCTACCAACGATATCCAACACATTTTGTTCCATACTTGGAGTTCGAGACAGTCGTGGCCGTCCCACATTACTCCTATCACCTCGAAGTGAACCATAATTACTTAAATTGTAATGTAAATAAGCAAATATTCGGCGGTCCGGTGCAACTCTCTGTGGAAACCTTTCGCAATATAATCTTTGTGCAGCCCTTGCATTTCCCTCGGCCAAGCCATATATGAAGTGCATATCCGCCAGTTCATTATTGGTGAAACGTTGCATACTCTTCAGCGGGTGGTGACAATTCCAATCAGCGTAATTTCTGCAAGGCTACTGTGGAAAGAAAAGCAAAGTCTAAAGATTAAACGCATTATAAATTTCCTGTCCTACAAATTCTGGAATACAATTTCCGGTGTGGATACTTATTTCTTAAAGTATTTATTCTCGCCTTCCTATGATAACTCCGCCTACTGTACATTTTTAAAATCTTCTATGTTCCGACATTTTAAAATTCTATACTTAATTGTATATTAATACAATCGGTGTGTTAAATACGTCGAGTAGAAGCAGCATTTTCATTTTTTATATTCTTTTTGTTTAACTATTAGCATATAAAATACACTTGTTGAAAATTCGACATTCAAAAGCCACGCCCACATATGTGGAAAAATCGACAAATAAAACTGACTCTTAAAGGGTTAAAATGACGTTTGGGAACATGGGTTCCTATGTAATTCTGAATCGTTATGATGTGCCCTACCTCCCCTTAAAGTTTGTCCCATTACTTATGGGACACCCTGTATATATATATATATTAAAATCAAAGCGAGAAAATTGTAAATAACGCTCCCATAGGATTAATATTAGCATTCTTGTTCCTTCTTGTGAATATTGAAATAACCCCTTAAAATGATTTTATGAAATCATTTCTACAAATTACTTTTGTATTTTCTTTGATGATTTATTTTAATGCTTATATCCATGCTGAAAGAACCTTTTTCTTTAAGGTACTTGATGCTGATGAACCCTGTTTATGGTAGAAACTACAACAAATCAATTGGCGGAAAATCATAATGCTATAAAGTCGGCAAAGCTATAGGAATTTGTGTACTAGAGTACACAACACACTGTGTAAAAAAATAAAAAAAATGTTTACATAAATATTATAACTATGTATTATGATATAGTGTATTAATGTAATTTAATCATTGTAATAAATATCTTTTTTATATTTTAATTGTTTGTTTTAAATATTTCTGAATCATAATGATATTAATTTATTTTGTAAATGTTCTAAAACATTTATATTTTGAATTTTTGTGATTCTCAAACCATCTCCTTATAAATGCAAAGCTCTGATACAATTTTAAACTTATTTTTAAGTATGTGTGGATAAATTTCGTCTTGATTATTTAGAAATTTGGAATGAAAATATATTTTTCATTTTTTATTAATTAGTTTTCGCGTTATAAGCAATTTTGTCCACAACAACTGTTTTTTTACTTTTCTTGATCTGTGTGGAGAATTAAAGTTTGTTATTAAGATTATAAGCTATAAACTATATATCGATTCTTTTAAGAATAATATAATACCACATTTCCATAAAATAAAATAAATAAATAAATAAATAAAAAATACAAAAGTGGTGATTTGCTAGACAGTGATATTCTTAAACATTTAACTGAATGTAAGAAAATTTAGAATTGTATGTTAAGAAATTAAAGAAAAAACAATTTCCAAGTAATTAACAAGGATATTAAAATATGTATATTTATGTACATAAATTTGACCACTTTTATTAATTTTACTTTATTTTTTGAAATTGCATGTGTTTGTATTCTCTTCACGTCCTTCTGATCCTTTAGCTTTTATAATTATAACTTTCAAACAACAAAAGAAGTGTGAAATAATTTTTCAGCAATTAGTATTCTTGAATTATTTCTTAATATTTAATAAAATTTAGTAATTTTTTACTATTTAATAAAAATAACATAAGATCTATTAATTATTTAAAGTTTTAATAGTTTATAGAAATGAAAGGAAGAAAATTAATATTAGCATTTTATTTTATCAGGGATCATCTCACATTACCAAATACTTTTTTGTTTTTTTAATTCTCTAAGTGCATACTACTTTTATAGCATCTTTATACCTCTATTTTAAAATAATAATTTTCGCTATACATTTAAACCTGAAAGGTGACAGTAATAACTGTTTTAAAATAGAGGTATAAAAAATAAATGTCTAAAAAGATGTTGTAGTTGACAGCTATGTAAGTGTGATTGCGCAATTCATTGTTTTTAGTTATATATTACCATATTTTTTTCAACAACTATACATAATGACAAAAAAAAAAACTTCTTTAACAAATACAGAAAATTTAATATTTATAAAAAATAAAAAATAAAAATGTATTTTTTTGTTTTTGTAGCAGTATACATATCTTTGCACACTTTGATGGCCAACAAATGGTCTTATTAAAATTTTTATCAAAATATTTAAATGTATCCTCACATCTACTTATAATAAAATGCGTTCTGGAGAGGTGTGTGGAACGGTTCCAGGATTCGCCACTCCTATCTGTGAATGGACCCTAGCAATATGCCACGTTAGGCTTAATGGAAAACAAATGCAGACATATGACAGCTAAAAGATAATTTCTTTTACTTAAAATAACGTTTAAACAGCATATTTTTCTATAAAACATGTATATCATATCCAATTATAATGTATTAGGCTCCAAATGAAAAATAAGTAATTGTAAACATCAGATTACGATATAAACAAACGAACTCTGTTGCCATTCAGATTTTCCAAATCTTGAAACAAATGAATGACTCTTTGAACGCTTCATTAAAAAAAAAAAAAAAAAAAAAAAGAATACACGTCAATTATCTAATTCTGTTCTTAAAATATTTATAAAATCATATTAAACTCTTTAAATAATTTGATTTTGTTTAAAACTGTCAAAAACTCTTTTTGCAATCATCTATTGGCAAATAATATAAAGAATCGAACTTTGTAATAAACACGAGTTAATGTTCGGCATATCAAAAAGTTAATGTGATATTTTCAGAAATTACATTTCACTTTGCTAATAATTAATTGAGATCTAAATCAGAAGCATGCATTTTTAAGAACTTTTCACTGTTTCTTAAAATGCAGAATTCTGATTGGTTAGTCACGTTTCGCTATCAGCGAAAGTAGCCTGGATCGCGGTATTCTTCTCACAAAAAATGTAGTGAATCAATCACGTTTGAGAATCGTTCAATCAAAATTATTTGTACTTGAGAACGCACGTGTGTTTATCGATCTTTTTGAACACGCGGTAGGTTTATATCATATATTTTCAAGTAAATCGTTGTTTCTGTAATTTAACGATAATTTTAGCAATGCCTGATGAAAATAACGAAACTCCGATTGAACGTAGACGGCGATTATTTCGCGAAAGAAAATCGAGATGGCAATACTCGAAAAATACTCGAATTTTATCGAAAAATCGTGTAATATACTCAAATTTTGCAGAAAAATCGTCCGAAAATACGCGAATTTTGAAGAAAGCTCCGGGAAAATATCAAAATTTTGTAGAAAAATCGGGGAAAATACGCACATTTTGTCAAAAAATAGCGGAAAATAGGCGAATCTTAACGAAAGATCGTGAGAAATACGAGAATTTTGACGAAAGATCAAGGAAAATACGCGAATTCTGTCAAAAAATCGCGGAAAATACGAGAATTTTGTCGAAAAATCGGGGAAAATACGCGAAATTTGTCGAAAAATCGCGGAAAATACGCAAATTTTGTCGAAAAATCGCGGAAAATATGCGAATTTTCTCGAAAAATCAAGGGAAATAAACAAATTTTCTCGAAAAATCAAGGGAAATAAACGAATTTTCTCGAAAGATAGTCGAAAATATGCGAATTTTCTTGAAAAACTTGCTATTTTCAAAATAAAACTGTTATTTTTTAAAAAAGTTTTGTTTATATTAACTGCGTATAGATAGCGCCAAATCCAAATTTAAAAAACAAAACACAAAGCTTCTTAATTCATGCCTAAAAGTATCATATGCCCATGATTAAAGCCACTGCCGAATCAACTTTTAATAAAAATGATGTATTTTAAATTTAAAATACTTCAATATTTAATTTTAATGCTTTGTGAAATCTTCAGAAATTGAGTTTCATTTTGCTAATTATTATTATCGTTATTGTAATAAATACTGCTCTTTGTTTTGAAATTAAAATTTGTTCAAAAACTAAATATCAAGTTACAAAAAAAATTAAAAAAAAACTTTATCATTTGTATTTGTAGAAATCTATTGTTATTTTTAAAATGTGCTTTTCTACAATACAAACTCTTCAATACTAACATCTTCATTCTGTTTGTATTATTATGAAAATAAAATGAAAATGAAAATTCCGTCATTTTTGACGGGGTTGTTATACTAGTATCTAATATTTTCCGCCAAAATAAATTTTTATAATAAGTAAGACTTCATGCTTACCATGTATATTCGGTGATTCTAATTACAGAATAACACATAAGAATATCCCATGTTTGACAGGATAATATAAAACAAAAAATGACTGTAAAGAGAAACTTATTTGTTTTAAAATATAGAATGGGTATGACAAGAGTTTAAAATGACTATGTTTTAGAAATAATGCTTGGTAAGTGTTGTTCATTATAATCGATGCAAATATCTAGACAATATCTGAAATATATCATCACCTAACATATTATGTCTTGTGGAAGCTGCTACCTCTGCTTGAGACAATCTTGAGACAAGACCTACACTCATTGTCACCTCAAGAGTGTAATTCAGGTAGAGTAGCAATTCTCCCACAAGACGGTGCGTTCGTGATGATAGATTCCAGACATCGTCTTGAATTGTGCATTGCTCGCAATGGAAGTCACTTTCCAGAAGTCATTTCTGAAAAATAGTCATTTTAAATTCTCGTCATATCTATTCTATATTTTTACAAATAAGTTTCTCATTAGAGTCGTTTTTGTTTTTTTTAACCTGTCAAATGTGGGAGGGTTTTTTTTTTTGGATCATCCTGTATTTTTACGGTATATATACCGTATACTTCATTTACGGTACACATACTGATTACAAATGTTTTTACGGTACATATACCGCACATTTAATTTACGGTATATATGTTGTATAAATATTTTTTACGGTACATATGTAGTACATTTAATTTACGGTATCTGTGCTGTAAAAATATTTTCTACGGTTCATATACCATATATTTAATTTACGGTATAGTATATTTTTTAAGGTACATGTACTTTAAATACTTTACGGTACATATACTTAAAATTTTTTACGGTACATATACCACAAAATATTTAAATTTATGTTCAGTTAAATTACGGTACATGTACTTTAAGTTTTTTACGGTATATATATACCGTGCAGTTAAATTACGGTAAAAGGAAGTGTCACAAAGTTGACGGTATAACCACCGTGATTTGTGACCAAATTTTTTTACAGTGTGGGACATCTTTAATTTTCCTAATTAACTTTTTTTTTGTCAACATTTACTTTTTTTGAAAAGTTACAGTGTAAATTTTCCCATTTTTCTTATTTTTGACATCTTTGTCTGCTTTTAAAATGTGATGATGAGCATTACGATGAACATAAAATTTAATAGCTACATCATTTACGGCATTATGGAGTAGCTTATCGTTTTTCAATCACTGCAAACATTCCAGTACAGATTTGATCTTTTTATTATTCATTTCCTTCTTCAAGGTATTGTTTCTTATTTCTATTACTTCACATTCGGGTCTCATTGCTTCTGACAACTACGATATGCCATTATATTCATTCTAGTATAATTTTACTGGTGTTGATTTACTAAATTGCATCAGAAGTTATCTATGAATCCACCTACTTGAAATGTAGCAATTAATTTGGGACAAAATTTTCAACCTAAATGTAGAAACTAATTTGAGATAGAGGGAGTAAAAATTTTAAACTGGTTTTTGTAGTGCCACATAAATATTGTCTCAGGACTGAGGATGTTAAGTGAGGAGGTTGTGAGGTTTTCTGATGAGGCGCCATTATTAGTTGTGGGTTTCATTGGTTAAATATAAAGGGGGAGGGGAATAGGGGTAAACACCCCTTAATGTAGGTGAAAGGGTTTTTTACTCAGAATTTACCAATAAGATTCAAATTTTGGATATAGGTTTATTCTCATGAGGCGCATCCCTGATTTGTTATAAGGATTCGTTTGCTAAGTGTAAAGGGGGATATGTGGGCTTATATTAAGTAAATGGATTTGTCATGCAGAATTAGCCAATTTGCTTAAATTTTTTGATATTAGTTAATACTGACAAAACGCTTCTCTGATTAGTTTTTGGATTCTTTTGTTACATATAAAAAAGGGAACAAGTGATGGTCCCCTTAAATTAGATAAATTAGTTTTTATGCAGAATTACCCGATTTTCATTAAATTTTGGATATAGTGTTTTCTGAAAGGGCAAATCCCTGAATAGTTTTGGGGGTGTAATGGTTAAGTATAAAGGGTAAGACACTGCGCACTGCGAGGTAAGACACTATATTCTAAACAAAACTGTAGTTAAACTAAACTGCGTTAAGTAATCTAGCCGTACATATATTAATCCACGTGGTGGCGTTAATTTAAGCATTAATTTTTAAAGCATTAATTTAAGATTTTTGCAATTTTACTTTTCGAAAATAATGGTATTTGACGCGGCATATTTTTTAATAAATTTATATCATGTGTTGTAAACTATCTTAAAATTTCAAGCAGATCCAGCAAAAATGTAAGAATTTTACAAAAATTACTTTTCGACTATAGTAGTATTTGGCGCGGCATTCTTTTTTTTATACAAAATCATATCATTTGTTATGACGAACGCACGGCTTAATTAAAAAAAAAATTAGTCGAGGCGGTGGCGCTTTAAAAGAATGAATTAAAATATTTTGTAAAAATTACTGTTCGTAAATTGTGGTATCAGAGCTGACAATTTTTTATATATTTTTTTTATGAACTATCATAAAGCTTCAAACACATCAAACCAGAATTTATGATTTTTGCAAAAATTTCTATCCGAAAATATTCGTATTTCATGTCGCATTTTTTAAATAAATTTTTATCCTATGTTATAAGTTGTCTTTCTCTTTCAAACAGATCGCCATCTTAGATTCTCTAATTTTAACAAATTTGCGTGTCGAGTGTGTGACACATATACACAAGAAATAAATGTTTTACAGAAATTACTAGTCGAAAATAGTGGTATTTGACGCGGCATCTTTCTTATAAATTACTGTTACATGTTATGAACCATCCTAAATTTCTAAACAAATCGAGCAAGAATTAAAGGTTTTTACTAAAATTAGTATTCGAAAATAGTGGCATTTCACGCTGTATCATGTTTCTTAAATATTTATCAAGTGTCACCTTTATTTGCTTAATTCGCTCCTCTAATAATGTCGCCTTCTAACAATGTCAGAAACTGCCAGAATTAAAACGATTTTTTCAAACAAATGTTGAGATTAATTAATAAAAAAATTATACTTAAGGCAATTAATCAAGGCATTATAATGAAATTTACATACACGAAATCAGCAAAAAATTTGACGCAATGCAGTATGAAAATTTAATCTATAAATTTTATATTCTAAAATTTGACCGCAACTTTAAAAAATCCTAGTATAAAAAATCACGCGACTTGCTTAAATTATCCAGGTTATAAAAAATTTCATGTGCCGCCACTGGAAAAACTGTCTCTCGTCTGCTCTCATCTGCGGCCACATGCTGTTATCTCTGGTCTAAATTACCTGAATAATTTTGCATACAGGTTTTGGCTGTTACTTCTATCTTTGCTAATTATAAGAATATTAAGATTCTGTGTGTCAGGTGCATCATGAGATCCTTTAGGCTTGTGTCACAAAAAATATGAGCCTTTTACGAGCAGGATATTTTGCTAACAATTACACACACATACAGATATACATACATAAAGACTGAGTGATTTGTTCTTCTATTAGTATAGAAAATTTATACATTAATGCGCGTATTGTGCACATGAAAAAAATTTCGTCATTTCACAGAATGAATATATTTTTATGAGCGTACGTAACTATGTAAATAATTAGCACCTATATTCGTCATTCAGTCCGTCCGTCCATCACTCCACATATAACAGAGCAAAAACTACCCAACCAACTCATTTGAAATTTAAAATATGTAATTGTTGCATGATTTTATCGCAGCATTTCAAACTTTATGAAAATCGGATGCCCAGTTTAATTACTGCGAACAATGAAAGTATTCCGTTACATTACAGCTAATAGAATTTTTTTCAAGTACATTTTAAATGTGTTACGCTGTTTCGAAAATTTAAAAAAAAAGTAATGCATCTATGAAGTATGTACTAAAATATACATTCCGCACAATCAGTTGTGTAAAGGATATTTGTTATTAATTTCAGTGACACACAAAAGTATTCCATTACATAATGGTATAAAAGGAAACATTGTTTGGGGCATGCTTTGATAATATTACACTATTTCACATTTTATGAAATTGATATACGTTGCTGAGATTTACTACAAGTTACTTCCTGTGTAATAAAAAGCAGATAGTATTTACAGAGATTCACAAAAGATTTGGGATACTCTATTGTATCCCAAAGTACTGTATAACATTATACCAAGATCTGAATATTTTTTTAAAAGTCCTTATATTATGAATGCACGTCATTTGCTACCTCAACGTATAGTTTTCAACTTGTTTATTTTTGTTTAGTTTCCAAATCAATTTTCATTTATCCTACAGTTTTTATGGGTAAACTATTCAGAAAATAGCTTTATAATTGCCTATATATGTCATACAAATCTTTTTGATTAGAGAGAGATAAAATCTGCAATTTTAGAAAATTCAAAAGTTCATAAAAACCTCGCTTGTTTTTTAAGTAATAAAGAGAGACTATCAGAATTTAAAAAAAAAATCTAAATATTTTTTTTTATCAGTTCATATAATTGTTGTGAATTTATATGTTGATTAAAAAACATCAATTATAAAAATTGTGTAATATGAATGAAAATGTCAGTTCTTAAAAAATTATGTATCACGAAGAGAAAGAAGCAAAAATCTATCTATGTGTGATTATTACTTTCAAACGTGATAGTAACATGAAGTGTAAGAAAATAAAAGTTTGCATGGAAACTACCCTCCAATTTACAGGGTGTTCAGCAAATAAGGCCCTGATTTCAAAATTAAATTTCTCAAAAACAAAGATTGGTGGAATTATACGGTAAACAATTTGCTTATTAGGTAAGCTGTAAAAATCTTACATAGAAGTTTCAACCGGTAAATATTTTTTTTAAAAATTATGTTCTGATAGCAGAGAATGTACGATTTCACAATTTTATTGTTTTAGATTGCTTGCAAAGAACGAGGTTTTTGGTTTTCAATGCCATAGTTTAACGATTTTTTAAATTAAATTTTTGAAATTTCAAAATCCCAAAGTTTAGTTAAAAAATCGTTAAAATATGCCACGGTACGCCAATAAAATCATTCTTTACAAGCAATCTAAAAGAGGAAAAATGTTAAGTCAAGTATTTTTATAAATTAGAACACAAAGTTTTCAAAATATTCACCGATCGAAACTTCTATATAATATTTTCACAGCTTACCTAATGAATAAATTATTTACTGCATAATTCTATCAATCTTTGTTTTTGAGAAAATTAATTTTGAAATGAGGGTCTTATTTGCTGGACACCCTGTATATATGTATTACGTTCATAATAAAAAGTATCTTTTACTTTAAAAAGTACATTTTACTTTCGTTTACATTTTAACCCTTTGATGTCTGGTGGGTGAATTTCTTCCCACTTAATTTTATTTTCCAATTGTCAGAATAGCCCGTTGATATTTCATCAAGTTCATTTGAAAATAAATTAAGGAATTTTATTGTGTATATAATAAACCGAATTTATTGTTTGAAAAATAATGGTGCCAATGTGATATTTGGGTATTTTGAAGAAATTACCCAATTCGGTTATCTAAACGCATAGATGTTTGTCCCTGTAGTTCAAATAAGGATCAATAATACATATTAATAGTGTTTAGTGTTATTATTAATAATAGCTTCGTAATACTGATTACTCTCAATAATGATAGCTATATGTGAGGTTTCACCACTATCAATTTATTTGTAAATACAGCACTATGAAATAATTTCATAGCTGTCAAATCTTCCACTTTTTTATACCACAATACGTTTAATATGGATTTCCGCCTTATTTAATCTGAAGATTATGGATGTTTAAAAAGGTAAAATTTACTCTTAAATTTTAGAGGTACAAAAAAGCTTAAAGGTTCGCAGCTATGTTGATTTTAATCATCGCCTTATTAACCCTCTAAAGCCAAATATAGCATACATGCTACCAAAAATTTTTCGAATCTAGTGGATTTTTTTTATTCAGATGCTGTAATTCACAGCAGAAATTTCTAATAACATTATTTGCTTTACATAATAAAAGACATTTCGTATTTAAATAAAGGAAATTTCTTGTTGAAATTTCTTGATATGATTTCCGGGTCCATGAACTGTGGAATTTCTTGAACATACTCTTCCTTGAGAGTGAGAGGATTACTCAGAGGCTATTTCCATGCGAACTTGTGATGTCTGTCACATTGTACGGTTTTTGGCTACCAGTATTTTATAATGGAAAATGTGACATATTTTATCGGAGATATCTCATAAATTGAATAAGGCGAAGGAAACTTAAAATAACAATGACCAGCAAGCATAGCAATTTTCAGGATTTGTGGGATGGACATAGCAAGTTCTCATGGAAAAAGTCCGGAGAATTTCACTTCAATTATCTGCTTTCTATTTTACAAGTAGGAACTTGTAGTAAACTTCAGCAATGTATATCAATTTATAAAAAAATGAAATATTTTAATATATTTAAAACGCACCCCAAACAATGTTTCCCACTATATCATTATATAATAGAACATGCTTGTTTGGCCCTGTACATTTAAAACAAAGGTTCTATGCATTACAGATTGTACATAATATATAATTTAGTACCATAATTTCCGGCGTAAAATCCGCAGATCGAACAATTATTTTTCTTTTCTATGAAGTGTAACTTTTTATATCGATGTAAGTGTTGGGCTTAAATAAAATTTCTAGGTCAAGAAAAAATTGTTTCATCCACGGATTATGCGCCGGAAAATTTGGTATATACTTCAGAGATGCATATAAATTTGTTATGTTTGAAAGCGCGTAACATTCTTAAAATGCACTTGAAACTTTCCATTAGCCATAATGAAACGATATACTTTTGATTTCTCATGTCAATAAACTATACACCCGATTTTCAAAATATTTGAAAATACTCGGACTTCGGCAAAAATATCCAACAATTATATGTTTTAAATTTCAATAGATTCGGTTTGGTAGCTTTTGTTCTGTGATATGCGAACAGATAAATGGACGGACAGACGGACGAAAGGACTGAATGACGACTATAAGTGCTTCGTATTTACATAATTACGAACGCACCTAAAAATGATTTAGTGGTCGTTTGTATTTTTTTAAATGTGCATAAAATTTAATTATTTCAAACTATGAGGCTGCAATTATAAAATCAACGTGATAAACTTTAAGTTTAATATACGAAAATTGTCATAACAAAAGCGCCAAGCAAATCTAAAACTTATGCTCGAATATTAGACTAACTTTTAACGCAATTATTCAATTAGTATATGTTACATTTGAATATTTGTTTTTGAGTATTTACAAAATTTTATGTACTTCAGGAATTTTTTTCTACTTATTTCTTACATTATTAATATAAACTATTGTAAGCCACGCAGTGTTGCAATCAATAATTAAGAGTATAAGTAAGTTAAACGATCAGTGAATATAAATACGAAATTTTCCCCTAACACTATAATGCTGAAACACAAATTACCAAAAAAAATTGTACTTTGATAAAATGCACACTATGCTTTAAGAAATAGTATGGTTTGAATAAAAATATTAACCCGTTAGTGCCTAGCGTCCCTTTTTAGGGACGCTTATAAAAAAGGCAATAAAGCACATTTCACACCAGTACTCTCTTAAAACGAAAGAGTGGATTTGGCTGCTCAAGAAAGAGTTCTAATTTACTAGATCGTGAATGAGCTGATTTTTAAGTGGTCCACTCTTCTTGACTTGCTTTCTTCTATTTCTAATGCACTCATTGAGATCGGAAACTAAGCAAGTGAACTGGAGAAGAAAACAGATCATTCCCGCGTTATTTTCATCCACCGCTGGCGCTGCTGTCTACCTGACCTTGCAAAATACAAGATGGAGGATTTCCGAATGCACTGCACGCTGATTTTCGATGCATCTTAAAAGTTCGTGGTTTTCTCTAGATTATTTGCTAAAGAAGCCGATATTTTACGAAGTAAGTACTATGAAAGTATTTTATTTATATTATACTATCTTTTTAATAGATTTCTCTTCTCTTTTTTTAATAAACAATTAATGTTAATACTCATACGTACCGTACATAACAACCTTGAAATAAAATGGTGTATCAAGCGAAGTAAAAATCGTCTTATAATGTAAATACTTAGTTCATTTAACAGTCTTATAGTATAAAAGTTTTGAAGGAATTAAGTTATACAATTATTACATCTGTATTTATAGAAATTTATTTATAGATGTTCAGGCTGGTTAGAAGTGCTTATTTTTTAATATACTCCTATTTCTCAATTTTGCTAATATTGTTAAGGGATCGAAAACCCTATATAAACACGAAAAACAAAGTCCTCTTGTATTTTGATCTACATGTTGCTGCATATAAGGAAAAAAAATAGTGTGTATATAAACACATTTCTAAGACTCTTGCATTCTTAACGTTTGAACATGTGTGTACTTTGTTACTGTTTTGTTTGGCAATGCTTTACATTGCTATTGAGCAAAATTATTGCATGCATGGTCTGTATTATTATAGTTTGTTTAATATTTAAAAGTATTTAGCTACATTGTTACATAAAAATTGCTTTAAAAGTAATATTGTTTTCTTGCACTTGCTTTCAGGTAGGTTTAAATGAGGATTTATTAACAAAACGTAGACAAATATATTTTTTTCTTTCTATACTGGTAAGTACAAGTATCATTTCTTAAATATTATGTTCCTGATTTCTTTAACAATGAATTATATGGCAGGTGAATGTGAAACGGTGGGAGAATTTCAAATTTTGGAATGAAATGATTTTATAAACTTTTAATGACTTTAATAATAGTATTTTCACAAAACATATATTCGTAATAAATGTAAGACTATTTAGATGTTATAAAATGTTACTGAAAAAAAAGAAAAGTTTGGTAAATCTAAAATAACTATTGAAGCAAATCCCTTTCCTTTCAGAAATGTTTTGTGATATCATTGCCTTCCCCTAAATTGGTAATGTTATGATGCACCGCCCCTTAGCAATATCATGATCTCTTTTGATAATTTGCACAGCACATAAATGTAGGAAGTATTTAAGTTGATGTGTGATCACGAGGCACTGAATTTAGTTTTAAGCTTTCTTTACATTCTAAATTTATCTTAAGTGAGGCACTGTAATCCCAGCCCAAATGCTTTAATAACATGAAAAAAAAAAAATCTAATTGTGCTTTTTAGCTTATCATAGGTGGCCCTTTAAACCAGCATTTTGTACTTTTTAAGAGTAACTTTAAAAACTATTTGAAAGAAAAAATTGAAGTTTTGGATTTACATAAGGCAGGACATAATAAATATAAATTAATCAATAATACATTTATGTTTTGATATTAGTATTAGTTACTATAACCACACACAAAATTTTCACAATTATAATTTCAGGAGATAATTATAGCAATATGAAAATATAAATTAACATCAGAAGCTCAAAGTTTTAAGTGTTTGAATCAAAAACTTATTATCCAAATGACATTTCCTTTTTAGGCATAGTTTGAACCAAGATTATATCTTGTGAAAATTGGGTGTTGCCAGTAAAAGACTTACTTCTATTAATCGTACTTATATTGTTATATGGTAGAATAGGAATAAAAACATTAAGGGATCATTTTCCATGAATTCAACAAAAGATTTTGCACCATTCAGAGTTTTAATTTTTACTGTAGACATAGTATCCTCAAATCTGACATTTTAAAATCATTTTCACCAGACAGCCATCTTCGATTTCTATACCAATTTATATATGTCCATAAAATTTTACATGTATATGTTTTATTTTCACATTTTTATTTTATATTTATCTTGCACATTGTTTAACATATTGCTCAATTTTTGCTTTATGAATTATTTAACTTTTTACTCAATTTTTATCTTGTGTGTCATTAAGAACTTTTTGGGTTTTTTTTTTTCTTTTTTTTTTGCATTATATATATATATATATATATATATATATATATTGTTCATTAGTTTTTTCCTCTTTTTTGCATTTTCCTTACTCTGATCCTTGAATATTGCAAAAATTTTTAATTTCATATTTGAAGGTTTAACTAATATCTATAAGATTTTTAAAAAATCTGTGGTGCAACACGCTTTGTTGTATTCATGTAGAGTGATCTTTGTATTGAATTTATTTGAAAATCAAGTTTCAGTTTAGTGACATTCAATTTATAGAACATTAATTTAATATTGTATTAAATTGATTGAAATATATTTTGATTTAGATTATGATAGGAATATTGCATTATGAATCTATTGAGTAGTATGTATTTTATAACATGAATAATATCCCTTTTTATGGAAATAGGGTAGCTATGAAATTATAGAAAGGGAGTGAGGAACTCATGCAAATAAATTAAGTTGAAAGTATTAAAATCTGGCTTCATCTGCAAACTGCCATAATATTGAAAAACATTTTCTCCATTTTACATAAAAATTAGCTTAACAATAGATGTGTTTCAGAAAAAAGGAATTTGAAAGAAAGAATATTAATGAGGACATTTTAAAACTTCTTTTTTTAGTCTAATTGCAGAATTGGAGGGAAAAAAAACTGTTTTTTTTTTTTTTTTCATAAAAAGCTAAAAAAGATTTTTTTTTTTTGGTTTAAACCGGTTTTTTTTTTTTTTTTTTTTTTTTTTTTTTTTTTAACATCCTTTCTTATTACATATACATGCATATATATTGATAAAAATAGACATTGGATTATAAACTGTAACTTCATTTTAAAATGATTTAAATTAAATATTTACAATGAATTTATGTAAAAAATAAAAGAAATTAAAATTTAATTTAAACAGCATTAGCAAACTGTCTTATGTTCTAAGAATAAAGTGCTGTATACAGTGAAGCATTGATACTCTGAAAATCTTTAACTAATCTTTTAATTACTAATAATAAGCATTTGAAAGTAGTCTGATAAATAAAATATTCTTCTCCATAGCTATCCAAATAATAAATTTCAAATACTTCTTGACATTTTGTTTCTTGAATGACAATTTTAAGTCAACATTTTTGGTCATAGATTCAGCAGATAACTAACAGGGGGGGGGGGGGGAATCACTATTATTAAAATGCTATAAGTAGCATCCAATCTTTGAAAACTCTCTTATTCGATTTCATATTTTGATTTTAATGCTTAAGATAACCTCCCCAATTAAGATTGGGGATTTCTTTTACAGCTTGAAATCTTATAAATTGTATTATGTTATTGCGTTAAATAATCTGCAGTTTTCAAAAAATTAATATATTTTCTATTAAATATTGAATATTTTTAATCTATTTTATATTAGATCAATTCACATGTTCGAAGCTTTTTCTAAAGAGAGATAAATATATTCACCATTGCAGACTGATTTTAATCTTATACCCAAAAAATGATCTGAACCAATGCTTACATCCAATGCTTATTGCTGATATAAAGTGTTAAAAATAGAAGTTATTTATTTTCAATAATCTGACATACATAAATTATTAAGAAAAAGAGAAAATGTCATTAGATTTCTTCTGAATTTTTTTTTTTTTTTTTTTTTTTTTTTTTTAAGAAAAAAAACAGTTGGTTTAAACTAAACCGTTGTTTAAACCAAAAGGAGTAAACAGTTGTTTAAACCATAGTTAAAACCAATTGGTTTAAACCGTGTCAACCCTGGTCTAATTGTTGTAGGTTCTATCTTGTATTATATTAAATATGCAAATATATAGAAAAACAACTAAAAATCCACAAAAACCTGTATTGGTTGGGTATTTGCCAGCGCTGATACATTTTGAAAGTAGCAACATAGGTGAATTTTCAACAATATTTTATAATGTTCTTTAAGAACTTTCATTTTAAATTTGTTTTTAAAATGATGATTTATTTTAAAATTGTATCAGAAGTAACACCATGATTTAAACAAGCGGATAAGTGTAATCGCACAGGATTTATTTATTCTATTTCTATTTTATTCATGTTTGGCTGAATTTTCAGTAGTGTAATATTTATAAAGCTAAAATTTTTAGTGTATGGTTCATTTTTTGTTCAGACTATGGATGGGAAATTTTATAAAACATTTAATCTGAAAGCTGCAAAATATTTTAATATGTTCATAATCATTCCTTAACATTATATTTATTGCTATTTAACTTAATTTCAATATTTTCTTTTAACACAGGAAGATGGTGATTTCATGGAGGAGTAAAATTCTACTGTGAGGAGTCACATTCAACAATCTTATTTAATCTCAAGGATCCTCAACAAAGTGTCTATTTTGCCTAAGATTTTAAAAGTTGGACAAACCAGTGGACAGATTACAATATGCTCTTTATGTATTTAATGTTTAATGCAAATATACTGTTATATTTATAAAGGTCCTGTTAAAGATGTTATTGAAACTTGTTTATCTGATGTTGGAAAGAATTGTTATCAATTAATGTTAGGTTTATTTTGTTCTTGCTAAATAAAATGTTTTTTTTGTTAAATAAAATTAGTTTTTTTTTTCTTTCTTGCAACATTCTAAATTGCACATTTGGCTCTAACTTTTGACACAAAATGCTGCAGTCTTATGCTTTTATATTTATTTAAAAGTTAGTTGATTTAAGAAACATTGAATAAAATCAAAAATTAAAAGATTAATTAAGAAGAAATAAGTTATTCTTGAATATAAATTCAAGTTTTAACAAATGTTTTAAATGATATAAAGAATGGTCACTAAATCTATGGCACATGGTCAATAAATCCATTTCTCAGTTATTTCTGCATTTAACTTTTGTACTACAATATTTAGTGGAAGGTTTTTCATACAATAAAATAATTGTCCATAATCAAAATTTTAGCTATACAAGTTTTTTAATAGCATTCCTCCACATTTCTCAATTGCAACGTGCTTATATAAATGCTATGGGTAACAATTATTTTATCTAAGATTTCAAAGCCATTTCAGATTTTAAACTAAACAATTAAAATATTTTTTTAAAATTTAGTCAGTTTAAGAAATATAAGATTTTGATTGAGATTTAAATCTAGGAATAATTACAAGGTATCATGGATTGATGTTTATCCATTTAAAATATTTTAAATTTCATTTATTTAACACTAGAACGGCGGTAGGGGTCATTTTGACACCTGAGCACTTTCGTCCTTGGATCACTTTTGTTTGGTTGGAAGAAATCGTTTGAAATTTTTTGACTTTTCCTAAATAGATAACATATATTTCTTTTAAAAAAATCAGCATTCTAGATTTGTTAGTTTTTGAAATATTTGCATGTATTCCTAGAACGGCGGACGGGGGTCATTTTGACCCCTTTGGTAAAATAGTCTTTGTACGCGAAGCATTGTGAAACCATGAGAAAAATTCAGTGATAAGCTTTTTTTCGGATGCATTTATACTTTCTCCCAGAGAAATACAAACCAGGGAGCTCACACTATATTGTTATTTCTAAGATAGTTGTTTTCCTTTGTTAGCTTTTTTCCATTATTTTGAAGAAAACATTAAAAAAAACAGGTGCAGGGTTTTTCATACTTACATTTCTTTTCACAAATAGACATATGTATTTTCGCATTTGTTACTTTTGTTAGTTCAGATTACTCGCAGCAGGTGGTAACCGTAGGGGAGGGATTTTATGATTTGAGTACGAATTCCATTGTTCATAAGGCAGGCAGTTGAACGTATATCTTCCCGCTTTCATCGACAAAAGGGTGTCAATATTTTGGCCATAATCCCTTTCTTTGCACCTATCTGTTTTCGTTCTCGCAATAAAAGAAACATAGATGACGCCGGTGAAATGAATCCAGGTCCCTGTGTGGAACGCGCGAATGCCAGTGACAGTTTGGCGGGAAAATTCTGCCGTCACATTCATTATCGCCTTACCTTTATTCTGTGAATGATATGCTGAAACACAAACTCTGTCGTTTGCTGATATTCTGACTTTTTTCCATCTTATTTTCAAATTTTACAAAATATGTCTTATAACCGAAAAAGAGGTCTTACTAATGAAGAAATTAAAAAATTGTTGCAGGAGCTCTCTGAAAATGAGTCTGACGGAGGTGAAAATGATAATTTTTCTGTAGAATCTGAAGATGAATTTCAGACACAAACTATTAGTGAATCCGAGGACAGTGATGTGAACGAAGAACAGCTAAGCAGAAATAAACGAAAAAAAGCGGATCAGGGTATTATCAAAACTGTTTTCACTGCTCCTGATAACACTATCTGGAATGAAATAAATTCTAAAAATTCAGCTTGCGGCCGTGTTCCTGCTTATAATGTTGACGTTGATACTAAATACCTCTTGAATGGATTTCCTTATCTAGGAAAAGATGAAACAGCAAATCCTCAATTACGTTTATCTGAAAATGCTGTCATGAAATTATAAGATCCCCATCTAAACAAAGGGAGGAATATTACAACAGATAATTACTTTACTTTACATCAAATTAGCTGAAATGCTAAAATCTAAAAATACAACTTTGGTTGGCACAATGAAAAAGAACAGAAGAGAAATTCCTATAGCTTTGAAAAATATGTGCAGTACTCTTTATTCATCGAAGATAGTGGAACATGAT
This sequence comes from Maratus speculifer, assembly GCA_964019185.1. Lineage (NCBI taxonomy): Eukaryota > Metazoa > Arthropoda > Arachnida > Araneae > Salticidae > Maratus > Maratus speculifer. Next base: position 87,720,774 of record OZ025293.1, read on the forward strand.
AATATGACACTTACCATCTATCAAGCCAAACGAAACAAAAGTGTTTTTCTATTGAGCTCATTACATTCTACTGTAAAAACTGAGGACAGCCTGAAAAAGTTGCCAGATTCAATAAATTATTACAACGCAACAAAGTGTGGTGTGGATATTCGTGATCAGATGTGTCCAAAATACTCCGTTAAATCTGCTTCTAGACGATGGCCTGTACATATTTTTTTCAATATTTTGGATCATGCAGCTTTGAACGCCTGGATAATTTATAAAAGTGTAACAGGCAAGCCCATCAGTAGAAGAGAGTTTCTATTGAAATTAGGAGAGGAATTAAGAATGGTTCTTATGGCTTCAAAACTCCCAAAGATCCTTCCTGAATCTTCAGAAAAAACAAACGAAAATAAAGTGGATATAAAGAGAAAAAAGTGTCAAGTACAGAAATGCAATGGAAACAAATCTCAAGAATTTTGTGCATCGTGTTCCAAAGTTGTGTGCGGAAAATGCACTGGAAAAATTGTTAAAAATTATTTTTGTATCAATTGCATTAATGTCTAATACATGTACGGGACTATGTTAAGCATTAAAAAAATTCAAACGAAATGCTTTAGATATAAACCATTCAGCTACATTTATAATGAAATAAAGGAAACAACAGAATACGTTTCTCATTTATTGGATTTAGAGTGTGGTTCATTCGGCGAGTAAGTAGATTTAAAAAAAAATTATTATTTTATAAATTGTGTTTTATTTTAGTTAACATTGATTTTAATTTTTGAAAACATTTATTTTAAACCATTTTTTATGTCAAATTAACTAGTTTTTTGAGTAGTTTAGTATGTACCAAATTGATCGCCTTGCAGCCGTTACATACACAATACTTTAAAAATTAAATAAAATATCGAGTAATATTAACTATAAATTATGAAATACAGGGAAATTACATATTTGTCACAATGTATGCCATTTAAAATTGTTTTAGCATTGTTATTTCAGTAGTTTCATCGAGGGGTAAAATTGACCCCTTCCGCCGTTCCAGTTGGTAAAATTTTGCCGCCGTTCTAGTGTTAAACCCTGCGCTGGTCATGTGTGTGTGTGGGGAGGGATACTTTTTTTAATTTAGGTTTTATGTTTTTTAATACTTTCTTTTTCAAAGCTGGTTCTGAAACTCGTATTAATATTTTAAAAAAAACTAACCAAAATTGCAAAAGTAAAAACTAACCCACTTACAAATCATCCTCAAATATTCTATGCCCCCCCCAAAAAAAGGTAAACATTTTAAAATCCAAGCAAGATATTTGAAAATAACATCTGCATAGGATTATCTAAACTCTTAAGGGGAACAATCAGCTTCTGACATTGTGGTGCTGAAGTTGAGTCGTTGGGCTGATATCAAGTTTATTTTTTCAATATTTTTTAGTAAGATGCCTAAGATTGGTTTATTTGATTGAAATCATAAATTTTTAATAAAAAAATAGTTATTTACAATTAAATCAGAAGCTAATGAAAAAATTAAAATTGTATATAAGCATATCTGAAGCTATAAGTATCATTATCATTGGAAAATATGTAAACTTGAAATTGCCCAAGAAAGGAAAGGAAATATCCCATTAGCACCACAGCATCAGAAGCTGATATTCTGTTTAATGTTGTTCGGGTGCTGTTGTACAGTTATGCAAATTTAGGCAGTTTGCATGAATAAGTGTTTTCAAATTTACAATTTTGAGATCACCAGTATTTTTAATTTAATGAATATATGTATTTTTAAATTTAACAAAAGAAAATACTGATGTTAAAAATTTCTGATTTGACAGAATAATAAAAAATTCATGTAAGCTCTATTTAATATTGTATAACGATTTAATTGCCTTTTCCCCTAAATTGACATAGGAAACAGTTTCATTGAATTAGAAAGAAAAAAAATGTTTTTATGATTCATTAGAGAACTTTCAGTCATGTAAATTAGAATGTTTTAAGTCTTGTTAATTAAAGACTTGGGAGAAATATTGGAGAATCCATGTTACAGTTTTCCAATCTCTCTCTCTCTCTCTCTCTCTCTCTCTCTCTCTCTCTCTCTCTCTCTCTATATATATATATATATATATATATATATATATATATATATATATATATATATATATATATATATATACATACCCTTGTAATGTCAATAAACAGAAATTTAAATCCGAAATGAGAATTTAATTGCAACACTTGAAAATGTGGCAATAATTCCATGTTATATTGAATTTCATTGATAAAAATTAATTGAGGATTACTGAATTTAGTTTTTCTTAAATGAGTTGAATTCATTCATGTATGAATTGGTTACAAATCGCCTATGTGCTACTGGATTAAATCAAAAATTACAACATTTCACTCCAACTTGAAGTGATAACAAATCTCTCAAGTGCTACTGGATTTGCCTTAAATTAGTTCACTTCACTCAAATACGAGTTGGCTGCAGCTAACTCAAGTGCTACTCGATTTAATCCTAAAGACTTCATTTCACTCAAGTATGATTTGGTTACAAATCGCTCAAGTGCTACGAGATTCAGTCTTAAATGACTTCATTTCATTCAAGTATGACTTGATTACAAATCACTCAAGTACTACTGGCTTTAACCTTTATTGATTTGATTTCACTCAAGTATAAGTAAAATGGAGATCACTCAATCATGAGTTGATTAAAAACAACTCATTCACTTGAGTTGTTTCAGCTCTTCTTGAGAAGGTTCCTTTCAACATGGGAAAAGAGTGGATTTCAGCTCAACTTGAGTTATTTCAGCTTTTTCGTTTTAAGAGAGTAAATACAAAGATAAATAAGCAGTATTTTTCACGAATCAAATTCCTCAATAAATAAAGATAAAAGTTATTCGTCTTTTAAAAGTGGTGGGGAACTCAAAATTTCATTTTTAATGAAGAAAATAACTTGGGCATTAATGGGTTAAAGGAACGGAATCCCATGATACGAAAAAAAGGGTAATTTGATTTAATTAAATGAAACCGCTTCCCTGATTTCGCCGTACGTCATACGGAGAAAGTTATTTTGCCACTCATGATTTGCCGTACATGGTACGGGAAAATCATGATCCAAATCCATCCAAATTCCAATCATAATTTATTCTTATTACCAGTAATTTTTTATCGTAAAATTTGCATTGTTTAATTTAACCGTTTTACTGATTCAATTAAGCAAAATTTCTGCTTTGAAAAACCGGCGGTAAAAGATTAAAATTTCTATAAAAGACATGAAAATAATAGGTATTATTTTAAAGTTTTTCCGAAAATATTCATCAGTTAAATGGTTAAAAGGGAAATTTATAGAGCAATGCAGTAATTGTATTATAAAAACTAAACGTATTTAATATCTTCAGAAAAAGTGTATGGATCCTACTTTAAATTTTGTAAACCTGGGAAAAAATAAATGCTATTCTTTTTTCATGTTTTAGTTATTTCGAAGCATGTATTTCAGTTAAGGTTATAATAAATAATAGAACAGTTCTTATATGGATAAATACTGAGCTTATTTAGAAACATATAACATTAAGATAAAACCCAGTTCAAAACGAGAACAGATGAGCTGTTATGGAAACTTATAACAATACCACTACAGAAAAAAAGAGATCTTTTAAAACGGAAATAGTTTTTTTTTTTTTTTTGCTTATATTTTTCTTCTTTTGTGTACTTAATGTTATAAAATATGTACTTATTTCTATGGTTTTGGCAAAAACAATATTTTATTTCTTTACAGGATAATGAGAAATTTCCAGTGCCGTAAGTAAAATCGGGAAGAAGAAACATTGTTAAAGATACAATGAAACTCCGTTAGTGCTTCCTTTAGAACAAATTTCGTCTGTAGTATATATTTCAAAAATGCCTGTTTGTGTAATCGCGTACTCCCAAATCCTAAAATGGCATAATTGGCCGAATATTATATTTTAAGATAAAATATTATAAAGTCATGATGTTTAAAATTTTATATAATAGTATGTAATTCTTTTAGCTTCATAATGGTGATTTAAAAGCGAGTTTATAATTTTAATAGCTGGGTATTTCCATGACCCTTTGTTGTGTAAGTCACATTTCTAGTAACTGCTAAATTGTTGGCCACCGTTATTTTAGAAAGATAAGCATGGCCTTATTCAATTGGTGAAATATCTCGGATAAAATAAGTCACATTTTTCCGTTCTAAAATATTGGTATCCAAAATCGTAGTATGTGACTTACACGACATGTGTTCATGGAATTTATTAAATTTCTTGATTTATTTATGAAAAAAGTAGAATTTTAAATTATTGCAAGCGCAATATGAAAGGCAATGATGGAAATCATTTTATCACATTATTTCGAAAAAATATAAAAAATTAGACGAAAAAAATCGTGTATCCTTATAAAATATTTATTTTCTAATCATTCAAATTTTAGAGAGAATGGGTTTTAATGAAAACGGTAAAGTGAATCTTAATATATGATGTTTGCCTGTCTCTTGTTCTCACATACCCATGCAAATGTGTAAAGATCATAATAAACAAGAAATCTGCACATTTATATGAGAGCTTAATATGACCGTAATCGATATCCAACACTATCATATAAGATTCTTCAACTTGTGGCACGAAAATAACTAAGCTATTACATTTTAGAGTAGGAAAACAGACTATGCGGTTAAAGAACGGGAATATTACATTTCGAAATTAGTTTGAAGATATCTTATGTAACGGATCACATCTTAGCAATGCTTTTCTATGCTTTTGCCTTGCAATTATCGAACAAAGTTGTCTTTATGAAATAAATTGAAGGTGCTGCATAATTTTGCATTTTACTAACTTTCAATATCGGGCATAGTTTTTGAAATTGAAACATTAAATCTGTATTTTAAACACTTTTATTATTATTTTAAAATTTATATTTAATTTTAGAATAGCAATAACATTCTTTGTTAAATAACTTCTTCATAATTTTTAAAAGACACTTACACTGAATTCGTACGCTTTAAGGACTTTTAAACACCCGATAACGGGGCAGAGATTATAGGGCAAATATTATTGTTCTTACCAGCATCTTTTATCCATAATATACCCAAGAATATATGCAATAAGAATACATTATGAATGAAATAATCAATGAAATTTGCTGTATTTGTTTCGACCCTTCATACGACAAATGTAGAAGCATAAATACAGTCTGACAAAGAAATTGTGTGACGTAAATTGTTGAATACCACGAAAATGGCTGATATACGCCAGATAGCCCTTTTGAATTTTTTACACTCCACAACGAGATCTTTCTAAGGATATTACTGTAATCTAAATAGGTGCATAGAGCTTTTTGCACTTCCTTTGTTTCTGAAAAACTTCCACTAACGTGAGTTCACCCAGAGTAACATACAGTTATCTATAGAAACGTACTGGTACTGGTCGACAATTTTATTAAGTTTAAAAATAAATCAAAAATGCATTTCTGAAAAATAACTCAAAGAAATTTGGTTGACTAACGTACTTCAATGTTAACTTTCTGTAAACAGTCTGGAATATATTTTTTCTGCTAGTACTCCTGTTTCTTTTCTAGAGTGTTTGCAAAAATAGATTTTTCTTTTTGGCAAATACTTACAGATTTTATTTTGTGATAAGTTTTCATCAAAAAATATTCTTTTTTTTTTGTTATGTTTTATATTGAATTAAACTTCTGTTGACAGACTGTGTTAAATTTTAAATAATTTTTCGGATAAGGTGAAAACTTAAAATTTCATGCAACAAAAATTTACTATCTCCGTTATTGGAAAATAGAGGAACGTAACATTTCTTACTTTCCTTTTTTTACGAAGGATATATTTAAAAAAAATGAATGTTCATTCAGATACACCAGTGTTAAGAATAAGCTAAAAAAATAATATTGTCTAATTCATTAACATTTTAATAGTAATCAGATAAATGTCATTTAGATGCCTCACTGCTGGTGCGTTTACCTTATGTACAATGGCTGCCAGCATTCCGATTATTTTTGAAAACGTACGTGGAATTGTTAAATTTGTTTATTTCATTATTATTTCTAAATCCTTGAAGACGAGCGAAACGTATGCTTAAGAATCCTTGTTTACAGTAAAATTTGTCTTATTTTAAAAAAGGCATTTTCTAGATTTAATAAGGCACAAATTTCTGTTTTTAAAAACCAGGGGCAATTAACGGCTTCCAAAACATTAAAAATTTCGTAAAATGGTCTCGTCGCGAAGGGGTTAATAACATGACATGTTTCCCAGTGGTTATCAGGGTGGTAAGTGGTTAAGAGAAAAGCACAGTAAAAAAGCAGGGATTACCAGTATTTTCTTCAGAAATTACTTCCAATAATATAAAGGGATGTTAATTTCTCTTTAACAAAATACTGATATTTAAAATCTTTTTTGGCTCCGTTTTTCCATGACCACTCGCCACCCTGTATATGATTTCATTTTCCAAGAAACAATTCTTAGTGTGTTTCATTGTTTATTTATTTGAGTTTTTTTAAAAGTATGGTTGGGCGCTATGCCTTACACTTTAGAACTGCAGAAAAGTTGTGCATTCATACCTCAACATTTTACAAATTAAGTTTTTTTTTTTTTTTTTTTTTTTTTAAATATATATATTATACACCATAAAAAAATATTCTAAAGATATTAGTACAAAATGTTTTTCATGAAATTTTTGTCCATTGTGAGTAGTAGGTGTAATATAAAATTATTTTTACTAATAGTATATTAATTTTCGACTCATGTTGTGTCTTGTAAGGTTACAGATTTATTATCTGTTAAAAATTAATAATTTAACATAAAACCTACATGAAAATGTATAAAAATATTTAAAAACAGAATTTTTATTTTAAACTGTTTAACGTTATTACTTAACTTGTGTGTTTTTTTCAAACATATTGATCAGTTAAGAGGTTAAATTTCTTTTACATGTTTGGCAGAAATTAATCTCGAAAGTCCTTTCTATCACAAGCATTTGAAAAAACTACCCCGAAATTATTTTTTGGCATTACTGGTATATAAAGAACTGACAGGTGGGAGCCCTGGATATTACTTCAATGTATTTTTTGAACAGCCCCCTTTATTTCCAAAAACATACCATTGGCGCCAGATTTTTTTTGAGCATTTTAGTTTATAGGCATGAGCGGGAATTTTAATGCATCGTGGAATACCGGGATCTTGGTTACAGGGGGGATTATGCTTGACTCTTACCCCCCTTAAATGGATACTAGTAGAAAATGAAATATACAACATCAAATAGAAATAAAAATTCGCGGTAGACTTTGCGGCTCTAAACGAGACGAAAATCCTTTTCGTGTATTACTTTTGAGGATATCGGAAATCATATTTTCGTATAAAGCATTGTATAATTTTTAGATTACCTTCGATATATCTAAGGTCTTGTTAGAAAATTTTGACAGCGTTAAACGTTGCGAGAGACATAAAATATCACCGCTATTAATTATTTATAGATAAGTTATATTTGAAAATGTAGTGAATATTGAACGGATTAGTTTGTTTATATATTTATTTTTTATGATTATATTTTAAAGAAAAAGTGTAATTTCTGAAATAATGCGAGTAATTTTTAAAGAATTTTTATCGTTTTTATGAGAGTGCAAAATATAAGTTATTAGTAGGTTCGTAATTATATAAATACGTAGCATTTATAGTTGTTGTTCCATCCGTCCGTTTGTCCATTCGTCCATCTGTCTAAGTATAACACAGCAAAAACTACCCAACCAAATCGTTTGAAATTTAAAAACATACTTGCTGCATAAATTTGTCGAGTCATTTCAAATTTTTTGAAAATCGGGTGCAAAGTTTAATTACAGGGACAATCAAAAGCATTCAGCTGCATTACGGTCATTGGAAAAAATACAGTTTTTACTGGTAAGAATACTGGTAATTACTGGAATTTACTGGTAAGAATAATAAATAATGATTGGAATATGAGTTCCAGTACAAACTATGGGAAAATCATGGTTGGGAAAAGCACGTTGCCGTATAATGTACGAGCAAATCAGGGAAGCGTTTAACACTTTCGGGCACGGTGTCCCTGAAAAACATATCTAATTTAAATTTTACTAATACCAAAAGTATTTAATCATCTTTTTCCTCTTATAATCTATCTGGAAAATAATCAAGTTCATATTTCCTAATAAACCTGTTTATAAATTCTGGCGGAAGTTAATTATTTCAAACAGATTTATTTGGTGCACAGAATATTGTAAGAGTTTAATAATCCATTCCAAATGTGAAATATCATTTCCAGCAGTTATTGATCATGTTCAGTCCTCTCACATATTTATATTATGCGCCTCTGAAAATGAACAATGTATTCTACCCACACCACAACAATAAAAGCGCGTTGTAGAACACCACATTAAACTTTTTTTTTTTAATTTCATTATGTTTGAAGTAGGACCACAATTGATAATTCCTCAGACATTCTAAAGTAATGGAATTATTTTGTGAGTCTCTATAAATGAAATAATTGACTGCCACCAGAATTTAAGAACAAACAGAGCGAAAAATAGTTAAATATTTATTTTCACTTTCTTTAGAAAGAATAGTTAAACAACGTGCTTGTACAATTTCGACTGTCTTGAATACCAGCCGAAGGATAATACTTCAACAATTGAGTATTTATTAACCCTTTGAGGGGCAAAGCACTTGTATTCATAATATTCCGAAATGAACGAATGAAACCAGAACATAAAAAACAAATTTATTTCAAAATAGATAAATGCTTACTTTTGCGTACTTGGTAAAATTAAAATTTTCATTTCAAAATTCCGGTGTCAATGTGGCATTTTGCAATTAAAATTAAGTGGTATATATTTTATACCACCGCCCTTCAAGGGGTTCATTTTATCTGGCAGTACTTTCCCAAAACCGAAATCCTTAACACACGTTTTTTTTGTGCTAGCGAAATGCACATCAAATTTATATTTAAAAAATACTGGTGCGGAAAAAAAGATAAAAATAGTTGTCTGTGGCTTCCCTGTAGTAAATATACCCGTTAATTTTCCTTGAAATCCCTGGAGCGTACAATCCTTTTATGCATAGTAAACTACTTTTAACCTTCCTACCCTGAATGGGTCTAATCGACCCAGTCCTATAATGCGTTTCATTCCATTCAAAACAGAAAATTTTTCATGAATTAATTTAAATAAATAACACAAAGACTTAAGTTAAATAAGTATGCTAAATGGATTTAAATAAAAATTCTGGTGTGAAATATTTTAATCACGTTTGAGTATAATTTCAACAGAGTAGGAAGGTTAAGTGAGTCATATATTCATTTTAACTTTATAAGCATGTACACTTTAGCATTATTCATTTTAAATAAATTTTAAATATTAATGCATTTCTTCTTACAAATATTGCAACAGACATAATTTATGTTATGAAGAAAAGAAATCTGGTGGATTTTAATAACTTAACGTAAGCTTAAGTTTAAATTTCACTGAAATTTTTTATGCAAATACCTAACCATTATTAATTTTTCTGAGCACTTAAAAAATTAATCCCTTCTGTAATTTGTTTAACTCAAGTATAGTTTTTTATATGTTAAGATTGATATCACTTTTCTCATTAATATAATAAAAAATGCTTCTTTAATTCTGGCAAATTTATGTTCGAAAACTTATTAAAAAGACATATTTCATATATATTGCTGTCTACTTTGTGGAGAAGTGTGTTTATTAAAATTAATGTACAATGCAATATGATTTCTAATACCTTTTTAAAATATCGTAATCTTCTGTTTTATAATAATTAAATCTTGTTAATTCTTTAATGTAAGAAAGAGACTTTTTTTATAAATAAAATGTTATTTACACTTAAAAAATAAACATACGTAATATTATTTAGATTTCAATATGTCAATCGTCAAATAATCTTCCAATAAATGTTCAAAATTAAATAACCAGATAGGTACTTAGTTAGGTATATTTTACTCTAAATTAGATATATTCTAAATTAGATACTTTATAAATTAAAAATATTATAAGTAAGACTTATAATTTATTTCCCTACAGTAAGATCGTTGAAAAGTGTCTGTCTATTTTATAAGTCTAGCATTAATACAGATTTTGTTTTTAATTATCTAGATATCCACAGTCAGTGAGATTTTTTTTTTTTTTTTTTTTTTTTTTTTTTTGAGAACTGTTTCCTTACGTTTCCCCTAGAGCAGCGAATGTTTCCGCCACTTTTAATAAAAAATTCAAATTTACATCAGAAATTGCAAAAACTATTTTGCCTTTTTCTCGAAATGAGTTTTTTAAAGCTTTGATATATTTTTCTAAAATTACATTTTAGTTAAACAGTTTTAGGAATCTTTTGTGATAATTAACTATATTATTTGTAAACAAAATTATTATAAGATAAAATTTCTCATATTTTATTTTTCAGTTTTTAAAATATAAAATTTATTTTAAAAAGAGCAATTTAAAATCATAATAACTCAAAATATTATTTGTGGAATTTAAATTGTTTTGAATTTAAATAAACGAAAATATATAAATTTTAATTTTGATTTAGTATTTTTTAAAATATTAATAAAAAAATAAAAATATTTAAAGTAAAAATTTGAAAAAAAATGATGTAACTTATTTTTAAAATATCATATTTTCAAAAATAATTTTTTTTTTTAATTTCCCCAATCAAAGTTAAAGTAAAACAATGAAAAATGCATGTTGCAAGTTTGCATTATTTATCTTTAACGGTTCTTGAGTTATAGCGATTTAAATCAGAGAAATTGGGAAAAATATCATAAGAAAAACGCATTTTCACAAGAAGTCATTTCCATAACAGTCATTGCTTGAAAGCTAGATTAAAAAAATTAAAAAAAAATAAATAATGATAATAATAATACTGTTTCGTTTAGAAACATGATTTAAACGTCATTATAAACATAAAAACATAGAAAATTTTAATGGAAAATTTTTATAAAAGATAATTTGAAGATGCTTGTATTCCGGACCCCCTTTCAACCCCGGGATTCTTGCATATATTTTATTGAGTTCGGCACTACTTTTACAAAAGAAATTACTTTCAATTACATAATAGAAAAAAAAATGGTCCAATTAAATAAGGTATATTTTATTTTTCTTTATTACTGGTACAAAAAAAAAAAAAAAAAAAAAAAGATAATATCTAGTCAGAATGGATATACGAGTACAAAGGGCTAAAGTTCAAATTTAGCATTAATTGGATAGCTATCACCATAGATGCAAAGATCTCTTATATAGTCCGGAATCTGATGCAAGAAAAAATGTTTTTAACAGGAAATAATTATTTAATGAAATTTTTTTTTATTTGAAATGTAACAAACATCTTTAAGAAAAAAAAACACATAAACTAACGGAAACTTTAAGGCTTTAAACATGCTTGTCTTGGATCAGATTCCGGAATATGTTGGTATCCACGGTATCCTCCATACATTTCACCATAAAACAAGTTCTAATTGGAATACTGTCATACTTTTTTTAAATTCAATAATATATTATTTCTCCATAACAGACGAAATTGTTTATTGTCTTTTTAAAAAGTTTTAAGATGCCTCCCCCCATTTTAAGCTTATCTGACTTTCAAAATATTATGTTGCGCGTATAAAGCCTATAGCGATCACTAACGGCTACTCCAATGCATTACAGAATCTTGACAGGAGTAGCAGAAATTAAACCTTTACTCAGTTATATGTTTCAAAAAGCTATTTGCGTAGATATCTCATTTCATTGTAGGTAAAATGAAATTTCTTAACCCTTGGAGGTACCATTCTTAAATTGCTGAAGTTATTGAATGACTATAGAAGTTAAAAGTAATTTATCTGAAAATAAGAACGAACTTTTCTTCAAGTACCTGATGAAAGTAAATATTTCCTTCAAAAATTCCTCTGTCAATTTCGTTTTTAAGGGCTAAGAATAAGTGATAAAAAAATAAACAATGCCCTCCATGTGCTTTATAGTATTGTCTTAGTGTTGGAAAGTGCGTCAAAATCTATGCTTGATATATGCATTTTTCTGCTAATTTCTGCTACGTTCCGTGTATTTTGTTTATTCTATAGATAGATTGAATCTACAATTATTCTGGTGTGACACTGGAAGTTGACAAGTTGAGAATTTTTTATTATGATTTTTTTAGATTTCCCTTAAAACGAGACTTCTGAAATTTGTGTTCATAAATTTCAAGACAAATTTGGTACGGGTCCTTGAACTTCTAGAACAGTAAATTCTTCGGTACCAAAATTTTTATTGAACATCCCTCTCTAAATAAGGTAAAATTTTGGGCCTTCAATCTAGATTTATTTTTCTTCGAAAAACACTGATATTTCGCGGGAAAATAATGGTACCGGTACAAATCATCCGAGATTAGGAAATTCTTCTTTACCAACATGTTTTTATAGGAAATATAAGGCGACATTTTACGAGTTACCTTAGATTTGCTTTTATACAAAAAATACTGATATTTTTCCAAATAAATTTCTTGAGCATACGGCCATTGCCTTCAAACTTACGCAACTCTGTGTTATATTATTGCATAAATCATTCAACTTTATTCCTAAACGCCACAACCCGTATCGTCATTAAAGTCTAATAACTAAACGAAATTATTTTCCGGGACGAATTGATTTTTCCAAAGAGAAACGACCTTCCGAACGACCAAATAGTTACAAAAATAACTCAAACAGTTGTCAGTATGTTTCTGGTTCTAGATGGTTCTGAGCAATACATAAATGATTATTAACCCTTTGAGCTCTGGTGAGTAAATTTCTTCAAAATTCCAAATGTCACATTGGCACATTTATTTTGCAAAGAAAAAATCGTTTAACGATATACACGAAAAAATACATTACATCTTTCTCAAATAAATTTGGTTTAATTTTCTGGCGCCGTTGTGACATTTCAGAATTGAAATTATGTAATAGAAAATTCAACCATCAGAGCTCAAAGGGTTAAAGATTTTAGTTATTCCCTAACTTCGGTTTCCTGAAGAAAGCTCAATCTGTCGTGTGGTTTACTGAAAAAAAAATCCGAGAATCAAACACAAAGAAATTGTCAACCAACTGAAGACGATCGGTTAATGTTGATCGAAATCCAATGCCTGATATTAAAACGCTACAACGTTTCTAAACGTAATTCGAATATCTTCTTAATAGTCTTTTAACAAGAAGTCTTTAGTTTACTTAGACAGCGAAAATATTTTTTTGTTTTATACTATATAGTGTTGTAACTGGTTTTGCTGCATGCGTATTCATCTTTTAATGAAATTTGAATATGTACAGATAATACTGGTACATTCTGTGCATTTTCTAATTCTTATTGTTTTTTCGTACAGCTAAATAATTAACCAGGGGAAGGAAATAGTTAATTTCTTAAATTTTAATTACACTAAGATCACACTAATTGCACAAAACTCTTAGATAAATCAACAAATAAATTTTGTTTGAATGTATTGGAAAGTTTTTGTTGTTAATGAAGAATTTTCTTAACCCTTTGTTTTGTATCATTAAGAAAATAAGAATCACTAACACATTGCCATACCATAAAAGAAATAAAATAAAATGAGAAATTTATACGTCAAGAAAATGGAATGAGAGGTCGTATTTTACTTTGAATGAGGGGATAAAAAAGCAATAAATTTGGTTTTGGACTACGCTAAAAGAAAATTTCAAGTTGTCAAGTAACTTTGAATAAAAAATATATTATATGTACTGAATTACAAGTTTGTAGAAGTTTCGCAAAAAAGTTTTAGCGTTTTGAGATTAAGAGTATCATTTGTTATTTTTTGGCTCTATTGGAAAAAGAAATGAATAATAAAAAAAAAAAACAGATTTTAAGAGTTGGATAAATAATTGTGCATTGATTTATCATATGGAATTAAAATCCGGAGGAGAGTGTTAAGATTTCATTTATTTTTGCAATATTTAGTGTTTTCGAAATTGTTAATATCGTATAAGATTAGTAGTTTTTTACAATTGATTGAATTTTAAACAGAAATATATAATATGAATTAGTAAAATTTCTAATCTTAACACTCTGACTCCCGTGGTAAAATACCTATTAGAAATTCTGCAGTACAAAAAATCTGATATTACACCAGTAACTTTCGATTATGAATTCTTCTTTTCTCAAAATAAGTAATGTATGTTTTTAAATAGAGCAAATATTGTTATTTTAACCCATTAACGTCCGAATTATTTTCTTCGCTAAAATTTAAATTTTGTATTTCCCACCACTTTTAAAAGCAAATTAACTTTTATCTAAATTTTTCGAGGATTCTGTCTCGTGAATTAAGCTATATATTTATCTTTCTCTTTACTGGTGGGAAAACCGTTTTTTTACTGGTTTTGTCACCGTCCTCAAAAAAGGACGCTGGGCGTTAATGGGTTAATTTCCTAGTATGAATTTGGAATATCCAAACCATATTCGAAACATCGCTGTTTGCATATACGCAACAATGCACATTAACCACTTAACACTTCGAACGGAGGTGGGATAAAATATATACCACTTAATTTTAATTGAAAAATCCCACATTGACACCAGAATCTTGAAATGAAAATTTCAATTCCATCAAGTACTTACAGGAAAATATTTGCCATTTTTTAAAAGAAATTTATTTTTAAATTCTGGTGTCAATCAATCATTTCAGCATTTACGATTAAAAGTACTTTTCCCCTCAAGGGATTAACTGATCAATATTTTGGAAAAAACTTTCAAATAATGCCTATTTTTCATGTATTTTACAGAATTTTTAATCTTTTACAACTGTTTTTTCATAGCAGAATTTTTCGCCTAATAGAATCAGAAAAAGCTCGGAATAAATAATGCAAAATTTACAATACAAATTTACTGGTGAAAATTTAAAAAATATCATTGGGATATCGATGCCTGTATGTGATACGGGCAAATCATAATTGTCAAAAACACTTTGCCCGTCTGACGTACAGGCAAATCAGAGACGCGATTAAAGGGTTAAGTCATGTTTAGCTATTTAATTTAAAACATCTCTGTTACTTGGTCCTTTTTTTAACACGAATATTTTTTTTAAAAAGTCATCTTCATTAATTTCGCAGAAATATACCATGAAAAACATTTTATTTTAATTTGTAGCAGAAACCTACTACAAGTTTCTTCACAAAAAATTACTGCTTTAAAAAAACGACCCAGTCAGACTGTTGTTTGAAACAGAAAGTCTCTGACATAAATGTGAAATGTATAACAAAATTTGTACTTCCTGTATAAAAAAAATAATCTCGAATCTTACATATATTAAATTATTTTGCATAAGAACCCAACGTGAATGTCCATTTCAGGAATGCCATATTTATTAAGTGTTGGAGTGAAATAGACCAGCAGTTGCTTTTCCACAAACCACTCATATTCTAACTCTAAATATATATATTTTTCTTAGCTGAGTACTTTACGTGATCGTATATATAATCCCTAGCTAGAATGATAGGTCCTATGCTGGACTTTAAGGAGCGATATTTTACTTAAACATCGCCAAAGCGTTGTGAATTTTTAGTAGACATTCTAGCTTATAGGATTCCCTTAAAATCATTAGGGTTCAATCATCAAAATATAAAGAATAACTACACTCATTTTACTAGGAAGAATGATAAAAGGGAATTTTAAATTAATTAATTTATTTGCAATTCTATTAATTACATACAATTTACAATACCTTTAAATGTTACATAATTTATTTTAAGCATCATTTACTAATCTAGGAACAGATGCTACATTTATTAAAATCATACATTATTCACTTTCCCATTTTCTCATCTGGGTACAAAAATCCCTAATCACAAAACATGTAATATAAATATGGGAACAACAATATATATTAAGCATTACCTGTTCTCTTTTTTTTTTACATCAGCCAAGCTGGAACATACACTAACTTTTTTTTAACACTGACCATTTTTTTTACGCGTAGAACTCACCAACACTCTCATTCTTCTTCCAACAAGAGAACTGACTAACTTCTCTGGGAAAAAAAACTGGAGGCGGACTTCTAATTATCATATTCAGATTTTTTGGGGGCATCATTCTGGCCTTCGGAAAGCCCCTTAGCCAATCTGTGATTAGCCCCACATCTGATTAGTATCATGAACAAAACTATTTGCACAAGGGTCCTACATGCTCCTCCCCTGGTCCGGCTGAGCTGACCCTTGCCCCGACGTCCCTTGCCTCTAACATTTTCCCAGAAGTGGCCCCTTCAAGGGGGTGAGAACAGGGGCGCAGTCCTGCGGACTGTCATAAATATTTTTGTGACTGGCTATAAACTATAGCCGACGTATACTGTCAGCCCCATTGTATGGGCTCCCCAGCTTGGCGCCTCATGACTGCTCAACAATTAATTATACAGAAAATCATACATCTCTGTAAACAGAATTAGTTACATTTTTTTTTTACACAAAATAAAATTTCACAAAATTTTACTTTCACTACAACATCTTCCCCCCTTTGGATAAATGAAAAAAAAAAAGTTCTGTTGTGTGTGAAATGTTAAAAAAAATTAGTTCTGTGCTGCTTTTTATTGCAACGCACCGCTGAAGAATTCAGTTCATTGATCGTAGTGGCACAGTCATCAGTGTCTCTGAAAAGTTCTACCGTCCATTACAGTGTGGTGCAAGAGTCTGTGACACCTTTTTGAGTATCCTTCAGCTGTATTCTAGTCTATCTTACTGTATTGCAGCAGTCTGTGGCACAAGTATAAGTGTCCTTTTGCTGTGTCCCAATCCGATTTTCAGCCGTGGAATTCGTGAAGCCAACCTCTTTGATACAGCTCTTCAGACAGCAAAGAAAGAAATGCTTAGCTGCTATGCCGTAATTGAGACTTTTTACTTTGTCCCGACCTCGCCCGGTCCTTCACAGGCTTACTAGAGACTGGGTATTAGCAAATTTTTGTTCTAGTTCAAGCAATGGCCTATTCAAAGAACTTTTCGTGTAATATAACTTCGAAGTCACTCTTGCTTCAACTACTATGGTAATGATTATTATCATTGTTCCCAGAATTTTGAATAATTTTGGTAGATGAGCCCTGTAAACATAGGCTCAGATTTCTAGACCAAATGTTAAACCAAACTCTGATAGCATCTAATATAGAAAGTAAAACTCTGGCTAAATTTACATCATTGTACTGAAAAATGGCATTTTAATATATAATTAATATTTTCACATATGATGTACACACAACTTATAAAATTGATGTATGACAATAGTATATAAAGAAACAAAACAAGAATAACACACTTCAATATGCAAGAGTCCGATTCAAAATCAATTCTATATTTGTTCATACCCACATTATGCCAATATATCTTCAATTATATATATATATATAACATCCTGAAGAGGAATCAATGTATGCAAAAAAAAATATATATATATTATACTAACACATACGCCAGAAAAAATATTTACAGCGGACAGAACAAAGTTCACGCGTATGCAGCAAAATCATTCTAGACTATATATAAAAAATCTATACCGATTATATTGATCCCTACATTCGTTCAATTCCCTTTCAAAACCCAGTCATCGTAAGAGAGAAATTTTTTTTTTTTTTTTTTTTTTTTTTTTTTTTTTACCACCCGCTCAAGACAACTGAATTTATGTGAAGACGAAATCGTGAAAAGAGAAACAAAATATATTCCTCTTTTCGCCCCAACACTGCAGCCAGGGACGGGAATCCAGTTTCCCACGATTAAAGTGTCATTAGTACTTCACACCCCTTTAAAAAGACCACAAATGAGCTGACCCTATACTTCTGCCGACGCGGGAGAAATACAACGCGTCTGTGCGTCTGACCACTCAAAGCGTCATCGGAAGGATTACTCATACAAAGTAAGTACATATATATCTCTGTATATGTTGTATAACTTAAGTGAAACAGTGTGCTTTACTCTTTTTAATCTTAGCCTATAAGAGAGAGACAGTAATCATTCCCGTATATTAATTGCCTTATGTGTCTCGTAAAAGTTGAATTATTTACTATATACTTTAGACAACATGATTGATAGCCGTAATCATTGGCCTCTCACTTTTATCCAGAGAGCCAGACATGACACACCGTTTTGCTGTAGAGTGTTTGATGCTATCTTATGTCTATAAACTTTATACACCCAAATATTTTGATCTATTAAATCCTCAGTGAAACATAAATCAACTAGCCTGCTTTGTAAGCACCCTATTAATTTTTTTCTCTCTCTCTTTTTTTTTTTTTTTTACATCGCGTACAGAGTAGCTCTGCCTAAGATGAACCTATTATTTGCCTAAACGGCCGGTTCACGACGCAATCAGGTTATTAGCGACTCATCATGCTAGTATAGAACAGTTTTTTTTAATTATTTATTTAATCATGCTACTGCCATGTAATTTTTATGCAGCTTAGGGTTATAAGGCTAACAATGAATAATAGTTTAAACTTAGTCCTGATAATTATGTTTTATCCATTTATTTATTTATTTATTTTCTAACTGCAGCTCCAAATAGTATTAAAATTTTAAAACATCTAAAATGAAATTTTCAAAATAAGCCGAAATCTAACTACGCTCTTCTATGCATACATTTTATGTATATGTTTATTTCTTTATTTTCTTAAATCTATATATATTGTAAATTCACTATACTAACAATAGCTCGGTTCCTCCCTTTTTTTTTTTTTTTTAACAGGTGAATAACAGAAAAGCTGAGACTCCATGATGTGATGCCGGCCGGAAGCAGAGACCTTCGCCAGCGAAGCTGTCTGCACATCAGACGCATCGAGACAACCCCTCTTTTATGTTAAAAGTATGTACCATCTTATTATAATGATTCATTACTCATCCTTGCTTTTATATCTTAATTTATTTATTTATGTTTTTTTTTTTTTTTTTTTTAACAAAACTGAAAAATTTACGTATTTAATGCCTAATAATTATTTTTTTAAATTTAAGCAGAAAAACCAATTCTATATGGAACCTGGAGCTTGGTATTTGCATTTTTTTTTGTATTTTAAAATTTTGACATAGAATTGAAGCTTATTGTTGTTATTATGTTTTAAGAGAGTTAATAAGATAACATTATTATTATTATTATTATTATTTCATTATTATTATTTTTTTATTATTATTATTACTATTTTAGCCCTACCATGTAACACTTAATCCTGTCTCCATAGGAAATTAAACGACGTTACTTCCCTTGCACTTTTAAGAAACTGAACATTCCCACTCTTAACGAATTTATGTTTTATTTAATTTTAAACTTACAATACCCCTTTTTTTTATTTAAAAACATTTTCAATGATAGATCCACAGAATTACTCGCAAAGTGCTGTTTTGGCCAATTTTGCCATCGTACCTTTAGTGATTTTTTTTTTTTTAACTTATATGAGAACTTTAAGTACTAGCAATAATCATATATCTTATTTTTATTACACTATTCCTGAGATCTAATCTGTTTGGTTTATTTCAGCGCCCACTGAAGATATTACTGCCCAGCCATGGCCTTTCTCCAACTGTGTACTTCCTGGAACCCTTCAGCTAGATCGGAAAGCGAAGCAGGCTCCTCAGCTAAAACGAGGTAAGTCTCTCTTGTAAGCATGATCTCCAATCTTCCTTGCATGACGCCCCCCATCCCCTCATTCTAGCGACTCAACTGACCCAACCAATCCCACTGAAACATATCTCCGTTTGTTTACCAACACCTAGTCAGTGAGGGGACCAGAAGTGTCGTAATATCACGAGTAATCGTTTCACTCTGAGTCCTTTTTTTTAATGCAATACATGACGAATCCCTAATTATAACTCAGTGAAAGAAAATAAACTAGATACCAACAACAACAATAATTTTTTTTTTTTTTTTTTAGATTCCAACCATATATTTCCTTATTATGTTTAATATCTATGTTTCAATTATCCTGTAATTTGATCATGATACACACACATATCTTCATAAGAAGTACAGAAAACCATCAATCCCAACATTGACACTCCCCTCTTTTTAATTGCATGAAGAAGCATGAAGAATTGTCATTCAAGCTTGCGTTTGCACGCTGTCTTTCTTTTTTTTTATTATTTACTTATTTTATTTATTTATTTATTTTTTTTTAATATGAGAATCTTATTGTAAGCTATAAAGCGAGATCGCATGATATTATTATTTCTTTTTTTATGAATTTTATCTGTCATTATAACATGTTTTCAGGACAGAAGAAGAAGCTGTATGTCCCAAAGAAATTTATTTAATTATTATATTTTGCTATATTGTATGCATCTTTATATATATATTCGTGGAAATTTACCCTGTATAAACTGTGTTTCATTGTTATAATATGCATTATTTTAATTTATTTATTTATATTTCAAGTATGTATTGTGATTATTGTATCACTGCTCCTACTTATATAGTGTGCCAGCTGATTGTTTAATTATTTATATTGTTAGAACAAAGTGTAAATATCGTGTTTCAAAATTTTTAAATAACTAATATTTAATTTGTTAAATTTATAAACCGGGACTGCCGATAACCTCCATGCCTAGTGAGCTTATAAAACTTCGTCTGGGGACAGGGAAAACCTAAAAATTTATTATGTCTATATTTTTTTGTTGTTTTTTTTTTTTTTTTTATCGTAATCTGACCATTTTATTATTTTTTTCTTTTATTAAGATTGTCCATATGTGTGTGTGAATCGCGTTAAAGTGAAAAAACCTGTATTATTCATATTATTCTCATTACTGACCCAAATAAGCGCTTACTTAATTTAGCTATATGCTTGCATGCCTGCAAAACACGATTCCCTGTGATTTGTCCCGTATTAATAAATTCTCTCTATGTGTTATCGCTCAGAGTACTTAAATGAAACTTTAGCAACCAGTTTCCTCATGTGGCTGGTGTGGAAAGAAATTCTCTCTCGAGAACAGCATACACGAACTGGCTTTTACGCCTGTATACACTGACCCCGGAGAGCGACATAGTATGACGTCACCAACAGCGCATTTCTCCTCTCTCCACGAAAAGCGAAAAGGGGGAAAACGGCGCTCCGACATTCGTAGCTCATTTGCATAAAAAAACATTCCTATTTCTCATCGGGGAGAGAGAGCGTGTTTACGGTAGAAAGGAAAGCCCTCGCCTCCGAATGGGTTACGGGGAAAAAAAACCACTTTCTCCGCCGAAGAAAAAAAACAAAGCTGTCCCAACAAATCGCTTTTATTTGTCAATGCTGACCTCTGCTACTTCAAATAACAGAGTAATTTATACCTAATTAACTTTTTTTTTTTTTTAGTACCTCTAGTAAGATCTTCGAAACAGTAATCATTTTTTTACAAAGGGAAAAAAAAATATATATACATATTTATTCAATGTTCGGCCTATAAGTTGATAACCCATCGTGTACTTAAGTGTTTTTACTGCACTGAACCCGTTTTATCCGAATCTTCTAAAAGTTTTTCGACATTCGTTGTTATTTTAGGCGCATACAGATGCTGTATGTGTCTTCTAATCGTAGGCGCATTTTTATTGAATTCATCCTGTAATACATAATTATTGTTACGCACTATTTTTACAACTATAAATGGCCCTTCGAATCGCGGGTGAAGTGCTCTGGGTTTGCCAATAACTTTCATAAATACTCTTTGACCCAGACTTAAACTTGTAGTCTTCTGGAAATCATCTTCTTTAATGTATTCACGCAGCATTTTTTGTTGATTTGCTAATGCTTGTTTGTACACTTCCTGCATATGTTCTAGCCTATTCTTAACATATGTTAGTGTGCACCTTTCGTCGGGAGAATTATAAATCGTAAACTGATTTCTTATCTCTCGACCGAAAAATAGTTTAGCTGGTGAAAATCCGGTAGCCCTGTGTATTGAAGTATTGTAATGCAATTTAAAATAGTCGAGACGCGTGTCCCATTCTAATGTCGAATTGCTCATAGCCACCAAAGATGATTTCAATATTTTGTTCGTGATCTCTACTAAACCGTTTGCGCAAGCTTTATACAGGCTCGTAAAATTTAAATTTATTTTAAGAGCACGCATATATTCCGTAAAAACCGCCGACCTAAAATATTTCCCATTATCCGCGACAATTTCCGACACCAATCCATAAGAAGCAAAGTATTTATTTAAAATATTTAACAATGTTTGCGATTCCACATTCCGTACCGCAACTGCCTCTAAAAATCGTGAACCCGCATCTACAATTGTAAATATGAAACAATTTTTACGTAGTGTCAGAGGTAATCGCCCAATCACATCGATATGTATAGTTGCCCCAATTTGTAGATTTCTATTCATTTCCTGAATCGGCACTTTAATTGTCGGATGTTGTTTACTTTTATTGCATCTTACACAATTACTGCAATAGTTTTTGATATGTTGGTACATGCCATACCAAAACAACCGCGATTTTATTGTTGCATAAGTTTTTGCAAATCCAAAGTGCGGTCCATGTGCTTCTTGTATAATTGTTAACTTTAAATCATCTGGAACTATAATTAGTTCAGGGTGTTTTGCATTTTGTTTTAATATTAAGAGTTTCTTATCATTTAACGCAAATTTTTTATTAAGTTTCTTGTTTTTGCCTGATTCAATCTTTTTAATGATAATTGATAATTTTTCATCTTGGTACTGATGTATTTTTATATTTTCATCAGAAAGTTGGGGATTAACTTTAAATAAATTGTTTTGTAATTCAGTTTGAGTAGTAATATTGCATATGTTCCTACTTACGTAATCTGCAGGATTAATTTTCCCTTCTAAAAATTCAATAGTGTAATCAAAGTCACTAAGGTTTAATATCCATCTAGCAACAATGTCCGATTGATTTTCTAGTTTTAGAGGATAAGTTAAGGCTTTGCTATCCGTTAGGATAGTGAATTTTCTACCAATGAGAATTGATTTGAAGTGCATGACAGCCTCATGAATAGCTAACAGCTCAAATTTTAGACTCGGATACACAGATTCAGTTTGTTTAAGTTTGCGTCCAAAAAATTCTATTGGGAATAAAAACCCATTATCCTCTTGCGCCAAAATGGCTGAGATTGCAACTTTTGATCCATCTGTGATTAAGAAAAATTCCTTGTTAAAATTTGGTGGTTTTAACGTAGGATTATTTATAATGGCTGCTTGTATGTTCAAAAATGCCTGATCTGCTTCCTTAGTCCATTTAAATCTCGCACTGTCTTTTGTCATTTCTACCAAAGGGTTAACTATCTCCGCATAATTATGAATGAGGGTTCTGAAATAATTGGCTAATCCAAGCAAAGATTTAACCCCTCTCTTGTTTTTGGGACGCACTAAACGCTGAATTTTCCCCACATTTCTGTCAGAAGGTGCATACCCATTTTTATTAACCTTAAATCCTAGAAACTCTATCTCCTCTTTACAAATCTGAGCTTTAGAAGGCTCCACAGTTATATTATTATTTATAAATGTTTGCAGGACCTCCTGTAAAAGTTTAAGCATTTCCTGCGGATTTTCGGCAGCTATTATAACGTCATCCAGATAGTAATTTACTTTGTCTTTGGGGAAATGTCCTAACACTTTATCCATTAATTCTGCGAACCTGGTGCTACTGATCTTCAATCCAAAATTTAAACGACATGGTGAAAAAACGCCATATTCTGTAACAAATGCTAATTTATGTCTGTCCTGTGGCCTCAAATTTATTTGAAAAAAAGCTGAGTGAAGATCTAAAACCGAATACAGTTTTTTTCCACTCATTGCCTGTAAAATTGTCTTTGCGTCGGGTACCGGGTAAGGAAACCCTTCCAATATCTCATTTAAAGTTCTATAATCTACAGCCATGCGGTATCGAATTTTCTCCTTGTCAGTACTCTTTTTTTTTACAAAAAGTACGGGGAATGCATAATCGGAATCCGATTTTTCTATTATCTTAGCCTCCAAAAGTTTGCGAATCTCTTGTTGTGCATAATCTTTCGCCGCTTGTTGAGTCTTGTAAGGCTTATGCTGAATGGGGAAATTATGGCTAAGTGTCACTTTTGGAATGAATAAATCTGTTTGACCCAAAGTTTGGTAAGATTTAGAAAATGCGTGGGCATGTTTTAGTAATAAATTCGCTACTTCCTCTTTAAGATCCCCCGATAAATGATCAATTTTAAAATCCTTGATATCAAATTCTGCTTCTCTCAATGCTCTAGTTTCCTCTAAACTCAGATTATTGATTTGATAAATTTTCCCGTCCTCGATATCATTTTCGTTTAAATTATTTTTGCTATCAAAATTTGTGATAATGTGTCCTACCTTCGCATTTTGTTTAATTATTTTCTTTTCTCCGCTGTTATTTGTTATAATAATATTAATTCTGTTTGTACTCTTAACCTCATGAACTGACTGTTCAGAAATCACATCCCTAAAATCTTCCAAAGGTTCAAGTAAAATCAATTGATTTGGTTGAATGGAACATGGACAGTTCAATGGCATAATTTTTACTTCCCCTGGCTGAATGTGAATATCTTTCACACTTGTTGCGAAAATTTCCGTATTAACTCGTTTAACTTTCTTCGTGTTTCCTTTATTTGATTTATTTGTGACTACCGTATTATCATTATTTTTATGCAGTACATTAATTTGACTGTTGTAGTCCTTGTCCTTCTGTGGTTCCAAAGACAACCTAGTATTTTTAAACCGCAATGCTTTTTCATTAAAGTCTAAAATCATTCTATTTATTTTCAGATAATCATATCCTAATAACATATCATAATCGCCCTGAAAATTTTTTGATGTTACATAAAATGTACCGGTTGTGAAAATGTTATTTATTTTAAACGTTAATTTTATGCAGTGTCTGAAGGATATTTTGGAGTTATCAAAAGATTGTATAGTTATACGATTACCTAAATATTTTATTTTTGCTTCAGTTTCTTTTAGAGATTCAAAAATGTCCGGTGATAAGAGGCTGACAGCTGCCCCTGAATCGAAGAGTATTTTCACTGAAATCCCATAAATATCTAATTGTATGATAGGTAAACTATCTTCCTTAGTAGAATTTACACTTGAAATCAGAGCTGTTTTATTCCTTTGTTCATCCCATTTCGGTTGTTTTTTCTCTTGTAAATTGTACCCCTTCCTAAGGGATCTACCCGGGTACCTCCTTTCTTTATTTTGAATTGTAGACCCCCTTATTTGTTTTCCGATCGATTATTTCTATTATTATCTGTTTTCGAATTATTTCCTTTACTTCTATTGTCTTGCATGGTGTTTCGTCTGTTATGGTTGTTTTGACCACGCCACCCTCTCGTATTACCTCTCCGAAAAGGTTGTTGCCGATTTGTATTATTGTGTTCGGCATAATACTCATTATTAGGGAATATAAAATTTTGATTAGGAGCGTTTTGGCTGCTAAAATTATCCCTCGGATACCCATGATAATTGTTATAACCATGATTATTGAACGGAGTGTAATTTTGCGTCGAGTAGGAACCTGGAAATCTCGTGTTTCCATGACCATAATTTTGGGTCAAACCATTTTCATTTTGAGTGTAATTTTGCTGCATACCTGTGTTAAAAAAATCCTGTCTAAAACCTCTATTACTCTTTAAATTGTACCAACAATAGCTAGTGTCATGCCTACCATCATTGCAAATTTGACAAAATTTCTGTGATTTATTTCCTTCAGTTGTGTTTTCTTTATTAGTCAATCTCAAATTATTTATTTCCATTTTAAGCTCCGATATGGCAGTCGATTGATCCGCATTTATTTTTAATAAATTTTCGTAAAATTCATTTTTTTCTGTACTCGCTATAGCTGAAACTGCATTTATTTGTTCTAATGTTGTTGAATTGAAAGCATTTTCAATAGTTTTAGCCTTTTCGCATAGACGCGAAAAATCTTTATTTTCCGATTTTCGCAATTCTAAAGAAATATTTGGGGAAATTGCTTCCAGAAACTTATTAATTTTAATTAAATCAAAAAGTTTTTTAGCTCCATCCTCTGTTGCATGCCCAGAAGCATTCAGATAGTCCGATGCTGCTCTTTCAAATTCACTTATAAAATCAGTAATAGACTGATTTGGTTTCTGTTTAATAGAATTAAATTTTGTTTGCGAATCTGCAAATGAATCCTTTTTTTGAAAAATTTTGGTCATTTTTGTTTTAAATTGTTTGTAATCAGTTTCATTATTTAGACTATCATCTGAAGCAAGTTTATCGCGAGCGTCCCCTATAAATTTTGCTTTTAAAATTTGCAATTTGAAGTCTTCTGAGACTTTTACTTGGTCTGTTAGAGTATCAAACTCTTTCAAATAAAATACGACATTTTTTACTTTTTTTCCATCAAAGGGTAGTATTAATGTCAAAATATTCGCTAGATCTGGTTTAGCTTCTGCCATAATGTTATCAGTTAATTTGTTTGATGCTTCCTGCAATTGCTTCCTTGTTTGGACCCCTGAGTTATCTCTATTAACGGATTTTCGTTTTCTCCCACGCGACATATGCTACACACCAATCAATACACATAAATGTACAATTATCACAATAACAAGAAAAGAAATATGTATGTATGAATATTTTTATACAATACATAATACCATTATTTAAATTTTCTTTGCTTTACCACATAGTGTGATAATTTTAAAATTATTATATTTCTTTAATTACACTTATTATCATTATTTTTATTTTATTTTATTCGTTTCTTTATTCATTTATTATTATTATTTTTTATAATTTGCATTTTGCTATTGTTATGTATTTTTTTTTTTTTTAATTTAATTTAATTTTATACATATAGAAACCAATTCAAAATAGATAACATACACCATTTCTAAGAATAACAGTTTAAAATTAACAGCATGATTACCAGAATATTTTTATAATATTAATATCAAAACAAATTACAAATGCATAAAATATCATAGTATGTGCTATCTTTACTATATAGCTATAAATATACAACCCTAGTTAATATCTGAAAACACCTATATATAGATATACATATCAAACTTGAAAATGCCATTCTCAAAAATTAATTTTGCCAGAGGTTTACTTTGTGTACCCAGTGAGGTGGGAATAGTTGTTATTATGATTAGATATTAAATTATGTAAGATGATTTTATATTAAAAGTCACCACGAGTTGTGAATAGTTAATTTATTATATACCATAGCAAATATCCATTACAATTTAGAATCCGAAAAGAGGGTAAAAAGAGAAAAATGATATGAAGTTAACGGATTATACATATGAAAGAAGAGAAATTTCATAAATACTCTAAACATAGTTATAATATATTTTAATTAACCCAAGGAAATATCCGTGAGGGAACTTGGCACCACATTAATTATTATATAAGATGTTGGAGTGAAATAGACCAGCAGTTGCTTTTCCACAAACCACTCATATTCTAACTCTAAATATATATATTTTTCTTAGCTGAGTACTTTACGTGATCGTATATATAATCCCTAGCTAGAATGATAGGTCCTATGCTGGACTTTAAGGAGCGATATTTTACTTAAACATCGCCAAAGCGTTGTGAATTTTTAGTAGACATTCTAGCTTATAGGATTCCCTTAAAATCATTAGGGTTCAATCATCAAAATATAAAGAATAACTACACTCATTTTACTAGGAAGAATGATAAAAGGGAATTTTAAATTAATTAATTTATTTGCAATTCTATTAATTACATACAATTTACAATACCTTTAAATGTTACATAATTTATTTTAAGCATCATTTACTAATCTAGGAACAGATGCTACATTTATTAAAATCATACATTATTCACTTTCCCATTTTCTCATCTGGGTACAAAAATCCCTAATCACAAAACATGTAATATAAATATGGGAACAACAATATATATTAAGCATTACCTGTTCTCTTTTTTTTTACATCAGCCAAGCTGGAACATACACTAACTTTTTTTTAACACTGACCATTTTTTTTACGCGTAGAACTCACCAACACTCTCATTCTTCTTCCAACAAGAGAACTGACTAACTTCTCTGGGAAAAAAAACTGGAGGCGGACTTCTAATTATCATATTCAGATTTTTTGGGGGCATCATTCTGGCCTTCGGAAAGCCCCTTAGCCAATCTGTGATTAGCCCCACATCTGATTAGTATCATGAACAAAACTATTTGCACAAGGGTCCTACATGCTCCTCCCCTGGTCCGGCTGAGCTGACCCTTGCCCCGACGTCCCTTGCCTCTAACATTTTCCCAGAAGTGGCCCCTTCAAGGGGGTGAGAACAGGGGCGCAGTCCTGCGGACTGTCATAAATATTTTTGTGACTTGCTATAAACTATAGCCGACGTATACTGTCAGCCCCATTGTATGGGCTCCCCAGCTTGGCGCCTCATGACTGCTCAACAATTAATTATACAGAAAATCATACATCTCTGTAAACAGAATTAGTTACATTTTTTTTTACACAAAATAAAATTTCACAAAATTTTACTTTCACTACGACATTAAGATATTCCAAATACAAAGAAGAAATTCTGAAGCAACAATTGTTGGATTATGTATTTATGAAATATCTTACTAAATAAACTAGAAACAATTTTTCATAATCAATGGTCTGAATTTCGAATAGTTGTAGGGATAGAATTCCTAAAATTCACGCTTTATATACAAATGCGTCAAACTTTTGATTACGAAATTAAAACGCTGTGTATCCATGCGATTACTTTATAATTCTACAGGGTGGTTCAAATTAAAGTATCCCTGTTTGCGATGCCCTAGAAAGAGAAGCATTGGATGAAACGACTTTATATTTGGAGCATATACATATCACACCACGGGAAATTGATTTTTTTAATAATTTGTTTAGTTCAAACAAAGGCCACCAGGGGATATAAATGCGCTGCGATCGGTTTAAGATAATAAAAATGTAACATGACTTAGGATGTAAACATCTTGGTGCCAATGGGATGGATTATCGTTTAAATTTTATTGTTATGTGATGCTTAATTTAATTTACATTCTTATTAGGCGAAGAATACTAAAAATGTATTGGTGGGAATTGTTTTATAGGCGCCATGATTTGCACACCCCACAAAAAGGACACAATCAATAAACTACAGAATTCAAAGCATCAGTAATTAACATTATTTTAAATTTCTTTACTCGAATCATGCTAAATAGGAGAGAATAATAATATTCCAATTCACACCTCGGTAAAATAATTTGTATGTAATTTTTTTAAAATATTAATTACCTACATCTTGTATTCCGTGCTTATTTATTTGCACGCGCAGTACCTGGGAATAATATTTGCATAAGAGGCGGGATAAAGGACCGTTATAACAGATAAAAAGGAAGCTGAGTAGTTTTGAAACATTCTCATACCACCATGATGGGTTTTTTTTCTGAGCCTGCTTTACTTCAAAAGCATTTTTACGAAAATAGCAATATTACTGCCAAAGTATTTCGTTTGTACTGGCATATGAAACCTTTCCATACATGTCCAGTGACACCCTGTGCTCTGCGACGCATTCAATAAACCGTAATTTTTTTTTACCAAACTTCCGGTGCCAATGGGGCGTTTCGGAATTAAAATTAAGTGGTTTCATAGATATACAACCGCGCCCCCAAGGGTTAATCAATAGAATACGGCGGCATTAAATTAACTAGGCGTAATTTACAATAAAATATTCGTAGTTCAAAAAAGCGTAAGATGATGCCAGCTATAAGCGTTCAACAATATTGAGCTTAAAAGTCTAGCATTATATTCTTTACCAGCCTCTGACTCTGATGCTCATTTTAATGTATAGGTCTGTATGGATAAAACAGTTTCAAAAGAGAAATTCTACTCTGATTTTTTTTTAAACTGAAATTATCATTTTATGTACTTGTGTGACAAAAATCAGGCTGCACACATTTCCACGATTAAGATTATTATTTCATTCCCTTCCAGGTTGTTAGATTTCCTGCAGTACCTCTTACTAAAATTATGCAAAAATGCACTCCATATGCAGCCACGCAGTCTTTTTTAACGACTTAACTCATTTACCCATACGACATCCTACAAGTAAGAAGAGTTTCCTTAAAGCATCACTTAAAGCTTTTTGACACCACTATTATTTGAATACAGTGTCATTCTATTTAATAACACATATTTTCATCCCAAATGTTAGGAATATTTTTGCTAAAAAAAGGTTGCGTTCAGCCCACAATTTTAATTTATTTTATGTAAAAAAATAATCAAGTAGTCAAACTTTTCCTATACATAACGATGTTAGAGAAAAAATGTCTCTAGTTCTCTGACACGAAATAGGTAAAATAAATAATTTTGTTATTTAGTTCAATGTAAATAACTGTTGCTAAAAATCAATGAATATTGTGACTATCAGTTAAGCTTAACACGATTTGCTAAAAATATGGAGTAATTTTCCTTATCGTCACTTTTCTTTCCATAAATAAATAGACGGTATATGTGTTACAGGAATAGTACAGTACCAACAAGAACAAGAAAGTTTAAAACTTGAAGTTAAAAAATACTTTTTTAATAAGTTGAATCTCACAAGTTTCATACTTTTTAAAGTTAAAATTATCAGTGAACGGCTCTAATGAATTTTCTTTATTCATCTTTATCTATAAGTCCTAAATTATATGAGTAACAATTGCTATGTAAAAAATGTATGCTTTCAATGCGTAAGTGTTTGGTTTTCTAAAAATAATATAGTTAATCTTTTCTTGTTATAAGAAATTGTTTTAAAATTTTCATTTAGCAAAAAATTCATCTGTATATTTAATACTAAAATAAAAATATATTATATTGAATATTTCTGCAAACAAAAAATAATGTCACGAACAACACTTTCTTATATCATAAAGTTCCTAAATGATTTAACGCTATAAAAATTTATAAAGATGCTTTACAATGTTTTAAAGAGTTACTTTCTGTGAATAAATAAATAAGCGAAAATTCTCCTTTTCCTACAGAAAAATATGCACGTCATTAAATTATATTGTAATGTAAATATTTGTGAGAAAATTTTCGGATCATAAAATGAAACTGATACGTAGATATAGGCATATGTATATATATAGAATCTAATAAAAAATTTACTTTCCGGAGTTTACAGTCTGTAAAAATGTATCCCCGAAGAAAACATTCCCAAAATAATGACCCAGAACAAGAAATAAAATGATGCTTTTAAATGGTTATAAAATCTAATAAAATTACAATAAACATAGCCGATCTGTCAAGAAAATTCTTAATGAAACTCGAAGGAAAAATGTTTCAAAGTGTGATAGTTGAAATTTCAATAATCACGATCACTTAATTGATGAAACGATAATGATGAACTAAGTTAAATATTTAAAATAAGTAAATCAAGTAATAGTACTAATAATAATTTATCTTTTATTCGTGATTTGTTATTTTATTTGTGCTCTCTGCAGGTTTCTGTCAATTAGGTTATGCCTGCACGAAGTACTCTTTATACATCTATATATACATAGTTTAAAACTGTTTTGTGCAGTCAAGAACGCATGTTACATTGGTGTCTCTAGGAAACCACAACATTTTAATTCCCAAATGCAATAACGGCACCGGAATTTTAATTTTAAAAAGTCCACTTTATTATGTATAAGAAAATTCACTTTTTCTTATTTACAAAATATATTTGTTCGCAATTACCTATGTCCATCATTTATTTCAACATCTTAGCAACGAAAATCCTTTTTCCATTAAAGAGTTAAACGTTCTTTCATCATTTTCTCATAGGCAGTAATTTATGTGTAAGACGTACCTATAAACGTGGAATGTCAGCAAAGCCGGAAATCTCTTTAATGAGTAATTAATAAATAAGTAAAAAGGAAACAGAAATCAATGACAAGTACTAGACATCAACCTCTTTCCCCTTTTTAAAGAAAGGATTGGGGGGGGGGCAAGCCCACAAACCGTCAGTCAAATAATATATGGATAATATATGTATCCAATTGTAGCTCAACCAAGTAAGTCGAAGTCTAACAAGATTACGTAGGTCAAGTGTCAAAAACTGTGATTCGCTGTATAAAATGATATGAAATAATTTTAGGCCCTAAGTGGGAATAGCAGAGAAGGTTAGAAGAAGAAAAAGAGGAGATTATTCATTATGATCTGGGTTCCTCTTTCAAGTGGTCTATATGAGAAGTTGGAGAAAAGAGAAAAAAATTATCTCGATGGGATATGCTCTCATAAAATTGATGAAATTGTTTGCCTATACCTATCCTGCACCCCAGCGATTCTGCAACCAGAGGATTTTACAAAGGAGATGTTACCGAAAATTGGAGATGGTTCCTAAAAATGCCTGCACTGCGCCCCAGCATATCGGTAGCCAGATTCCTATAGAAAAGGTATAGCTATATCAGTGAAAGAATTCAAGCAACAGTTAAGGACTGTGATCCACACCTTTCTAGAAAGACCTGAATTAAAAACTGAAGAACTTCTAAATGTCACAGTTTAGTTTAAAAAGGAGAGCAACATTTTCAATGTTTGTCTTTCCCTGGCTGTCAAATTTGTCATTAATTATGTTTACTTAATTCATAAATTATTATTCTATCAAGGGGTATATTTTGTTGTACAACTATAATAATAATAATTAGTAATAATAATAAGCATAAATGACGGAGAAGATAGATTTGTCAATAAGATTTCAATGGAGCTGTGATGTTGTAATTTATTAACGAGAAATGATATGAACCATAACAACAATATTATAAATTGTTAAGTAATAATGAAATAATAATTATAATATTTTCACACACACACACACACACACACACATATACATAACATAAATATATATATATGTTACAGGCCAAACCCGATTTTAGGCCAAACTAGTTTATCCTAACCCCCATCGGATAAACTAGTTTTTCCTAGGCCAAACCGGTCTATCCTAACGCCCATCGGATAAACTAGTTTTTAATAGGCCAAACCAGTTTATCCTAACGCCTATCGGATAGACTAGTTTTTCCTAGGCCAAACTAGTCTATCCTAAGGCCCATAGGACAAACTAGTTTTTCCTAGGCCAAATTAGTTTGGCCTAACTCTTATACGATAAACTAGTTTAGCCTGCTGTTTATTGGTCTAAACTAAATTATCCTAGGCCGATCTAGTTTATCCTAGGCCAATTCAATTTGGCGTGATTTTATTGAATTCAATGACCGCCTCAGCGCCAACATTCTAGCTTAGTGTATTACAACCTTATTTTTTGAAAGAATAACATCCTAAAAAAAACAGTAAGTTGTATTACTTTTTCCCATTTCCCCCACTTATATTTAACCATTGAACCCCAAAACTAATCTCAGATACGCTTTATAAAACTAAACAATGATCCAAAAATTGAAGCAAATCAGATAATTCTGCTCAAAAAAAATTCATCTGATATCGAGTGGGTAATACCACATTCCTCCCTTTATACTTAATCATAAAACGCTCAAAACAATTGAAAGATTCGCCTTTTAAAGAAAAAATTATAAACTATATTCAAAATTTACGGCAAATCGAATAAAACTGCATAAAAACCCATTTATCTAATTTAAGGAAGGCAATAAATCGTCCACTAACCCATTATACATAACCATAAGAAAAGACCCAAATTAATTAAAGAAGCACCTGATCAAATGAATTCATGTCCAAAATTTTAAGCAAATTGGATAATTCTGTATTATAACAAATTTGTGTATTTTAAGGAAGGAAATAAATTGTACGTTTCCTCTTTATACTTAACCAAAGAACACCAAAATTAATGAGTGAAACGCTTTATCAAAATGAACAAATCCAAAGTTTGCAGCAAATCGGTTAATTCTACATGAAAAACCCCTTTAACAAAATTAGGCGGGTTTCCCCATTCTTCCCTTAGTTCTTATTCAATTAATCTCCAATACTAATTAGGGAAACGCCTTACCAGAATGAGTATATTTCTAAAATTTGAAGCAAATCAGTAAATTCTGCGTGAAAAAAGCATTTACATAAATTATGGGGCATTACCCCTATTCTGCCCTCCCTTTATACTTAAACAATTGACACCCACAACTAATGGATACCCACAGCTAATAGCCTCAACAGAATCCTATATCTAAAATTTATATAAAATATGCTAATAATCCATGGAAACCCATTTATTTGAATTAAGGGAGGGGGCGAATCAGCCTCCCGTCCCCCCCCCTTATTCTTCTCCAATGACCTCCCAAAATTAATCAATAGAGCTCTTCATAAGAATAAACCTATATTGAAAGTTTGATGCAAATCGAGTATTTCTATCAAGAATTATTGGGTTACGTACTTACGTACATAAATAGATACAGAACCCACGGGAACATTGGTTCTCAGTCTTTGGTAGCTGATGAGATAAAAACATGTCAAACTACATTATTTCTATCAAGAGTTATCGCGTTACGTACATACGTACATACATGCGTACATACATACATACAGAAACTGTGAGCCCAATATTTCTTTGGCTTTGACGCCCATGAGCTAAAAACACGTAAAATTACATTGGCATAGGATAAACTAGATCAGCCTAGGACAAACTAGAATGTTGGCGCTAAGGCGGTCATTGAATTCAATAAAATCACGCCAAATTGAATTGGCCTAGGATAAATTAGATCGGTCTAGGATAAACTAGTTCAGACCAATAAACAGCAGGCTAAACTAGTTTATCCTATAAGAATTAGGCCAAACTAGTTTGGCCTAGGAAGAAGTAGTTTGTCCTATGGGCCTTAGGACAGACTAGTTTGGCCTAGGAAAAACTAGTTAATCCGATGGCCGTTGGGATAAACCGGTTTGGCCTAGTAAAAACTAGTTTATCCGACGGGCGTTAGGATAGACCGGTTTGGACTAGGAAAAACTAGTTTATCCGATGGGCGTTAGGATAGACTGGTTTGGCCTAGGCCAATCTAGTTTGGCCTAAAATCGGGTTTGGCCTGTAACATATATATATGTGTGTGTAAAATTGAAATAAATTTAAATAAAAAGTAACGATAAGGTAAGCTTGTAACCCAGTGTTGTATGTTTATAGAGGTTTTACTTATCCATTATACACAAGAAATTATAAATTTATATTAAAAAAATAATAATTAATTCCTAAAGAACAAAATTGTTCTCTTCTCTTAATTCTTAAATACAGTGTACTGTTATTTTAATTTGTTTTATTTCCTCCTATTAAGAGATATAATAAATTCAAATAATATCTAAATAAATCATTTTCTTTATTTAGTGGAATTCAATCATAATTTTCGAATCTAACTATTTCTGTCTTTCACGATATTTCACAACGCCACTGTTTAGATAGGTTTTTTGTTCTATCTCTAATGTCTTAGATACAATGTTTGGAACGATTGATTTTCGAACATACATTAAGTTAGGCATGATAATTACAAATAAATAACACTAATCCTCCAACAATGGATGGATCTGGCGGACTCGCTTATATAATTCATTTCATTTCATACGAACCAGAAATAAATAGGGGACTACAGTAGCCTTCCGCTCCACCAACATAATCAATCCGAAAATAAACCAGTTAAGCGGAAATCCTCTGAAATCAGAAAAGTAAAATAAACTTAAGAAAGTAACTATCTTTGTATTTTAATTCAACGTTCACGATGTATTTAGTTTTTCAATTTGTATAGATTTTTACCTTTTAACGGACAAAGCATTCCATTGCTAAGTTGTTGAAATAAATGATTGACATAGGTAATTGCGAACATATATATTTACAAATAAGAAAAAGCGATTTTTCACATCATGGTGAAAAAGATTTTTTTAAATTTAAATTCCTGTGTCATTCTTGCATATCGGAATTAAAATTTTGTGGTTTGGTAGATGGAAATATGGAAAATAATGAACGTTAAATGATTAAAAAGTACTATTTTGGGAATTGCATACCAGTTGTAATTATTTGAATTGAAAGAAAAATTATCAGTATTAAAAATAAGGAAAAATGTTTTGTACAAATTATTTTGCTGAAAATCGTATTACAGATCTTTATAAGAAATTAAAGTTATTCTACATTATGCAAAAAGTTAATCTAACATAAAGAAATAAATGACCTTCTTTTGAAAGCAAGATTCCCGATGTTTTGAGGCAAAAGCTCTCCCAATTTTTAATATTATACGTTTAACCAAGGAAACTGTAAGCAAACTGCTAAAAATATTATAGTGTCAACTAAAGCTTCTCTTATCCCTTATATGGGTGATTCTCAAAATAGGGGACAATTTATGTCTTGCGGCATACAAAAAAAATTGAGAGGTTTTCTGTCATGTTTTTATATTTAGATATGTTTGTCTTAATATTATTCATTATTTGAACTCAAGAATTACTCACTTTTTAATTAAAAACACCTTAAAATAACAGAATAAATGTTCAAAATGTCATTAGCATGGATGTCCACAGCAGCTGTGCCTTGTGTATACTAGCATTTTTCAAGAGTTAATATCATGTTTATAAAATAAAACAAATTTTATTATTTCTTTAAATTAATCAAGGAGAGGATTTATCCAATAAATTTCTTTTTAAAAATAAAATTATAGTATATAAAAAAATAATTAAAGTTTGTCCTCCATATTCCATTTTCAAAACAAGGTCATACTAGAACAGCTGGTTATTAATCAAAATTTCATTTTCACATATGACAATAGTTTGAAAATATAAAGTTTCTCCATGGCAACAAGTAGGCATTTTATCCCAGCCTGAAAATAGAAGCATGTATTGTATTTTAAGAAAAGAAGTTGAATATTAGAGGAGTACATCAATTGTACGTCATTAGAATGGATAATAATTTTCATGTTTATTTTATAGCCAAAATTTTTATTTTACTTATTTGCATAGAACATTTGTGTTTTAAAAAGCCCCAGAAAGGACTATTTCATTGTGATTATATTATGGCTCATAATCTTATTTAAATTAAAATTTGTCATTAGCATGGGCAAATATCAATGTCATTAGCATGGATTTTCTGTCCATGCTAAAGACTCCTATGTGCATAAATGTAACCAGTGCTTGTATTGTATCCTTTATAAAGTTTAATTTTACATACAAATTTAGGTATTACATTTATTATCCCTAAAATATGCATTAAATCTGTCAGAAAATCACTGAGACAGCTTCTTACATTGTTAGTGTCAGAATGTTGCTCATGTAAACAAAGTTTGCTCTTTGGTAATGTTTTTATTCTCCCTATATGTATATATGTAAAAATGGAAACCATTTGCTGAAAAGGAAGGCTAATAAATATAAAACAAATTATTTTAACAGGATGAAAATAAAAATTTCTTAATATATTTATTCCATGCAATTTGTTTTGTCATTAGCATGGCTCAAAAATACTAATTATTTTTTTAAAAGTTAATTTTTAAATATTTAGCTCTGCTGACTACATATAAAGTATACCTAATACTATATTAACAACACCTATTTTTTTTCAGAAATTTTGCTAACAGTAATTTTTTTAAGATTTCACTTTTGAAATTGTCCCCTATTTTGAGAATCACCCATATATGAGGAATTTAAAAGTGTCAACTTCAAGTGGACTGTCATCAGGATCCTCCTGAGGATACTCCTAGTAAGCATCATCCTCAGGATTCTCCTAAACATCAGATACAGTCCTAATTAAAGCTTCATCAAATAATGTTGCATGCTAGGGATCTTTATAAAACTCTAAACTCCCATCTACATCTTCTATGGTGATCTGTTTGCATACTTTAATTTTTTTAATTTTTGTACAAAACAGTTTTCAGACAGATCAGACATTATAGAATTCCGGAGGAAGGGGGAAGGATTGCACTTTTCACCATAAAAACAAAATGTCTCAAATCTTCCGGGGACATCTCGGAGGCCATTCGAGGTGGGTAATGTTCACTCCGGGACACACTCTGAATTCAACAGTTGTGAAGGTCAACGTGTATCCATTTAGAATCGACATTCTGAATTGTTCCTGATGTTGGTAAAGATGTCGGCCGGTTAAAGCGGGGTTCGGGTAAGAAAAGGCCGG
The DNA here is from genome assembly GCA_964019185.1 of Maratus speculifer. Lineage (NCBI taxonomy): Eukaryota > Metazoa > Arthropoda > Arachnida > Araneae > Salticidae > Maratus > Maratus speculifer. Next base: position 87,758,723 of record OZ025293.1, read on the forward strand.
TTAAGAGATAGGTTATTGGATTAAGGAAGATGAACTAAAAATCCATAGAATAGTGAAGCTTCAACTATAACCACTTTTGTAGGGGCTCATTACCATCGCGGGAAATTTTCACCAGTTAATTTATTCAGAAATGTTTTCTTTATTTAAATAAAGCTCATTAATAAACACTTTTCAGTACACGTTATGGCAAAAATTGATATTCAGTTTTACTGGTAAGAGTTTCTTCTGCGATTATAGCTCCGTTACATTGTGACAACACCTGTCAGTGTCAGTAAAAAAATTATAAACTTCGGTAAACAACCACCAGTAAAAAAAATAGAATTTTTTTACATTATTTGACAAAGATATTTCACTTTTACAAAGCACCAAAAAGACAACATTTTCTTATCAATTTTATTGATGAAAGATTTCAGAGGCTGTAATCAGAAACTATAGATCCGGTTAACCCCTTGAGGAGCGGTGGTATGCCTATAAAACCACTTATTTTTAAGTGACAACTTAATAAACCTACATCCAAAATTTCATGTAAATCGGATAGTTGCATCATGAGTTATCGCGTTACGTACGAACGTAAGTACGCACGTACATACATACAGAACGGGCGGGCACATAAGTTCTCAGGCTTTGATAGCCTGTGAGCTGAAAACTACTGAAAAGTGAATAAAAAAGTCATTAGATCCAAAGGGAAAAAAACTGTCAGATAGAATGGTTGAATAACATATTTTAAATATTTAAGTACATTGCTTGAGTGTTATAATGAGGTGGAAGTATACAATGTTCGTAGTGGTTCCGTTATTTTCCCTGTGAAATATTTTTTATGTAAAAAAATAAATCTAAATCAAAGAAGCGAATGTTAGCCTTATTCAAGGAAAGATGCTTCATAAGAAAATATTGGTATCACAGAATTTTTTACTCAGGAAATTTCAGGACCAGTACGAACCCTCTGTATATTATAATAATTCCACGTTTACTGACTCACGTTCCGTGTTCAAAGGCATTACTTCGGAACTATTTCCAATTTTTTCTGGATCCCAAAAACTTGAATACATGTTTTCATATGATACGTATTTCTACTGGTACATGTATATAGGTTAAAATTACACTAACATTTATTTGACCATTTATGTCCCGAATTATATATCAGAAATTTGTCTTTTTTTAATAATTATCTTCGCCAGTGTCTAAAGATATCCAAAATAACTTACATAAGAACAATTCCTTTTTCAAACATTTTTTTATAAAACTGATTTAATAAATTGGTAATAGACATTTTTTCCAAAATATTTACGAGGATAATTAGAAAAATTAGCAAAAAATATTCTTATGGAAATATCACAATTCTAACAAGAACTTTGTAAATGAGTGTATTGTGAAAAGGGACTGTTTTTCTGTGTTTGCTGAATGTGATCCAGGAAAATATTTTTCATGAAACGAACAACAAACTTTATTAGTAGACGAATTAAATAAATTTTATACTTCTTATTCTTTAACCCTTTAACGTTAATTGGTTTTCTACGGAAACCACACATTCAGACTTTATTATCAAACTTATTTTACGTATTTTTTCTACTGAATTGCGATTAATTGAAACTTTAAAACATTCTCTTTTAGCTAGATTCGAGCACCAAAATAAATCATAAGACTTTCAACTTCAAACGAAACAAAATATGTATGTCACTTTATGTTTCATAAATTCCATTCATTCTTTTAAAAAGAAATTATTATCAAAATTTAATTATGGCTTGTGGATGTACTCTACTTCTTCCTAGTTATAAATTAAAACACTCAATTATTTAGATAAATAAAAATAGATGGGTCCAAATGTTATATGAAATGATTGGTTTCTCCAGGAAACCAAACTCCAGTAAGTGTCGGATTTCGACGCGCGAGGAGTGGCAGGTGAAAATATGTTTCGCTTTGTTTATGTAACTGAGAATAAAAGCACGATAATAATTTTTTTAGTTGGATGACTATAGCAACCCTGAATTACCTGTTACTTCTGTTTATTCTTTTTTAGGAGATAATGGAAGAAATAGAAACGCATAAAACATTTTATTTTTGATTCTCTTCTCTTTAAAGTCGGTGATTTCTCTTTTTATATTAAAATTTTATAGCAGTTTTCATGATATTCTATTTTTAAATGTTTTTGGATACAATTTTATTTTTCAATCATAAAATGTCGAAAAAAAGATTAAATATTGTAGATGATTATTATTCAAATTATTATTCAAAAATTTACCTTCCAATGATGAATCAAATGTATCATTCGAGAGTGATGCAGAAGATTATTTCAGTGGACACTAAAATTCAAGTAAAAATCTGATGTTGATGATGATGCAAATATTGATGAAAGAAATTTTCCAGGGCCTTCTAGAAGTTCAAAAATATTATAGAAAAATAACGGTCAAGAAAAGAAACGAAATATGTAATTTAACGCAGAAGGTAGGCTATCAGAAGACATAACATCTCTAGAAGTTCCAACACTTATTTCCATCTTTTTCACTCTATTCTCCATAAGTTTCATAGGAACTATAGTTTATCAAACTAATTTGTATGGAACCCAAAAAGGTGGTGCTTTCATTCCAGTGACTCCAGAGGAAATGATATTTTTTTTTCGAAAAATATAATAATGGGAATTAAAACATTACCCAGCTATAGAGATTTTTGGTCCACAAATGAGATTTTGCACGATGATTTTATTTCTCGACTGATATCAGTTAGAAAATTTATTTGGATTTTAAGAAATTTGCGTTTGAATGATAAAAGCCTACAACCCCAGAAAACAGAAATTTTTTTTGACAAGCTATATAAAGAGACCATTGATTCACTGTTTCTCAGAAACTTTTCTAAATGCTCTGAAACTTGGACAAAAGCAGTAAATTGATGAAAGCATGATAAAGTTCAAGGGCTGATCATCTATGAATATGCACAAAACCCCCATCAAATGTGGTTATAAAGTGCAGAGCTGCCAACTTCTACGCCTATTTAAATCATATAAACATGTTTGGAACCGCAAAAATGTTTTAGTAAAATGTATGCCAAATACATTCAATGTTATACATTACAGCACATATTTTTAATCATTTACAATAATTTCTGTTTTTAACATGTTTATTTGACTTTAAATAGGCGTAGTAGTTGGCAGCTATGAAAGTGTGGATGAGGTGTGATCAAAGTGGCTATGCATGCGAATTTCAAATTTGCACGGGAAAAATCGACGATGTAGAAAGAAATCTTGGTGAGAGAGTAATTAAAAATCTAAGCCAGAAATTGTTAGGGAAAAATCATGTAGTTTTCTTTGACAATTACTTTACATGCTTTCAAAAATTTCATAGGGTATGGAAATAATATTAGTTACAACCTTAATAACCGGCGAACCAAACCTCAAAACTATAATTTGTATCCTTAAATTTACTTATATTTTGTGGATTTATGTATACATATAACTTTTGCTTTACTATTATTTTTTTTGTGTATGTAGATAAAATATGTCGTGATTTTTACTATATATATATATATTAAAATATTTTTTTTATTTCTTATTAATTAAGATATTTACATATTGCTTTTCTTATAATCATCACTTTTATTATTATGACAATTTTTTGATTTTTTGTGATTGGTTTAATTCTTTTGTATGTTCATTTCTTGGCAAAAGTATAAGTAATAACTTATATAAAATATATACTTCTTTTTTTATAAATGCAAATAATTTTATATGTATACATAATCAGTACAAAAAACCCTGAACGGGTTAAAAGCTTGTGACGCAGCTCTTTATCTTATATCTCTAAGAATTTTAAATTTGGGACTTAAAACTAATGATATCAAAATTTATGTGACGCTATGCTATTAATTAATATATACATATATTAAAATTTAATTCATTAAGGTTTCATCAATTACATCTTTCATAAATTCAAAATATGAATCTTAAAAGATATGATATCAAAATTTAAGTGACGCCTTGACGAGGCGTTAAACAATGTTTTAAAATTCCATTTATATATTTATTGTCTAAATACATTTTCATATCTAAACAATACTTTTCATTTTCCAATACACTGTTAAATACATCACTTTCACTGAATATATATAATGCACTGAAATGTATTTATTTGAATAAATAGATTTATCTTTTGGGCTACGCTATCCAAAATCAAAAATAACGTTTGGATAAATATTTTTTGCGTCATTGTATCCAAAGTAAGTTAAATAGATGCAAATAGATACAATGACGCAAAAAATATGTATTCAAATGTTATTTTTTATTTTCGATAGCGTAGCCCAAAAGATAAATCTATTTATTCAAATAAATACATTTCAGTGCATTATATATATTCAGTGAAAGTGATGTATTTAACAGTGTATTGGAAAATGAAAAGTATTGTTTAGATATGAAAATGTATTTAAACAATAAATAAATAAATGGAATTTTAAAACATTGTTTAAAGCCTCGTCAAGGCGTCACTTAAATTTTGATATCATATCTTTTAAGATTCATATTTTGAATTTATGAAAGATGTAATTGATGAAACCTTAATGAATTAAATTTTAATATATGTATATATTAATTAATAGCATAGCGTCACATAAATTTTGATATCATTAGTTTTAAGTCCCAAATTTAAAATTCTTAGATATATAAGATAAAGTGCTGCGTCACAAGCTTTTAACCCGTTCAGGGTTTTTTGTACTGATATCAGTGCTTTTTTTAGGTTAATAATAAAAAGATAAAAAAAAAATTAAAGACTAATGCAAAGAATTCATATTCATGATTTCTGATCACCTTTAATTACCCCTCCCCCACCCACTTAAAAAAAGATATTTCATATTTTATTATTAATATATGCTGTGCTACTTGATTTCGTTAAAAACAACTCTGTAGTAAAGTACGTTAGTATAAGATAAGAAAGTAATGTACATTCAGCACTGTATTTCTAAGAAAGGATTTCATAATCTATGCTGTATGTATAATTTCTCATTCTAGTTAACTATGTTTATTCTTTACACATGATGATACATATACTGCAGATGGATTAAAATGATGAGGAATACAATATTCAGAATGTGCTGGAAAGTATTTCATAATCTATGCTGCGTGCATGATTCTTGTTAATTATGTTTCAACCTTTGTATAGGTTGGTAATATTGCAGATTGATTAAGACTATATCCGTTACAATATTCAGGATATGCTGGAAAGTGTTTCATAATCTATGTTGCACACAGGTTTTTCTTTCTTGTTAATTATGATTTGTTCTTTATATAGAGTGGTAAAATTACTGCAAATGGATTAAAATGATAGGCTTACAATAATGAAAATGTGTTGGAAAGTGTTTCATAATCTATACTGTATGTGTAACTTTTCATTCTTGTTACTTTATTTATGTTTTGCTGTTTGCACAAAACATATATAAACTAACAGGGGGGGGGAGATTTGGATGGGAAAATTACTGTACAAAGATGAAACTGATAGGTTTAAAGCATTCAGAATAAAATGGAAAGTGCAGTAGACTCCCCCAAATCCGCAAACCAGAAATCCGCAACTCTCTAAAATCCGCACATACTTTATGGATGTAAACAATGAAACTTTCAGATTGGATATTTGGACAAAATGTGATTTTTTAAATTTTGTATCAATTCCATATATTTTTTAATTTTCTCAATGATACTCTATTCATGTTTTTTTTTTTTTTTTTTTTTTTTTTTCCATGAAGGAAGAAGAATTAAAAAAAAAATCAAGATATTGCTGATATCACTGGTAATCACAATTTTCTTACCAAATATATTTATGCATTAATCAAGATTTTTTGGTTACTAAGCCTGGCTAAACTTAAAAAAAAAATCCTTATTTTATGATTTTGATGTGAATTAGTAATGTACTTTTATGAGGCAAGTTTTGTTGAATAATTTTGGAAAAATATATTTAATTTTTATAATGAATATTTAATCATACACTATTGATCATTAACTTGATCTTTGCTTTTAATATTTTAATCATTTTGAAAATTATCTAAATTTTTATTATTTTAATTTATTACTTATTTTAACATTTTATTATATTGTAAGTATTCATTATAGTCCTGAATGCACTATTAATTGCACTCAAATTACTGTTTAAAAAACGTAAACAAAGCAATGACCAGAAATCCGCAAAATTCTAAAATCCGCACAACCTCTGGTCCCAAGCTGTGCGGATTTGAGGGAGTCTACTGTATATAAACATGTTAAAGGAAAATTTTTTACTCTCGTTAATTATGCTTTGTTTTTTTGCACAGAATGGTAAAATTATTGTACATGAATGACAATAAGTTTACAATATTCAGAATGAGTCAGAAAATGCATCATAATCGATGCGGTATGCATGACTCTTCGTTCTTGTTAGTTATGTTTTGTGGGGTCATCAAGGCTTCTTGTTAGTTATGTAAGGGAGGGGGAGGAGTTTGTATCGGGTTTAAGATTTTATTAAAATTTCCATGCTCTAGTCTGTACGTATTTACATAATTTTTTTTCTAAAAATCTTGATTTGGTTAGATAATTGTTTTTGTTTTTTTTCGGGTTTGAATCTCGATTCAGTTTGAATTGAATTGGAATTTTCAGGTTCTTGCCGAGTTGCATTTCAAGTACTAGTTTTCAATTCTGGTCAGTGGATGGGGAAAAAATTACTTTGTCTTTCTTGAACAGATTTTTATTTCCTAATTTTTTTATTTTACTTTTTTTTTTGGGGGGGGGGGGGATTAGATTGGGTTTCAGGTTATACTGATCGGGTTTGAGATAGACTTCTATTGGAATTTCCATGATCTAGTCAGTACATATCGACATAAATTGTTCTTTTTTTTATAAAATCTCGATTTGATTAAATATTTTTTATTTTTTTTTCGGGGGGAATTGAATCTGGTTTCGGATTGACTTCAAATGGAATTTTCAGGTTCTTGTTGAGTTGCATTTCAAGTATATTATTTTGTCGCAGATAAATTGGGTTACAATTGGAATTTTTTTTTTTTTTTTTTTTTTTTTTTTTTTGTGGGGGGGGGGGTAGTGTTTGAACTGGGTTTAAGATAGATTTCAATTGAAATTCTTGTCAGTGTATGTGGACAGAAATTATTTGGTCTTTCTTGGACAGACTTGTGTTTCCATTGTTTTTTCCTTTTCGGGTTTGAATTAGGTTTCATGTTAACTTTCAGACTCTTGTCAGTGTGTATCCGCAGAAATAATTTTCTCTTTTCCGGATTAGGTTAAGGTTCGATGGAAATTTTTTTCAGGTTTCAATCATGTTCAATTCAAATGGAATTTTCAAGTTCTGGTCAGGTTGCGCTTTAATAAAAAATATTTTGTCCTGTATAGATACTGGGCTCCGGTTGTATGGAATTTCCTTTTTCAGGTTCAAATTAGGTTTAAGATAGACTAATTGGAATTTCCAGATTTCTGATCACGCATATCTATGGAAATTAAGTTTTCTTTCCCAAATCGAGATATGGTTGGATAATTTTTTTTGGGGGGGGTGGGGGGGGTGGGGGGGGTTGAATCTGCTTTCGGTTTCACTTCATATGTAATTTTCAGGTTCTTGTTCAGTTGCATTTCAATGTATTTTATTTTGCAGCAGATAGATTGAGTTACTCTTGGAGGGCTTTTTTTCTTTCTGGTTTTGGATTGTATAGGATAGATTTCAATAGGAATTTTTCGATTCTAGTCAATGCATGTCAATGGAAATTATTTTGTCTTTCTTGGACAAATTTATCTTTCCATTAAATTTTTGTTGGTTTAGAATGGGTTTCAGGATAACTTGTAGGTTCTTGTTGGCAGACTTGTATAAAACCAAAAACTTTCTGCAAATTAATTTAATGTTGGGTGTAATTCGTATTTTTTGCGCAATTCATGGTCATCATTCATGTTTTTTATGCGATTTATGATTTTAATTTGCATTTTTGAGCAATTTATGGACATAATTCACAATTTTTATGCGATTAATGAATGTAATTTACATTTTACATGATTTATGGACGTAATTTGCTATTTTTATGCAATTCATAGACATAATTTGCGTTTTTTCAGCTTTCTGTTGACGAAATTTGTGTTTTTTAATCGATTTATTGACGTTATTTATGTTTTTATAGGATTTATGAATGTAATTTGCTTTTTTTTACCAATTATTGGACGTAATTTGCATTTTTTTGTAATTTATGAACGTTATTAGTGTTTTTTTGCACGATTCATGGAAGTGATTCGCATTTTTTGAGTGATTTATGAATGTAATTCACGTTTTTATGCGTTTCATGGACGTAATTTGTGTTTTTTGAGCGATTCATGAATGTAATTCGCGTTTTTTATGCAAATCATGAATGCAAAACACTATTCGCTATTTTTATGCGATTTATAGAAGTAATTTGCGTTTCAGCTTTCTGCTGCCAAAATTCGTGTTTTTTGAGCGATTTATGAACATAATTCCCGTTTTACTACACGATTCATAGACATAATTTGTGTTTCTCATACAATTTCTGAACGTAATTCTCACTTTTTTAAACAATTCATGGACGTAATTCACGTTTTGACGATTTGTGGACCCAATTCGCTTTTTTTAAACTATTCATGGGCATAATTATCGATTCTTATGCGATTAATGAATGTAATTTACATTTTACATGATTCATGGATGTAATTTGCTATATTTATGCAATTCGTAGACATAATTTGCATTTTTTGAGCTTTCTGTCGACGAAATTTGTGTTATTGATCAATTTATTGACGTTATTTGTGTTTTTATAGGATTTATGAATGTAATTCTCTTTTTTTACAAATTGTTGGACTTAATTCGCATTTTTTGCAATTTATGAATGTTATTAGTATTTTTTTGCATGATTCATGGAAGTGATTCGCAATTTATGAGTGATTTATGAACATAATTTGTGTTTCAGCTTTCTGCTGCCAAAATTCGTGTTTTTTGAGCGATTTATGAACATAATTCCCGATTTACTACCCGATTCATAGACATAATTTGTGTTTTTCATACAATTTCTGAACGTAATTCTCACTTTTTTAAACAATTCATGGATGTAATTCACGTTTTGAGCAATTTGTGGACCCAATTTACGTTTTTTATGCAATTCGCTTTTTTTGAGCGATTCATGGACATAATTCGAGATTTTTATGCGATTAATGAATGTAATTTACATTTTACATGATTTATGGACGTAATTTGCTATACTTATGCGATTCATAGACATAATTTGCATCTTTTGAGCTTTCTATCGACGAAATTTGTGTTTTTTGATTGATTTATTGATGTTATTTGTGTTTTTATAGGATTTATGAATATAATTCGCTTTTTTTACCAATTCTTGGACATAATTCGCATTTTTTGCAATTTATGAACGTTATTCATGTTTTTTTGCACAATTCATGGAAGTGATTCGCATTTTTTGAGTGATTTATAAACGTAATTCACGTTTTTATGCAATTCATGGATGTAATTTGCGTTTTTTGAGCGATTCATGAACGTAATTCACATTTTTTATGCAATTCATGAATCCAATTCGGTATTTTTATGCGTTTTATAGAGGTAATTTCCGTTTCAGATTTCTGCCGCCAAAATTCGTGTTTTTTGAGCGATTTATGAACATAATTCATGTTTTACTAGATGATTCATAGACGTAATTTGCGTTTTTCATACAATTTATGAATATAATTCTCGCTTTTTTACATGATTCATGGACATAATTCACATTTTAAGCAATTTGTGTACGTAATTCCCATTTTTTATGCAATTTGCTTTTTTTTAGCGATTCATGGATGTAGTTCACATTTTTTATGCGATTCATGCATGTAATTCACATTTTTTATGCGATTCATGCATGGAATTCGTATTTTTTATGCGATTCATGGATTGAATTAATGTTTTTATTGCGGTCTTTGGACGAAATTCACGTTTTTCGCGTGGTATTTTGTCGAAATAATGGGTTTTTTTACATGATTCTTTGTTGAGGTACACTTTTTTTTTACGCAATTCTTTGTCGAAATAAATAAATAAAAATTGTTTCTTCATAAAATTTTCTGCACATGGCGTGCGTCTATATTATACAACTCTGCTTGTCAGTGTGTATTGTCAGAATTTTTTTTTTTTTTTTTTTTTTCAGATCGAATTAAGGTTTGCTAACCCATAGACTAATTGGAATTTCCACTTTCCCAAATCAAGATATGGTTGGAATTTTTTTTTTTGGGGGGGGGGAGGGGTTGAATCTGGTTTCGGTTTGATTTCAAATGTAATTTTCAGGTTCTTGTTCAGTTGCATTTCAATGTATTTTATTTTGCAGCAGATAGATTGAGTTACTCTTGGAGGGATTTTTTTCTTTCTGGTTTTGGAGTGTATGGGATAGATTTCAATAGGAATTTTTTGATTCTGGTCAATTTCTGGTCAATGGAAATTATTTTGTCTTTCTTGGACAAATTTATCTTAACATTAAATTTTTGTTGGTTTAGAATGGGTTTCAGAATAACTTGTAGGTTCTTGTTGGCAGACTTGTATAAAACCAAAAACTTTCTGCAAATTAATTTAATGTTGGGTGTAAATCGCATTTTTTGCGCAATTCATGGTCATCATTCGTGTTTTTTATGCGATTTATGAATGTAATTTGCATTTTTGAGCAATTTATAAACATAATTCGCAATTTTTATGCGATTAATGAATGTAATTTACATTTTACATGATTTATGGACATAATTTGCTATTTTTATGCAATTCATAGACATAATTTACATTTTTTCAGCTTTCTGTCGACGAAATTTGTGTTTTTTGATCAATTTATTGACGTTATTTGTGTTTTTATAGGATTTATGAATGTAATTTGCTTTTTTTTACACAACTCTTGGACGTAATTCGCATTTTTTGCAATTTATGAATGTTATTCGTGTTTTTTTGCATGATTCATGGAAGTGATTCGCATTTTTTGAGTGATTTATGAACATAATTCATATTTTTATGCGATTCATGGACGTAATTTGCATTTTTTGAGCGATTCATGGATGTAATTCACGTTTTTTATGCAAATCATGAATGCAAAATGCTATTCCCTATTTTTATGCGATTTATAGACGTAATTTGCATTTTAGCTTTCTGCTGCCAAAATTCGTGTCTTTTGAGCGATTTATGAACATAATTCCCATTTTACTACACGATTCATAGACATAATTTGTGTTTTTCATACAATTTCTGAACGTAATTCTCATTTTTTTAAACAATTCATGGACGTAATTCACGTTTTGAGCGATTTGTGGACCCAATTCATGTTTTTTATGCAATTTGCTTTTTTTGAGCGATTCATGGACATAATTCGTGATTTTTATGCAATTAATGAATGTAATTTACATTTTACATGATTTATGGACATAACGTGTTATACTTATGCGATTCATAGACATAATTTGCATCTTTTGAGCTTTCTATCGACGAAATTTGCGTTTTTTGATTAATTTATTGACGTTATTTGTGTTTTTATAGGATTTATGAATGTAATTTGCTTTTTTTCACCAATTCTTGGACGTAATTCGCATTTTTTGTAATTTATGAACGTCCTTAGTGTTTTTTTGCACGATTCATGGAAGTGATTCGCATTTTTTGAGTGATTTATGAATGTAATTCATGTTTTCATGGACGTAATGTGTTTTTTGAGCGATTCATGAATGTAATTCGCGTTTTTTATGCAATTCATGAATGCAAAACACTATTTGCTATTTTTATGCGATTTATAGACGTAATTTGCGTTTCAGCTTTCTGCTGCCAAAATTCGTGTTTTTTGAGCAATTTATGAACATAATTTGTGTTTTTCATACAATTTCGGAACGTAATTCTTACTTTTTTAAACAATTCATGGACGTAATTCACGTTTTGAGCGATTTGTGGACCCAATTCATGTTTTTTATGCAATTCGCTTTTTTTGAGCGATTCATGGACATAATTCGCAATTTTTATGCGATTAATGAATGTATTTTACATTTTACATGATTTATGGACGTAATTTTCTATACTTATGTGATTCATAGGCATAATATGCATCTTTTGAGCTTTTTATCGACGAAATTTGCGTTTTTTGATCGATTTATTGACATTATTTGTGTTTTTATAGGATTTATGTATGTAATTCGCTTTTTTTTACCAATTCTTGGACGTAATTCGCATTTTTTGCAATTTCTGAACGTTATTCGTGTTTTTTTGCACAATTCATGGAAGTGATTTGCATTTTTTGAGTGATTTATGAACGTAATTCACGTTTTTATGCAATTCATGGATGTAATTTGCGTTTTTTGAGTGATTCATAAACGTAATTCATATTTTTTATGCAATTCATAAATGCAAGTCGCTATTTTTATGCGTTTTATATAGGTAATTTCCGTTTCAGCTTTTTGCTGCCAAAATTCGTGTTTTTCGAGCGATTTATGAACATAATTTATGTTTTACTACACGATTCATAGACGTAATTTGCATTTTTCATACAGTTTATGAATATAATTCTCGCTTTTTTACATGATTCATGGACGTAATTCACATTAAGCAATTTGTGGACGTAATTCCCATTTTTTATGCAATTTGCTTTTTTTTTTTGCGATTCATGGATGTAGTTCACAAAAACACCCCCTTGGCTGTGCCACTGACAACAAAATCTTATGTTGGTGCAAGGAGTAATTTATTCATAGACACGAGAAAAACGTTTTTGACAACAAACCAAAAAAAAGTACAATACAGGATTTTTACCTGGCATTCTCATAAAATTTTGAATATACCCTGCCTCCCCCCTCTAATTCATAAGTTTTCATACATTCTATATTATATTCCATATTAAGAAGGCGCCACTTGTCTAGTTTTGTTTTGAATCAGAATGCGTTATTAGCATTTTTCATTCAGGTAGAATTTATTTAGAATAGAATTGATAAAGAAAATGCACAAATTGAAAACCATCGAACAGACATGATAGACATCATTACATAATTTTCATGGTTTTAATAATCCACATGGATGTTTCTTGTTATGCCAATTCAATCTTGCAATGTCTTAATATACAATGAATAAAGTTAACCAGAGAATCTTGCAATGGATTTTTGCCGTCGCTTATTCAAATTTACTTAAGAGGAATCGAGTTAATGAAATGTTGTATAAATGTTACTTGTTAGCTTTATAGATTACTAGGTACTACTAGGTTATCCCGTCGACCAAAAAATTATCGCCAAACTATAAGATTAAATTCCAATAATGGATGATTGTGAATGTCACATTCAATGACATTAAATACAATTTGTATATTTAAAATGTCATTGATTTTTATTTTGACTTTTTATTAATATTTTACTAATTATTTCTTTTTTCATTATTTAAAATAAAAAAATATGTGATTATGTATGATTTGGCGAAATTGGTCGATGGAATAACAGTAGTAGCGATTACTAAAATATTTCAAATTGAAATAATTTATGAAACTGAAAATGTTTTAGCCAACATTTCACTTAAGTTTAAAACAAGCAATATATAGAAATTGTAAAGTCCATCAAGTGTGTGTACTTTACAATTTCCATTGTTGGGACCAGACATTGCACAAATATGTGCTCATCTTTTGTTTACATTTTTATAAAGAGTAATTTGAATGTAATAATGTACTAGAAATCATAATGAATGCTTATAATAAAGTATAATACAGTCAACTCTGTGAAATTCACAAAATGTATTATCTGCAAAACATGTTAAAATGCAAACATTGAAAAGTGTTTTAACACTTAAACTCAAAGATAAAAGATATGCAATAATTTTATTTTCATGAAATGACAAATTTTAATAAAATAAACTGGGATTTAAGAAAATTCATGTATTTTGTACCCTGTATTTAAAAACAATACTTTATGCAAGCCAGTAAGTTTCCGTTTATTAATTATGATTAATGCAAACCTATTCTTTGCTCAAGCAGCGAAAAAATTAAAAAAATAAACAAAAAATATATAGAGGTAAAATTGTTTATCAAACAATACACATAAAAAGTTCCTTGGCGAAGGAGAGTAAACTGCATTTCACCCAAAATTACTGACAAAAAACAAAACAAAACAAAATGCAGTCCAGATTTTTAACTGGCATTCTCGTAAAATTTTGAATATATCCTGCCTCCACACTGTAATCCATAAGTCTTCAAAAATACAAGCATATAACTTTATTGCAAAGTTACACATTCTGTATTAATTAATAATCCATTGCAAGATTCTCCGGTTAACTTTATTGCAGAGCTTATTCGTTGTATATTGACATTGCGAGATTCAATTGTCGTAACAAGAAACAACATGTGGATTATTAAAACCTGAAAATTACTTAATGATTCTATCTTGTATGGTTTATATTTTTTAATTCGTGCATTTTCTATATCAATTTAATGGACATTATGTAAGAATATTACTACCTGAATGAAAAATGCTCCGTGTAACTTGCCGCGTTCGGGTTCGAATTCAAAACAAAACTAGACAAGTGGCGCCCCTAGGCGTATGAATACATGACTTTCCAACAACAAATAATTTAAAATAATTTTTGTTTGAAAACTTAAAAAAAAAATCATAAGTCGAAAGTATATTGAATATGTATAATTAAAAAATATTTTCCTATTTTAAAAAAGGATTCAAAATATTTTTTCCACAAAATGCAAAAATATCCAATGTAAGAAACGTAATATTTTCTTCTTACGAAAAATAAAGGCAAAATAAATAGAAATTTGATTTAGTATATATTTATTGAATGTTTTAAAGTACATGATAAGATGTTTTTGTAGTTTAAAAAACATTTATTGCTCCGATGCGGGTGTTTTAACTGTGACCATTACTACATTTGCCTTTTTGCAGTGTCTTCGTCTGCTAACCCATAGAATAACATGTAATCCGCGAGCTAATATAGTCCAATTTTCCAAGACCAATATATAACAAACAAGAGTTTTCCTAGAAACAAGGCAAGTCTTATTCCCTCTATCTTAAAGAGATTCATATTATACAGACATGCCAACCTCCGGCTTTTTGAAAATCAAACAATTATACTTCTAACCAGAAATTTTTTGAACGAACAAAATTAAGTAGCTTTCAAATTACCCTCTGAGTCAACTCTAGACAATTCTAATTAAATAAATTTTCTGGTTCAAATACGTTTTCATGATTTAAAAAAAAGCCGGAGGTTGGCAACTCTGATTATATATAAGTATTAATAAAATCTCCCAGCCCGTTTTTTAGATCTCATTATCAGGAACAAACACCATCGTTTTCAGTTTAAAAATGGTTATCGAGATCTAAAAATATACGGCACGTAGAAATGTAAAAAATATAGGATAGGACTAGACTGGGAATATAAGACTATATTAAAAAAATTGGACCATTCTGACCAATATTTGCTGAGTTATTAGAAGGCGGATTTTCCGATTTCCTTTGATGTAGAGTTAGCTGTATATAGAAGTTCCGCATCTACCCTTATGACGATGGTAGGTTTTGACGATGGTAGGTTTAAAGCTGCGTCACTTGAAGGCTGCCGCCTTCTATGATTCTATGTTAAAAATCTAAACTCTTAATTAATGTATATAATTAGTGTAAAAATTTTGAAATTTTTTAAAACTTCTGTAAAATAATAATAATAATAATAATAATAATAATAAATTAAATTCTTTTTTATATTAGCATTTCAGTGTATTTGTATTATATTTCTAAATTTGCTGTTTTTATTTTAAATAACTTTTTGAATTGGTATATTTAGGAAAGATAAATAGACCTTTACTGTTCATTGGTTTCCGTAGAAAACCACAAATTTCTTGAAATTTAAAAATTCAAAAATTTTTTTTGATTGCATATTTATTATCAGCTACATGTCTAAAAACCATTTTTGAAGTTATTTCAGTATTTTTTAAAAATAAAGTTGTAGTGAACTTTAAAGGGTTAAAAGGACTTAACATTAGAGTTACCGTAAACCGTCATTTTAACGGCTATTACATGAATATATTTCGATTGAAACAAGAAATTTAATTATGAAATAAGTTTATAGTATGTAATGAAAAAAAAACTTTACATAATTGAGTTAAAATGATCCAAATAAAAATTCTGCTGTGAAATATTTTTTATAAAACTTGACTGTAATTTCCCGTAGTTCTACTATTAAATGTCCTGTCTGAGCATAAAGGGTTAATATTGCATTGTATGGAAGTGTTATTCAAGCAGTGAAGTGTTATATAAGTTATTTTAATCTAGAATTTTGTTTTATTCTATTTAACATAGTTACTTTATTTATTTCTATGCAGTTGAATATGTCTTATTTTATTCTATGAATAAAATTTTTTAATCTTTTCAAGGGTAAACTACGTAATTTACTGAAATGTTAAAATAACTAACTGACATCAAAACATTTACATGAAATTGATTAAAAGCGTTTTTTTCTGTATTTAAAAAATCATTTTAAAATACTGAAGTCAATGTGGAATTTGGGAATTAAAATACATTGTTATATGTAATATACAGGCACCCTTCAAGTTGTTAAGTCAAATATACTTCTCGGAATTTACAATTAAGATGGCAAATTTTTTTCAGACAAAAATATCAATTGCGTGTTTAAATTCCAAAAATTGCAATCACCATATTTTATTCACGATATTATAATGTTTTTCAGCTATTAAATAGGGAAATAAATTCTTTTAAATATCTGTTGTAAAGCTGCATGAAATCTGTATATTAGTTATTGAGACATAAATAGAAAATAAAATATAAAAGACATTGACATCGCATAAACATATCTTATTTAGAAGTTAAACAACTAAAAAAATTAATTAAGAAATGTAAATTCCTCTGAGAACTGAAATTTTTAATATTTTTATTCAAGATAATGTATTTTTATCGTCAGCAAATTAAACAAAACGAATAAAATTCAAAAATGTATATGTTAACAAACGTTCCCATTTTACTTCAATATTGAATGGACATTTGCATGGAAATAAGTCTGTTGTTTGTAAAATATGGACAACACTCAGACAATACATTGCACTTATGTTACATATAAAATAAATAAAAGGCAGGCGAAGTTAGAAGCAAAGCATTTCTTCAAATGTACGCATTTATTTAAAATATCTTAAATGTATTCTACTTTACAGGGATTTCGAGTGACGACATTTTATTTATATGTAGACTGAATTGATACATATTACAGTTGTGGTGTAGAACATAATGCAATGCGACATTTTCCTTGATTTTCTCAATTTATTTAAAGAAATGCTTCATTTTTTCATAGAACATTTTAGAATTTTATCAAATAAGGTTTTCAGAGTAAATATTTATTTTTTTCTAATATAATATAAATGAAATGAGGGTTCGAATGGGTCCCGTTATTTTCTAAATGAAATACAAGCATTTTTTAATACAAAAATTTATATATTTAAACTTACAAAACATTGTCATATCTAAGGAGAGATTTTCTATAAGAAAATATTGGTACAAAAGAATTTCCTGGCCTGAAAATTCAACGATCGAGGAGATTCCAGGAGAATCGAGGAGATTCAAGGAGATTCGAGGAGATTCAAGGAGAATCGAGAAGATTCGAAGAAGATGGCTCATGGAAAACAAAAACAACTAAAATAATTTAATTCAGGTTCTTTATAAATAGAAAAATTCCATTGAAAAATATTTGCGCTACTGAGGAATTTCAAAATTAAACTAAAGTAAACTAAGTAGGATATATATATATATATTTATATATATATATATATATATATATATGTATATTCCGCAACACTCTATGATTTTAAAGAGTGATTTGTTTTAATTTTATTTTTCTGAAAAATTCTTAACTTCGTGATATTATATTAATTTCCAATTATTTCAGTATTTAATACAATATTTTTTTTTCATTAAATGATGAAATGTAACATTGTAAAATAATCCAAGCTTTAAATACCCGCCTGAAAGCTTATATTTAAATAATTATCGTGACTCAAGAAATTTCCAGGCCCTAAAATTCTTCTGTACCAGAATTTTAAATAAAATCTCAGCTTAAGTATTGCAAAAGTTTACGCATTTAACAAAGATTTTATTTCCTCTAAAAATACTTGTCTTTTACCTGAAAAATTATCTGAAGCGTAGAAACTCTCAAACATAAAGTGCTATCTATAATACGAGGGTAGCCTTTTAACCCTTTCCGGCACAAGGAAATTCTATTAGTAAAATGAGAAATTGTCGATTGACACCGGAATTTATAAAGAACTTGTCTAGATATTACGAATTCCTTAATTTAAGCTTTCATTGTCAAAGCAAAATTACACGTTTCCATCCGTTCAAACCAATTCTTGAAACAGTTTTTCCACTCTGAAGTTGATATCTTAGAAACATAGTTTTGGAAGGCATCAAGAGCTTCTTGATGTGATGAAAATCGCTGCCCACGCATTTTTTGTTTGACATAATGAAACTAGAAAAAAAAAGTGGTAGTTGACAAATCCGGAAAATAAGCCCATGAAACATTAATTCGAAATTTTTATCCTTCAAATAATCAATTGCTTTACGTGCTGCGTAGTATCTGGAGTTGTCGTGATGAAGACAACGATCCTCTTTAAATGAATGATTGCGACTTGTTCTGTAAGGCTGAAAAAACAAGCAATAATTGTTCTGAAGTGCTTTGATATCGATTTGGTTCATCTTGAATCACCCGAATAGTGGATTATAATTTAGTTTCCGGCTCATACGAATGCATCCAAATTTCGTACGCTGTATAGTGATGTTGTATATAGACTTAGCTTTTCTTTACACCAATTTGCACAAGCCTCTTTTTGAGTTTCTGTCAATTTGGGCGGAATCCATTTGGAGCAAATCTTTTTAACAGCTAAATGTTCGTGCTAAATCTAATGTATTTCAGTCTTTGATATATCAAGGGACGCTTCAATCTCACGATACGTGATAAACCGATCTTCTTCAATCATTTTGTGCAGATCATCGAGATTGCTTGGAATCAATACCGATTTTGGTCGTCCTTCATGAGATTCATCACTGACAGACGTACGACCACAACGAAATTCTGCAAACCAATTTGCAAAACAATTTTGGCATTGTAAACGATCTTTCGTGGTGATGCTTTATTACCAAAAGTTTCAGGAAGCAATAGTAAGCATTCTTGTCGAATGAGGACTTTTTAAAATCATAAAAAAATCATCCAAAGGATAATTTCACGAATTATTTCAATTTTCTTCACTTAGACATTTTTTAGAACACTCACAGTAAACAAAATACTCAGACGATTTCTAAGATGCCACAGATTCCAAGATAAAAAAGAAACAAAATGTGAATTTTATGAATATTCTGAAAACAAATTTCAGTTGTGCCTTTTATAGGTTGTTTCTAAAAACTTAAAAGCATATTTTAAACCAAATTCATATTTTTAACTAAACGAATACGGTAGCATTTATAGTTTATGGAAATTGAAGTCTTTATTCTGAAAAAGGCAGATTCATGTTTAGAAAGTTATAATTTATCAAAAATATATAAACTATATATTTTTCTGGTCTAAACTTCTCTAGTCAACGCACATAATGCATGAAAAGGGAATGTTACTCTTAAAAAGAATATAATTCGCAATTTACAATGTAATTTTCATTATCTAGATTTCTCCTTTTAAAAAAGAAGCTTTAATACGTTTAAATAAGTTTTTAAGACAATACTATTAGTCTAATGATGTCTTTGGTGTCATATTTTATAAGACGATACGCGAATCACGGGAGGTGCATCGATCTTTTATACATACTGATTTTATATTGTATGTATCGATTTCTTTATACTTTCTGGATGTAATATGCATCTTTGAAATTTTAGAGCTAGATTGAGGATAAAATACTGTTAATTGAAAACAAAAGAAGATTATTCCCAAACCATAAAAAGAAGGTAGTTTATAGAAGCTATAAAATATTTTTTATTGAACGGTATTCAAGCAGAAGAAAATCTTAGGAAACAAAAGTCTGTTTTGTAGGGAAAATATAAAATATGTTTGTAAAACAATGATAGTAATAATAGTAAATAATAGTAAAAAATGTTAGTGAAAGGAGAGGAAGCTCGATATCAAACAAGCAAAACTATCGTTAATCATACATAAAAATAATTAGAAAAAATTATACACCTAGTTTAAACCTTGAAATTCCACACTATATGGCCGAAGGTGACCAGCCACATGATATTTTAGACATTTTGTTGAATATCTAGAAAAATGCATGGGGAATTATCCTAAAACACTAAGGGTATAAAAATACCGGTCATATATTTCCGTGAAGATTTTTTCCCCAAAACTCCATTGGGGACCGCCAAGAAAATGATAAAGAAAGAGTATCTTTTGAATAACGCTATCAAAACTAATGTAGCAGAAGCGTCCAAACTCTAGATTATGATAAATTGGCTTATTGTAATAAACTTTGTTCATTTATATGAGGATAGTATGCATACTTATTGATAAATTAAAGTTTTTATAAAAACAGTCTCAAGTTTTTACTTATAATTTGCAGAGTTCTTAGTATAAAAGAATGTTCTTTTCCGAAAATATGACAAACAATACTGTACACAATATTCTATAATCATAATTAAAAAATAATAAAAATTATATAAAAAATTTGTGTATTTATTAAATAATTTTTGAATGGAGCAAAAACATTAGAGGCTATATCCTTCTATACATTGATTATTGTGAATAAAGAATACACAATATGGCGCGTTCTACAATATTTCCATACAAACCCTTATTTTTTGCATCATTTTGATAACAACGGATTTTGAGCTTATTCTATAGATGATATTTTTCAGAGTTTTCAAGCAATGTTTTTGAGACTTTCACAAAAGTTGCTCTATACACTTAGCTAACACAATATGCAAATGAAATTTTAATAGCGTTAAGGCATGGACAATGAAAAAAAAATATTTAGCAAACTTGCTCATTTGCCATACAATTTTTATCATTTTTAAATTATGATTACATGGTGTTGTGCACAATATTGTTTGTACACAAATACACACAGTTGTTAAAAATGAACACAATTTATAACAATAAGACATATAATCTACAGTTAGAACGCTTTTTCTACATTAGTTGTGACAGTATTATCCAAAAGATATTATTATTATTTTTTTTAATTTGATGATAGCCTGATATAGAGTTTCTGAAAAATATTTTCGCGGAAATGTATGACGTGTACTATTATGTTTACATGCTTAGTGTTTCAGGAGTACCTCATGTATTTTTCTAGATATTTTTAAAAATGTCAGAAAACGCAACTGGTCGGTCACTTTTGACCATATAGTGTATCTCACTTAATTTTAATTCCGATATGCCGAAAAGGACCTAGTATTTTGAAAACAATTTCTGTCTTTTAAAATATACGTGAAGAAGTTACTTAATCCCTTAATCGACGTGTATTTCCTTCGTAAAACTCGTCGATTGTTTTATTGACTAGTATATAACCCCGTCAAAATGACGGAATTTTCACTTGCATTTCATCTTTTTAATACTTCATACAAACAAACAGAATGCAGATTTTATTTTTGAAAAGTTTGTATTGTAAAAAAGCACATTTTAAAAATAGCAATAAATTTCTAGAAATACAAATGATTTTTTTTTACTTGATATTTAGTTTTTGAACAAATTTTAATTTTAAAACAAAGAACAGTATTTATTACAATAATAATTGGCAAAACAAAACCCAATTTATGAAGATTTCACACAACATTTAAATTAAATATTGAAGTTTTTAAAATTTTAAAATACATTTTTTATTATGATTCGAAAGCGATTTTAGTCGTGGTTATAGGATATATTCTTAGTTCGATGCTTTTAGGCATCGATTATGAAGCTTTGAGTTTTTTTTTTTAATTTAGATTTGGTGCCATCTATACGCAGTTAATATACACAAAACAACTTTAAAAAAAAAAATCTTAGTTTCTTATAGAAAATACTGCTATTTTCTATAGTAAGAGGCATTGATTTAAATCAAAATCAATTTTAAAAAATTCAGGTTGCAACTTTAAAATTTCAATCCGTAAGTTATGAAAACCAAAATTATTATGATTGTTTCTTTTGTAAAATTTTAAATTAAATCTACCAGTTTTTAAAGCTTAGATTATATCTATTCGAAATTTGCTTACATTATAAACGAAATTTGTATTTTTTTATCAAATGCCATTTAAATGTAAGAAATATATAATATCATAAACTAAATAAAAATCTTCAAATTTTAATTTAAGAGCAATTTTGATTTATTTGCATGCATTGCATCAAAGCAGATAAAGTTTTAATTTAAGACCATGTGAAAAAATAATTTTCAGTTATACTAATGCAGTAATGATGATATCTTATATATCCATAACAACTTGAAGAAAAAAAAGAGCTTATTTGTTTAAATAGAAAACAAAATTAAAAAAAAAATAACCGGACAAATGCTAGTATTAAAAAATAATAATAATAAAACTAAATTTAAATTCATCTAAAACTAAATTTATCTTTCACAATATATTCCCAAAAAGACTTCAAAATAGCTCATAGATGGCAGCATTAAAGTTGTGAGAGGCGGTGCTAGAGTGATAAATAAATTACGATCGTACTCAGATAGTAAAAAACTTTTCCATTTCCACTGTTACTTTTATGTATTATAATTGGGTTTGATATAAATATTTTATATGAAAATATGCTGAAAAAACATTATTTCAAGTGGAAGAAATTTTAAAAGCATCATTTTAGTATCTGTTTTCAAATAAGCCTAACGTGGCGTCTAGCAACGGTTGAATCCAGATAGGAGTGTCACAACCTGGAACCGTTCTACACATTTCTTCGGACGCATTTTATTATAAGTAGATTGATTTTATTATGCATAATACTCTGAGCTCATAACTAAAAATAATGGAGTATTTTTTCCGAATTTAAACCTTTAAACCTTTGCGGCGCAGGGCAAAATCATTGCTTAATTACTGACTGACACCGAAATTTCCCTAATAGCGTGCATGGGCAAGTGACGTCACTGTGAGTCACTCTGGTCACATCACATCTGTGACCAAAATGCCACCACTCAGTGACGTCACATTGTGACTGAGATGTGACTTTCTTAAAAATGTTTAGAAATTTATAAATATCCTTCGAAACATGTTATTTACTTTAAAAAACATGTTTCTGGCAATTTAAATATCGTCGCTTTTGTTACAATTTCGTCACAATGTTAATACCAAATTAGTCACAAATGACACATTTTTCACAAATTTGTCACATTGTGACCACTTTGTGAAAAGTTACAAAAGAGCTCTAAAACGGCCATAACGACTTAACATTTTAGTCACTGTGACTTCACATGGACGTCACGTGACGTCACATCGACAATCGATGGTCACAAAGTCACAATGTGACTTCACAATGACGTTGCAGTGACGTCACCATGCTTTACGGGTTGTGAATAAGAAAAAAGCTATATTTCAGGCATAAAAAAAAACCTTAATTTTTCATCAAAAATCCCGGTGCCAATGTGGCGTTTGGGAATTAAAGTTAAGTGGTTTAGTAGCTATATAACCGAGTCGCAAAGGGTAAAAGAATTTTGGTAAGTTTATGAAATCCAATAATTTTAATACCTAGAAGGCCACTGGTAGAAGAATTTTAATACAAAAAATTTATTTTATTAAATATTTGAAATTTGGTTTTTTTTCTTTATTGCAAATAAATGTGTTCGAAAAAGCCTGTGTGAATTATTAATTTCATTATTTTAGCAATGAAAGGAGTGTTCCATTGAAAGTGTGGAAGAATTCAGGATGGATAAAAATTTTAAAACTTACAAGTTTATTATGTTGACTTCGTATCAAACACAATTTATTGCAGTCACTCCTGTGTTGGAATTTTCGAAACATTTTTGCAAATCAAAACCGATTATGACCCCTAGACCCCAAAACTACCATCAGTAAAAAAGTTTACATGTCTATCTATCTATTTATCTATATTTATCTGGCTATCTCTCTCTCTCTCTCTTTATCTCTCTGTATATATATATATATATATATATATATATATATATATATATATATATATATATATATATGGATACAATAACTTCTATAATTCTACTGAAATATCCTCTAAACAGGTACATAAAATCAAAGGGTCAAAGGGCATAAATTCTTGGTTATGTTTGTTTAATGGGCAAAAGGGGGAAAGTAAGGACCAAGAGGGTGAAAATAGGGAGGGGTTTTGTGAAAAAGAAAAAATAACCCATAACTTCTTAGTAAAAATAGATATCGAATCAGTTTAAAGTTTATATTTCTTCTAAACTAAGAAAAGAATAGTGGAGGAGTTTTCTAGAATGAAAGAGAAATTTTGTAATTAACCATTTAATCATCGTGCCCGACACATTCACGGGCTTCAAGCTTCACGGCTTTTATTAAGAATTGTTTGATTCCCACCAGTTTCATAAAATAGTGTCAATGGTTTTATTCTGGTATCTTTTACTTGTCCATTAAACAAGAACAATATTTTTTTTTCAAAAAAGTTGTGGCAACAATCAATTTGAATTTTTAAACCATAAGGGTTTAAAAAGGGGGGCAAATTGGCTCTCTGTTGTTTATACCTCAACACGTCACTTGCACGCATATATTTCTATGAAATCAATGATTGTTACAGTGTTCTGTACCAACCCTTAAAGTTTATTCCATGTGTTTGGAATCACTCTGTATATTTCAATTAATAAATGATATTTCAATGATAAATATCATTGTAAAAATAGAAAAAAATCATTTATTCAATGCTGGAATTAAAGAATGGAATTTATTGAAGAAACAGTGGAATTAATAACGAATAAATTAAAATTTAAAGTTTGTTCCAGAAGATGAAATGTTTTTTTTAATTTTTGTTTTATAGTGAAAGAGAGTTGATTTTTATAATTTTATAATTATACTGCCTGAATGAATGTATGTGTTTCTAAAAGAATCTAACTAAAAATAACAGAATGTAGAAAACAGCTTATATCGATAGTAAATTAAACCTATCACAATATAGCAAACTCTTTCACGAATTTGTTTTTGCACTATGTTTTAAAAGGAAAGAATGATTGATGGCTTACGTGAAAGGCTACTTAAGATCCTTTTTAAAAATAAGTTTAAAGTGATCGGAAAATATATCAAAACAATTAGGAGAAATTATGTTAAAGTATAAGAATTTAGTTCAAAATATGTCGAAAAACTGTTGTTTTTTGGAAAGAAAATTCACGTAAACAAAGGAAACTGCTATTTATACGCCATTACTTTATTAAAGTTTGTTTTTTATCAACATGCAATCCTTTAATTTTTTTATGATAGTTAATTAACATAGGCACTAACAATTGTCAATTTTGAAACATTCTATTACAAAAATACTTCGCGTTATTTAATGGTTGGTTGGTTGGTTGATTTTTGTCGTCCGATTATCTACGCTAGGGATATAGGACCAGGGGGAATGCCCTCCGTGGGGGTCTTTCTAAGGGAACCTAACCCGTATTTACGCAAGGTTCGAAGAAAACCACGGAAAACTCCGAACAGTTAGGCCGACAGCCGCGATTGGGTTTCGCGTTATTTAATCGTTATATGTCAGAGATTATAGAAGGAAAAATATTTAATGGTGGTAGCCAAAGTCGTTATCCTTAGATCTTTGGTATTTATTATTTGTGAAATGGTCTAGAATAGTCTTCAAAGTTTTCGTATGAAATTCGCTTTACGACACAATTTCTGAAAGGTAAATTCTGTGATATTTAATGAAAATTATAAAAAAGTCAATTTTTTTTACAATAAAAAAATATTAACTTGGTTCAGTGTTGGCAATAAGCTACATTCTTTTAAAGTCAGATTTTTTGACTAGAACCACTTTCTTGAAATAGTAAAACTCTATTTCTTTTCGCCTTAACTAATATACCATTAAACAACATTAAATGAGATGAATTTTACTATTCTAAAAAAGTAGTGTCAATCATTAAAGCTGAAATTTAAAAAAGTAGCCCACTGGAAACACGGGCCTTGAGACTCACGAGAAATAGGTTGAAAGAACCTAGTGCAGCAGAGCACAGAGTTGCTAATTTGTCCTTTTTTAAATTCAGAAAATTAGAATTCATAACGGAAATTACGAAAAGAAAATTATTTAACCCATTAGTGCCTAGCCACCCATTTTTGGGACAGTTTTAAAAAATTCAAGTAAGCGCATTTCACACCAGTAAAAATGGTATAAATAAATAATTTCTTTCTCTAGACAAAGTCCACGATAAAAGTTATTCTTGCTTTAAAAGTGGTGGGAAAATGCAAAATTTGAATTTTTACGAAGAAAATAATTCAGGCACTAATGGGTTAAAGTAAATACAAAATAGCTGTCATTAAATAGAGCATAAAATTTATTTGAATTTCTAGCAAGAAATTGGAATGTCTAAATATAAAAAAAAGACAAACTAACAAACATGATAGAATAAGCATGTTGACATGCACCTTTCAGTGATAACGTAAACTGAAAGTACTGAAAAGTTATTACCTCAATATTGTGATACACTTCATGTTTGTTAAAGCTCTGTCCTTCAAAACTTCAACGAAATTTTGAGTTTTAAACTGCACCCATTGCGAAATGTAAAAAACCATACATTTTGCAAAATTTTAAGTTCTAATAAATATAAGATGTAATATGTGTATTGAGTTGTGATGCTCATTTAAATTAACCGTTAAATGATTCTTTTTTCATGACACAATTAATTGAAAAGATGCTATAAAAACTTCTTTTAAACTAAGATTTTTATAACCTGCGGTATACACCAAACACTACTCAGATCTAGCATATATCAAGTTGTCCTAAAATCTAAAGTTTTGTGAAATTAAGTGCATTAGTTCTTGAGTTAGAGCTATTACAATAAGCACGAATAATGCACCTTCACAACGCCACCTGTTGAGCGCTGTGATAGAGTAACATCCACAGTAATTGGCACATTAAGTATTTGTCTTTAAACTTACTTCAATTTTCATTACTAAGAAATAAAATATTTACTTGCAAATATTTTTAAATCAAAGAATGCATATATGTGCATCTATTTTGCCCACTAAAAGCAAAAATTTTTTAAAAGTATTTTTATAAAAATATATTTATAAAAAGTTGCTGTAGTCACCAGTAATTGGCACCTAGAGCACCAATGTGAGCACCTTGTGATCCAGTAATTGGCACATGTTTATATGAATATATAAACTTTATATATTGCATTGGGTGAATTTACTGTAGATGAAGATGCCATATTTCAGGTTTTTGAGAACAAGAAATCAGCATATTAGTCTGAAATGTGAACACTTTAAAACAATACAATATATTTATATTAATACCCAGTAATTGTCATGGTGTCTCCAGTAATTGTCATATGAAGCTTTAATGGATTCCAAATCCTAATAATATTTCATATTTTCAAATAAAAACAACAGATAAACAAAATTAGTCTATAACTTTAAAAGTACTGCCAAAATAAGGGGTTTAATCTCAAATCTTGCTATTCCCTTGTAATTGGAATAGATGCCAATTACTTGGAACTAGCAAAATTGAAGCACCATTAATTGGCATCTATCGTTAATTCAGAAATCCAAATATTTGTGACAAAAATACTTTTACACAATTAAAGTAATCCTTTCAACTAAACAAAACTGTTGTCAATTAAAATTACAATGTATTATAAATCAGATAATAATGAATTGAAAAGCATGCCTTTCTTAAGCCAGAGAAGAAGCATTTGCACAAAAATGGCTAATTTGATACAAACCATTATTGTTTCTTTTTTCTAGGCACTATTGTCATCTAGTAGCATAAATCAAAGTTATAATCTTAAAAGTAAATGAGCATATAGCTGGTATATGGCCTTGCATTTTTAAAAGACTGGATATAAATCTTATTTTAGGACATGTTTGAAGGATGTGTCAATCATTGGTGCCTGCCAATTACTGGGGATGGTACCCTACATTAAAAAAAATTTAATCTAAAGTTTTATGAAAATCCATTCACTACTTCTCCAGATATGACTATTGTAGAATTGTAAATAATGCAGCATAGCAGCGACACGTGTTAAGCGATATACACAAAACCTTATCGGATCTAGTTCATATTAAGATCTAACAGAATTAAAAGTTTTGTAAAATTCCGGGCATTAGTTCTTGAGGTAGACAGCCCACAAAAGTTTTGTCACATACAGACAGTCAGACTCATAAATGGACTTTTCTTTAAAAACATATTTTTTCGGATTCTCTGATCCATAAAACGAGTAAATCCGTCAAAAACTGGATTTTAAAACTTTTCATGAATCCAATACTTTACTCTTGTAAAGATAGAAGTAAGTTAAATTTAGGAAAAGATAGCGATGGCTGATAGATTGGTGGTTATAGAAAAATTACTGAATACCTGTAATTATATTTCATATAATTTTAATATTCATTTATCAAACCAATTAAAAGAATATAT
Organism: Maratus speculifer; assembly: GCA_964019185.1. Taxonomy (NCBI): domain Eukaryota; kingdom Metazoa; phylum Arthropoda; class Arachnida; order Araneae; family Salticidae; genus Maratus; species Maratus speculifer. The sequence continues at coordinate 87,787,186 of OZ025293.1, forward strand.
CTGATTAAAAAATCATTTAACCCTTTGCATGCAAGACATGACTGTTGCAGAACTTAAAATATCTTAATCATCATTTTCTGAGTTCGCAACTAAACATTCATATAAAATTAAAAAATGATCCAATACTTCAACAAATTGAGAGTCTTAGAATAAATGACTCCTATTATTAACAGAACAGAAGAGGTAATACAGTTTAAAAAATTAATTTTATAAGCCTTAATCCATATTATAATATTGTTGAATTTATTTTATCCCCAACTAAATTATTCATATCATTAAACCGAATCATTATGCTTAAAATATGAAAAAAGAAATTCCCAGAATTTCCTGTTGGGAAGTAAAAGAGTAAATACCTGATTGAATTCCCTTTTGTAAGGTAAACTCCGGAGGATTTAAAACAATGACGTCAGATTTCGCTATTGCAGCAATGGATGGGCGAAGATAATCCGATTACATTTCTCCAGACCACCTTAGATGGTATACTAAAATAAATATATGATATATTTTGAATCGAAAGATTTGAAGAAAATCCTTTTATGTCCATTTCTATAGATATTAATTTAGATTGTAAAGGTAGCCATGAAGGATCTCTATTTTCCATAAATACGAATTTCCGGAGACTTATTTGAACCACAGCTGACCAGATTCTGCTTTAAGACTCCTTTATTATACTGATAGAAATGGCATTTCTAAAACATTAAATTGTATGATTTCGAGTCTCATTTTCTAAAATTTAATGATATAAGCTTTATAAAGGCTTATGCTTCTCGGATTGATCAAATTTTAAATTAAATATTTTATAAGCCAATTAATTTTACACCATTATTGATTTTTATTAAGTTCTAGTTTTGCTATATGTTTTCTATAAAAAGCTCGTAAAAGTTGTAGCTCCTACAAAAAAGTGAGAGAACATTTACCATATTGATATTTTATAACTTTTATCGACTTGTAATTTAAATTTAATGTCATCATTATTGGAATTTCATAAATAATACGTTAACTAAAGAAATGTATAAAAGTTAAGACATATTATATTTTTGCAGCATTTAACCTTTTGATTACCGGCTGGGTCTGGTAACTATTATTTTACTTACTCTCGCCGCAATTTACAATACAAATTCTTTCAGTTATATTACTCTTGATGTTTTTTTGTTTAACTGTATGCCATAAAAATGGTTCTCAAAGATAGGTCAGAATCAAATAAAGTAATAGTCTCTGGGACGACATATGTCCAAAAACTGTAATAAAAAAAATAACCCTTTCGCGACGGGATCCTTTTACGAAAATTTTAATATTTTGTCACCGGTTTTTAAAAAAGAGAAGTCTGTGTCTTATTAAATCGAAAAAATATTCCGATCAAATAAGGCAAATTTTACAGTAAAATTTTACTGGTGGGAATCAACAAGGATTCTGAAGCCTTTTTACGGATTGTATACGTGTCACTCGTCTGCAAGGGGTTAAAAATAAATTCACGAATTAAAAAAAATTTTCCTCAGTGTTCATAACATTATTTGGCATATTGCTGTAATCACAAAGCTATCTCCTAGAAATATAAGATTCTTTAATATTAAAAAGTCTTACTAGCATACTGCTGAATTTTCAACATGACTTCCGTAAAATGCAAGTAATTTAAACTATATTTAACAAGATTCTAACCGAAAAATATTTTAAAAGTATCATTAACTTTTTAATTTCCCGTTTATACGTGGAGCTAGTTAAATATAATTTCTTTAATGTTACCTACATTAAAAGATTTAAATGTGCTGTTAATTCTACGCTTCACTGCTGTCGTTGCACAATGGAGTGTTTTGATAAATTGTGTGAACAAAATGCAAATTTCGTGTTATCTCGTAATTTAACAAAACCGTGTATATTGTAAGCTGAATATCTCTATTTTTGAGATCCGTAAAAGTTATGTCGAAAAAATTCCAAGATATCGACTAATTATGGCCGTAAAAAAACATTTTCCATAGTTGGTTTGAGAGTGTTTCGACGGTTTCACTAGCTTCCTCTAAGTTTGAAAGGATAAGTTTGCTGAGCATATGTCACAGGTTTGTCAATGAAAGGTCAAATTAAAAACCTTTTTGTTTGAAAATAAACGATGTTTATTCCGCTTAACTGCGTTTTTCAAATGTTGTGATTCTGGATAATCCATGATACTGTTTACAAATTTCATCTTAAATTTTAACATAATATTCAACACTAGTCAGCAATAAGCATATTTTAAAAACAAAATGCAATTCCTATAGTATTGGGGGGAAAATTCTTCTGCAAATGTCTGTAAATCACTAACTTATTACTAGAAAACAAGCTTTATTTTACTTGCAGTTTAAGTATGCATGTTTAGCTCGAATCTTGCAGGTTAATTTTAAACCCGATTGAATTATCTATTTGAGCTGAATCTTAAAACATACGTGTAGTTTTAATAACAATATAACATATTTATAATTTGAGGAGAGTAGAAGTTATATTTTTTATATAGCGTTACGCAAAAGTTTAGCTTAAATATATAAAATTAAACCACATCTAGATATCTGCTTCAGCTGATACTTTATTTGTATATGTAGTTCTGATGCCAATACAATATTATTAAGACATGGAACATAGAAGTTTAGCTTTATTTACAGGGTCACATTAAAGTTTTATTTAAAACTTGTAAGGTAATCTTAGCCATTTTTAATCGGCTTATTGTGCATAAACTTTGCCTACATGTGTTTTTGATGGCAATTCGATTAACCAATACGTTGACAAATGTAGAAATTATGCATTTTTTACAGTGCACCAAAAAGATTGTAACTAGTAAGCATAAACTTTAACTCAATTTCAATAAAAGTATTGTAGGTTATTGAGGTACTCAATAATATTTTTTAACTGCAATTGTCATATTTTCACAGTACTACATAAAAAATTTTGATACATTACCTTCTAGCCCCACCAGTGGCCGAGAGGTTCTGACCTCAAACTGGTAGACGGTAGTTGCTGGGTTCGAACCCAATCGCGACCGCCGGTCTAACCGTTCGGAGTTTTCCGTGGTTTTCTTCGAACCTTGCGTAAATACGGGTTAGGTTCCCTTAGAAAGACCCCCACGGAGGGCATCCCACCCCTTAGGGCCTATGTCCCATAGTGTAGATAATTGGCCGACATACATACAACATACAACAACATTACCCTCTATAACCTCTTCAGTCTCGAAAGTAAAATAATACGGCGAATATACTTTGATTTTGTACAAATAAAGACATCCTGAATAGCAGAAGTCCTTTTTCTGAAATGTATACTTTAGAAAACTGGTAGTTTTCGTAAATGCATATTTAATATTACTTTAAAAATGCATATTTAATATTACTAAAATTTTTAAATTTTTGATTTACTTATTGATAATCTAGAAAATGCAGGAACAAATTGAAAGCCTCACGTTAATTTAATGATCGAAAAATTCTCATTTTCTTTTAATTTTCCTCTATCTACCAGAAAAAAATATTAGATTTTTGAAAATTTTCGAATTCCGGTTTTTCATGGATTTACACATCTTAGGGGTCAGCGATACCAAAAAACATATTTTTTCAAAATATCTGTCTGTGACTCGGTGACTGTCTGTCTGTCTGCATTTGACATAAATTTTGTGAGCGCTCTATCTCAAGAGCTGTTCCACGGAATTTGATACAAAATTATGTTCAGATAGCCCCTAATATATATTGATGCCATCCAGTTTTTTGTGTAAATCTCTAAACAGGTGGATATGCTATGATGCATTTTTTATGATTTATGAAACAGCTATATCTCATAACTGATGCATGGATTTCTAGCAAACTTCAGATTCAATTAGTCCTTCACTTGTATTGATGCTGTTTACCTTTTGGTATAAATCGCTCAAAATGTGGTGCTGCTATGCTGCATTTTTCACGATTTTTACAATAGCTCTATCTCAAGGTATAATGCACCAAATTTATAAAAAAAATATGAAGATAGTCCCTGATATATATTGATTCTGATTAGTTTTTGCTGTCAATCGCTCAACAGGCGGCGATGATGTGCTGCAATTTTTTTACGATTTACGTAACAACTTTATCTCAATAACTAATGCACTGTTTTCCATGAAGCTTCACATTCAATAAATCCGTCATATGAACTAATTTTATTTACAATTTTGTACTAGTCTCCTAATAGGTGGAGCTGTTGCGCTGAATTTTTCCGGATTCCTGCTATAGCTCTATCTGAAGAATTAACACACGAATTTTCATCAAACTTCAAATTCAGGTTTAGCTTGATAAATATTATTGCTCTTTATGTTTTGGTGATATATATATATATATATATATATATAAAAGTGGCCCATTTTTTTGCAATTTTTCCAGATATCCACAATTGTTCTTTTTCAAGAACTAATGTATGGAATTTTATCCGATTATAATCCTTGTGTGATGCGGCGATGCGTATTAACTTAATTAATAAACTCACATACTTTAGTAGACTGTATCCTTTATTTTTAGTCATAGCGAAAGCGTTGCTTACTCTTAGCAAAATCAAAACAACAAAACTAAAAACACAGACGATTTTTGTTTCTATAGTTACACTTATGTGATGCCACATTTCAAAGATGAATTACAAATGACTCTAACATACCCCCCGACATTGAAGGGTCAACTTCAATAAATTATACAATACAAATATTATCATTACAAATGCTTAAGTAATATGATACAATATAACAATTTTCTTTTAACAATGAAAAAATACAATTACGAATATACAACAATAGGAAAACTAAAAATAAAAAGACATAACAAAACCCCTTTTTTTTTTTTACATTTCGTAATTAATTTTCTGAGACTTGTTGTGGCAATAACGCAATATTTGAAATACTTCTTTTGAGTATACCCCTAGCGGTTTTAACTTCGACGACCCCAATCTTACCATCTGCACCAGGGAAAATATTTATAATGCGTCCTAGTAAGTATTTATTTGTAGGGAGGTCATCTTCCTTTATCAACACTAGGGTTCCTATGCTAACATTATTTTTTTCATATTGCCACTTGGAGCGTTGTTGGAGCGTATTTAAATTCTCTTGATTCCAACGATTCCATATCACTTGAATGTATTTTGAAATTCTATGCCATCTAGATAGTCTATTTTCGTTAACATTAATTAATTCTGATTCAACGATGGCTGTCATAGGCCTTCCGATTAAGAAATGGCCTGGTGTTAAGGCCTCCAAATCATTCACGTCTGAAGACAATGGAGTGATTGGCCGTGAATTTAATATAGACTCTATTTGAGCAATTACAGTTAATAACTCTTCGAACGTTAGCCTTGCATTACCTACCGTTCGCTTTAGATGATATTTCACCGATTTTATTCCTGCCTCCCACAACCCGCCAAAATTAGGTGCTCTGGGTGGAATAAATTTCCAAATAATATTCTCTTCTGACAAATAATTCGCTAACTTCTCCTCAGGATGTCTTAGTAAATTATGGAGTCTCTGTAACTCGGCGTTAGCACCAACAAAATTTTTTGCATTATCTGAAAAGATTACTGCGCACCTTCCGCGCCTAGCAATGAACCTTTTTAAGGTGGCAATGAATGCATCCGTAGTCAATTCTGACACTAGTTCGAGATGCACTGCTTTAGTTACAAAGCAAACAAGATTGCCAAATACACCTTATTAAGAATTCCCTTTCTCTGTCCCTTATATTTTATGAAAAAGGGGCCACCAAAATCTGTTCCCACGTAATTAAATGGTGCGCTAGGACGTACTCTCTCTCTGGGTAGGGAACCCATGATTTGTTGTATGGTTATGGGGTTGCTTTTACTACAAGTTACACACTCATGCGTTATTTTTCTAGCTAAATTTCTTCCCCGTAGAGGCCAGTATTTTTGCCTCAAGTGGCATAACAATGCTTGTGCACTTATATGAAGATATTTTTTATGATAGTAAATTGCAATTAGGCTACACAATTTACCCTTAGCTGGCAGAATATATTGATGTTTTTCAGCAAATTTTAGGTCTGCATTATCTAAACGCCCTCCTACTCTTAGCACATTATCGGCATCTAAAAAGGGGTTTAACAATCGCAATTTACTTTTCTTGGAGATTTGCTTACCTTCTGACAATGCAGTATATTCTGCCTTAAATTCAAGTTTTTGGATTTCCCGAATTAAAAATATTTCTGCTCGTGATAATTCTTCCATACTTACGTGTCCCTTTCTTTTTTCATCTAATTTTCTTGTGTTATCTAAGAACCTGAAAATATAACTTAAAACACGTAATATTTTAGTATAATTATTGCTGATACTTAAAATTTCATTTACAAATTCACTAGAATTTAAACTTAATAATGCTGTACTGTTTTTCAATTTTAATTCTGATGAAAAGTCTATATTGTTTTTCACTTGTTCTAAATCAATGCTGTGTTTGGATTCACTGTCTCTTTCTCTCAAGAAGAGAGGGCCATGCCACCAAAGTTCATAATCAATTAATTTGTCAAAGGATAGTCCTCGAAACACCAGGTCTGCTGGGTGTTTGATGGTATTTACAGCATTCATTGGGTACATTAATTGAGTAGTAGAGGCAAATCCTGGAGAAGCAGAATCAGCTTTGAAAAGAGCAGAATTTGAACCTTCTATATCAACCTGTGGCTCCCCAGAATTTTGCAACTGTCTTGTTAAGGGTGTCTTGAGATTCGAATCCATTGGTGATGGTGTTTTTGGATTCGGAGGGGTCGGTACTTTGAATTCAGGTTGAGAATTTTTCGGAGAAGATATCACAGGCGAATGCGAAATTTTGTTGGCTTGAATGCATACTGGAGATTTTTTACTAATATTGCCTTTATTTTGAAAATCGTTGGTTTGAATATGTTGAATTTTTTCTCCATGAGCGATCATTTTTTTAGGCGTGATAATTTCAGTATTCTTTCCAGAATCAATCTTCGATACAACTGCTGCTTGTAGGATGTTTGTATTGAGAAGATTATGTAATTCATGTTGTTTACTTGCATCACCCACTGTATAATTATCAAAAGGCTCAACCTTACCGTCAATAAACATTTTATTATCATCAACCTGATATTGAACTGGTGCTTCTCTTTGTATTTCACCGGAATTTGAATTCAGATATTTATGGTCAATTTTCTTTTCATTTAATGTATGTGAAAAAGTACTTGCTTCATTACTTCTTAAAGGTGATTTATTTTCCGTTAAACGATTTGCTATCAACAATGATCTGTCCATATTTGTATTTTGATACTGGATAGTTTTCTTTTGATTTAAAACAAAGGAATAAATATTCTGTTCATTTCGTTCTAAAGATAATATGATTTCCGCTTCAGGATTTGTTTGTGGTAATGAACTACTCACGTTCATATTTTGAAACTTATCGATAGTTTTCTTGTTATTTGATTCAAATGAATAGAGACTTTTTCCATTTCGGTCTATAGATTGAGCAATTTTCTTTTCACGATTTGTTTGCAACAGCAAACTACCCATTTCAGAATTTTCCACAATTACTTCTTCATCATCTCTTCTATCTCTTCTAGTATGTGTACGCAGGAAATGTTCCTCACAATACTGCTCTTCTTTAATTTTTATTGGGTTTTTATCATGAACCGCTTCAATTTCCCAAAATTTTTGCATAGTGTTGGATAAATCATCCACAGATCGAACAAGACCACAATAATTATTAAAATTTTGTTGCGGAATAGACGTAGAACCACTGGCAACATAGCCAAAAACAGTTTCTTGAAAAACCAAATTTTGCATATTTATTTTATTTTCTCCGATTAATTTAAAAAATACTTCGTTTGATAATAAAACATGTATTGGACCTGGTTTATGAAACTGTGGATCAGCTAACTGAAAAGTTTGTAAATGCGTAATAGGCATGATGTTTAGATATGTAGCTGGTGTTATGCGCGTAATTTTAGGAACAACAAAAAATTGCAATGTTTCATTAAAACTCCTGTTTTTATTTGCTATGGTTGTTATAATACTTTCCTTTATATTCATAACTGAACCATTTAGCCCTGAAACTGATGCGTTTATTTTCCTTCCTTTCAAGAACAATAACTCAGAACATTCCTTCGTTATAAAGTTATTTTGCGATCCTGAATCTAACAATGCTCTAAGAGGAACTAATTCTTGTCTAGCGTTTTGTACATATATTATCGCAGTTGAAAGCAGTACTTGTTTACTAGAAGAAGATGTCATACTCATTACAGTATTGTTATTAGTTGAATGCGTGTAATCAAATGAATGTGTATTTTCACCCAAAGCGGTAACAGACATCGGGTTATTTGTGTAACTATGAGGAGTAAATACGTTTGCGGTTGGCGATAAATTACTACTAATATTATTTTCATCTTGGTTTGCTATAGTCTGATTAGTATCAATATTTTCTTCACCGCGTTCCAGGTGGATCAATGTGTGATGACGTTTGTTGCATTTTCTGCACGTGCTTAAACTTTTGCACTGGCTAATTTTATGAACTGATGACAAACAGTTGAAGCATAATTTTTTCATTTTAACAATATTAAACCTTTTTTTTTGCAGGTAAATTTAAGAATTGGGAACATCTCATTAAAATGTGATTGCCTTTACACATTGAACAAATGTGTGGACTTTCTGCTAACAAAGTCAATGACTTGGAATTAAATGAACGTTTCTGATCCTTACTGAAAGGTTTAACAGACGTGACTGTATGAATATTTTCCAAATATTGAGATCGTTTTTCTAAAAATAAAAGTAATTCATCTAACTTCGGAACTTCTTTTGAACTTATCGTCATTTCATAATTTTTTCGAGTATCTCTATCTAACTTTTGGAGAATGATGTTCAATATTAAAACATCTGACAGATTATTTCTATTATAATTCAAAATCTTCAAGGCGCGAATGCTTTTTTTTACATTATCGACTAGATTTCGAAGATCTTTAGCGGAAGTCTGTGTAAGTTTATCTGCGTTTAAGAGTGAATTGATGTGTATTTCTGTTACTATTCTATCATTTTCATATCTGTCTTTTAATGCTTGAAATAAAGATGAAAAAGTGTCTTCTGTGCTAATCAAAGCTCTTGCATCACTTATTAATGCCGCTGATAAATAATGCAACTTTTGCGCAGCTGATAATTGCTCATTTGAAGTTATTAAGTTGTTAAATTGTAATTTAAATAGACCCCATTCGTCTGGTTTTCCGGAGAATTTCGGAAGAGATATATCGGGCAATTTAATATTTATCGCGTTGTTTATTTGAGTAGAATTTGGTTGAATTTCATTGGAAACCTTACTTTGTTCTAAATGTTTAAGTTGCTTTTTAATTTGAAATTTGGCCTTTATAATTTTTTCTTGGTATTCTTCGCTAGCGTTAATATCGATTTCATATTCTTTTTCTAAACTAATACCAGATTCTATTTCTTTATTTAGGTTTTTTAGAGTTTGTTCTCTGTCATTTAATTGTTCCGAAATTTCTAAATAACTATCAATATCATTATTTTTATCTTTTATTAATGTTTCTAATTTACTAATTAATTTCGTAATTGAAGTGCGTAATGTTGCACGCTTCTTTTTTAATTTTTCAATGTTTTCCATGTTCAAAAACTTATAGTAAGAGCAAAAGGAATAATAAATAATTCATTACCTTGATTGCTGCGGCAGACGATTTTCTTTCTTTCTTTTTTTTTTCACCAGTCCAGCTTGTGGAATAATGTTCTAATAAAATTCAATGATGAAAACAGATCATTATTTTCGAACTTTTCTTTTCGAAGTGAAGAAAAAAATATATATAGATTCCGGGAGACGTGACCAGATGTGTGATGCGGCGATGCGTATTAACTTAATTAATAAACTCACATACTTTAGTAGACTGTATCCTTTATTTTTAGTCATAGCGAAAGCGTTGCTTACTCTTAGCAAAATCAAAACAACAAAACTAAAAACACAGACGATTTTCGTTTCTATAGTTACACTTATGTGATGCCACATTTCAAAGATGAATTACAAATAACTCTAACAATCCTCACGATAACCATAGATTGTCCTTTAATTTTAGCACTGTGATAGCGAATTTTGAAGTATTAACATGCATGAGATTAAAGCTAATTTTTGGATTGCCACATCCGGCTAGTTTTTAATGTAAAGGGTTTAAGCAAATTCATTGGGAAAACTTCTTAATTTCTTGGACAGACTGCTTCGAATGCATTATGCAAAATTAGATGACGCTAATACCCTAATTTCCTGCGTATAATCCGCGGATCAAACAATCATTTTTCGACCCAGAAATTTTATTAAATAAAAAATAACTTTTCAGATCGCCGTAAATATTTGCCTTCATTTACGAAATAAAATTTCTGGGTCGAAAAAGAATCGTTTGATCCGCGGATTATAGGCAGGAAATTAGGGTACTTATTTTATCAGGAAATAATCACCAGTGCTGCCATTTATTGGTTTTGATCCAAAGCCAAAATCATTCACCTTTATAGAAGTAAAGTAAAAAAGGCAAAAAAGTGAAATAGATTAGTTGACATCCCGCTCGATTCTGAAATATCACATTGAGAACCAAACAGGTTCATCAGAAATTTTATTTCAAATTGAGTAAAAAATGAGTAGTGTAAAAATAATATTAATAATTTGCGTAGCATTTATATTTTTTACAGTATTGCACAAAACATAAGTTTTTTTGTGGTTTTTATCCGATTTTATTGTTAAATTGTTACTTTTCAGGATGACTACACAAGTTTCTCTAGCTGTATTGCATAGGCAAACATAAAAAAAGAAATGGTTGTTATATTTTTTGTCGTTATCCTTCTGGATTCTTGCGAAGCCCTGATCATTGTTTTTCAATATTTATTTCTTAATCAATATTTATTTAAAACCATTCAGCTTCAAATAACATGAGAAGACTTTTTATTTTTACTTTTGACATTATATTTCTAAATATTATCATATTCTATCGTACCTTTAAATGCTAGAACACAATTTCACTTTATGCTTCATTCGGAAGCTCAGATTTTGTTACACACTGCAGTGGTTCAGTCAAAAACATAGAAGTGATTTTGTAACGGTTGGGTGCTCGCATTGACTGTTGAATGCAGACATAACTCAGAACATAAGATAAAAACAGTTTATTAAAAATCGATAAGGGCTCAAGGGGAGTGGAGCAAGTCTGTAATTCTAACAACTGAGAACGCTACTCATAACGATTTAACTAAGAACGATTAAACTCATACTCACAGCTCCGGAACTAGCTCATTCGAAGCACTTCAGATTACTTCTCCTTTAACTTCAGCTAAGCTGCTGGATAAAACTTCATTAGACAGCCCGTGGCTGTAGATATTCTTTATTAACTTTGAAATAATCAACGTAATTACTATTAATTTCTTACCACCGGCCTACTTCTCGAGTCGAATTCCAAAACTCCTTGTCAACTCACTGGAGGCTCGCTAATACTTGATATCGCTTGCTCTAAACTCACTACTAGATGTCCAATGCCGCTAGACGCACTTCGCTAGACGCCACTAGCTGGATAATGCAGCTAGACACACTCCACACACACTAAAACTCCAAGCTTTTATATGTTGCAAACTGAGATACTACAAATTTACATATTACTACTAACCGCGACATAACTGTAGAATCCGAAAGAGACACACACGCTCTAGAAAATTAAAGTAAAAGAGAGGATAGATGTCGCTTTCACGCTTACACATTTTAAGTCATTGACGTCACGATCTCAAAAATGCTAGAGTGCCTTCATTACAAAGGTCACTCCCTCACAATTTCACTTAGTTTCACAAGTAGGAAGTTATAAAACTTGTAGCGACATCTATATTTTAGTTTAATTTATATACATTTTCGACAACTTTCATGTGCGCATTAACAATAACAAACCTAAACCGTACAAAATTGCGCTTAAAAAGAAGCAAAATAATTTAAAGTAAAAATTTTGATTAGTATTTTTAAAGAAACCTATCTGAAGCTTTCAAGCGTACTTGTGTTAAATTGCTTTATGTTTAATTGTAAAATAAGTAAGTTCAACGATTTTTTTATAATTCAATATTATTTTTATTTTCAAACATTATTCTTACATAAACAAAATGCTTATCCCTATTCGAATATTGTATTAATACATTCGAAAAATCAACAAAAAATAATTAATCCTTTCAAGGAGAAAGTATTTGTGTTCGTAAAATGAACAAGTAAAAAATTGTAAAATAATTGATTGACACCAGGATTTATACGAAAATGTATTTGTAAACAAGCAAAAGTATATTTTCGAGAACGTAATAAAAGTGAAATTTTCATTGAAAAACATAATGCCAGTGTGATGATTAGAGATTAAAGTTACATGATGCAACAGCAGCGTCACCGCACTTCATGGTGTTAAACTGCAAAGAAATAGTTTTGCCCACTTAGATCATCAAATCAATACGCTGTACGTTTGTCTGGTCACCATTTAAGTACCAATTAATCAACAAAGCAAGGTAAATATATTGAAAGGGTATAGCCGTGTTTCTTAGTAAAATATGCCCTTGAATCAACCACATCGAGTCCTACATGGATCGATAGCTTATAAAAAGAAATTCATTTGTGCCCAGTTTTAAGTTTGTATCTCAAGACCGAAACTACTTAGCAGATTTCAGCGAAAAAGATACGGGATGTAAAAAACTACCATACGCTTGTTTGGCAATATTTTCAGATTTTTTTAAACAAAAGAACAAGTTTTCTAACATTTTTCCTGTTTATAAATGTACATTTTAATTAAAAATAAACTGAAATTTCTGAGTGAACACCTTAATTTTTTTGCATGAAATACTATGAGACATAATGCATATTTACTATCAATTTCAACTTTCTAGCTACAGTGCATCATATTAAAAAAGGGGGGAAATCATAGTCCGGTGGGAATGTGAGGCGTGTCTCGGACAAATTTCAAGCTTTCTTTTAAAAATACCGTGTGAATTAATATGTGAGATTTGAAAAGAAAGCGTGAAATTTGTCCAAGACACGCCCCACATTCCCGCCGGAATATGATTTTACCTTTTTTTAATATGATGCACTATACGTAGAAAATTGAAATTGATAGTGAATATGCATCATGTCTCATAGTATTTCATGCAAAAAAATTAAGGTGGTCACTCAAAAATTTCAGTTTATTTTTAATTAGAATATTCATTTAAAAACAGGAAAAATGTTAGAAAACTTGTTCTTTTCATTAAAAAAATCTGAAAAAAATGTCAAACATTCGTACGGTGGTTTTTTACATCCCTTATTTTTTTCGTTGAAGTATGCTTAGTAGTTTCGTCACATTTATTGTCGTTACCCCCCATTGTCTTGAGATAGAAACTTACAACTCGGGAGAAATGAATTTCTTTTTATATACTATCGATCCATGTAGGACTTGATGTGGTTGACTCAAGGACATATTTTACTATGAAACCCGGCTATACCCTTTTCAGTAAAGTTTACTTAATATTGTTAAAGATATGGACAACAATCTATTTACTGATTGGTTTGAGAGACCTTGTATTTTGACTCTACACTCCAATAAAAAAATTTCTTTGCTTGTATCATGTTTATACCCCCTTCTTTATTTCGCACACCATTTTTGAAAGAAGATTAAACATTTAAATGTTGCTAAGGTGATTTTGATAAATATTAACACATGACCATTAACATAATGTCACACTACAGCTGCTAATATACAGAGTGTATCAAAACTACTGGGCAAAACTTTAAGGAGTGATAGTACACATCAAGACAAATAATATTAAATGGGAAACTAAGGTTCCAAAATGTCTTCCCAGGGAGATAGACGCCATCTGAGTTTAGGGTCCAAAATTTGAAATGATTATAAAAAACGGAAAAATTGGTCGATTCATTTGCGGTTTTCACGAAAACTATTCTTTATGTGAGAATTGTCTTCAAAATAAATTATAAAGATAAATTTCAAAAAATGCCGATAGAGGGCGCTTTAGACTTTGGAGTAACGAAATCCAAACCTTGAAGCTTACTTGAAGCTTAGACATAAACTTAAATTTTGTGCTGAAAACTGAATCTTTGAGAGGGGTTCAGTAGCGCTTACTAAACTGTGTTCAATGGGGGTGGGAAGGTTCAAATTTCAAATGATTATACAAAACGGAAAAATTGGTCCATTCGTTTGCGGTTTTCTCTAAAACCTTTCTTTTAATCAGTATTTCCTTGAAAATAAATGTAAAAGATAAATTTCAAAAGATTTCGTTAGAGGGTGCCTTAAACTTTAGAGTAACCAACAACAATTTTTAACTGTAATTTTTTGTATCTAATTAAATGCTTGTAGAAGCTTAGGCTTAAATTTTGAGCTCAAATTCTGAATCGTTGGGAGGGGTTAAGAAGCGCACACTGAACTTTGTTCAGGAGTTGAAATGTCATCCTGCCCAATTTACGAACACAGTTCAGTTTTGCATAATTACTCACAAGATTCAGATTTTGAGCTCAAAATTTAAGTCTAAGCTTTTAAAACATTTATTTAGATAAAAAAAAATAACGGTTAAAAATAGTAGTTGGTTACTCTAAAGTTTAAAACGCCCTCTAAAGGAATCTTTTGAAATTTATCTTTAAAATTTATTTTCAAGGAAATACTGACATACAGAATGATTTTAGAGAAAACCGCAAACGAATCGACCAATTTTTCCGTTTCTTATAATCATTTAAAATTTGAACCTCCCCACCCCCACTGAACACAGTTCAGTTAGCGCTACTTAACTACTCTCAACGATTGAGATTTTCAGCTCAAAATTTAAGTTTATCTCTAAACTTCTAAAAAAATTCAATGAGATGCAAAAATAAAACGGTAAAAAGTAGTTGTACGTTACTCCAAAGTCTAAAGCGCCCTCTATCGACATTTTTTTAAAATTTATCTGTCTAATTTATTTTCAAGATAGTACTGACATAAAGAATAATTTTAGTGAAAACCGCAAATCAATTTTTCTGTTTTTTATAATCATTTGAAATTTGAACCTACCCACTCCTATTGACTACAGCTCAGATGGCGCTACTAACCACAGATTCAAATTTTGAGCTCAAGCTCAAAATTTAAGTTTATGTCTAATATTCTAAAAAAATTTAATGAGATGCAAAAATGATGGTAAAAAATAGTTGTTCGTTACTCCAAAGTCTAAAGCGCCCTCTATCGGCATTTTTTGAAATTTATCGTTATAATTTATTTTCAAGACAATACTGACATAAAGAATAGTTTTCTTGAAAACCGCATACGAATCGATCAGTTTTCCGTTTTTTATAATCATTTCAAATATTGGACCCTAAACTTTGATGGCACCTATCACCTTCGGAAGACGTTTGGGACCCTTAGTTTCTCATTTAATATTATTTGTCTTGATGTGCACTATCACTCCTTAAAGATTTGCAGAGTAGTTTATATACACCCTGTATTTTTTGTTTGCATACCTGTAATATTAAATCGATATTTTTGCTTTGTTTTGTGACGCACATTCCTGGACAAAATTACAAAAAACACTGCAATTCGTACACGGTAATGTGAAATTTTTATTTAACAGGATTGGCGTATCCAAGGTGGGCGCCCAAAACCAGTAGTATTATAATGTTTTCTTCTTCTTATATCGTAAGGAAAATTTTTTGGTTGGATAAGGCGAACATAACTTAACCCTTTCCGAAAGGTTCCGTAACCCTTCCCAGGGCGAAATCTGCAGTAAAATGAAAAATATCGACTGACACCGGAACTCAAAAACGAATTTTTAAAATATTTTGAATTCCTTAATTTAAGCTTTTATTGTAAAAGCAAAATTTTACTAAAATATTACTGGTGCCATTTGCAAGTTTGGAATTAAAATTAGGTATCCCGGGCACAGTGTGCTAGAAAGGGTTAAAAAAATTCCAGTATTCAGAGCACTGGGGCACCCACTCTTGTTACGCCACTGAAATGGGAAAAATAATTACATAACGGATAAAATAAACATAAAAATAAATTACCTTTAACTCTCTAATGCAGCGTTACCGCACCAGCAGGTTTCCTTATTTAGAAATGTTAAATTCACACCAGAAAATTTTAAATAGCAATTTTCTCGTAGTTTAAATATGGAATATCTGTCATCTTATAAAACAAGAAATGCTATTAAATCTTAGTGGTGAGAATTCGGAATGACTAAATTAAAAAAAAAAAATCAGTCAGATAACACAAAATACTGCAATAATGTCCATGGTAGCATTAATGCTACTATTCAGTGTTTCTTATTTAGTGATTTTTTTTTCATTTACATATTCCTTATTTACACTGGATATTTAAAATACAACTTTTTTCCTTTATTTCGTAATAGACTTTAGATTGTTAAGTAAGCCGAAAATTACTATCTACATTTTTTGGTATGAATTCTGATTCCCCGAGTTACTGAATTTCTGGAAAAGATTTTACTACGGTCATTATCAGGTTTAATAGGGTTTCCACATTTACCAATTACTTTTTTGCATTTTTATCTCAATTTTTATCTTACTTTATGTATTTTTCTAGGTAATTTCTCCGAAAACTACCTTGGATTTTACTTACATTGAAAATGTTGTAGAAACATGCAATGATTTTTTTTTCAGAAATATTGTTTTTCAAAAAAGCAGACTACAGAGAGTCATATTCATATGTTTATGAAAACCTTTTTTCAACGAATTTATAAGATTTCGGAATTACAAAATAAAATATATTGCTTCATATCTTTAGAAAAAAATCAGATTCCCAAGTGTAACGTCCCAGATTTATCGAGATTGCAAACGTGAATATCTGCGATAGCTTAGATTCCCTTCAATGATAAATGAACTTCTGTAGACACTTCCAGATAATAAAACTTTTATTGTTTAAGATAAAAGCTGCATTAAATCTGATAGATTTTAATTTTGTAACAAATGCTTACGACATCATTAAATATAAATATTCGACAACCTTTACACCAAACCCATATATTTATTAGCTTTACTTATGTTTCTTTTTCTTTTTAAAAAGATAAAATTAAAAAAGACGTGAACTATTTATCTTCTTTAAAAGATAAATTGATATTTTTTTTTCTTTTGAAAAAAGAAAAAAATATGTGGTGTACTTATTTATAATGAATGACATATGTTACTACGTGAGACATTGTAGTAATAAAGAAGTTCTGAAAACTTGGACAAGTAGTAAAATTTTGTATTTCGTGGTGTTCTGATAATACTATTCTAATAATAGAACAAGGTTTGGATCTATTTATCATTACTCAAAATAAAGTATTAAAGCTTAAATACAGTCGAGTCTTTCTACAACGAAACTCCATACATCGAATTTAAAATCCATAAATCCAACGAATTCATCCCACCTCCCACACACCTTTCCACATCTTTCTCAAAACAGTGTCAGTTGGATTGATACACATGTAAGAGAGGTATCAATGAGAGACACATAAGAGAGGCCTTCAAATGGAGGAAAATGTAAATTACAATTTTTTATTCCTTGGTAAAATTTGAACATTTTTTGTGAGCGTAACAATTAAAAAAAAATTACAGATTTCTTTGTCCGAAATTAATGCAAGTCTTCCTTATTTGATTTTCATTAAGCTTTCAAATAAATGTCTGTTCTCATTTTTGAAACAGCTTAAATAATTAAGAAATAAAATGTTAGGTTAATATTTACTTTTAAACACTTCAAATTCTTAATTCAAAAGATCAAAAATAATATATGTTCGAATTTAACACATTAAATAGGATTTTAACACCATTCTCTATACATCGAATTTCTCCATGTAACGAATTTTTTACTGGAACAGTGAATTTCGTTATATAGAGACTAGACTGTATTAGTGACATAATTAATAACAATTATTTATGAAGAACAAATTGTAATCATAATAATAAATCAAAAATTGATTATAAAAAAATTTATAAAGCAATAAATAGCACCGTATTAAGCAACATGCCCAAAAAATTATTTTTCATTTTTTAACTTAAAATTCTTATTCTAAATTATAATATAATAATTGAGTCTAAGAGATAGATCGTAGTTTTAAGTATTTTTACCCAATTATAAAAGAATAAATCATGAATATGGAAAGTCTATTTGAAACTCTGATTTAGAGTATGGAAAATTCTACCACTATTCTCGAATACAAATTTTCGCATTATTTAAGTTTTTAAACTTTTAATGGGCTTCGGTATATAATGTATAAAGCTTAATTTTAATTACCAAATGCTACATTGACATCAGAATCTAGATATTATGTTTTGCTATATATAATGTACTCGGGGGGGGGGGGAGGACTCTCACATACTTTCATTTGAATTTGTTTATAAATACCAGTGTCAATTAATCATTTTGATATTTCAGCAACAGAAGTTCTCTGCCCTCTCAAAGGGCTCCAATTACCAAAATCGAGTGATGTCGAAATTTACGCACAAATTTATTTGTAAATAAGAAAAATATATTTTTTGACGCATAATAAACCGAAAATATTTACACCAAAATTCTGCGGTCATTGTGGTTTTTGAAAAACAAGCAAGGTGTTCAATCACGGAAACACGAAATATTAATCAAAGGTAAAATTTTAAATTGCGCGGTTAATAGCTGGAAGTTTTTCAATCTAAAAAAATCTATTAGGCAAAGATTTTTAATGTAGGCCTTAAATTCCTTGGAAATTGCGAGGAATATATGCATCTTTTTAAATTTTAATGGAAATATACATTCAAGAAAGATTGTACTTAAATCCTTTGGCGTTTGAATGTTAATATTATTTCTATTCAGATATCATAAATAATAGTATGGTTATTTTAAGTTAGTTTTTATAAAATATTGGAAATTAAACTGATAATTAGTTTGATTCTATCTTTCGAGCACCCTAAAATGTGGGATTTTCAATGCGTGGATTTCAATGCTCCAAACCTTTTGCACAACGATTTCTAAAATTTAGTTTTCAATTTATTTATTCGGATAATTCTACAAATAAATAAAATGAAGATTACTATTTTGAAAATACGGTGAAAATAATCCTAGCGGTTGTCACACACACACATACACACACATATACAGTGGCGGTCAAAAGTTTCCGACCACCAAAAATTTTTCAGTTAATTTGTAACTAAACCCATATGAAAAGGAATCTCAAAGTGATACTTATACATTTTATTGACATAATAGTTAGGAACTTACTTGTGGAATAACATGTAAATATCAATATCTTTAATTGACAAAATTAAGCACAAAGGAAAACGCATGTTCTCAAAAGTTTCCGGCCACCTTCGCAAGTTTTTAAAAATATGTATTGTAATACAAAATTACAGCAATCAACAACATTTATATTTAGTATTTTATAGCATTAGTATTTTATTACCTTTAGAAATAAGTTCTACGGCGCAGTAACGTGACATTAATACAATCAACGGTTAAAGATCGTCAATGGTACGTTTTTTTCCGCATTTCTTGAAATTTTTTGGAATTTCCCGCTGAGTTGGAATATTTATAGTTTGGCAGACGTTTGCCAACTTCTTTCCAAAGATTTTCTATTGGATTCATGTTGGGCGTTTTGGCTGGCCATTTCAAAAACGATATTTTTTTGCGCGAAAGCCATTGCTTGCATACATTCATTATGCCATTATCATGTTAAAATAAATAGTTGCGACCAAAATTTTCCTTTAATAAGGGAGAAAATAATCTTGCAAGATATCCATATACATTGCATCATTCATGTTGCCGTGGATTTTAAATTACGGACCGACAGTTTTTTAAGAAAATACTCCCCACATTATAACGTGTCCTCCGCTTTGCTTCATTGTAGGAATAACATATGTTGATTCACATTCTTCGTTGTTAGGTCATCGGACGTAGTGTCTGCCATCACTCCTAAAATAGTTTCAAATTCTATTGATGGAAAAATAGTACTTTTGTGCAGTTTTCACTATACCGAACTTAGTGTTTTTTGGAAAACGCCAGTCGGTACATTTATATTTTTTTACCTACGAGGCATTTTTGAGCACCGACACTTCCATAAAGTTCTGTATCACGACAGAATCTTGACACGGTAGACCGACTTATTTCAACAATATTTTCATTTTGTAAATAGCCGTATATTGCAACGGAATTTTTATGCGTGTCATCAATTGTTTTTTTCCTGATAATTCTGTCAAGGAGAATAGTATTTTTTAAAATTCTTCCGGACCTCAAAAAGTCCTGAAGGCCACGGCCATCTTTATATAATTTTTAAATATCGTTTACAGTCGATTTTACCGATCGATAACTTTACCGCAATACCTAAAGAAGATTAGCCCTTTAGTGACAAATTAATCACTAATTTACAGACAATATTTGTTGAACTTTTCAATTTTGAATTTAAACTATGCTATTCACGTTGATTCATTCACAAACACGACCAAAAACACTTTACCGATAGAAAAAAACTGAGGAATAATGAGTGGCCAGAAACTTTTGCATACGTAAACTTCGAATTCTATCCCTTTGCATGAAGCGTCCACAGCATCCAATCAAAATGATCACGTGATCAGAGGTCATTCATACATTCCTAACTTTTGAAGCAATTGTGCTTCTTCTTTGCTGAAACCTTGTGGAAAAAAATTAAAGAAACTAACTGGCCGGTAACTTTTGACCGCCACTGTATATATATACGAGGGTTGTATGATCAGTATCCCCACTAAAAATAATCTGAAGATTCTCTGAAGAAGTCGCCACTTTTTTCAGAAATTCTACAGAAATTTGAAGAACGTTTGCAGTTTTAGCTTTATCTTAAAAATATCTGCAGAATTTTTAAAGCTATTTCTAAAAATATCTGCATAATGAGCCAAATAATGACGTATTTTCCGCAGATTTTTGGGCCAAATATCTATAGACTTTCTACAGATTATTTTTAGTGGAGTACCTAGCATTGACAAACAAAACACATTTTTCAATCAAAAATGCCCTTTTTATTTTATCATAATCTACGTTTAACTCGATACACATGTCCCAACATCTTTCTTCTTTTGTTTCCAATGTAAAAAATAGATTATTCCAATTCTTCTAAATAGATTTTTGTTTCAGCAGTAACATCATCGTTAGAGCTAATTTTTTTTCACCGAGCCTTTTTTTTTTTAAAATAGAAACAAGCAGTAATTGCCTGGGTCTAAATCTGGTGAATATGGTTTATGCGGAAGAAGTTCGTAATCGTAATTCATAAAGTTTTTTATGGTGATGACACAGTTGTTCTCACGTGCATTGTCTTTGTAAATGAGAATGTTTATTTTCCGAAAATGCGGTCGTTTTTCATTCACAACATGATTGAAACGATCCAATAAGTTGGCATAATAATGTTTATTGATTGTCTTGGCCGTTCTAAACTAATCCAAGGGAATTATGATGCATGCATCCGAAAACACTGCATCTATGACTTTGTTCTCAAATAAAGTTGCCTTAGATTTTTATGGCCCAACTTGGCCACACAAAAGCATGGAACACGCAAAGATCGGGATGTTCTTTAATTTTTGGTATACTGTAATGAATCATCTTTTCATAAAAAGTTATGAATCCACGACAAAAATTATTTGGATTGCGCTGGAACTTCTCCAAACATTCTTTTGAATTGACAGAAGAAAGTATTTAATGTCAATAATGGCAATCGCGCCACCCATCTTGCGGAAAGCTTTTTCATATCCAAATGTGTTGCTATACTATTTTAAAAATACTGAATTCACACTCATTGATCACAGTCTTTGCAGTCTGACCCACTTTCACTCTCCAATCGTTTATGAAAATATCGTGGATTATTTGAGTCATTTCGTTTGCAAACTCAAATGGAAAAAGCAGATGCTTCTCGTAAAAAAAGCTGGTATTGCTGCGTTTGAATTCAACTGTACAATATTTTATGGTTGATAACGAAAGTGGAGAGCTCCCATAAAATTTTCTGAGTTTTGCCTTAATCTCAACATTTGTTTTCTTTTTCAAAAGCAAGTATTTTATCACCGTTCAATGTTCAGTTTTCACCGTTGTTGAAATATCACCAAAGTTGTTCCATTCAGATGGCTTCTATTCACAAACTAAACCACGTACTGACTTGGCAGTTATGCCAGGTTTTTAGAGAAATGTGACTTTTGCAAACTGGCCGAGGTCAAATACATATCATACTGTCTACGTATATATGGGAAAAATAAACCGAAGTTTCAAATGAAAACATTATAACTCGCCTGAAACAATTATTGGTTGCATTAAATATCCTCCTCTTAATTAATAAACAAACAACCTAAATTAAAATCTTAAACCTATTCAATTTAATTTTCATTAAGTTGTGCAATGTAACTGAAGAAAAAATTCATAAATCATTGTATCGTTTTCTCAAAAATTGAAAAAACAAAGTATTACAAACAAAACGAACATAAAATGTAAAACTTGTTTAAATAAACAGAAATAAAAAAGCTGTGAAGAGAAAGTTTTGTCTTATGAAAAAGATGAAAAATTACTTTTAACTGAACTTGAAATTATTTCGTTGGTAAAAATGCATCTGGTAAAGTGGTAAAGAAAAAATCTTTGACAGAATAAAAACAATGTAATTGTTTAATTAAATCAAAACTCACAACTTGCATTAATAATAAACAATTTGGAAATTGCACGTGGAGCGTAGCAAATGAGGTGCGTTCGTACGATGACGAAGTTTTAAAAACATCTTACTCGTATATCAATCTCATAAAATTATAAATAGTTAAGTACAATTAAAATGCGCACCAAGCAATGTTCTCCTTATACCATTATGTAATAAAATGCTTTTGTATTAACTTGTAAATCAGTAACATATGTTCTTTGTACCACAGATTATGCAAAATGTATATTATAATAAGTACTTTATAGATGCATATCAATTTTATTATGTTTGAATGAGTGTAACACCATTAAAATGCATTTAAAACATTTTTCCCATTGACCGTAATGCAACGGAATATTTTTGATTGCTCCTGTAATTGAACTATGCATCCGATTTTGATAAAATTTGAAATAACTTGACAAAATTATGCAATAATTATGTATTTTAAATTTCAGACGATTATAATGCATTTTAAACTCTATTCCCCATTGACCGTAATGTAATGCAATACTTTTAATTGTCCCTGTAATTGATCTATGCATCGGATTTTCATAAAATTTGAAATGACTCGACAAAATTACGTAATAATTATATATTTTAAATTTTAAACGATTCGATTAGGTAGTTTTTGCGTTGTTATATGCGGACGGACGAACAGACGGACTGAACGACAACTATAGGCGCTACGTATTTACATAATTACGAAAGCACCTAAAAATCATACTTTTAAATGTACAGTTATGTTAGATATATTGAACGAAATCAATGATAATTACAAGTATTTTCTTTATAGGAAAAAAAAAACCTAAGTTCTACTGGAAAATTTTGCATTCTTTTAACACTAGAATCGGGTGGTGGGTCATTTTGACCCGAATCAAATGAAAATATGACGATTCGAATCAGAAAACGTCGTATAAAATATGATAAATATACACACAACAAAAATAATTAAAATAAATAAGGTAAGTAGTGTTGTATAAAAATTCTGAAGCAATGTTTGTTGATAAAACTTGAGTAAAATTTCCCGCAGTTCTAGTGTTAAGGAGGTCTTTTCTATGAGTAAATACTGGCGCCGAAACGTTTTTAGTCTACAAAATTTCAGAATGTGTACAAATTCTGAATAAATTTCTTCTTAAATTCTAAATTCTGCATTTTACTCTGCATTTTGCTGTGTCTCATATCATTTCTATAAAATCATATTTGTGATCTAAATCGTCATTTACACTAGAATGATGTTAACTCGATAGTAGTTAATATGTTAAAAAGTAATGTACAATTAAAATTTATGGATAAAATCTTTAAACTTGGAAAGAAATACTAACGTTATAAATAGAGTCATTCTCTTTACAAAGAAGGTCAAATACGAAAAACTAAATGAAAATGAAACTGCAGTTTGATTTTGAATTTATAGTTGTAACCACATCTTTATTACTGGCAAATGGTACAAATTTCCATATGTAAATTTTCATAAAAATGATTGTCTTTTCATACTGAACTTCTGTAATTAAATAAAATAAAAATTTCTGTTCTTTATACCAGTGTTGCCAGTGGGCTACTTTTTAAAAAAAATCATGTTTATCGATCATAAATTGATTGGCACCACTTTCGTGAAATGCTAAATTCCCCTTATTTTTCGCCTTCATTAATCTATCATATAATGAGGAGAATTTTACTATTTTAGAAAAGTGCTGTCAATCAAGAAATCTGAATTTGAAAAATGTATTCCACTAACAAAACTGCTTTTTATAGTTGGTAATTTCCCCCGTTATTAATCAGGCTCTGATTAAAATTGTAACTGAAGATTCTGATGCAATTACATTAAAAATTTGAGGTTTCGAAACGCAAAATGCATGATTTTAAATACATAATTTTATGATGAATGAATTTGAAAAATAATTTCTTGTTTTACAGTTTCAGTATGAAACGTTAAGATTGTTGAATAAAAATAATACAATTTTGATATATGTTTTGATTTAATGTATTTAAATTTTAGGAATTTACATACACGTTAACCCCTTGACTGATCAATATTTTTGAAAAAGGCTATCAAATGATGTCTATTTTTTGCATGTCTTTTACAGAATTTTTAACCTTTTTTCAAAACAGATATTTTTTCCTAATAGAATCAGAAAGATTCTTGGATTAAATAATGCAAAATTTACAATAAAATTTTACTGGTAAGAATAATAAATTTTGATTGGAAAATAGATTCCCGTACGTGGTACGAAAAAAATTATGATCCCGTGCGACGTACGGGCAAAACATGGAAGCGGTTAAAAAAATTAAATAATTTTTTGCACATCGAATCATTTTAATTCTATGGTTTTTATAAATTTTAAATTTCAACGAAACATTTAAACTGTATTTAGGACAATGTTCGTCTGGGTGCTTATATATTGTCTTTTGAATAGCAATTTTTATAAAAGGAAAAGTTCGGTGTGTGCGACAGTCTTTGATCCTCATCTTCTCTGTTTGCGTATGCCGCACACTCAATTTAAGAATATTGTTGACACAAGGAACCTAAAAGAGAAAAAAATAATTCTAAAATATCGTATGGCTATAAAAAATTAAGAAACAATAATGATAAATGTAATAAAAAATTAATTTTTATTCAAGTACCCAGATGATTATCACCATCTGGGTGATGACCATCAAAGTTATGGTGCAAATGTTTCCCCGCTATGTACGGTAAATTTGCACCATATCAAAAATATCACCTAAAAATTGCATTATATAAAAATAAGTATTATAATTAGAACAACTTTGAACCCCCCAAAAATGTTTTCAGATATATAAAGACCTTTAATAAAGACATGTAATTTACATTTCCCAACGTCACACGATTTGTATAATTTATGAAATTATGCATATGCAGAACGGAAGAAGAAAACCATGAATATTTAGAGCTATAGACCTGCCCATATTTCTAATTATAGAAAGAGAAGCAAAAAATCTTTTGTTTGACTATATAAATACATTTTTAAAAACAAATATCATTTAAATCCAAAGATTTATGCGTGTACGTGTTAACTAAAAAAATATTCCTTAACATGTACTACTATGACAAAAACGTATATTAAAATTTTCAAATGTGGCTCTAACCCTTTTGGAAGTGGTGGGACATATGTTACATCCCACTTATTTTTATTTAAATCTTGCGATAAAAATTTTAATGAATTTTTACATTTATAATTTGAAAGAAAATAAGTCAAAAATTGCTGTATCATTACTTTAAAATATTTTTTCAAAATATTTGGTGGGAATCCAACATCAGAGAAACACAATCTTTTGACCTTTTAAGGGTTAAATGAATGATATCCAAATCAGAGCTACCAGTCGACGTTTTCTGTTCATTGAAAGTTTTTGACAGTCTAAAAAAGGTTAATTTTACTGTTCCAATTGCGAACTGGCAGCAGTAAATTTTTAGTAGAATTTCGCTTCAATAATAAACATGAAAAAGAGCTCTTGATTATTTTCAAATAAATTTTCTCTTTAATTGCGGTATGAATCAATTATTTGAACATTTTGGAGCAGAAATACCTTGCCCCTGAAATGATTAACCCCTTAACTGGCACTTTCTTTTCCATTCAATAAATTGAAAATAACGGATTCTCACCACAATTTTTTAAATAAAATATTCGTAACATTTAGTCTAAACATTTCCGCCTTTAAACATTATGAAATTATTTTTTTAAATAATTGTGGTGTCAACAAGCTTTAAACGGATGAATTAAGCAAATTCGTCTTAACCGAATGGCGTACGGGCAATCAGTTAAGTGGTTAAAAACAGTTTACGCATGTAAAATATCCGGGGCAATAACGGCATTATATTTCTGCATGAAAAAATAAATTACTTTTTACATTTTTATTTATAAAATTTAAAAACTCTAAGGAAGTATTATTTTCTCTTTCGGGTAAAAATGCATATCGCACTACGAAAACATTTCTAATCACATATTTATAATTATTGTATTTTGTGAAAAAAACAACAACAAGGGATTGCTGTAAAATAAAACTACTAACATTTTTCATACACATTTTCGAGCAAATAATCAATTACAATTAAATTTCAGTGGCGTAACCAGGGCGTATACCCAAGTACTTTGGATATCGGCAGTAGCGGTTGGTCAGGGGGTGCTGCATCAATTTATTCACACCACTAAAATTGTATGGTTATTTCAGTTTTATTAAATCAGCAAAATTTGTCAAATAAATAATATGAAAGATTCTGTTAAATTTTAGTGGTGTGAAAAATCGAATGCAGCACTCCCTGACGAGCCGCTACTGGATATCGGTAATTTTTTAAAGTTCTATTTTCCTTATCTAGCTAAAATATTGCTGCCAGAATAAAGGAGGAAAAAAACCTTACAAAATTACTGATTTTTGTCACTCATATGACTACGCCACTGTATTTCATAAATTGGTGTTTCGTGAGAGTTCGGATGTTTCTTTTAGCAAAAACTAAAAATTTCTTTTGTTTTTATTAGTTTTTTATAAAAAGTAACAATTGACATATCATCCATCCCATTTCATGGAAGCATTTTTGGTGTATCAGTGTTGCATTGATTGATGCAGTTTTAAAGACACAAAATTGAAACTTGTGAAAAAAAATTCACTAACAACTGATATTTTTTTTCCACGTTTTTGCAATAACTGTTGTCACTGCTGACAATTTCAAATACTTTCAGTCACCACATGTCCATATAGTTGAATCTGCTTAACTGAAACGCAGAAATTTTATCATTAAAGAATACGAAAATTGTTATTTTTAATTAGAGGTTACAAAAAGCTGCAAAATCAGTCTGCCATGTTGTTATGTATCGATGTAACTATATTCATCGATTTCTGAACAGTCCCACTGGGCCTTCGCGCTGACATAAATGGCGGCTGTCTTAGACTATTTTAAAAGCATTTATACAGCTCCTCTAATGACCACTACTATTTTTTTAAGTTTCCTATGACTCATTTAAGTTTAGTAAAATAATGTAAGGCATTTTTTTAAGGGATTCATATTAATGAAGAAATGCAAGCGCTGCGCCACACATCACCGATTGGTACCACTAAATTTTTATAGTTATTCTCGCCTTAGTCAAAATCATAGTTGCTGATGCTTAAGAAACTAAAGAATTCTATTAAACTTTAGTGGTTAGAATCAGTCATTTATGGCGCAGCGCTTGCATTCCTGTATTAATGGAACAGTACAAACGCTGAAAAAAATATAGCATATGGCAGTTGCCTTTTGCCAACAAATATACCAACTATTCAGGGAGTGCTGGAATTTAGTGAGATTTAAAAGTATTAAAAATTGATATATTTAAATATAAAATAGTGTTCTCAAATTTCTACCACGCTTTTTTCACAGATTTGTACAATTTTGTTTAACACGGGAAAACGTGCGCATATCCATTGTATAAATTTTTTATATTTTGTCATCAATAATTTCAAATAATGATTGTTACTTTATTCAGTCGAAGACAATTGTTATAAATTCTGCGATAAAATAGGTTAAAGATTACTTTAAAAAATAATGGTGACAATTGCAAAAAACTTAAGAACTCTGGGTCTGTCAGGCCCACTATGCTTCCTGACGGAATAACCGCAGACAAATATCATAAAATCTGAGAATAAGGGTAGTTGAAAATTTTCTGTTATAAAATTTTAAAAAAAAATCTTATTTCTAGTGGAACGCAGTTTTCTCACAGCTGGTGGATTATTTATTTGGAAATTTAATCCACACCATAAAAATTTAAATAGCAATTTTTTTATATATTGAAAATTTCTCATCTCGTAAAAAAATAAATATAAGAACTTACTGCTGAGAATTCGGAAAGGCTAAATAAAAAATCAGCCAAGATGCGGAAACACTTGGAACCAAACGTCTGGGAGCCTAATGGGTGTGCAAAACTCTTGCTGTTTTTTTTTAAATAAATATTTTAATATATGGTAAAGGAAAATAAATATATTTTTTTTATTTTATGTTAAAAAACTTGATAAGGATTCATTGAATTTTTTTCTACGGTATTTCTTCTAGTACTGCTTTCACTAGTATTGAAATACAACTCTAAATTTTTATATATCAAAAATGTTTAGAGTACATAGTAGAAAATACAGATGAGATTTATCATTTGTTTGAATATATGTATGTATATATTATCTAATATTATATTGAACAGTTTACATAGAAATTAAACTTAGAACGTTAATTTTTAATAAATTGAAAACATATTATTTTTAAAATCGAATTTCTTACAATTTTCAAGACACTATAAACTACAAGTAATACACTACAGGTAATACTTTTTAATTGAAAGTTCTGTGACAACTTGGAAGTTTCTTTTAGTAAAATCTAAAACCAAATTTATTGCGTTTTTATCCCTTCATCCACAGTAATATACGACCTCCCATTCCATTCTCTTGACGTATAAATTTCTCTTTTTATTTGATTCCCTTTCTAGTATGTCAGTGTATTAGTGATTGATGCAGCCTTAATGATACGAAACGAAGTCTCGAGAAAATTTTTCATTAACAACTGAGATTTTCTTCTACTTTGAAGCAACTTTTATCTGTAGAGGTTTGTGTATAAGCTTTTCACTGATTTTTAGTACTCTCTGGGATCATTATAAATGGACAATTCAAAATACTTTCTAATTGGATATAGATTTAAGTGCATGTTAAAAGTATTTTTTTTCTTTTTATGCATTAAGTAATGATTAAATGTTACAGTATTGATCCATATATTTCTACTATTTATTAGTTTAAGTGACCTTTCATATTCTTTATTTAAGCAAACAATGATTCGACAAAAACATATATTCTAATTGAATAGAAATATAAAATCTTTTTTTTTTCTTGCAAATCATTTTTTATTTTATTCATTTTGAATGCAAAAATATTAGTTCCTCCCACACCCTACGCTCAAACATACAACATCCCCCCCCCCCCCCACAAACAAACACGCTCAAACGGTTTTTTCCTCTTTTTTTGTGTTTGTTACATTTCACCTTGTTTATGTTTTTTATTCCTAATAAACTCAGGTAATTTTTCTATTTCTAACAAATTAACCTCTTTGAATTGTTCATTAATGCAAAATATATGATTTTATTATCATGAAATTTCTATACCTTTTCCAAATATATAGAGTACGTGCAATATTGTGTAAGCTATATTGACCCTAACTAATAGATATGTTACAGGCGAAACCCGATTTTAGGCCAAACTAGATCGGCCTAGGCCAAACCGGTCTATCCTTACGCCCATCGGATAAACTAGTTTTTCCTAGGCCAAACCGGTCTATCCTAACGCCCATCGGATAAACTAGTTTTTCCTATGCCAAACCGGTTTAACCCAACGCCTATCGGAGAAATTAGTTTTCCTAGGCCAAACTAGATTTTCTTAGGCCAAACTAGTTTGGCCTAATTCTTATAGGATAAACTAGTTTAGACTGCTGTTTAGTGGTCTGAACTAGTTGATCCTAGGCCGATCTAGTTTATCCTAGGCCAATTAAATTTGGCGTGATTTTATTGAATTCGATGACCGCCTCAACGCCAACATTGTTGTTTGTCCAAGACTGATCTAGTTTATCCTAGGCCAATGTAGTTGTACGTAATTTTAGCTCACGGGCGTGAAAGCCAGACATATAATGGGCTCACAGATTCTGTATATGTATGTACGCATGTATGTACGTATGTGCGTGTTTAAATACGTAACGCGATAACTATTGATAGAGATATCCGATTTGCTTCAAATTTTGGATGTAGGTTCATTCTGATAAGGTACTTTTGTGATCAATTTTGTGAATTTATTGGATAAGAAAAAAGGGGGGGGGGCGAACGGGAAGCTAATCCCCCACCGTTAATTTAGAGAAATGGATTTATCATGCAGAATTATCAGTTTTCATTTAAAATTTTAGATATAGGATCATTGTGACAAGGCGCCTCCATCATTAGTTGTGGATGTTTATTGTTTAAGTTTAAAAGAAAGGGCTATGTAGGTAACACAACATAATTTAGATAAATGGTTTTTGACGCAGAATCGAAGAATTTGCTTTAAATTTTAGATATAGGTTCTTTCTGGTAAGACGATTCCCTGAATAGTTTTGGGGGTTTAATGATTAAGTATGAAGGGAAAAATGAAGGATTAACCTTTTATCTAGGAAAAACTAGTTTATCCTATGGATAATTAGAGTTTAGAGTTTTTAGAAACAAGTTGGGCGTAAGAAAAATTAACTTATCCAATTTCCATTAGGATAAAACAGTTTGGGCTAGACTAATCTAATTTGACTCGAAATCGGGTTTGGCCGGTAAAGCAAACATGTCTTTCACAAGAATAGTATAAATGTGTGTAGCTATAGTCATGGCTTATAACATCAATACAGAAATTTAACATGTCCACCGTAGAGACATGATGATTTGGACATGGTGTTTGCTTATTTTTTTTCTGCAGACTCATGCCAACTGAGATCATACTTGCATTTATTATTATTATTATTATTATTGCATATTCGAACCAGATCGGAGCTGAACATAATTTGGAATCTAACTGCGTTTTCCATTTTTGAGAAATTAATTACCTGTCGACACATAAGCAATTCTTGTCACGGCGTCAAGTTTTTCTTTTCCGTAAAGTCGTAAGCGGAAATTAGATTCAAAACGTAACTTTAATAGTATTTTCTCAAAGGTACATCGCTTTTAGGAAAAAATGATTAACGCCATTCGATTACATATTTTCTGAGTGAGAATGCGTGTTAATCTTATGCATTACCGAAAATGAATTAATTCTTAAATGTGTTAGGATGTAGCTCTTTTGGATTTGAGGAAAGCCTTAAGGAATGACAGAGAACCATGTTCAAAAATCTACATTTTACTGAACAGATTCAATAGTTATGATATTTATAACTCTCCTTTTTTTCTTTTGTTCTAAGCTACATTAATTATTTAATGAATTCTTATTTGAATATTCAAAGGTTTAAGAATCTAAATAATCAATAATGCATTGTGTACTTACCATTTTGTGAACACATCGTAATTTAAAAATATATTTTAAATTTATCCAATAAATATGCATGCATTATTTTTTAAAGGAATGGATGCAGTATTTTTTAAAGGAATTTATGTTAAGTAAAATCTGATTTTTTTTTTCAGAAATTGAGTAGGGCCAAATTGAGCCGGACTCAGTCTCTTTTCACTGTTTTTTGTATAGGCAGGGCTAGGGCTGAAATTTTAATTTTTACACCGGGTCACGGCAAAATAACTTTCCTTCGGGAAAGGCGGGGCCCGGGCCTCGAAATTCCGGCCCGTGCAAACCTCTGCCAGTATTCTACAACACTTCGAATAAAATACATTATGTAAGGGTGATGACAAACCACTATACACAAGGTCAGCTATGGAGCAGTAGTCGGGATCAATATTAAAAGAATATTGCCCAATTAAACTGATGGCTTTGCATTCACAGGCTGTTTCCACTAATTGTGTATTACAGCCTTATTATTATTTTTTTAAGAATAACTCCCTCGAAAAATAAAGTAAGTTGGATTACCTTTTCCCCGTTTCCCCTAATATACTTACCATTGAACGCCCATAACTAATCACAGATACGCTTTATAAAATTAAACAATTATCCAAAATTGAAGCAAATCAGATAATTATGCTCAAAAAATCATTCATCTGATTTAAGGAGGGTAATTCTCCATTCCTTCCTTTACAGTTAATCATTAAACCCTCAAAACAATTCAGGGATTAGCCTTATAAATAAAAAAATATACTGAATATTTACGGCATATCGAATAAATCTTCATAAAATCCCATTTATCTAATTTAAGGAAGGCGATAAAACGTCCATTCCCCCTTTATATTTAACCAAAAGAAAAAACCCAAATTAATTTAGGAAGCGCCTGATAAAATGAATTCATGTCCAAAATTTTAAGCAAATTGGATAATTCTGTATTATAACCAATTGATCTAATTTAAGGAAGGAAATAAATTGTACGTCTCCCCCTTATATTTAACCGAAGAACCACCAAAAATAATCAGTGAAGCACTTCATCAGAATGAACAAATCCAAGATTTGCAGTAAATCGGTTAATTCTGCATGAAAAACGCATTTGCCAAAATTAGGCGGTATTCCCCCGTTCTTCCCGTTGTTCTTATTCAATTAACCTCCAAAACTAATTAGGGAAGCACTTTACCAGAATGAATTTGTTTCTAAAATTTGAAGCAAGTCAGTAAATTCTGCGTGAAAAAAGCATTTACATAAATTATGGGGCGTTAACCCTATTCCCCCTCCCTTTATACTTAAACAATGAACACCCACAACTAATCATGGAGGCGCCTCAAGAAAATGCTCCTATACCTAAAATTTGAATAAAATATGCTAATAATGCATGAAAACCCATTTATTTAAATTAAGGGAAGGAGCCTCTCGTCCCCCCCCCTTATTCTTCTCCAATAACCTCTCAAAATTAATCAGAAAAGCTCCTCATAAGAATAAACCTATATAAAAAGTTTGATGCAAATCGAGTATTTCTATCAAGAATTATTGCGTTACATAATTTACGTACATACATAGATACAGAACCTACGGGCACATATTAGTTCTCAGCCTTTGGTAGCCTGATGAGATAAAAACACGTCAAATTACATTATTTCTATCAAGAGTTATCGCGTTTCGCACATACGTACGTACATACGTACATACATGCGTACATACATGTTTACATACATAGAGAACCTGTGAGTCCATTATTTCTCTGGCTTTGACGCCGGTAACCTAAAAACACGTAAAACCGTGTTGGCCTAGGATAAACTAGATCAGCCTTGGACAAACAAAAATGTTGGCGTTGAGGCGGTCATTGAATTTAATAAAATCATGCCAAATTGAATTGGTCTAGGATAAACTAGATCAGCCTAGGATAAACTAGTTCAGACCAATAAACAGCAGTCCAAACTAGTTTATCCTATAAGAGTTAGTCCAAACTAGTTTGGCCTGGGAAAATCTAGTTTTTCCTATGGGCCTTAGGATAGGCTAGTTAGGCCTACGAAAAACTAGTTTATCCGATGGGCGTTAGGATATACCGGTTTGGCCTAGGAAAAACTAGTTTATCCGATAGGCGTTAGGATAGACCGCTTTGGCCTAGGCCAATCTAGTTTGGCCTAAAATCGGGTTTGGCCTGCAACAGATATATGGATAATGTACCTCATCTTTTTTGCATCATTTTAGGAATAGCGGATTTTTAGCTTTTTCAGGGCCCCCATTAGGTCTGTTTTTTGAAGACCACTAACTTTCAAAGAAAAACCTTGATTATAAATTTCGTAGAATTTTGCGTGATATTGCGTTATTCTTGAAATTGTTGCAGATACCTAAGATGATTTTTTTCTGAAAAAATACTGGTTTACAAAAAACGGAATAAAGCTGCCTTTCTTCTTCTATCAACGATAATTTTTAGAAATTCTAACCTATGTTTTTGAGAATTTAATAATTTCATTAGTTTTTTAATTCTGATTAAAGGGTATTGTGTGCAATGTTGTTTGTCATATTTTTGGAAAAGACCATTACTTTATGTTAAGAATTCTGTAAATTATAAGCATAAAACTTGCAAAATTCGGGACTGTTTTTACTAAAACCTTATTTTTTCCACGAGTGTACATTCTGTCCTCAAAAAAAAAAGAACCATAAAAAGTATTGAAATAAGCCACTTAATCATAATCTGCAATTTGAACGCTTTTCCTTCATTAGAATTGACAAAAGATCTTCGTTCTTTTTCAATTTGTTGACGGTTCCTATGGAGATTTCGGGAAAAAATCTTCGCGGAAATGTATGACATGTACTATTTTGTTTACAGAACTAGCGTTACTGAATAATTCCTCATGTACTTTTTTTATATATTTAACAAAACGTCTAAAATTGAAAGCGGCCCGTCACCATTGGCCATATAGTGCAGATAGACAATTTGAAGAAAATGAAAATTCCATAAGAAATTAATTAAAAATAAAAAATCTTTCTTTAGTCCTAATTGAAATAATGTCTAGTAATAATTCCCTGATATGCCTGGTCAACGGTTCCTGAATTCTCGGCCTGAGCGTTGATACAAAAATGGTAGCTCTCAAAGCGGTTTTTTTTCTTTTATATGGCCCCCTAGCATTTTCTGCGATTAAAAGAAGCAAATTAAAACTTTTGAAAAAGGGTTGCGAAATATTGTAGAAGTGTGGAATATTTATTTAAGAATTGATTCAAAAAATTTATCTCTATTTTTTCTTACAGTGAAATTATTACAATTATTTACGATCTCATTTGCAACTCAGGAACTTTTTTTTTTTTCAGAATATTGATAAAGGCGCACATTCCAATACTGATAAATTAAAAACACATTTCTCAACCACAGGAACCCTTTTTACAGCACCTATAAATCACATTTTTATCCATCTTACTGAGAAGAATACTTTCAAACAGAAAAGGTTATTTTTATTTTCTCCATTCGTACTGAAAAAACTGAACTACATAGGACAAAGAATTTATCAGTAGACTATGAATAAAAAAGGTTTTCAGTGCATTTTTTTATATGTTTATCACAGACATTTATCTCAGAAATTATTATAAAGTTTATTTATAAATACTGTTTGTGCGAATAAAGCTACATCATTAAATTGTTGTTTATAATCTTATCAATAATATAAAATTTAGTGGAAACACGAGATTGTTAAAAAATATACTATAGTCTACGTTTAACATAAATGCTTTATTTGACGACATAAAAAACGATAAATAAATTTAAAAGTAAGCTTATAAACTGTCTTTACAGTGCAGTCATAATATTTATATTTTCTCTTCGAAATATTAAAATAAGCTTAATAAAATTTTCTGAACTAAGAGTAAACTGCAGAATATTCTAATGGTTTTTAACAGTGCTATATATCTATTTTTATATTCTTCTATCTTTACAAGAAGAAAGTATTCGATTCGTGAGAAAAATCGTTGATTTTAGGGATCAGAGATCCCGAAAAATATGTTTTTACAAAATGTCTTTCCGTCTGTCTGTATGAGACACAAAATTTCTGGGTACTCTATGTCAAGAACTACTTCAGCCAGATTTAACAAAAATTTTGATTTATTTAGTATGTGATATAAATTAGTGCTGATTAATTTTTTCTGTAAATCGCACAGTACATGGCGCTGCTATGCTGCATTTTTCATTCCAATAGCTAAATCTTAAAAAAAAAAAAAACTAATGCACGGATTTCCATAAAACCTTAGATCAGCGGTTCCCAAACTATGGGTCGCGGCGGCTATTTTAGTGGGTCGCGAAAACAATCGAGGTTTGTCACAAAAATATATTTTGTATTTCACCTGTTAAAAAATATAACAATTTCAATAGTAAATAATATTTCAAGGGAAATTCCTCAGTTTCCATATGAAAAAATTATGAACAAAGTATCTATAAACATTTAAATGAGCCTTGAATTCCTTGATGGAGTTCCACAGAATATGTTCATGTGAACATGCTTTTTGTATTTGCTGTTTTTCAAAAACAAATATAGGGAAATCAGTGTGTTGAAAGTTGAAAGTGAATTGAGGTTGAAATCAACAAGATTTAACCCTCATATTGATGCTTTTTTCAATAAAAATCAATGCCAAAAAACGCACTGATTGTAAAGTTACACTGTTAAAAATCTTGCAGCATTTTGTACAGTCATTTCACCGTTTTCTGAAAAACCAGTAACATAACCGTAATTTAACTCTATTCTGACCATAAAATTGGTAATAATAAGTTCAGAACAACGTAAAAAGACGGTTGTTTTACTTTTTTTGTAGAAAACGGTCAAATGACTGAATAAAATGCTGCAGATTTTTAACAGTGTATGTTTTGATAATAATTAATTAACGCTTTAGTTTTTAATATTTTAAATCATCATTCTACTTTGTGTGTTGTGCAGGGATGAGATTTTCGCTTTTTTCCACACCAGTAAAATCTTAGAGAAAGTGCTATATTCTTTAATCGAAACATTTTTGCGACTTAAGAGAAGAACATTTTCTCTAAGATTATACTGGTGTCCAAAAAAGCGGAAATCTCATGCCTAGTGTTGTGTTAATTACTATTATTATTCCACTTACACCCATTGGAATTATGAATAGTTTTTTTTTTCATAGTATATCCCTTTGTACGAAAATTTGCCTTTTTCACAGGATTGGAGAACATATAGCTTATGGATCTCACATAGCAATTTTTTCATTCTGATATACAACATTATATTAAGTGGGTCGCGATTTTTTTTTTTTTTTACTTAGAGGTGGGTCACGTACCAAGAAAGTTTGGGAACCGCTGCCTTAGATTATTTTAGTTCTTGATATAATATTAGATTATTTTAGTTCTTGATATTTATTTTTGGTATGAATCGATCAGCAGTTGGCGCTTCTATGCTTCATTGTTCACGATAATCGCAATAGCTTTAGCTGAAAAACAAATGAACGAATTAATGAAACTTACAGATTCAGTTTACCTCTTATATAAATTTGTGTTTTTTTAGTTTTTGGTGCAGATTAGACAACAGGTGGCACTAATTTACAGCATATTTTATGATTTATGGACTATATACATCCCCAAAGCTACATCTTAAAAGGATTTTCATGAAAATTCAGATTCAGTTAGACGTTGAGAAAAACCTTGCTGATTAGGTTTTGGAGTAAATCATCAATCAGAAAAAAAATTATACAGCACTGCGTTTTTTTTTTTTTTTTTTTTTTTTTTTTTTTTTTTTTTTTTTAAGGATTTACAGAATTTTAGTGATAGTCTTATCTCTTAGCCTAAAATAAAATATAGATAGTTTAAAATAAAATAAAAATAAAAATCTGAATAACTGTAATAAAATCTAAAGAAAAAGCATCTGAAAATGTAAATAATCTTATTTTTTATTGTTGGTTTAATACATTAGTCAGTGTATATGTAAAAATAAAAGAAATTTGGACTTTCGATAACATAATCGTCATAATCTAGGATTTACCACAGTGGGAATGAAATTATTTTTTTATGTTTTTACTTTATATTAGGGTTCGTACATTTCACTCATTTTCAATGATTGTTGAGAATTATGAGAATTTTCCTAGGTAATTTTTTCCTTATTTATTAAATTATCTTCAGACATAGCGACTAGTATATTAGTAAATTTCTAGTACTATAATATCTAAATTCTCCCGAATCTCTTGATAAGTACGAACTCGCTATAACTTTTATGCATTTATAAATGCGATTGTTCTTGCATTTCATGAATTTTTCCTTCTTTACGAATAGTCTATAGGCATTTAGATATGTTACATTTCCTTATAATATAATTATTAATGTATATATATATTTTTTTCTAATTGCAACTCTCGTGCATTTTTTGTGTTAGAGTACAACCTTCATGAAATTAAATAAATGCTTCTGATCAGTCTCCTTAGAAATACTTGAAACGCATTTTTAAAGATGCAGAATATAAAACTAAATAAAGCAAAATAAGTTAAAAGCATGCTTAACCGTAGAAATGAAGAATAAAAAATACAGTGACAACGTA
The DNA here is from genome assembly GCA_964019185.1 of Maratus speculifer. NCBI lineage: Eukaryota > Metazoa > Arthropoda > Arachnida > Araneae > Salticidae > Maratus > Maratus speculifer. Next base: position 87,825,294 of record OZ025293.1, read on the forward strand.
GAATGAAAAAATATACATATATAGAGCTTGTTGTAATTAAAGTAATCGCCCAGTTGTTGTCACGGTGTATCAATGAATATACCAATAAAGAGGAGCAAACACATAATACAGGGTGTTTCGCTACCAGACCGACAAACTTTGAGGGGTGATAGTAGACATGCAGACAAACATCATTAAATAGGAGACCATGGGGCGCAAACGTCTTCTGTAGGAGTTAGGCGCCATTAAAGTTTGAGGTCCAAAATTTCAAACGATGATAGAAAACGGAAAAAAGGGTTGATTCGTTTGCGGTTTTCACTAAAATCATTCTTTTTTATCACGAATTTTTTGTAAAAAAATTTTGAAGGTTACGTTCAATAATTGTCGATAGAGGGGGGCTTTAGACTTTAGAGTAGCGAGCAAATTCTTTTTACCGTTCTTTTGTGCATGGGATTGAAATTATTCTAAAGTTTCGACTTTAACTTAAAATTTAAGCTCAAAATCGGAAACATCGGGATCGGGTAACTAGAAAAAAATGAACTGTAAACTGAGGGGAACACTTTAAACACTCATAAACACTGAACAAACAAATCGATTTTGTTGCGGTTTGCGTGTAGGTTATCGTCTTGGTAATTAATTTATTCAAAATGACGTACAGCTTTGGTGTGCTCATTTTTTGATAGAGGGTGCTTCTGATACATCTCCGACATTTCAATACATCACTCCTGTGTTTTTTACTACCAGACCCTCATGCTTTCAGGAAGTGTTAGGTATTTAAAGATAAAAAACCAACGATTATAAATGCACAAATAAAGTAAGAAAAGGTAGCAAACAGCCGTTTCGAATCTACTATGGAGATTCTTCATCAGTTTTGCTTTCTCTAGCTCGCTGAGTTTTTGCACTGATGAAGAATCTCCATAGTAGATTCGAAACGGCTGTTTGCTACCTTTTCTTACTTTATTTGTGCATTTATAATCGTTGGTTTTTTATCTTTACACATAGGAATGTAACATTGAAAATGCCTTTTTAGCGAGTTGTGTTTAAAAGAAGTAGAGACAAAAGCAACAGAAACAAGCAAAGAAACAGCAACATGTTAAAGTGACAGAAAAAAGTTTATTTAAAGGTTTTACTGCAAAAGGTGTTCGAAATTACGACCAACGCAAAATGAACATGGTAGTCCGGCAAGATACTCCCGTACCATTAATTAAAGTCCTCGCAGCTCGTTTTTCTGTAGCTGCCAGAAATCTATGAAAGGTGCCAGGAATCTTTCAAAGCGTGAGGAATTCCATGCGATGCCGCTTTCAAGCATGCCGGATTATATCTGGTCGTAATTTCGAACACCTTTTCTAGTAAAACTTTAAAAAAAAGTGTTTTCTGTCACATTAAGGTGTTGCTGTTTCTCTGCTTCTTTTAACCATAACTCACAAAAAAGGCATTTTCAACGTTACATTTCTATGTGATTCTGAGTTTTTTTGAATACCTAATACTTCCTGGAAGTATGGTGGTCTGCTAGTTAAATACCCAGGAATAATGCCATTGAAATGTCGGAGATGTGTCGGAAGCGCCCTCTATCAAAAAATGAGGACACTAAATCTGTACGTCATTTTAATTAAAATAATTACCAAGGGAATAACCTACACGCAAACCGCAACAAAATCGATTAGTTTGTACAATGTTTATGAGCGTTTAAAATCTCCTCCTCGGTTCACAGTTTAATTTTCGCTAGTTACCCGATCCCCATATTTCCGGTTTTATGCTTCAAATTTAAGTTAAAGTCTAAACTGTAGAATAATTTCAACCCCATGTACAAAAGAACGGTAAAAAGTATTTGTTTGTTACTTTAAAGTATAAAGCGCCCTCTATCGACAATTTTTCAACGTAACCTTTAAAATTTCTTTACAAAAAATTCGGGATATAAAGAATGATTTTAGCGAAAACCGCAAACGATTCCACCTTTTTTCCGTTTTGTATTAACATTTGAAATTTTAGACCTCAAAATTTAATGGACCCTAGCTCCTACAGAAGACGTTTGCGTCCCATGGTTTCCTATTTAATAATGTTTGTCTGCATGTCTACTATCACCCCTCAAAGTTTGTGGGTCTGCTATCGAAACACCCTCTTTATTGTATAGCAGTTGTGAGTGAAGTAACTGGCGATGTTGTAACATGATGGAGGGTTTTTAAAATAAGATCCACGTTTCTGAAGACTGACTCTTAAAAATTCCATCAGTAAACTTAAAACGAAATATCCATCTTACTTAAGCGCCTTATTCATGAAATATTTCTCCCACAATTATCCTAAATAATTCCATTTTTTTACTAATTTCACATTGCACAGTTAGTACAAGCTTTTCTTTGACACTGATAGGGGATTGATACCCGTAAGACATGGTGACGTCACGGTGACGTCGTTGTGAAGTCACATTGTGACTAAAATGTGAAGTCGTTATGGCCGTTTTAGAGCTCGTTTGTGACGTCACATTGTGACCACTTTGTGACGTCACGATGTGACCAAAATGTGAAAAATGTTTCATTTGTGACAAAATTGTCATTAAAACTGTGGCTATTCTGTGACGATAGGGACAAGGTTATGAAGACAGTTTGCGATTATTTTTTGATTTGTGACAAATTTATCACTAACTTTGTGACGGTGGCAGCATTGTCAATGTTGTGAAGTTACAGTGGGACACAATTATACAGTTATGAACAATGTTATACAGAGTAAAATCCCTTACATCTATAATTTTATTATACTTTGGCGATACATCTCAATTAAAACTTGGGAGCTGCTATAAAAAGAATGTACCAAAACAAAGTCACTGAATCAAAATGTAATGCCATGCAGACTTTAATCTTTGATACATTTTTTTTTCTGTTGCAATAAATGAGAATATTTAAGACAATTGAATATTCGATCTATCACAATTATTTGAAATTTAGCAATTTGTTTTTCTAAAAAGCATTAAAATTATCATAAAAACACTTCCTTTAAGGTAACTAGTCACAGAAAAAGACCCGGATGATAATGTAAAGTCTCTGGGAGCGTTCTTTTCAAATATCTCGCTCAAATTTTAATATTTTTGCATGATTTTTTGCATAGGATAGCTGAGGACCATCTACAACAGGCCTATTTTTTACTTTTTCAATTTTGCTTATATATTTTTTATATTATGATAGTTTCAATATCAGAAATATATTTTTTTAATCTAAAACCATAATTGAAAAAGTAAAAACTAGGCTGGTTGTGGATCGCCTTCAGCTATCCTATGAAAAAAATCATGTAAAAATATTAAAATTTGAGCGAGATATTTGAAAAGAACGCTCCCACAGACTTTACATTATCATCCGGGTCTTTTTCTGTGGCTAGTGTTGCAACTTAAAGGAAGAGTTTTTTCGTTTTAATTTTAATGCTTATTAGAAAAACAAATTGGTAAATTTGAAATAATTGTAATAGATCGAATATTAATTTGTCCTAAATATTCTCATTTATTGCAACAGAAAAAAATATGTAATAAATATTAAAGTCTGCATAGCATTACATTTTGATTCAGTAACTTTCTTTGGGTACATTCTTTTTATAGCAGCTCCTAAGTTTTAATTGAGATGTATCGCCAAAGTATAATAAAATTATAGATGTAAATGATTTTACACTACATAACAATATTCATAACTGTATAATTGTGTCCCAGTGGGACTTCACAATATTCACAATGCTGCCACCGTCACAAAGTTAGTGACAAATTTGTCACAAATCAAAAAATATTCGCAAACTGTCTTCACATACTGTCTTCCATGAATATTAAAATATTATTAAAACATGCAAAGAGGAGTTATTAAAAAAAATTAAAGCTAAATATTTATTAGTATATTAATAAATAAATAAACATTAAGGGGATATCCATAACTGGAAGGCTGTCCATCATAGACACATCTACCTAATAAAAATTCCGACGATAAACATAAAATAGAACAACAAATACGTTAATTATAATTCTTAATATTTTATTTATAATATTAGAGAGTATTTATAATACCCACTTTAATCACGATGTATACTAATGCGACATATAATGGATATTTTGAAATTAACCTCTGTAAAATGATTCATTAAAGGAAATAATAAAAGTGTCTGAAATGAAAAATTAATAATAAAATACAGTTATTACTTTTTAGCTTCAAACCGTTCAAGTATTTGCATTATTTCTTTTAAATGCAATCATGTTTAAATTCTTATTGATTGTCTTAGCTTCCAAATTCTCTCTGAAAACATTCCAATAAGAATATTTACAACCTAAACGTTTTCACCACAATGACTTTCTATTCAAAAATTTTACAACATTTCACAGGTTAAAAAATACAATAAACAATCATTAACGTTATTGTTTTTTTTTTATATCAAACATCTACGATTTCTTTTAATAGTTCTTCTCGTTCTCTTATAAATTCCTCTTCTGAGCGGATGCATTTTTTTTAATAACATTATGCAATGTTTCCGAAGATTACTTAATACAAAAATTAAAAAAGGATGTTTGTTAATAATTTTATTCTATAAAAAAGCTTCTTTATTACAAAATATAATTATCTTTAAATTTTTAATAATTATATTAACAATTTATTATAGTATATTTTCATATGATTTTATGTTTACGGAAACATTTTAACCAATTATTTATAAAAGGAAACAACGCAGATTAAAATGCAATTAAAATCACTACCTTTGACAACCTAATCCAAATTATTAATAATCAAGTTTTTATGTCAACAAAATAAATAATGGATGTATTAGACTTTATTAAGTTAATAAAGCAATAATGTTTTATAGCATGTTTTTGAGAAGGTAATTAAAATCCTTCTCAGAATAATAATAATAATAAATGCAACCATGAAAAATAATATTTTTCCTTACCTTTTTTCCATCGAATTCATTCGTTTTAGTTATTTTTTTGCTGCACAAACTAAATCCGATAATAATTAAAGTGGCAAAGACCAAATCATTTTAACAGTCAAAGCCCCCTTAATTTTCTCGGACTTATGTTTTGCCGCTTCGAAGAGTTGTAGTTGTTCTTGTTTAAATTGTAAATCCGTGTCAATACGCATCTTCTCACAAGTCACATCTGCCATAAATTCCAGTCAGCTAACTTCTCGCGTCTTCTATCATCAATTTAAAATATTTTTGTTTACGTTTATTTATTCTTTCGCTTGCAGACTATAGACTCTAGCGAGAGTCCTAACTATCGTGCAAGGTCACTCTCGTTACCAGGGTTTGTCAACATCAGCGATATTTTATTTTACCAGTGTGCCTTGCGCTAGTCAGCTGTTGTTGTGATAGTAAACAGAAGTGTAGGTTGTTTATTTCGGTAAAATTTCTTAAAAGGTGTTAAAAAATAATAAAGTATCAAAATCAAAGTATAACGTTAAAAAATGTTTAAAAAAATAAACAAATAAATAAACAAACGAAAAAAAAAAATAAATAAAAAAAAAAAATCTTTCTCGCATGTGACATTCCTGTTACGTCATTTCTCATATGGTTTTATTTTTCTAAACCGGAGCAGTTTAATCTCTGGTTACGAGAGTAGCCTGCACGGGGTCTTGTCTTGCAGACGATTTTCACTTTCTATGCACATGACCGTTTTGTTTTTTCTTTTCTTATGCAATATTTTGGAGTTTAAATACGCAGTAATTTTATGAGAGTGATTCTGATAATTTTTTTTTTTATTATTTAAAAATTTTTAAATGTATTTTTATTTTTTATTTTTATTAGTTTCAAAACAATTCAAGTTAAAATGAATTGTAAAATCTTTTTTTTTTCTATTTTTGTAAATAATAGTTAATAATAATCACAATTAAAGTTTATTAGATAAAATTTTGTTTAAGCTTTTAAAGATTTAAAATAATAGATTTAACGCTAATAATAAAAAAACTTGTTTTAAAATAAAGTTTGTATCACATGTGAACATACATAGCATCTTCTTAATACAAAAAGGGGGTTATAGAGGATAAAAGCCTTTTATTTGTGTCTATAGATTCGATTTCGGTCTAAAAATCTTTTTTCTAAAAATCTTTTTGAAATGTTAGATACCCATCCATACATTAATGTTTAAAATTATTTAAATGTTTTGATAAAAAACGTTATGTAATATATAACTGCATATTTTAATGACATTTCATAGCCCGATTTTTACAAGATTTGTGACAAGAAAATCAAGTTTTGCATATTTGGTACGGAAAATGGGTAATTGCCCTTGCGTAAGTGATTCTTTGTAGTTTTGTTATTATAGGAAAAAATTTTATCATTTTCCAAAATGTCGAAAAATAAATTACTAAATATTAAATAAAGAATTTTGTAAGATTATCAGTCTCAATCAAGCTCGAAATACATTTACACGGCCTATTTAAATTACAGTTCAAATTATTTCTCTCTTTATATGTTGAAATTATTTAAGATTATTGAGATTTTTTAAGTTCATATTTTTGTTACACTGCAGCTTTACAATATGGTGTTTTTTTGTCACAAATGTGACATGACGTGCATTACATGCAGTGACATAGCAATGATGTCACAATATATTTTTTAATTGTCAAAAAAGTGTAATTTTACAATAAATAACAGACTTTGAAAGTTTTCTAAGAATGTCACCACTCAGTCACAATGTGACGTCACTGAGGGGTGGCATTTTGGTCACAGATGTGACTCACGTTTCAGTCAGTATGTGACGTCACTGGGGGGTGGCATTTTGGTCACAGGTGTGACGTCACTGAGGGGTGGTATTTTGGTCACAGATGTGACGTGACCATAGTGACTCACAGTGACGTCACTGTGACCATGCATGCTATGTGGGTATCGTTGTCACAATATGGCGGAACTACTACCGCTATACTATAATTCCATCAGTCAAAATGAAGTTTTTGCCATTATTTTTGACTGAAATTTTCCATTACTAAGACATTTGAATAATGAGAAAATTTTCACCTAAATTTTCTGTTGTAAATTGTCTCCGGCGGCGGCGGTAATAAACACTTGCAAAAGCAATTACATTTGAGGCTTCACTAGGTTAAGGATATGTCAATTCTTTTTTCTTAATAGTTCTATGGATGTACCTAATGCAGGTCTCAGACATACGGCTATTTTTTAATTCTATTTCGCACCGCATTTTCAAAAAATAATATATTTTATATATTCTTTGGTAACATTGGTAAGAGAAATATAGGATAAAATATGTAATTCTGAGCAGTGGTGCAAAAATAAATAGACTACAATATGAAAATAGTCGCCCGTAGCAGCCTTGATATCATCCCATTAGTGCCTGAATTATTTTCATCGTTAAAATTCGAATTTTGCACTTTCCCACCACTTTTAAAGCAAGAATAACTTTTATCTTAATTTATCGAAGACTTCGTCTCGAGATAGAAAGTATTTATTTATTCTCCTTTATACTGGTGTGAAAGGCGCTTACTTGAATTTTTTGAAACTGTCCCAAAAATGGGACGCTAGGCACTAATTGGTTAACTCCAGGAGTCCGACGTAAATCAGGGCTACAAATGTTCTGTACAACACTAAATTTATTTCTTATTCTTTAATCCTTTAACGGACAGTGCATTTTCATTGATAAGATGCTGAAAATAATGATCCACACCGGTAATTGGAAACAAATATATTTATAAATAAGAAAAGGTGGTTTTCACACACATAATAAAATGGATTTTTTTAAATTAAAATTTTGGTTTTGTTGTCGCATATCGGAATAAAAATTTTGTTGTATCGTAGAGAAACCAATGAAAGTTCAAGGGTTAATCTCAGATAACTCAGCCATAAGAAAAGGGGAAGAAAATTAATTTAAAATGCTTGTATTCAGAGAATTTCATGAGCGGAAGCCCCAATTTACGTGGTACACCTGGAAACATTATGTGTATCAGACTTTGCACGGGTAATAATTATAATATACCTCTGTAAAAATGTATAAAGGATATAACCGGGTTTCTTAGCAAAATATGCCCTTGAGTCAACCACATCGAGTTCTACATGAATCAATAGCCCACAAAAAGAAATTTATTTCTCCCCAGTTTCAAGTTTGTATCTCAAGACCACGATGGGTAATGACCTTAAATGCCGGTTTTGGAAAACAGCGCATTGCGACGAAACTACTAAGCGGATTTCAACGAAAAATATAATGGATGTATAAAAGAACCATACGAATGATTGACAATTTTTTTCAGATTTCTTTTAACAAAAGTACAAGTTTTCTAAATTTTTTCTTGTTTTTGAATGAACACATTAATTAAAAATCTATTGAAATTTCTGAATGACCACCTTAATTTTTTTGCATGAAATACTATGAGATATGATGTATATTCACTATCAATTTCAACCTTCTACGTAGGGTGCATCATATTAAAAGAAGGCAAAATTATATGCCGGCTGAGATGGGAGGCATGTCTTACACAAATCTCATATATAAGGTACCAGAAAGTTCTGTCTTATAATGTTATTTCACGCCTTCTTTTTAAACTAATATGTGAGATTTGTGCGAGACACGCCTCCCATTTTCGCCGGAATATGATTTTGTATTTTTTTTTAATACACTGCTCAAAACAATTAAAGGATATTGCAGTTTTGGGTGGATTTTGTATCTGGGAAACTTTTTAGTTGATTGATACATGGTCGACAGAAATAGTAGGTTATATGAGAAAAAATTACACATGTTTGGCAGAAAAAAATGCATTTTATTACGCTTTTGTGTACAAAAGTAAAAAAAAAATACAATTTGTGCATATGAGAAAAAAAAGAATAAGAAAAGGTGTTTTCTTCAAAGAAAATCATTTTCAGTAGGGGGTATGGTTTCCACGGGCGGCCAGCAACGTTGAACACCTTTGAGGCATGGACTCAATGAGGCTATTAATGACGAGTTGGGGTATTCCGCCCCACTCTTCCAGAAGAGCTCTTTCCAGTTCTTGGAGAGTTTGTGGGGTTGTTGGCGTCCAGAAACTCGTCTTCCTAGAGCGTTTCAAACGTGCTCGATTGGATTCATGTCGAACACACTGGCCATTCCATTCGAACGATTCCTTCCTCGATAAGGAAATCCTCCACCAGGTTTGCACGATGTGGCCTGCAGTTATCGTCCATTAAAATGAAGTTATCTCCGATCGCTGCAGCGTAAGGGACTACAATAGGTCTGAGGATCTCATCCCTATATCGGCAACCAGTAAGAGCTCCATCTCGAATGATGTAGAGGTCAGTGCGCCCGTCAGTGGAGATGCCACCATACACCAACACTCCTCCTCCGCCAAATCTGACACTTTCGTGCACGAACGCAGGATTATTCCTATTGCCACGATCCCTCCAGATGAAAATACGTCTATTATCCGGATGCACAGAGAAACGGGACTCGTCAGAAATCGCAATATTGCTCCATTCATTTCTCCTCCAGTTGACATGCTCGGTTGCCCACTCCCTGCGGTCGCGACGATGCCTTGATGTTAATCTAACACATACCATCGGTCGGCGAGCATACAGACCTACAGCATGGAGCCGGTTTCGGACAGTCTGAGTTGAAATCGTGGTGGCTGTAGCCGAGCGAAGGTGTTGTTGGAGAAGAGTAGCGTTCGTGTTTCGGTGTCTCCGAGTTGTTAACGAATACCGATCTTCATTGGGCGTTGTTGCCCGTCTACGACCTTGCCCTGGTCTTCGGCCTGCACATCCACTCTCCAAAAAACGGTTCCAGATCCTGGAAATGACACTTTGTGACACTCCAATGGCTTGCGCTACTTCGGCTTGAGTTTGGCCCTATTCTAACCTACCAACAATTCTCCAAGCTTCTGAATCTGTCAAATGACTTCGCTGAGACATCGTACTCATCGAAACAAAGCAATCACTGAATGCCGATCATCCTTGTCTTCATTCTCTTTTATCCAGTTGAAAGTCAAATTTCATTCGCTGCCGATGAAGCGACGTTTTTGACGTCGAACTCAAAATTTGCATACTCCACAATTTGAAAACCAGAAAAATTTGCATTTGTGATTCTCTTCTTCTATTTTCGGCAAAAAAAATTTCGTTTATATCTTTATTTTATATAAAAATTCAAATATCCTTTATTTGTTTTGAGCAGTGTATTATGCAACGTACGTAGAAAATTGAAATTGATAGTGAATATACACCATATCTCATAGTATTTCATGTAAAAAAATTAAGGCGGTCACTCAAATATTTCAATAGATTTTTAATTAAAATGTTGATATAAAAACAAGAAAAATGTTAGATAACTTGTTCTTTTGTTTAAAAAAATCTGAAAAAAATGTCAAACATTCGTATAGTGGTTTTATAGATCCCTTATTTTTTTCGTTGACATCCGCTTAGTAGTTTTGCCACAATGCGGTCTTTTCCAAAACAGGCATTTAGGGTCATTACCCCCTTGGTCTTTAGATACAAACTTGAAAATGGGGAGAAATGAATTTCTTTTTATGGGATACCGAATCATGTAGCACTCAATGTGGTTGATTCATTGGCATATTTTACTAAGAAACCTGGCTATACCCTTTTCATTAATTTTAAATTAATGGGAGTTTTTTCACATATACGAAAACATTTTTTAACTATAAATTTTATAACCTTAGTTATCTATTTTATGTCTTTTCTGCAGATATGTTATAGAATTTGTTTTTATCTGCTGTTCTATGTTCTGTTTATGCTATAAAGAAAAGAAAACTAGGAATTTTTTATAATAAATCTGCATGTTATTTTTTAGAATAAATAACATGTTAATTTAAAACAAAAATAAGATGATTCCACTGAATTGACTATATTCTAGGAAATATTAAATTAATAAACACTGGTTAAGCATTAAATTGTGTTATTAAATACTGAAGAAAATTAGTGATAATATTATAAAAAAATGGAAACTTGTGTTTGTTAACATAACAAATTTAATCTACATAAAAAACTAAATTTTGAAAATATATCATGTAAAACAGATTTCCATGATATTTTGAAATATAGTTTCTTTTAAATGTGTTTCTGTGAGAATTATCTTCTATAAACAAGTCATTTTTCTCTAAAAGTAGTGATATATTGTCCGAAAATGCAAAGAAAATTCATAATCTTCAGCCATGACGAAACAAAATTTATAGTAGCTATAAATCTATTAGTAATCCATTTATGTTCATGACGTGGAAAATCTTTGAAGAACTCCAAATAATATATTTTTTGTCGATACGGAAAATTATCAAAGCGAAACAAAAATATAGTGTTATTTGTTGTTTTGGCCTTCAAAATACAGCCATTAAAATGTCGAAAGAAATTTTATAGTTTTTTTTTTCTAGGAATGGTTAAAAAAATGTGTATTTTATACCTAATATCTTGTGTTAGGTTAACTTTTCTTAAAGACCTGAATCAGATTTATATACAGGGTGGTTCATAATTCCTTTCGAAAAATGAGACAGTCATTGTGGGAAAACAATGATCAAAACAGCAAAAGGTTTGATTCCTCTATGTAAATAACCTATTGCAGTTTTGGAGTATTTAAAGAGGCTCTACATATGGATATTTGAGGACGTTTTGTATGTGGATTAATGTAAAATTAAGTAAACAATTCACTCTTATATTGAACAAAATACCATATTTTCTCATCCGTTGATAATTTGCCTTCTCTCAAGTAATTTAATTTTTTGAGAGGCAGTTATATGTTCATTGTACCACTTGAATTTAAGTCACTACTAATAATTGGCACAAATAATTAACACTAGAACGTCCGGAAATTTTGCTGAAGTTTCATAATAATATTTCACACCAGAATTTTTATTCGAAATTATTTAATTGATTTATTTAACGTAAATCTTCGTGTTTCAATTTAACTTATTTCAAGAAAAAAATTCTGGCTCTAAGCGAAATTTAATTGCATGGTTGGAGTCGAACCGACTCTTTTGGGGCGTTCTAGTGTTAAAGAGCAAAACATTAATTTTATCGCAAAATAAAATTTTGCGTTCCAATATCCTGGTGCGAAAGTTGTATTTAGGAATTAAAATTAGGTGGTCCAAAAATTAGCCAAGGTCTTTGAAGGGATTAAACAAAATCACTCTGCTTAATCTTTTATTAGTATATGATTCATTCGTTACTATAACTGATTATTTTTCGTTTAGTTGAAGTTTGCAGAACAGACAAGTTGCGTGTTCGAAGAGTTTCAGCAGAATCCGATTTTTGTAACTTAGTGAGAAAATTTCAAGGGTAGGAGTCAAGCCCAAGATCCTACAGCTCTCAGTAAATTGTGCATATTTGTACTAAAATACTCAATCAAATATAATAATTAATTAATTATATGTCTATAATTTTAATTGATATTAAGTAATTATCAGCAGTGAATATTTTTAATAAATGAATCATTGCATTGCTAGCTAATCGTAGAACCAATAGAGTGAAAATGTCCAAGCTGTGAATTGAACCTGGAACTCTTGGAATAACTCGCCAAATGCTTTACCATTTAACATCTTGAAGGCCTCGGGATATATTATATTCCACGTAATTTAAACACGTTTCTCACCAGAAAGTTTTAAGTAATTTTATATTTTTAACTTTGGGGGTAAAATGGCGAAAAATTACATTTCTTTATTCTAAAATAAAATACTTTGATTATTCTGGTGAGAATTCAAAATTAAAGATACATTACAGCCAGACCCGCAAAGGGTTCAGGTACGAGAACGATGGGAATCGATTGTTTCTTATAACCCTTTGCGGCGCGGTGGTTTCATAGATATACCACTTAATTTTAATTCTCAAAAGCCACATTCGCACCGGAATTTTATTTAAAAAAATTATGGTTTATTGAATGCGTGAAATTTAGAGTTTTGTTATTTTCAAATAAAGTTGTTTTCAAATTCCGGTTTCAGTCATTAATTTCAAAACTTAAGCAATGAATTTGCCCTGCGCCGCAAAGGGTTAAACTTATTTCATAATCAAACTTCTGTTTCGAACCGAAACATATTCATACGGTAACCGTCAAGATGGTGGTTCAAGGTAGTTCTAGTATTAACTTAATGGCTCAAAATGAAAAGTTTAAGGAATTTTTTTTATGAGAGAATTTCCATTCAGAATCATTTGAACTGTTTTTTTATTATTATTATTTGTGTGTGATACAAATTTTATTTATTTTATGAAGAAATTTCACGTTTGAATCAATTAACTTTCAATTGATACCATTAACATTTTCAAGGATAAGGTTCCAAACTATGTTCCAAATTTGTTCGAGAAATTAATTTACACCGCAGTTTAGAAAAACAAAAATATTTGACAATAACAATAAGCGTTTCTTCATGTTTAGTATGGGATCGAAAGCTTACTAAAAATTAATGGGGTCATTTGTCAGTTGGGGCATTAAAATTAAGTATTTGCAGACTGCAAACTGTGCTACTGAAAGGATTAAATCACTAGGATTTCTGTATTTGAAGCCCAGCGGCGTAGTGTTCAGAACATTTGACTGCTTAGCCACAGATCGTGAATTCGACTCCCGGTTTGGCAAGGTGCACTCAGCCTTTCATCCCTTTGGTGTCGGTAAAATGAGTAGGAAGCTTGCTTGGGAACTAGATACCCAGGGTCTCGTGTTAGGCTGACCACTCCACTAAAAATAATCTGTAGAAAATCTGCGGAAAATACGTCGTTATTTGACAAATTATGCAGATATTTTGAAAAATATCTTTAAAAATTCTGCAGATATTGTTAAGATAAAGCTAAAACTGCAAAATTTCTTCAAATGTCTGTAGAATTTCTGAAATAAGTGGCGATTTCTTCATAAAATCTTCAGATTATTTTTATTGGGGCACCTTGCCGGGACATATGCTGCATTCCACCTCAGTGCCCAGGATTTAGTAAACAAGGATGGACATTGTCCGCACTGATCCTCCATGGATGGTAATACCACAAAGTTTATTTTTATGCTCAATACTAAATGGAAGAAAATTAAACAACTACCATATTTTTCTGGAAGAAAATTAAACAATACTGCATTTTTCCTTAAAGAAAATTAAACAGTTTTAATTTTTTCCTGAAAAAAAAAAAATACCAAATGTTTTCGATGTAATTCCGAATATAAATCGTCACTCAGAAGGCTGCTTATTTGTTTTTTTCTTTTATTTATTTATTTATTTTGAGAAATTTATATAGATCTATACCCAGTTTTAAAGAACGTTTGAGCAAAACACAAAAGTACTTATAAATCTTAAATTTATTTGGTATTTTATAAAGTAGAAATACTTCATTAAGGGTAAATTTTCATAAATCATGAACATGTGTTTTTAACATTTTCATAGCCAGAACATTTGCTTCAAAGCATGCAGTTTCATAAATTTTTATTGAAAGATGATAATTTTGAATTCGTTGATTTCTTCTTCACAAGGAAGGTTATGATTTATTATAAAAAATAAGCACTTTTTTAATTAATTAGTAAATTCATTCAATCTTTTCCAAATTTTGTGATATGCATATCTAATTATTTAAAACTAACAAAAATGAAAATGTCTTTTACGTCAAAAATCATTTCAAAAAGTTATCCATTCAAGAATATTTATGTATTTCAAAAATGTTTTATCCAAAACTTAAAAGTTAAAAAATAATAATAATAAAGGACTCTATATAAAAATAAACATTTGTTTAAAGATAGAAATCATTTCACAAAAGCAGTTTCTACATTCTATACTCGTTTTAATTTTTAATTGAACAAACGAATGCATAAATATATTAATTAAAAGAAGCCGTATGAAATGGAACGTTTAGTTAATAATACGCGTTTTTTTTTCATTAATTCCATTAATTTACGTTAAATTTATTTATCAGTTTTTTTTGTCTAGTAATGTAATTAAGTTTCTTTTGCAATATAACGTACTAAAATTGTCAATATTTATGTATAATTTTTGTACTCAGTTTCAAAAATATCCAATATCCATTTCAAATGTGTGATCTATTCAGAAAATGTGAAAAAAATTCTTAATCAAGGAAATATATTCATTTTCTTTAATCTTTTGCGGCGCGGTGGTTTCATAGATATATCACTTAACTTTAGTTCCTAAACGCCACATTGACACCGGAATTTTGTTTAAAAAAATTAAGGTTTATTCAATGCGTGAAATATAGCGTTTTCTTGTTTACAAATAAAGTTGTTTTCAAATCCCGGTGTCAGTCACTAATTTCAACACTGAAGCAATGAATTTGCCCTGCGCCGCAAATGGTTAATGCTTGGAAAGAGAAATTATAATTTTCTTTTATCGAGATATAACCCTTTGCGGCGCGGTGGTTTCATAGATATACCACTTAATTTTAATTCTCAAAAGCCACATTCGCACCGGAATTTTATTTAAAAAAATTATGGTTTATTGAATGCGTGAAATTTAGAGTTTTGTTATTTTCAAATAAAGTTGTTTTCAAATTCCGGTTTCAGTCATTAATTTCAAAACTTAAGCAATGAATTTGCCCTGCGCCGCAAAGGGATAAAGGTATTTTATTTATTGGCTAATTTATGAACATAAACTTAATAATTCCTAATGTCTATGGCAGAGGTTTTTCATATTCAAACCCTTGATCCAACCAACCACTTATCTCGCAATCTACAATGTTCTATGAATTTATACATTTAGTCTACATAATGGCAGTATGCATAAAGAGATGCAGACAAGTAGTCATAGCTGCCAGTTTATACGGATTTTTCCCACTACTAAAATTACAAGAAATATTTGTATTATTTCATCTTTGGTAATCTTCAGACTTATTGAATCGTTTGGCGATTGTTTTAGGCAATATTTTCTATAAAATTTTAGTGGTAGGAAAAATCCGCAGAAGTTAGTAGCTATGCATGTAATCCATTGTAGAGCATTTGCCAGTGAAGTAACCGAGAAAATTCTCACAAGATAGGGGCTGATTTTTTTTAATGTTCATTTGTGATTACCAGTGGTGGAAACTTTCATCAATAAACTTTAAAAAATATATTTAAGCGGCATAGATTTTTTTTATTTTATTTAAGCGGCTTGTTTGTGAGGAGTTTCTTCTAAAAGCATGGTTAAAAAAGTATCTTTCATTTTATTGATGTCAGCTTCTCAGATATTGTAATATTTTTACGGATACTGATAAGTTGTTGTCTTTATTGTCAAATTTGGCAAAACTACTACCACGGAAGCATGTGTTACCAGTAAAAAAAAAGGTCACTTTTAGATATTATTTTTAATAAAATGATTCCCTATATAATACTTTAAATTAAAAAGACACTTTCTACTTAAATTTACTGGTGAAAGTTTTTCTTCTGGGTAATGGACCCCTGCGAAAGCGGTTGTAGTTGAATCTTCATTGTTTTTAGAATATGTTATTTCCGATTTTATAGTAGTTCCTTGTTCTAGATATATTCCTCAAGTATTTCGTTAAATCCGTTTAGTCTCAAATGATTGATCAACTGGTCAAGCTATAGAACGTGCGTTGTTGAATATTTTTGGGTACTGAAACATGATTTTTCCCTTTGTATCGTATGTCAGTAAATGGAACATCAGCCAGGGTTTGCAGAGTTCTACCACTAAATTTTAAGATTATTTTACAAGTATTTCACTGGGGTAAAATACTGTAAAATCTGTAAAAGAAGGTGGCGGTTGCGAATTCCTTGTTTTAAAAACTAAATGTAATTTTTTTTTTCTTAATAGTGGTTTCAGAGTCCTTTAATAATATATGGAGTGTGCGAACCTTGTCAGCGAGTCACTAAAAGTCCAGATTTACTGGTACTCACGTTTAACATTCAATGTGTCTGGCAAGTAGAAACCTCCACAAAACTGAGAACCTAGTTCAAAATATTTTTTCTAAATACAAATATTATCCTGTTTCAATTCCCAACGTGCTCAATTGCCTTTTTTCCTACATTAAAAAATACCAGTTAAAAAGTCCTGGTACTGTTTTTGTCCTGCTAAATTGTCTGTTCTCTTGTTTATTTTTTATTTCTTTAAATTCAAAATTTGAAGCTATTAAATTTTTTAACTATTCAAAGAGTTTTTTGCCACGAAAATTTTCAAAATTAAAAAAAAAAATTAGAGGTATGTTAAATGTCACGATTCTTCCGCCAGACATTCAATTTTGAATTCAGACATTAGAAAAGAAGTGTTACACAAATTTTCAGAGTGCCTCAAATACCTACCCTAAAATGTTTAACAGCCCTCGGACATTTATTACCATGTACAGCCGTGAAAAAAATTAACACCCCCTACTAAATCCTCAACAAATGATCATAGAAGAAAGTTACTGTTAGTGAAAGATTAGAAATAGTCTTCTTTTAAATGATATGTATAAATTTGCTTAGAGGACCATCTAAATATCAAAATAAACCAAAACTACTTTTTTTACATGCAATATGCAATTAACAGAGTATTTCAAATCTTTGGTACAACAGTAAAACTAAATGCTCTTGTGATAGCATTTTTGCTACTAAAAGAGTTTCGAATTTACTGAATTTTAAAATTCGGATATTCCAAATTCATGCAAGAAATTTAAAATAGCAATGGCTGCTTTCTTTAATAACACACAATTTTTTTAAAAAAACAGTTAAATTATTTAGAGAAATTTCCTGGCATGAATTGAGATGATCTACATTACAGAATTTCTAGAACGCATTCTACCGTGGGAAGTATAGGGTTATCTTTCGCATATTTTACCGACTGAGCTACCTAGAACTGTATCAGGCCGACAAATTTCACTGAGACAGCGTTCTTATCGGGTACATTTTTTTTAAATTCTGGAACCTTCATAGGCCCCACGTTCTAGAAATGGTAAAATTAACCTTCTTTAATGTAACTTTAATTATGACAAAACTAAGGGCAAATAAAGCATTTGAAAAAAGTGGGTCCAATCAAGAAATTAGAATAAAAAAAGCATCCTACTTCCAAAACACTGCTGATATAACATTATTAGAAATAACACCTTGTCTGAAATATACAGAGACCAACTGAGTATACCATAGGCACTGGAACTCCAACACACATTGGGTATTTATATACACCATATCATGTGCTTTCGGGTTAGTAGCTCAATCGGTACTGAATTTGCAATTAAAATACAAAGTTCAGCGTTCTAATCACGACTTGTACATTGTTTTGCTCAGTTGGTAAAATTAAATTAGAATGATATTTTTCCCTATTAGTATCATTGCGAAAAAAAGTGTAATTTGAAATATTTATCAAATTTGATATTAGAGAAAACTATGTATTCTATCCTATACCGAAATCTGTAATCTTTTAATCGAAATCGATTTTTAACAGGTTTAAACAGGTTTAAATTATGCTCATTAGATTACACCATTTCAAAATGCTTTGTGACGATTATTTTTAACTTACCTTATTAGAAATATCAAACCTTAATAATTCCTGAACTATTAGAACTTATTAATTCTCGTTTGTATCTAAAAACAAAACACAACAATATTCAAATATAATGCCAAAATTGTTTCACTACTGAAATTGTAGACAGCTACTGTGATTTCTCGCTTACAGACCACAACTTAGTTAAATCTTTTTTAGACCGGAAATTTTATAGAAAAAAAAAAGAATTAAAATTAGTGCTAAGCAGAAGTAACTCGTGTTTTATTTCAAATAAATTCTGTTAGAAAATCTAGTTATCAGAAATGTTGTGGATATGCGCATAATTATTGTACTTTAATACCTTCGGAACAAACATCAAGTATACGTACCGCGTAAATTTATTAGAATTGATTAATACCTCGAAGAATTTTTTATTGCAAATTTTGCCTTACTTAATCAGGTCATATTTTACTTTCTTCTATTTTTACTAAAGTATTTTATTCGCGAAAATTTCGGAATCCGGTTTTTGTTGGATTTATACGCTTTAGGATCACAGAACACAAAAACCATGTTTTTAGTAAATGTCAGTCTGTGAGTATAGTCAGTCTGTTAGTCTGTTAGTCTGTCTGTCGATGAGGAGGAAAAAAATTGTGGGCGCTGTATCTTAAGAACTAATGCACAGACTATAACAAAGCGTTAAATTCTGTTAGACCTAAAATAAACTAGATCTGATTAGATTTTAGTGTATATAGCTCAATAGGTGGCGATGCTATGCTGCATTGTTCACAATTTTCTTAATAGCCGTATCTCAAGAACTGATGCATGGATTTTTATAAAGCTTTATATTTAGTTAGTACGTAGTATGACATGGTGATGATCATATTTTGGTGCAAATCGCTCTACATGTGGCGTTGTAATGAAGCATTATTCGTGATTATCGGAATAGCTGTATATCAATAGCTAATGCACGAAATTTTCTTAAACTTCAGATTCAGTTAGTCCCTAACATTGATTAGTGTTGTTTAGTTTTTCGTGTAAATCGCCAACCAGATGTGCAGAGAAGTTGTTAGCAAAGTTTAAGACTAACATTAGTTAATAGCCTTTTTTACACATTGATTATGTTTTTATACGACGATCTGCGGCAGAGTTAACATAGAAAACTTTATTCCAAGTATTTCAAATATGTCCCATACTTGCAAAAAATATTTTCCTGCATAAATAAATTAAACATGTCGATTAATTTTTTTCGAAAATATTTCATTAAAACAGTTTTTTGTTTCTATCTGATGATTATATGTAATATAATAATTTAAAATTTTTAATTTTTACAAAGCAATAGTTTTGCTATTTACACTGTCATTGTTAAAAATAGTTTTGTTTGCTATACATTTCTATTGTAATTATTTTATGAGGCTCTGAATTTGAGGATAAAGAATAATTAGGATGTAAAACTGTTATACTTTATTGAGGTTTTGAATGTTAGAGTTATTTTCATTTTTGAAATACTTTATTTTATTTTTATTTATTTTTATTTAAAATACTTTAATTTGTTTCAAAAGTGTATCAATTCTTCGGAAATGGAGTGATTTAAAATATTTGAAAATGTTAATTTGCACATCGAAAACACTCTTTAATGAATTCACTAATTAGAAAAGTTTTCAAATGAATGATTCAAGCATCTGTTTATGTTGCTGAACTAGCTTAAAAAGTTAAGTGCTTTGAATAGCTTAATAAGTGCGCACAACTTATGATTTTGAAGCAGATTTGACAAGCAAGTTAAAAAGATGATCGAAGAATCAATTTTTACTTTCACTGAAACACTTCAATTTTCAATGGATTTTTATAATAAGAAAGAAAACAAAACAAAGTACTCAAATGTGGGTACTTGTGATTTAAAAAAAAGTAAAAGGATTTTAATTAAAAATTCAATGATCAAATTTAGAATTTGTTGAGTGTGCGCGCTTTGAATATTTCAGTATAAGTTGTTGTAAATATTTTTCTTCGCCTTATCTGTATAACTACAAAAATTGGCATAGTTTAGTACAGAGTTTAATATTATTGTGAAATATTTTCATGAAAACCTTCTATGTCATTTACTATTTTTATTAGATTTTTAAAAGTTTAAAATTTAAGAAAAATATTTATTAGAAATTGTTATGTTTTCGTGTTGAAAGTGTCATTGTTAAAACTTACTTCCAAAATCTATGCATCTATCATGCAAATGTTTTAAAAGCTACAGCTCATTTAATTTGCATCAATTTTTGCTTTTCTTAAAACACCTAAAATCTAAACGGATTTTTATAATAAAGTGAACATAACGAAGTACACAAATTTGTTTGTAGTGATGTTAAAAATGAAGGAATTTCATTAAAAGTTTGAAGAAACAAATTGGGATTTTTTGGCTGGGTGCGTGCAGTTTTTGATGTTCAGGGTTTTTTTTTTTTCAAAAATATGTAAATAAAGTATTTAAAAAAATAAAATAATAAAATAAACACCGTATATATCCTTGTGTAAGCCGAGAATTTTGGGCTTTTTTTACTCCAAACTAGGGAGTCGACATATATATGAGTAGAAGAAAATTTGGACAATTACTATTCTAAAAGGAAATAGAAAATATAGTAAATATAAAAAAAGCTCGTATTAACGAATCCTCATTCATTATCCAAACCATTATCAGCGTTTTCCTTCAACAAAATAAAATAGCGTTCTTTCATTCATACATCAGTATGATTATCGACAGTGTCTAATTCATCATAATCACAATCGCCCTTTTCTTCAAAACTAATAGCATCTAAATTTTCATACATCGTATTATGGATGCAACATACTTTGAAAGATCAAGCCATCATTTATTCTAGTAAGATATACCAAAAATAGCATATTTGGGTTTCATGTAGGAGCAAGTCATAACAGAATGAGCGGGATCCCAATTAAACAAATTTGACAGCGCTCTTTTACAAAACAGAAGATATGAAAAATTTTAGAGAACGCAATTTTTCTATTATTTACGTACAAAAGAGTACTAGGTTTTCGTTCGCTGATTTTTTCATCTTTATTTTTTGACATCGGTCAACACAACATACGTATTTCCCTTTTTGGATGCTTTTTCACCGAAAAGTCGGATAAACGGTTTATACAAAAAAACAATAATTTTTTGAACGATTTTTTTTATAGAAAGAAATGTAACTTTTTAGATCGCCCTAAATTTTTGTCTTCAATCCCTATGTAAGATTTTCTGGGTCCAAAAAGAATTGCTCTATCTGTGGATTATACGCCGGAAATTACAGCAACCAGTTTTTTCAAACCGGAATATCGGTTTTTATGATGCTATTAAATCTTATTTATTTTGCAGCCTCGTTGTTGAATTTATAAATGCATGGCTAACAACCTAACACTAATTTTAAGATTAATGGTAATTTATCAAGTTTTCTGTAAAAAAAAATTGCATAACATGAACAGCATCTGACAGCATCCTTTTTTTTTTTTTTTTTGTGTTGAAAAAAATGCTTATTTTATCTTTTAAGGTGTAAAGAACAATTTTTTATATTTAGCGGAAGCTAAAGGGAATATTTTAGTTAATTATTATTTCAATATCTAAAATATATTTGTTTCTCAGTTTTCTAAAAACAAATAATATTTTTTGAAATAATACGAAAATGAGATGAGGTTATTGTACATTTCTGTCCATCTCTTCATCGTATTTTACTATATTACGAATATACTTCATTTTTATACTGCCACAACAGCCACAAACTACTGTGTTTATTATTATTTTTTGTTGTTATTTTTGTCTCATTCAGCAAATACACTCATTGAAAACATGATTAAATTTTTTAAAAAAATGCTAATAAATAATTCACAATTCACAAAACATATAACATAATATTGAAATGATATTCTCAGCATATGCATTA
Source organism: Maratus speculifer (assembly GCA_964019185.1). Lineage (NCBI taxonomy): Eukaryota > Metazoa > Arthropoda > Arachnida > Araneae > Salticidae > Maratus > Maratus speculifer. Next base: position 87,847,483 of record OZ025293.1, read on the forward strand.
AATGATTCGTTGTACACTAATATTTATAATTAAAAATGATACTAAATTTTGAAATTTTGATTAGATAAATATTTCAGTTTTGCTGCTGTTCTAATTTTCTTCTAAATAACAATACTGTTTATATGGTTTCATCAGGAGCAAAATAAATATATGCGTGTTACATTTCTGCAAAAATTAGATTTAACACAAATACCGCCGGGAATTTTACCCAAGTTTTCAATAACATTACACATCAGAATTTTTATTTACAACTTTTTAGCTTATTTTTTTATTTATCTCGATGTGATAAATATTGAACTGGTTTTAAAAAACATTACTTGTTCGAATCGAAATTTTTTTATTTGGTAGGGGACAAAAAGTCCACTACGGCGGTTCCAGTGTTACAACGACTTTTCCTCTAAACTTCTATAAAATTCAAAAATCTGTTTTTTTTTTAATAGTGGTGTTCAAGAAACGAATCGAATGGGAGCCCTGTATGAAATGTTATGTAAAACGCATTCCTTATACTTCAGTTATCACCTCGGAGACCATCCCGTAAAATTATTGTCTTTATTTGAATTTCCTTTTGATAGTATATCACACGAAATAACTTATTCCCTTTTCTATGAAACAATTTGACGGTTAAAAAGAAAACGAATGTATATAAACATGTATTTCCGATGCACATAGTTTTATTTTTATAATTAATGACTATGTTTCTATTTTAATCTTACTTGTCATTCATTAAAGTGATGTTTCCTCTAATAAATAACATTTTTTAAAATTCCTGCTCCTTGATATTTAAAAGCTGTGTAAATCCTTTTAATTAAAATTTAACTTCCGTGATGCACTCTTCTTTTTGTAGCGTAATTGGAAAACATTTTTTTGGCAATTTATTTAATCTTTTAAATTAGCTTTTTGTATAAAAACATGATGTAGCCATTTCAAATTTATCACTTCAGTTTACAGAATGTAAAAATCAGTTAATAGCTCATAATTTATTGTGGAAAATCCATCGCTTAAAATAAAAGAAAATTCCCCATAATTTTGCAAAGAAGGAAAAAGAAAAAAATCACAACACCTTCATTACAATTTATAGCAGAAACTTTTCCATACTTTATAAGGCATACAAAAATGCAAATTTTAAATCAGTAAACAAGATATATATACAGGGTGTCCGAAAAGTCTGGAAACGGCCGAATAACTCGAGAAATACATATGAGAATGAAAAACGTAAATATACGTGTTAAATATTTTTAAATAAGCTACTCTGTGATACCAAATTTGACCTTCGAAACGGACCCCCTGGGGGTTAGAGGGGGTCCAACTTTGAAATCTTAAATTATAACCCCCATTTTTTATTGCAGATTCGGATTCTACGGACAAAAATACGTAACTTTTGTATTTGATGTTTATTTCAAATCTTCGTTTATCACGGTGTAATCGAGCATATTAAATCGATACATATTCCTGCTTTTCCAACGGGATTTTCCCTAATCGAAACTGATTGGGCAGAATTTTTGACGTCAAATTCCTCGTCTTTTGTAGAAATAGTGTTTCCTGAAAATCACCCGTGGCTATTATTTCAATCGTGTTACACTGTTAAAAATTTGACCCATTTGCTGCAGCGTCACTCCACGGCTATTATAAAATATCTCTTTAGTGACCAATGAGAATGCTCCATAACACAGTAAAGTAATCGTTTTCTATAAAAGCGGTGGAGTGACGATGCAGCAAAAGGGTTAATTTTTTTACAGTGTACTTTACTGTGTTATGGAACATTCTCATTGGTGATGAAAGAGATATTCTATATAAGCTGTGGAGTGACGCTACAGCAAATGGATCAAATTTTTTAACTGTGTAGCACTACCAAAATAATCGGCACGGGTGATTTTCAGGAAACGCTATTATTGCAAAAGACGAGGAATTTGATGTGATAAATTCTCCCCAATTAGTTTCGATTAGGGAAAATCCCGTTGGAAAAGCCGAAATATGTATCGATTTAATATGCTCAATTACACCGTGATAAACGAGGATTCGAAATAAACATCAAATACAAAAGTTACGTATTTTTGTTCGTAGAATTCGAATCTGCAATAAAAAATGGGGGTTATAATTTAAGATTTCAAAGTTGGACCCCCTCTGACCCCCAGGGGGTCGGTTACGAAAGTCAAATTTGGTATCACTGAGTAGCTTATTTAAAAATATTTAACACGTATATTTACGTTTTTCAATCTCATATGTATTTCGCGAGTTATTCGACCGTTTCCAGACTTTTCGGACACCCTGTATATATATATGTATATAATGGGTTTTATAAGTTCAGGAGGCATGTGAAGCATGTGATTTAACTTGAAAAGCAGATATTTATTAAATGTAATTGCACAACTGCCCTCTGACGTGAAAAATGAAAATTAATACTTAAAAAGAAATTTTAATGAAATTTTCGTGTTGCAGTTTATGAATAAGTGAAAATTAAATAATGAACTCTGAGTGATAAATATTGAAAATAGAATACAAATATGTAATATAGAACCATTAATTGTTATACAATAAAAATCCTTAAAACTTGAAAAAATAATTAAAAGGATTCTAATCGAAATTTATAGGACCAAAGTAGATCCGTCAGACACCTAATACTGTGGAACTGCAAATAAAGTGAGTAGTATTATCTTCGTATCAGCCATAAAAATGCAAAATAATACGAATTTGTAATTACTAACACACATTAAACAGTAATAAAATGGAGAAAACATTCAAAATAATTCACAATAACAAGATTAAAATGTATAGAATTGTATAAGCATACCAGACATTAAAGCTATCCTTCAAATAATGTATCAAAAAATAGACTACATTGATTGCATTCAACTATGCCAAGAAAAAAAAAAGAAAGAGTAATATTTTAAAAATTGGATCAAGAAATATATCTCAATATCAATATTAAAAACTTCAATATATGATATCAGTGTCCATTATAGTACCACCAACTTTAATGATATTCAATAAAAACTTTAGCGCTGCTATCTCCGGAGAAACAAATAAAATAAATGCAGTATTAAATGAATATGCATTTATTTTTTATTTATTGATTAAATGAACTATTTAATTATTGGAAGATGCATTGCGCATAAATGAAAATTAAATAAATGTATGCATTGTGCATATTCTAGCAGCAGATATTTAAGTAAAAATTTAAATTAAATTAATATTGCAATGACATTGACCGGGAATACTTAAAAAAATATTCATTGAGTTAAAAATTTAGAATATTTTGTAATGGTTAACCATATTATATGTAGGCATGAGATTTCCGCTTTTTTGGACACCAGTATAATCTTAGAGAAAATGTTTTCCTCTTAAGTCGCAAAAATGTTTCGATTAAAGAATATAGCACTTTCTCTAAGATTTTACTGGCGTGGAAAAAAGCGGAAATCTCATCCCTGTATATGTGAAAAAAATAAAATGATACAATTTCTCATAATTAAAAAAATAGTAATAAATTTTTAATTTATTATAAATGTGGTGCTATTTAAAATCGTTATATATCAAAGTATTATTTGTAGAATTTCAATATTTTACCATTTAAATAAACATAAATATATAAATTTTAATTTTGTTTCAGCATTTATAAAATATTGCTTAAATAAATAGTAAAATTTTTTAAATAAAATTTTGAAAAATGTTAATGTAAATTTTTTCTTAAAGTCATATTTTAAAAAGTAAATATATATATATTTTTTATTTTGATGACATAATGAGCAAATGATATTAAGATAAAACAACTGAAACAGACATCTTTCAAGTTTTAACCATATATCTTTAACGGTTCTTTACTTATAACAACTTAAATAAGAAATGTAGAGAAAACTCCATCATGAAGAAAAATGCATTCTCACAAGAATTTATTTTCATTACAACCATTGCTTGAGAACTGGATTTTGAAAACAAACTTAGACATAAAAGTTAATAGAAATATGTTTTAAGAGCTCTCACTACTGATTAAAAAAGATGCGGATGATAATATAAAGTCTATGGGGGCGTTCTTTTCAAATATCTCGCTCAAATTTTAATAATTTGACGTGATTTTTTTTTCATAGGATAGCTGAAGACTATCCACAACCGGCCTAGTCTTTACTTTTATGATTTTGGTTATATTCCTTTTATATTAGGATAGTTTCAGTTTCATAACCGGTTCAAACCGTTTCTGAAAGTTAAAGTATTTTTTTTCTCTGATACCAAAATCTAAAAAGTAAAAACTAGGCCGTTTGTGGATTATCCCTAGCTATCCTATGCAAAAAAATCACGTCAAAATATTAAAATTTGATCGAGATATTTGAAAAGAACACCCTCAAATACTTTACATTATCATCCGGGACTTTTTCAGTCAGTAGTATGGCGTCTTGAGTTTCATTTGCAGCAGAAAAAACAAAAAAAAGTAATGAAATAAAATCGTTTTAGCAAATTTAAGAGTTTTTGTGGCTTGGGATCTCTTCATCGAAAATTAATACTAAATTATTACTTTTTATTGAATATTATTTGGATTTTTTAATGTATTTTATAAATTACATCTGAATTTAAGTAATACAAAATTAAAAAAATCAGCATTTTTTTAAATAAAAAAACATAGCTTTACAACTCTGAAAATAATCAAAGAGAATAAGTTCAAAATCCATTATTCCCAAAATAAAGTTAAACAAGTAAGAAAAATCATGCGTTAAGCATAAACTATGAAGCACTTTCCAACAATTAATGAAATCTTTAACAAAACTTTGTTATTTAGGGAAATAATAGTGTATAGCCAAATGTACCCAAATCTGTATTCCAGTACTTTTGAACAGCCCTGTATTTCATATGTCAGTTGATATAATGGGAAAATTTAGTTTAGCAAGAAAATACCAGTAGCTTGAAATTTCTTTTTCAGCAATTCATACTATTAGATGGAAACATACTTGAAATCTTTTGTTCAGCCTTGTAGTTTACATTGTACCTTTATTACACGTCAGCATTTGGCTAAAATTTATTGTAAACTAAAACACTTTTAAAACAACTGAAATCACATTCTCATAAATCATCATTCATAAGAGTCCATGTACCGAATTCTTTGCGTGGCCCTGTATATCCTTTTATCTATATTCTACAAACATTTCTCAGTAAATTGAGTGAAGCTCAGCGTAAAAATGCATAGCTTATTTAAGAACCACGCTTAAATAATTTACGTTCATATTCAGTAACGTTGGTGAGCTCTTTTGGGTAGCCCTGTATATCAACTATAACATTTATACACACCATATAATTGTTGAACTATGAGTTCTCGTGCAACCTGCCGTTCAATATTTATTATGATTTTCTTATTTGGCAACTTCTACAAATTCTCTTTTTAAGTAGTTTATATTTTAATGTCTATCATGTAGGTTGTTTATTTAGATCGTACCTTTATTAAATATATTTTTCCTATTCAAACTGCGTTTATTACTCTGCTACCTTGCTACACATTTAAGTAGTATGCTCTACAATTCAATTCTGAACAGGTTATGTTGCCCAGAAGGCTATTTTCTTTTGAATTAGGAAAATTTATTTAACAGTTCAATTTCATTTTTTTGTGAAGAAGTGCGATTTAACATATGAAATATGGCTGAACAGCAAGCTAACTTTACAATGTTAAATAACAGTAATTATGATGTTTGGAAATTCAAGATGGAAATGTTTTTAACCGATAAAGGATTATGGGATGTTATTACATCCGGACAACCTACTAAAGCGGGAGCTGATCGAGATGCTTAGATTAAAGCAAACAAGTCTGCTAAAGCAAAAATTGCTTTAAGTGTCGAAGATAATCAGCTAATACATATCAAACATGAGGAAACAGCAAAAGGTATGTGGGATTCTTTACGTAAAGTTTATGAACAAAAGCATTTAAATACGAAACTTTTCTTGCAAAGAAAGTTATACAGTATGAAATATGATGAAACCTTAAACATGAAAGATTATATTCAAAGTATATTAGAAGTAGTTGATCAACTAAGAGGTCTTGGTAAAGTAATCCCAGATGATGATATCATTGCAATTTTACTATGCGGTGTTCCAGAGAGTTATGATTCCTTAATTACAAGTTTAGAAGCTCGTTCTTCTGAGGAATTATCATTAGAATACGTAAAAAGTAAACTTATTGCAACGTATGAGTGTCGTTTAGAAACGTTTAAATTGAATGAAGAAACAGCGATGAAAATAGTTAAAGATCCAAAGAAAAAGGGAAATTTTAGGGTTAACTCTGAAAACAAGTCAAAACAGCTTTGCCATTACTGTAAACGGCCAGGACATATTAAGAAATTTTGTTATTTATGGAAAGTTGAGCAGCATACAACAAGAAATCACAAAGTTAAAATGATTACAGATGGCGAGATAACGGAAAATGAAATTTTTCACTGTCTTAAAGCTTCGAATAAATTCTCTAATGTTAATTGGTATATTGATTCTGCTGCGACAACTCACATGACAAATGATAAAAATATTTATTGCACTGAAATAAAGCCAAAAAAGAGGCCAAGTACAAGTTGCTAGTGGTCAATTACTCGATATTAAAGGTATTGATGATTGTTTAATGAAATACAGAGGACCAGGCAATGAAGTTAGAAATATAAAATTTTGTGATGTCCTATATGTTCCAGATCTTGATAGCAGTTTATTATCAGTGAAGCGACTTGATGAAAACGACTGTTTTGTGCACTTTGGCAACAGGAAATGTACAATAATGAAAAACGACCAAGTCATAATTGAAGGAAAATTAGAAAATGGTCTGTACAAGTTAAACTGCAATGAAATTGCTAATAAAGTTTTTGAAGAATCGCATATCAATTGCATTCATATGTGGCATAGAATATTTGGACATCGTGATCTTCCAGCAATTAAGGAATTACAAGATAATCATTTAGTCCATGATTTAAAAATGAAGAACTGTAAGCAGAAAATGAAATGTTTATGTTGTACAAAGGTTAAGATAGTTCAGAATGCTTATCCTAAGAGAAGTGAACATCGAGCATCAAAAGTTGCAGATTTATTCCATGCTGATATTTGTGGACCTTTTCCAAATGAGACTCCCACAGGAAAGCGATATTTCTTAACACTTATAGATGACAAGTCAAGATATCTAACTGTTTATTTACTGAAACATAAAAGTGAAGCAGCGACAAAAATTGAAGAATTTTTCCGTTATGTGAAAACTAAATTTGAACGTACGCCAAAGTTTTTAAGATGTGACAGAGGAGGGGAATTTGTGAATGAAAGACTCCGAAATTTCATGATTAAAGAAGGAATTAAATACCAGTTATCAGTACCACATTCTCCTCAACAGAACGGAGTTGCAGAAAGAAGGAATCGTTATTTGACTGAAATGGGAAAATGCATGCTGGAAGATTCAAAGTTGGATAAAAAGTTTTGGGGAGCAGCTATAATGACATCGACCTACCTGCAAAATCGTTTACCCACAAATGCTTGCGAGAAAACACCTTTTGAAATATGGCATGGATATAAACCAACAGTAAAGCACTTGAAGATTTTTGGTTGCAAAGTTGTTTATTATATTGCACCTGTATTAAGAAGAAAATTAGACAACAGAGGTAAAGAAGGAATTTTTCTTGGTTATGCAGAAGAATCTAAAGGTTATATTATTCTTGATAAAGAAACAAACAAAATAATTATTTCAAGAAATGTAATCTGTCTCAATGATGGAGAAAATGAAATATTAACCAGTTCTCATGAAACAGACGACTGTAATAAACACAAGAAAATTATCTTAAACTTAAATGATGAGCACGAAGCAAAACCTTTAGAGGAAGATGAAGATTTAGAAGCGAACGAGAATGTAAAAGTAAGACGTTCAGAACGTTCCAACAAAGGTGTACCTCCTGTAAGATATATTACAGCATATAAAACATCTGTTAAAAGTGTTGATGAACCTATGTCATGGGCTGAAATGAAAAAGTTATCTGAAGATGAACAAAATAAATGGATTAAAGCTGCAGACGACGAAATTAAATCAATCGAAGAAAGAAATGTTTGGGAATTTACAGATTTACCTCAAAACCGAAATGCAATTGGTACTAAATGGGTTTTTAAACTTCAACAAGATCAAACCGGAAATGTTTCACGTTATAAGGCTCGACTTGTAGCTAAGGGATTTACTCTAAAGCCAGGAGAAGATTTTAAAGAAACATATGCTCCTGTTGCAAACAATGTAACATTTCGAGTCCTCTTAACAGTGGCAAGTGCCAAGAATATGAAAATAAAACATTTAGATGTAAAAACAGCCTTTTTAAATGCTGATATAGATGAAGAATTATATATACGACAACCAGAAGGATACATTATTAAAGGTCAAGAAGATAAAGTTTACAGATTAAAGAAAGGTTTATACGGCTTAAAACAATCGGCAAAAGCTTGGAATGATAAGGTAAATTCAATTTTAACTTTAAATGGTTATGTACGCAGTAAAGTGGATCAGTGTCTCTACATCAGAAAAGAAGAAAATGGTTGGAGTTATTTTCTTTTATATGTTGATGACATACTTATTTGTACATTAGATGAAGAAACTGAAATTAATATAATGCAAATATTTCAAGAATCATTTGATATATCTGATTTAGGACAAGTGTCATATTATTTAGGAGTTCAAGTTGAACGATTAGAAGATGGATGTTTTGTAATAAACCAGAAAATAAAAATTGATCAACTTATTAAAAAATATGGATTAAATGAAGCTAAAACTGTAAATATCCCTATGAATCCAGAATTTTTGAAAAATGAAGATTCATCAAAAGAATTAGAAACAAATAACAAGTATAGAGAAGCAGTCGGATCTCTTTTATATATTTCTAATACCTCAAGACCAGATATTTCAATAGCAGTTGGAATCTTATCAAGACGAGTTAGTAAACCAACTGAAAATGACTGGAATGCAGTTAAACAAGTTATGAGATATCTTAAAGGAACATCTGAGTATAAACTTAAATTTGGGAAAGATCTATCATCGGTTGAAGTTTTTGTTGATGCTGATTGGGGTGGAAATATTTCAGATCGGAAGTCTACAACCGGATTCATAATTATGCTAGGAAATTCACCTGTAATATGGTCTAGTAGGAAACAACACTCAGTTTCACTGTCCTCTACTGAAGCTGAATTTATTGCTGTGTCTGAAGCATGTAAAGAGGGTGTGTGGTTAGCACAAGTATTGTGTGAAATTGAGGATACTCAGAAAAGGCAATTTACGATTCATGAAGACAACCAAGGATGTATAGCCCTGATTAAAAACGAACGAATTGGTCAAAGATCCAAACACATCGATGTTCGTTACTGTTTTATACGTGAGCTCTATAAAGATGGTGTGTTTAATACAAAGTACTGTGAATCTCATAACATGACTGCAGATATGTTTACAAAGCCATTGAGCAAAATTAAATTTAATAAAATGTGTGATAAAATTATTTTTAATGCGGCAGCTTGAGGAGGGGTGTTGAACTATGAGTTCTCGTGCAACCTGCCGTTCAATATTTATTATGATTTTATTATTTGGCAACTTCTACAAATTCTCTTTTTAAGTAGTTTATATTTTAATGTCTATCATGTAGGTTGTTTATTTAGATCGTACCTTTATTAAATATATTTTTCCTATTCAAACTGCGTTTATTACTCTGCTACCTTGCTACACATTTAAGTAGTATGCTCTACAATTCAATTCTGAACAATAATGTGCATATATTTAGCAAAATATACACGCGCATATCATAATTAAAATGCATTTCATCCCGCCATCAGCCATCATCGGACACATATACAGCATTTCGGAAAGAATATACTATTTGAAATCTTTTGTATGGCCCTGAAAATGCTATGTACTTCATATTATGCAAGACAGTAGCGTATAATTTATCATTTTTTATATTAGCTTCAGTGACATATATCAGTTTTATTATACATGAAAAAGCTTAATATATTTAAAATATGTCACACACAATTCCCCCTTTTATCATTATCTAATGGAATTCTTTTGTTTGGCCCTGTAAATGAATAATAGCTACATTTTCACCTTATATTTTTTAGAATGCATATTTTAATATGTTTGACAGGGTATAACATCTTTAAAATTCCTTTGAAACGATTTTCCCCCATAGGCCGTAATGTAATGGGAAACTTTTGATTCGCCCTGTAGATAAACTAATCATGGTAGAAACTTCATTTTCGATAGGACTTGTGCTAGGGTAAACGTCAATAACGTCCTAAAATTTCATGGCAATCCGAGTATATTAACGATTTTTCCCCATAGGCCGTAATGTAATTGGAAACTTTTGATTATCTGTGTAGATAAACTAATCATGGCAGATACTTCATTTTCAATAGGGTTCGTGCTAGGATAAACCTCAATTACGTATAAAAATTTCATAGCAATACGAGTATATTTACGGGAGTTAGAGCGCGGATATGCGGCCAGATGGCCATCCGGCCAGACAAACCGAATGCATAAGCACTTTTCAACTTTGTTGGAAAATGCTAAAAATGAGGAGTTGTATCCAAGCATAGTAGTACGGGCAATAATGTGTATGCTATATTGGCATTTATCGATATATGGAAACATAATTTTGCTTTATTTTGTGAATAACGGATTTTGAATTTATTCTCTCGACGAGTTTTCAAGCTCTATTTTTGAAACTTTTACAAAAGTTGCTCTATACATTTAGCTAACTTAATATGCAAATTTTGATAGACTTCGAGTATGCACAATGAAAAATTACTTCGTACGGTTAAATTTTCACACAATTTTTATTTTTTAATTCTAAATGCAAGATATTGTGTACAATGTCGTTTGTCATCTTTTTGAAAAAAAAAAAAAACATTATTTCATAATAAGAACTCTGCAAATTATCAGCAAAAACCTTGAAAAAACTAGAGATTGTTATTATAAAAGCCTTAATTTCTCTACGAATATGTATTTTATCCGCTTAAAAATAAACACAGTTTAATACAACAAGCCCTTTAATCATAATATACAGTTTTAATGCTTTTGATTTTGACAGAATTACCCAAAATATAATCAGTTTTTTTTTCAATTTGTTCACGGTCTTCTATGCAGTTTCGGAAAAAAAAATCTTCATGGAAATGTATGTCCTATACTATTATGTTCACACACTTAGATTTTCAGGATAAAATACGCTATTATAAACGAATAAACACAAAACCGTTGTCATTTTAAAAATACAAATTCCATATTTCGAAACAAATGAATGACCCTTCGAGATTCTTTATATATATATATATATATATGTGACGATTTAAGGAGAACTCGAATTATTTCCACTGGTTAAAAAGAAACACGCAGTCATGGCAAGCGAGGGAAAAAACAAAAATAATAAATAAATGTAGAAGATCCAATAATTAGTCATGGGCTGCTGTAAATTCATTTATTAAATTCGTGATAATGAGGAAGGAAAAGCTCCTTTTTGCAAAAATTCCATCATTATTTCAGCGAGCTGTCCTCATCGAAGAAGCAACCCAAGAAATCTTCAGAATCTTCCTTTCATCTCGAGACTTCCCCCTTTTAAACTGAAAAGAAAGTTCTGGAACATTCGGTAATCTCTAACCATCATTATTTTATGTAAACAGAATTCTTGTCCAGTTACGAGGCTATTTTAAACAGACGATAAATTTATTTTAAAAAAAATATTATTTAACCAATTTATAATTGACTCCGAATTTTAAATATCTTAGGCAGACGATTTTTATACATGATTAATTTTAAGAGAAAAAGAAAAGAAATGAATTTATTAATATGCAAATTATCGTTGACGGCGGAAAAATAAATAAATAGATAAAATAAAATAATGATATTTTTTAAAGGTATGGGTTTGGAATAAATTTAATAAGACTTTCTTAAAAAGGGTTGATAAAAACATAGAAGAAATCAGTTTTATTTGGAATATTAAGAAATAAAGTTTTAATTAAGAATATTTTTAATTTAGAGCCATCTTTTTAAATTTACGCATACTGGATTAATGTTTTTTAAGGCAAATTAAGAATTTATATCGTCTGCATAAGGATTAACAGATTAGATTTAGAAACAAGATTTTAATTTAATAATTTGAAAGAAGTACGAAATATTATTATAAGAAAATTAAGATAGTATAAAGGTTAGTTTTGGAGAAAAAATTTTAAATTTGTAATATTATCCCCCCTCCCCAAGACTTTGTATGAAATTGATAGTTAAATAAAACTACAAGTTCAGACAACAGAAATATAATAATTTAGAAAAGTTAAATTTTGGAATAAAACTGTCAAACTCAGGAAGCCAAGAGATGGAAGAAAAGAAATTAACGCAATATAAAAAATATTAGCGATTAAAATAAAATAGTTAACAGAAAATAATTCTGAATTAAATTTAGGTAGGAGCATTTCCCTGAAAGAAATACAATAATGTTACAACATCACTTACCATTTGTAAGTGCATAGGAGATAATACATATAATAACAATAAATAAGTTATGAATATTAATAAGCAAGAGATAAAAATATAATAAAAACAATAAAAATTCGTTCTCATGGAAGTTTAAATAATTACAATGACTTAATGCATAGTTTATTTTAAATAAGTCCTTTAAATGAAAAAAGTCTTTCAAGAATATATAAAAGAGTCTTTTTCAATGTCCAGTGAATACAGTCTCTTTAATTAAAAATCTTCAAACCTAGTTTAAGCTTTGTTTTTTATGTTATGTTGGATCCAACATCTTTCAGTAATATATCAATTTTTCAATAATAAATAGCATCACTCTCAATATCAATAATAAATAATATAGAAAAATTTAAATAATAACAATAACAACAATAATAAGTAATAGTATAATAAGACTCCATATCCTAATATTTTTCAATAAGAGTATAATTAATACTAAACTTCATTATAGAAATCATAATAATAATAATAATAGTAAAACAAGAGTATAATCAAAAGAAAATATCACTATTTGTTTATTATTGATAGGGAAAATATTGGTTGAGGATAAAAATAATTACATAGCAACTAAATAATTTTCTTATCTTCTAATAGCATAAGAAAGTATTTTTTGCTAGCCGAAAGCATAAATAAAAAAAAATCATAATAATTCCAAAATCCAAATAAAATTAAATCTAACTATTTAGAAAATGGACTCTCAACCAGTATTTCCTTACAATAATTCCTCTCTGATACTCTTTTACAAAATTGTCAAATTTGATTATAAGTTTTCAATGCCAAATGTAGAATAATGTTTTATCCACACATGGTTTATAAACTTTAATAATAAAATACAATAGGAATGAAAGTTGTCATTCTTAATTGAGAAATGGAAATAAAAATAGTGTGCTTTTTTGAAAAACTTTTAATATCTAGTTTTCACAATCACTGAAAATCACATATTATGTTATAGGTTTGAGTAGAGTCATTAGATTTTATAACTATTATCATATAATATCTGCTGAATAAATAGAGTAATACTAATGTCAAATAAATGAGTAAATATAGTTAGACTTAAACACCCTTAAAATTAATTTATCAACATCAATTTGAAAGCTTTTACAATCAAAGTGTTCACCTTATGCCTGCATAAGGAGCCCAATTTAATCCCAAAAACTCCCAAAAACAAGTAATATTCTTGTAGCGCTCCAAGAACATACCCGCTGATGTTGAAAATTATGGTTTTTTTATGGTAAATGGTTTTAATGGTTTAATGGTTTAATGGTATTTGGTAAATGGTTATGGTAAAAGTTTTTTTTATGGTATTTTTTTATGGTTGTTTATGGTAAATTTAATCTATTGTCTTGACTTTAGTTTGATCTAGTGATTGTATCTGAGGTTTTGTTTGTTTTTTGGATTGCTCATGAAACAGTTTAAAATCTTCGGGTGAAAAATAGGGTCTTAATTTAGAAACATGCACAATAACGGAATTCTGTCCTGTCTCATAATTAAATTTATCTATTTCATAAGTTACATCAGAAAGTTTATTTATAATTTTATATGGTCCAGAGAAAGTAGGTTCTAATTTTCGAGTGTTAAGTTATTTAAATTCTTCATAAATTACAGAGTCTTGTATTTTTAATGGGCATTCAACAAAATTTCGATCATAGAGCCTTTTACTTTTAAGGTGAAATTCATGAGTTCGCGCTTTCGCAATTTTGAGGGCTTTGTCTACTGGAGGGTAATAGTTTTGTTTTAAAGGAGATTCATAAGGCAATTGACCATAAAATAAATAGGCAGGTGGGAATTTGGTGATAGAATGGGGCGTATTGTTGTATTCTTCGATGACTTGGTTTAATAATCTAGTCCAAGGTATTTTAGAAGAAGTGGAATTAACTTTACATTTAAGCCTGGTAACTATAGTCTGATTAACTCGCTCTACTTTTCCATTGGTCTGAGGATGATGTGCAGATGTAAAACGCTGTTGAACATGATGATTTCTAAGGAATTTCTTAAACCTTGGAGATCTGAAAGATTTATGCCTGTCACTAAGTATTTTTTGAGGTGCTTTGATATTGAAAATTTGTTTTAAACAGTTAGTGTATGTTTCAGTGGTAACATTTTTGGAGGGAAAAGCCCAAACAAATCTAGTTGCATGATCTATTATTATGTGTAAGAATTTTTTTGTTGAGTTGTAATAGTTAAATCCACCAACAGTATCAATAGAAAGACATTCAAAAGGTTGATCTGTTGCTGGCATAGCTTGTAATAAGCCGAATCTTTTCTGTTTTGGTTTTTTATTTTTCTGACAGGTATCGCAATGTTTAACAAATTCGGTAATGTCTATTGTCATATTAGGCCAATAATAGTTGGGAGATATTAAATTAAGCATTTTTTGAATTCCTAAATGTCCAAAATTATCATGAGCAATATGGAGTAATTTTCTTCTTAATGACATTGGTACAACAATTTTTTTGAATCCCTTTTTCTGAACTATAATAATTCCATTCTCTTTTTTATATTTTTTGTCACAAACATTGTCTTTGTCTTGCATCTCTATAATTTCTTTCCTATCTAGCAATAAACTAATATGTTGATTAAAATGACAAACAGGATTTCGTGACAACATGTCTGCTTCGACATTTGTTGAACCCTTTTCATATTTTATCTCATAATCAAACATACTAAGTTTGAGCGACCATCTAAAAAGCCTACCTCTTAAGTTTTTAACACTCTTTAACCATACTAGAGATGCGTGGTCCGTATGAATTGTAAACTTGACACCATGAAAGTAATGATAGAATTTGTCAAGAGTATCTATAATAGCTAAACATTCTAATTCAGTTATGAAATAATTTTGCTCATAACTCTTCAAAATTCGAGAATGATAAGCAATAGGATGTAAGAAATTATCTTTATCAGGTTGTTTTAGAACGGCACCTACTGCTATCTGAGAGGCATCTACAAACATATGTAAAGGTAATTTAGGATCATAAATTTTGAGGATGGGTTTTGCAATTAAAGAATTTTTTAATTTTTCAAAAGACTCCTGGCACTCTGAATTCCATTCCCATATTGTGTCTTTTTTAAGTAATCGATTTAGAGGATATCTAATTTCAACATATTTATTAATGAATTTATGGTAAACATTAATGGAACCTAGAAATCGTTGTAACTCTTTCACATTGGAAGGAGGTTTTAAATTTTTGATGGTTTCAATATTGGCATTTGCTGGAGTTATAGTTCCATTAGTGATTTCATAACCTAAGAAATTGATTTTATTTTGGCCTAATTTACATTTAGAAAGTTTAAGTTTAATGTTTTCTTGTTTGCAAATGTCAAAAATTTGAGCTAAATGGTTTAAATGTTCTTGTAAAGAGGAAGAGAAAATTATAATATCATCAAAATAGTGGCACGCAAAGTCGATTTTATATTTATTAAGGATCCTTCGAATGGTTCTATTGAATATGGGAGGGCCCGTTTTTATGCCAAAAGGGAGCACGAGCCACTCAAAAAGTCCAAAATTGGTTGTAAATGCTAATTTTTCTGTATCGGATGGATGTATTGGTATGTGCCAGTAGCCAGAGGCTAAATCCAAAGTTGAAAAATACTGAGCACTACTCAATTTATCTAAAATTCCATCGATACGGGGCAAGGGTTCTGCATCGTTTTTAATTATTGCGTTTAATTTTCTATAGTCTATACATAATCGCGTTTTTTTACCTTCCTCTCTTTTCATAACTAGTGTAACAGGGGCAGAATAGGGGCTATTACTTTCCTTTATCAGTCCGGCTGCTAACAATGATTGAATTTGGTTTTTTATTTCTATTTTTCTAGGGGAGATGTTCGGTAGGGCCTCAAAGATATAGGTAGGTCAGATTTTAATATAACGCGTTGTGGTTCAATATTAATCCTACCCACATCATATTTATGCTTTGCAAAAATATCACTATAAATATGAACTAATTCCCTTAAATTTACATCTTGAATTAAATTTATTTCCCCAGTTAAATCTGAATCCGAATTATCGCGAAAATTTTGAAGAGTCATGGAACCTCTATAATCAGGATGCACATTAATTGCGTGATCATATTCAACACAGTCTTCATTTTTCATAATATTTCCACAAGTAGATTGTAACTCTATATCATGATTATTTACATTCAGTGTTTCATTATCATAATTATCTATTGCTACAGTATTACCAGTATTTAATTTCATATCTTTTTTATATTCAGAGGTTACAAATTCATTAGATTGATCCCTGTTTTGTTGTACTTGGTCCATATTTACTGTATTGAAATGAAGGGATCTCTCATTATGTATGGATATACTGTTAGTTATAATTTTCCTTCCCTGCCTTACAATACAATTTTTACAATCTATGGTTAATTTAAATTTAGAACATTCTTTTAAACCCAAAATAGCGTAATCCAAATTTGTATTGCATACTAAAAAATTAACATATTTTTTAATTTTACCCACTTTTAGAAGAACACTACATTTTTTATTTATATGTAAAAATCCTTTTGCCTGACCAATGGTAACTGAGGGTATAGTCTCAATTTTAGCATTAAGTTTTTTAACAAATTTAAGTGGCAATATTGCAATAGTTGAGCCAGTATCTACAACACATGGCAAATTATAATTATTTGTACATCCATACACAATTAATTGCCAAACATTATGAGAATTATTTTGTGAGCTATTTGGAAGAGTATCAGAGGATGGCAACTCATTCCTAAAAATACATTCTCTTTCCCAATGAAAAGCATTACTCACACCCCTATTTGTGCATATCCTACAAGGTCTTGAAGGGTATGAATTTTGAATATAATTATTTTGACAAACTCTAGGTCTTTGAAACTGAGATTGCCTTTGGGGAATCCAATTCCTAGGTGTATTATTGGGCCTAACTGGCTGAATCCAGGGCCTAGTTGGTTGAAAAGGTTGAAAATTTTGTCTAGCTGAGGGTTGATTTATTATTTGGTTTGAAACTAGTGGGGTGGAAACTTCCACGAATTGTTTGACAACCCGGTACCATTCTGTGGTACTACTAGGAGGATTTATAATAATATTGTTTTTGAATTCCGGTTTTAAACCATCAGTTAAACCTTGTAATAGTATATTTTCACTAAGATGTAATTTCCTACCAATTTCCACTTTTTTACGAAAATAAGTTTCTAAATTGTCTAAATTATCTAATTTCAGATTTGAAAAATCAGAAAAACTCGGGAAGTCCAATTCAATGAGTCTTTCTATCAAAATTTTCTTAATTTGTTCATAATCCGTACAATTTAAGCAGTCATTGTTATAAATTTTTTGCGCTTCACCTTTCAAATATTGCGCAATAGAATTAAATTTCCATTCTAGATTTTTCTGTTCCCTATCACATGTTTTATCAAAATAAGTTAACCAAGACAAAATGTTCATTCCAGAACTCGGGTCAAACGGTACGAACTTAGGATCTTCCATAATTTTTTTATTCTTACTCATTAGAATAAATGAAGCACTTCTATTTTCTTTATTAAATCCTAATCGTAAAATCATTCGCAATAAATTTCAAAGTTAATAATTTCTATCAATTACATATTTTTTCAAAATTACTATATCAGATCCATAACATACAATAAATAATAGAATAATAAATAAATTAGTAATTTAATAAATTAACTTCAAATTACTCTCATCAATAAAATAATAAATAAATCAATAAATAAATAATAAATACTTTCCATCAATCATAAATAGAATAGAAATAATAATCAAAACATTTAATAAAATAAACTTACAGTTCCCGAAAAATCTTCAATAAAATCCATTCTTTATTAAATTCCTCATCAAATACCTTTCGCATACTCACCACTTTGAAGTTATTAATTTTCAAAAATTTGTCATTATGACCATGATTATCTTGAGTCATCAGTTACACATAAACAGCAAAAAGGTGGAATATCAGGCCTCAGGAATTCACGAGATATTTAGAAGAAATCTTTCAAACCACTCGGACAGAAAGCTGTTTAACATTAAAATCTCCTCTGTTACATTCACTCGAGGAATCAAAAGATAATGGCAATTCTTGCTTAATAACACTTTCAACCATGGCGGGAAAAAATTTCGGCGATTCATATTTTTGTCATCACTTCGTTTCAGTAGATTCATTAGATTCATTTACATAGCATTTTACTTCTTCTGTAGATTCATTTCAAAATCCGAAACAGGCACTAGCACAGGCATTACCTATCCTGTGCGACTTTTCGATTAGTTGTGACGATTTAAGGAGAACTCGAATTATTTCCACTGGTTAAAAAGAAACACGCAGTCATGGCAAGCGAGGGAAAAAACAAAAATAATAAATAAATGTAGAAGATCCAATAATTAGTCATGGGCTGCTGTAAATTCATTTCTTAAATTCGTGATAATGAGGAAGGAAAAGCTCCTTTTTGCAAAAATTCCATCATTATTTCAGCGAGCTGTCCTCATCGAAGAAGCAACCCAAGAAATCTTCAGAATCTTCCTTTCATCTCGAGACTTCCCCCTTTTAAACTGAAAAGAAAGTTCTGGAACATTCGGTAATCTCTAACCATCATTATTTTATGTAAACAGAATTCTTGTCCAGTTACGAGGCTATTTTAAACAGACGATAAATTTATTTAAAAAAAAATATTATTTAACCAATTTATAATTGACTCCGAATTTTAAATATCTTAGGCAGACGATTTTTATACATGATTAATTTTAAGAGAAAAAGAAAAGAAATGAATTTATTAATATGCAAATTATCGTTGACGGCGGAAAAATAAATAAATAGATAAAATAAAATAATGATATTTTTTAAAGGTATGGGTTTGGAATAAATTTAATAAGACTTTCTTAAAAAGGGTTGATAAAAACATAGAAGAAATCAGTTTTATTTGGAATATTAAGAAATAAAGTTTTAATTAAGAATATTTTTAATTTAGAGCCATCTTTTTAAATTTACGCATACTGGATTAATGTTTTTTAAGGCAAATTAAGAATTTATATCGTCTGCATAAGGATTAACAGATTAGATTTAGAAACAAGATTTTAATTTAATAATTTGAAAGAAGTACGAAATATTATTATAAGAAAATTAAGATAGTATAAAGGTTAGTTTTGGAGAAAAAATTTTAAATTTGTAATATATATATATATATATATATATATATATATATGTAATAAAATAAAAAAAATTGCGCCATTTTTGTTCTCTCTTAGCTTCAATTCTAAATTTGTGGAACATATTTCAATCTCAGTTTCGTAATGTATTAACTTGTAACAGCTAAAATTCTTTTTTCTTATTTTATTTATTAATAAATTATTGCTTGCTTCTCAAAACGGCAGGAGGTATTTCGTAACCTTTTTACACGTTCTGGAATATTCACGGGATTTTAATTTTATTTTTTATTTAATATCGCGTGACAGGTGTTAATACGCGTTGCTAAAGGGCTTGTTACTTCCGAGGAAAAAATATAGTTCCTGCCGAGGACCGCCTGCTGAGACCAATCAGAACTGATCATTTTTTTTTCGTTGAGACTCGAGTTCATCCTAATTGGATTTTTAAAATGATTGACGCGGAGTAGGAGGGAGCTAGTATTGTCGTGAAAAAGATTATTTTCATTTGGCTTTTAAGAGCGTTAGAATGGATTTGCCCTTTAAACTATCAAGATGCACGTTTCATTTCTCCGCTGAATTAGAATATCTGATGATGTGGACTAGATAACGAAAGTTGTAGTGTCGATGTGTGCTAAGGTGATTGCGGGGAAGAGTTTATCGATTTTATGAGTTCATCAATAAAGAACTTGAAGACTGATGGTGTCTGTTTTTATAATGGGGAAATACCCCAATGAAATTCTTCCACTGCTCGCCCACTGTCGGAGCGACTACTCTGCTCGTGCTGCTGAGAAAATTAAAATACAATTACAACCAGTCACTAGGGTTTAAAAAACATAGCTAAAATCCAGCGATAAGTAAAGACAAAGCACGAAGTATTAATTTAAAAACTAGTTTAATAAAAACACAGATTAAAAGAAAAAACTCATGGTCAATTTGGCACGTATTCTTCAAAAATTGTATTTTCATCGGAGTCAGAGTCATTGCTATAAGACTCTGATTCCATGGCCTTCTCTACATAGTGTTGCATTTGTTTAGGATTCTTAACATTTCTGATACAGGGGCTTAAGTCCGACTTTTTCTTTTTCCTCCCCACAGTTTTCCACTGTGGAGAGGCAGGAGTTGAGGACTTCTTAATGTCTGATTGCGCACAATTGTTTTGCTTCAGATTATATATTCGTCGCATATCAGATTTTTGTGGTATTTTAGTACTAGGCGCAGTTTTGATCTTTGATTGGTTGGACGTATAGAGATTGCACGGAGATGTAGCAGTCTTAGTCTCAATTGAGTTTTAGTGGATGGAGCAGTTATAGTATTACTTTTGAGTTTATGTGATTCTTTAGATTGAGCTAACAATTTCTGTTGCCGTTTTTCAAGGTTAATTATTTTCACGGGTTCTGATGATGGTGGCCAAATGGTGGTGGGTTTCCAGTCATTTTAGTAGGGAGACAGACATCACGAGATTTTGTAATGGGAGTGCTGGTTGATTGTGTTACGGTTGATTTACTGAATGGAAATCTGGAATCATTTTGGGTATGTGTCTTACGGATGTTGACTGCTGCTTGAGTATACTGGAGTAGGAAATTCCAACGGATGGGGTTCTGCATTCAACAACTTTACGGGCATTGGGGTAAGATAAATTCTGAGTAATTTTTAGAGTAAGAATTTTTTTCCCCGGTTGCAATTGGGACAAGTGCGAGAATAAGATTTGTGATCATATTTACAATTTGCGCAGCGTTCGGGTTTTTCACAAAATTTATTGTCGTGGCCGACTTCTGCACAACGTGCGCAGGTAAAAGATCCACGAAAATTTGTGTTTGTATGGCCGTAACGCTGGCATTTTAAACATCGGAGAGGGTTTGGTATATATGGTCGGACTGGGCAGTTTAGATAGCCAGCTTTAATTCTTGTTGGCAATGTTGGGCTATTGAAAGTTAGAATAATGTGTTTAGTAGGAATTATCGTCTGATTTCTACGGATGGTGATACGGCGTACATCTATGATATTTTGGTCTTTTAAATTTTCTAGAAGTTCGTCTTTGGTGGAGTATAACAGGTCAGGTTCGGATATTATACCGCTGCTCGCATTTAAAGTTTTATGAGTTTTTACAGAAACAGAAAAGGTGTCTATTGTAGAGCAATTAGAGAGAAGTTTCGATTGTTTGGCTGCAAAAACCTCAACTAGAAAATCCCCAGATTGTAGTTTTTTGAGAGAATGACCGTATCCCAAGACAGACTGAAATGATTTAGTGATGAGAAAAGGTGAAGTTTTTTAGAAGGAGCAATCGGAGTGGCTATCAGTACGTTTTAAGATTAAAAAAACGAGTGAAGGAAGAAGTCTCTACAGTTTGTTGCTATCCACTAGGGAGAGAGATAGAAGGAAATGTTAGAAAGAAAGTTTTTCCATCCATGATAAAAATAATAAAATTCAGACCCCGGCCGCACGACCCACTACCGAGACCAACAAGGGGATGCACATTCGTGCACCAGTGCTAACCAGGGTCCATACGGTCACAAGACAAACCAGTGTCAGCCTCCACCCTTAACGAGATGACTAGTATTTGCTCAATCACTGGATCCCTAAAGCCAGTGACAAAAGTCAGCTGACCAGCCGATTGGTACATACGGGACCAATATGCACCTTCCGTCTACTTGAAGCAGAGGCCAAAGCACTGTGTTGGTTTCCCTCAACTGCCAGGATCTCTCTTTCTAGGGAGACGGGTCACCACGCACGGCCAACACATGTGTGGTTTACAATTCCTCATGAGTCGATATACAGAATGATATCGGCTCATGCGGAATGGCCCTCACCACCGAAGAGGAAACCACAATGAGAGTGAAGCAAAGACGAAAGGAAGACCAGAGGAGTAAGAGGAAAGGGAAAGGGTAAGAGGAAAGGGAAAGGGTAAGAGGAAAGGGAAAGGAGAAAGATCACTCAGGTGCCCTGGGTTATGAAGTCCGTGAATACCTAAAGAATGTATCCCCCTGGGGATCTAAATACTTATAAGAACATGCTTTCATTATTATTTTCGGTAATCTACTAATATTTAATTATCGGCTAAAGTTTTTTTTTTCCCTTTAACTAAGCATAATATTTTATTTCTTTTCCTAAAAAGAACTAAACTGTATTAGTTAAATGTCAATATCTTATTTCGAAATGTTAAAATTATTCCATTAATCTATTCCACTTTTTAGAATGAAACATTTATCGAAAACTTTAATTTTGTTTTATTTATTTAATAATCGCCTGCGCTGGTTGGACTCATCCGCATGGGGCGATTTACTCTTGCATACTACGCTGTTTAATAAAGAATCCTTACGTCTAGCCCCAACCATGAACCAATGGAAGGGCTCGAAGTAAATTACAACTCCATTCGAATCAATATTAGTGGATTTTGAAAAGCAATGCGTCAGAGGGGAGGGGCCAATTTATCTGAGAATGTTTAAGAGAGTCAGTTAATTTTTTCGGAGCGATCAGAATCGACTGACCTTCCCACTGTTAAAGTACTCACCGGTGCTTCTCCGATTATTTTTAGAACGTTTTTGAGGAGATGAATCCAGAATCGGCTTTGCACAGACCCCTTTTTATTCTTTTATTATTTACGGTGATATGGACTCAGAAAGGATATCTTGTCTGTTGTGGTGTATTTTTTTTTCTGATGGAAGTGTTTAAATTAATAACAATTATGTATTCATCATCGAGTGATGGAGATTGAAGGATGCGTGGAGTGACAGTGAAATTGAAAGATAATAAAATGTGATGTACTCTGTTCTCGTGTTTTTTTAATTAGTTGAAAAAACTACTAAACCAGCAGATTCACTTATCTACATTTATCTACCAGCTTTCTTTGGCCACTAATAAACGAGAAGTAATATTTTTGTAGATGTGATAAATAATGACATATCGATCATCGACGCCTCTCGTACCCTCTTCCTACTATATATATATATATATATATATATATATATATATATATATATATATATATATATATATATATATATATATATATATATATATATATATATAAGGCTGACATCCGATTCTGCTTTTATAATATTTATAAAAACCGATGAATATGTTTTTAAATACATTTTTCAGCTTCGTTTACATTTATAAGCAGTAAGTTTACAATACGCATCAACTTCGCTTGCTACAGTAAAATTTCTCTTTACTTCAGGGACTTCAACTTTTGCTTTGGCGCTATCTATTGACATCAACATAAATGAAGTAATTTTGGTTTGTAATTAAAAAAGAAAAACATTGCAGGATGTACTAATGTAACTCCAGATTATTTTTTTTAACAATTCAGTTTTATAATTTAAAAGTATCATGCAACAGGTATAAATAAAATGAATATTTTTATTATGATTTCTTTGATAGATTTTAAATTTTGTTTTATAAATTTTTGAAGAGAATAATATTTATCAGCTTATTTATAAAAACATAAATCAGGCTAATTTTGTCCTTAATATGTTTAAAACTTGTTTCAAAATATCTAATGAATTAATTATAAAGGGAAAAATATTATAATAAACATTAAAATGATCTAAATTTCTTTAATTAAAGTTTTGATTTCAAAACTCGTTGATCTATTTCAAGAGACAAAAAATGTTTTTGCGGAAACATATCTTACCTTAAAAATCAGCCATTTCTCTGACAATCTTCCACAATGATAAAGATCATTTTAACATTATCGAGGTAATAAAGTGCAGTTAATTAATGATAAATTTCCGTTCAAATGTTAAAGTATAAAAAACTTGAATTGATTTTTATAAAAATAATGGATACTCATATTAAGATGTGGGTATCATATATTTTATGTGTAATTTCACCCTTGTTAAATTTATTTTAAGTTTTTTATTCTTTACTCCTAAGAATTCTTTCTGTAAGTCATTGGATTCGTGAAATTATTTTACTCCCACTTTCATAAAAATAATAAACCCCTTTCGGGATGCAGTGAATTCGATTTTATTATTTTGTACTAATGATTCTCCTTATGTTTTTCTGTAAATCGCATAAGTAAGATAATATTAAACGTATATTATTTAATAATATACTGAAAGGTCAGTGTACGCTTCACTGGATTAAAGTATTTAAAGAGTTTCTATTCCAGCATGTTCATAAAGATATTAACATATAAAAAAATGCAAAAGTAAGCAAAAGTTTCTTTTCGAAAATTCTGCGACCCTCCTCATACTAAAGTGCACGAATCCGAAGATTCATGAATTATTCAATTTTGTTCTTCTTTACGAAGAATACCATAATTCGATGTTGATATATTTTGGAGCATGGGAACTCGTTACGGAACCGTGTACTATTTATTCAGTATTTAGTGAAATCACTGCAATAAATACAAGGGAATCATCCCACTATGGTCCTTATCCATTAAGGTTACCGGAAAAATGTTTATTATGAAAAATACGAGAGGTGGGGGGAGGAACACCGCAAATACGGGTATTTGACCAATCTAGGCGGCCAAAAGTCAAATTTTTAAAGCACTAAAACCGTTAAACGAATGACAAATTCAGTTAGAGGACAGTTTAGTGAACAGTAACCAACCTTTCCAAGGCCAACGCATTTCGTTAAAACTTTAGTCGGAATTCGATCATTTAACTTGTTTGTGTTTGTTCTTGGCGTTCTTGTAGAGATGTTACCTTTGAAGTGAAATATATATTATTTTACGTTTATTTTGAAAGTTCTTGTGATGGATTCTGATACAGCTGGTAATAATGCAAAGGTGTATTATATATTTTTATTGTTTTATCATTAAGAAGTTTAATTGATGCACTTTTAAGATACCCTCATTTTAGAGTAAGATTATTTCTAAAATAATTTATTTAATCGAGTTTTTGTTGTATTACCCAGGCATATCCTGTTATAATTTTTAATTAAATCGAAAGTTTAAAGCTTTGAGTAATGAAAAATTAAAAAAACTGCCGCGGAAAAGCGCGGATGTGAATTTGCTGGTACTTTGAAGATTTTTTACGAAACATTAAAAAATTTTCTACTATCGCATATAGTATTCTAAAAGAAAACATTTTTATTGTAGGTTCACAAGATAAATCGAGACCAAGAGTTGTGACCCGTAAATGTTTGTTTAATCGAATGCAGAGTTGTGATTTGTCCAATTTCGAAGATAAATTAAATTTCTTAAAAGATCAGCTGATATCGGATGAAGATTACACGGACGACCAAATTGAGAGATTAACCTCCTCGGTCCGGCGTGGTAAGACGTCTTACCGTCAGAGAAATACCCCTTGAATGTGGCGCTGGTAATACACTTTACCAAGGCATTCGACCCCCTTTTTGAGCGAAGCGTCATTACTCAGCTGTCAGTTTCTCCTCTCCCCGTGAAAATGTCCCTCCCACATTAAACGGAGAGGTCAGTTTTTATAATTGGCGATTCTTTGGGGAAGAAAAATAAGTATTTTGGCGAAATCTTCTTTGCATGCGTAAATAAATTACCAATAGATTTGTAATGATGAGCGCATTTTTCCAGAGGAAATTTTATAACCGCGAAATGTTTATTATGGCTCTCAGATATAAAACTTCCCAAAAATTCCATAGAAGCGCAACATTTTCCAGTCAGTGATAAACATTAAAATTCACTCGAATTTTATTAAACGGTCTTCCTTGAACCTGCATATATAACACTGTATTCGCAATCATTTAATTTAAATTTCCCATTAATGTAAAATAAACAGTCCTTCTCAGGGCTAAAAACAAACAGCTCTTTTCCGAGCTACACTGGTTATTTTGGAATCATATTTAGATAAAATATAATAATAACAGACACATGCTGATTTTTTTTCTTGCTCCTTATCATTATTTTTAAATTACTGTCGCATTATGAAATCTAGATAATGCGCCCCCCCCCCCTTCCAAAAATACTCAGTATATTTTTATTTTAATAGGTTTAATGAAATATTTCCCTGCCCGCTCGAAATTTCTATTCTCCCACCTCGTCACCACAGAAAATTTCTGCTTCACCCCCTCTCGCCGCATGAAAATTTTATTTCTTTTTTCTTCCCCCCTTACACTTTCGATACAAAAAATGAAGGCATTGAGAAGGCTTAAAAAATCCTGTAAACCTATTTCTTGTTCATAATAGTAAAGAATCAATCATGTAAATTACAAGACTCCTTCCTACAAAATTTAAGCTCCAATAGCATAAAAAGTCTCTTTGTAGCAAAAATTAAACAATCTAAATTATTATCTCCCAAAATATCCGCTTCATTTCTTATTCCCCTCCCCCCCCCCACCAAAAAGAACTTCTAGCACACATATGCAAATTTTTAAATCTTTTAGATTACGTGTTTGCCATATTTTTTGCACTCTAAGAAAAATAAATAAGTCATCTAAATTATTCTCAAACTCACTCCAGACCGCTCTCCCCCCCCCCCCCCCACACACGAAAAAAATTCTTCGTCTATGCAGCTTGACAGTTTTAAAGTGAGCCATATTTTTTTTTACTGTACAATTCTGTATGTTTAATATGTCTTTTCGTTTTCTCATTACAACGCGAAATATTCTAACAGCGCACTATTATTCCATCAATTTCTAACACTGTTACTTCCTTAATAATAACAGATTTTTTTATATTTGCGTGTGTACCTCCGACTCCCCCTCCTCCCATAAAAATGAACAAATAAATGCTATAGATTCCATATTTTAGTATGAATACATTTAAATAATGCACAGCCGTTTATGGGCATATATATGTAATACATATCTCTGGAAAAAAAAACTTCATACTAAATAGTGAATATTCTATAGTAAATTTGAATATAGTAGTCTTTTTTTTTTAAATTTAATATCTACACAAGTATTCTCACTTAAAAAGTATGTAAAGGAATGTTTTTTTTCTTTTTTTTAATTGTAAAAAAAAATAAAAAATAAAAAATAAAATAAAATTAGAAAAATGTTGTTAAAATGGACGTTTTAAACAGGATTTCCGAATATGATAACTTATTACAGGAAACAACTTCGGTCATGAGAGAACAACTGCTTATAACTCAAGATGAACTTAATTTATCGGAAAGTATTAAAAAAATGTGTGATTACAATTCCCTCCAATCTTTCTGCCTGTAAATATTATGTATTCATGAATAAAAATTGATACCGAAAATTAACTAAAAG
Organism: Maratus speculifer; assembly: GCA_964019185.1. Lineage (NCBI taxonomy): Eukaryota > Metazoa > Arthropoda > Arachnida > Araneae > Salticidae > Maratus > Maratus speculifer. Next base: position 87,875,213 of record OZ025293.1, read on the forward strand.
ACTCACGAATCCCTCATCACTAATCATTTATAAACTTACATTAATGTAATTCATTTATCTCCCTTTCTTTTTGTGTATGCGTATACAAGAAAAAAAAAAACTTTAAGTAAATTCTATGCAGTTTACATTCTTGCTGTACACTTCACATCAATTTCAGAATGTTTTAATATGTAACATTTTAAAAATAATAATGATTTTTTCATTTATAATACAAAGGACAATTTTTCAGTGCGTGTGTATATCCATTCACAAACAAATTTTATTAAAATATACTTTAAAATTTAACATACAAACTACGATGTAATTAAGCTGTAATATGATTTTTTTTTTGTAAACAATACATTTTTATAGGCTATAATGCTTTTTTCTTTCTTTCTTTTTCTTTTTATATCCTGAATAGGAGATTTAGAATTTATTACACTTCAAGTAACGTTCTGAAAAAAAAAAGTTTTAAGGCTATTCTAAAATTTACATTATTTATTTATTTATTTATTTATTTATTTTACAAATGTATCAAGTGCTGTTATTTTGAATCTGTGTAATCAAACATTCTCGTTTTTCATCTTTCGGTAAAGGCAAGAGATTTTTTAATCAAATATTGTTAAAGTTAGCGTTCTGAATTGAATTTCCCCGTAGCTCAGGAAAGAAAAATTGTCGTCATACGACAGCAAAATCTTATGACTGAAAATATCACTGTATATCGGAAGGATATATATATATATATATGTATATATTTATGTATATATATATATATATATATATACACAATTTTATTAAAACCATTCAATTAATTTTTAAAAAAATGAAGAAACAAATAAACAGTTTTTTACAGACCAATGCGCAAAATGCTGCAAAAAGAAATGTAAAAAATGTATATAACAAAACCAAAAGAAATTCCATATCCCCAAAATACATGGAAGTCTTCATCAGGGAGGCCCCTCCATGTAGGGGTAAATAAAGAGAAGTTTCTGAAAGGATGTAGGCTCATAAGCTAAATTACATCCTTAGCCCCCAACTTCTCAGATTTCAGAAATCAAACTCAAACCTTCAAAAATATTATAAATATATACAAAAATTTTTAAAAATACCAAAGGACAAGACCAAAAATTACACAAACAAAAAAGGAAAATTACCTACAAAACTAAATATAAAAAATAAAATTGTAAAATACAAACCCCCAGGAATACAAAACCCTCTTCAGCTAGTGGGGCCATTCACTAGCGCTTCAATCTCGCCCTAAATTGAAATCAAGCATCCGTAAGTAAAGAAACACTGAGACTCAGAAACTTTCAGTTAACATATAAGATGGATAACAGTTAACCATTAAAATCTTTTTTAAACCACTCATAGCCAATTCTAGATCTGTTTTGTTATTGCAAATCCTGCGGATCCTATTAACTTGTGAATACATAATATTTTTTAAAACTTTATTGCTAATACATGAAAACCAGTAAGTGAGGCTATTAACTTCAAAATTAAAATCTTTCCTTTTATCATAAAGTCCAATCAACCATTTTTCCTTGTTTTTCTTAATTTTAAGATCTAAGAAAGTAATTTGTTCACCATCATCGGTTCGGTTCAGGACGAGCTCTTTAGGGTAAATGTTAAGGCTTATTTCCTCAAAATTATTGCAGTTAAATACTATAAGATCGTCTACATATCTAAAGAAGGAAATATTATTGAAATTTTTTTCGTAAAAATATAAAAATAGATTAGAGAACGCACTTGAAAAACTTGTTCCCATTGGCACCCCCTTATTTTGTTTAAAATAATTAATTCCATTAAATAAAACATTTTCAAATAGGCAAAACTTAATTAAATCAATCCAAAACTTCTTATCTACTTTTAAAACATATTCAAATTCAACATAAATATTTTCAAATACCCCCACAATCAAATTGTGAGGAATGCTGCCAAACAGATTCTCAAAGTCAAAAGTGTTTACAGAAGTAATTTTCCATGAGTTATCATTCAAAAAATCTAAAACTTTAAGGTTATTGCCAATGATTGTATTGCAATCAAAAGTTTCTATTTCCTTTAAAATTAAATTCAGCAAACCAAACAAAATTTTACCCGCTTTGCAATTATAACTATTAGTACCACAGGTAACGAAGCGAAATTTTACTGGTTTCTTATGAAATTTAACAGTCGCAAAAAGGTAAGGAAATACAAAGTAATTCCTACTAATTCCAAATTTTTTATCAAAATCCAAAATACGTTTTTTTATTTTAGAGGGGTTTTCAGTTAACGTTTTATAAGATTCATTACAGGTATATTCCTTCAAAAGAAGATTCCTATAGAAAACTTTACAAATTAAGGCAAAGTTACTACTTGCTTTATCAACAGTAGCAATAATAAACTGTTCTTTTAATTTAGCTATACTGGTTTTTAAATCGAAATTATAATGAAATTTTTTAGAACAACCCTTATTATAATAGTCTCTAAAAAACAAAAAATCTTTTTTAAATAATACCATAAACTTTAATTTCCATTCTCTAAAATCCTCAAAAGGCCAACTATATTTATATGAAACTTTTAAAATAAAGGCATCCAAATCCTTTTCCATAAATTCTATAATTTTAAGATTACTATAATTAAAGTTTAATCTAAATCCAGAACCCAAACTCATAATATTCCTTAACTGAACATCTTTTACAATATTTAAATATTTAAATGATGGTGAACAAATTACTTTCTTAGATCTTAAAATTAAGAAAAACAAGGAAAAATGGTTGATTGGACTTTATGATAAAAGGAAAGATTTTAATTTTGAAGTTAATAGCCTCACTTACTGGTTTTCATGTATTAGCAATAAAGTTTTAAAAAATATTATGTATTCACAAGTTAATAGGATCCGCAGGATTTGCAATAACAAAACAGATCTAGAATTGGCTATGAGTGGTTTAAAAAAGATTTTAATGGTTAAATGTTATCCATCTTATATGTTAACTGAAAGTTTCTGAGTCTCAGTGTTTCTTTACTTACGGATGCTTGATTTCAATTTAGGGCGAGATTGAAGCGCTAGTGAATGGCCCCACTAGCTGAAGAGGGTTTTGTATTCCTGGGGGTTTGTATTTTACAATTTTATTTTTTATATTTAGTTTTGTAGGTAATTTTCCTTTTTTGTTTGTGTAATTTTTGGTCTTGTCCTTTGGTATTTTTAAAAATTTTTGTATATATTTATAATATTTTTGAAGGTTTGAGTTTGATTTCTGAAATCTGAGAAGTTGGGGGCTAAGGATGTAATTTAGCTTATGAGCCTACATCCTTTCAGAAACTTCTCTTTATTTACCCCTACATGGAGGGGCCTCCCTGATGAAGACTTCCATGTATTTTGGGGATATGGAATTTCTTTTGGTTTTGTTATATATATATATATATATATATATATAATAAAGAAAAGAAAAAAAACGCTTTTGTTTTCAACTTACATTTATCAGTATCACCGTAAGTATAATGTTTTATCTTTAAAAATTGAAACAGAAAATGATATTACTGAGAACGATCACTCATAAATTAAATGTAACCGAAATCATCATCTTCTTTTTATTATTATTATTATTATTTTGTTTTATGTCCGTAAAAATTGCAGAAATAAATTATATTCAAAATAAATTATATTCAAGACTATATTACACGCCATATCAATTTCGGTACATTTTAATAGAGTTTTTTTCTTTGATAATATAACGGAATTGTTTTTCCTTTTTTCTTAATTGACAAATAAATTGGGGTTAATACATTTTTACTAGCACATAGTTAAGCTGATTTAAAATTTATAAGAAATACATGCCCATTGTCAACAATGCTTCTTTTTTTTCTCCTGAGAACGCGAAATATGAATTTTAGAATTAATTGTATACCATGCAATATGATAAAAAATAATTTAAGCTTTAATAGTTTGTAGGGTCCAGGGGTACCCAGAGAGGGGTATGATGACGCAAGATGCGTCATACAATTTAGTTTTTTGGGGGGGGGGGATTTGAGAAAAAGGAGGGAATTTTTAAATTCTTAATATTTCCTTTTACAGTTAAAAATAATCTTGATTTTTTTAATATCACTTTTAAATTTTTTCAACATTTATTTCCAGAAGTGTTCCTTCGTTTTCTTTCTTTAAATTCTAGATAAGGGCAATAAGAACTCATTCTGCTATGTTCAACTCGCTATCTTTTGAATGTGCAGTATATTATAAGTTGAATATATTTTAAAACTGATATTCTGTTTAGGTGTGTGTGCGTGTGTGTGTGGGGGGGGGATTTGCGTCATTGGGTTTCGGGGGGATGGTCACCACTGGTAGGGTCAGTTCAAACGATGCTGATCAGTTGTTTTTATTATTATTATTATTATTGTTATAGATTTTTTTATCCTTACGATATACATGACATTTTCAGTCATAAAAATTTTAATGTACTTTTCTGAATGATTTAAATGTAATAATTAACACCTCAACCGCTAGCATTCATGTTAAATATAACAATGAAAGCGATACAAAATGGTGATAACTGGCGTAAGAAACAACTCTCCGCAGTATTTCCTAGAATTATGCAGCAACCCTGGTTTGTAATGCACGCCCAGCACTTCCCGCACGTCGAAACAAAGGTGTCCGGAGAGGTGGTCACTCCAATGTGGGGGAAAAGAAATTCCAAGATTTTGCCGTACTAAGGGAGGGGGATTTTAAACTCCTCCTATAGTCGGGGATAGAAGGTTAAAACGCAATTTTTCACGATTTAAATCACAAATTAAAAAGAGATGGATAAAAGCACATAAGAAAGAAGGCACATTTGTCAAAAAAAATCAATCTTGGCTAGAAGGAACGTTTGATATGCCTGTCATTCCACAACCTCGGCCTGGCCGACCATCTAAATTATTTATCGAATCAAGTGAGAGAAATAAGAGGGTAAAAACAGAAGAAGTACGATCTTCCCTAGAAAAGGAAGTAATAATTCATGCAACTCAGGTTGAGTTGCAGAAATCTGGAAAACAAGATGCTTCTGAAATATTCAAAGACATCATAAGTAGTCTGAAACGTGCAACAAAATATAAAAAAGCGTTTTCTAAATCAGAGAGCGAAAAAACTGACTCACTCACGCGAACACAAGCATTGTCTATGTTCGTAGAAGCCGATTTAACTCGTCGACAATACGAAATAGTGAGAAATAACAACAAAAAATTATTTCCTTGTTATACCTTGCAGCAAAAAGCGAAACAAGAATACTATCCGCCCCCAGGGTCATGCAGAGTAACAAGTACTTATGCCGAAACCGATTTATGGTCTTTGGTTGAACATACACTTAAACGTTTAACCATGTTCCTGGGAAAGGTTCTAACAACAGTGAAAGAGCAAGAACGAGATAGTTTAAAGTTAATTTCAAAATGGGGTTGTGATGGTTCAACACAAGCACAATTTAAACAAAACTTTGTAAATGATGCCGATACTGATGCGAACGTATTCCAAAGTAGTTTCAATGCTTACGATTAGTTTCTAGTAGTAAAAATGAAAAGCTATTACGGGAAAACCCAACACCTTCATCCCCTCGATTTTGCCGTCCTATAATATTTCGTTTTGTAAAAGAAAATACTGATGTTACGAAGGGAGAAATTAACTTTATAAAAAATTCTGCGATGTCATTCAACGCCATAGTGGTTAGTTTAACCCTTTGAGCTCTGGTGTGTAAATTTCTTCAAAATTCCAAATGTCACATTGGTACCAGTATTTTGCAAAGAAAAAAAAAAGATCAACCATATGCACGAAAAAATGCATTAAATCTTTTTCAAAAAAATTTGGTAAATTTTTCTGGTTCCGTTGTGACATTTCGGAATTAAAATTATGTGGTAGAAAATGCTACCAACCAAAATCAAAGGTTAAATGGGAATAGGTTCTCAGTCAGCCATGTCTTCATCATGACAATGGTAGAAGGCAAGGTCTGCAACGCTTGGCTGGCACAAAATCCACATGTCAATGCTACATATGCGGTTCAACTTCTAAGGACTTTAACAAAATTGATATTCAGAAAGAAATTAATTCTGAAGCTACCGAATTTGGCCTTTGAATTTTACATGCTCGAATTAAACTTTTTGACAGCATTCTTCATTTAGCTTATACGTTGCCAGTAAAGAAATATAGAGAGCGGAAGATTGAAGCTGGAAAAAAATTGAACTGGAAAAAAACTCGAAATCCAGAAAAGATTTCGCGAAGAAACAGGCGTATTGGTAGAGATGCCAAAGGCAAATATTGGCAACACCAATGACGGTAATACAAGTAGGAGGTTTTTTGACGATTCGAAATTGTCTTCTGACATAACAGACATTGGTTATGACTTAATATATCGCATAAAAGTCATACTCGAGACAATTTCATGCATAATTATTGACATATAATTGATCCAGAAAAATACGAGAAATATGCATTAGACACTACTCGCTTATATGTAGATTTGTATCGGTGGCACCGAATGTCCCCAACTATGCATGAAATATTAATTCATGTTTCAACTATCATTAAAAATGCATTATTGCCCATTGGTCAGCTTTCAGAAGAGGCCGCAGTAGTGCACAATAAGCATTTTAGGCTATACCGCCAAGACTTCGCGCGAAAATTCTCGAGGGAAAGCTGGAACAAAGATATTTGAATCGGTTGCTTTTAACATCAGGCCTTTTTATAAGTAGCATGAGAAAAGTTATTGGTAGAAAAATGAACTCTATTTTGCCAGAAACAATTACTCTTCTTCAAGCCCAATGTTAGTAATAATTCTTTAGAGAGCAACAAAAATGAATATTAGTGTTTAAAAATGAATTTATTTTGATAAATCGTCTTTATAAATTTAATAAATGTATTTTTTTCTTTTAATTGTACCATTTAGAATAGATATATGCCAGCGGTGCACAACCTTTGGCCCGCGGGCCACAAAGATACCACTATTTTTATGCAGAATATTTTTCCTTATAGTTATGACGAAATATTTGCTATTAAATAAAACAAACGACTCTTTTCAAATATTCTGGTGGGAAACAATTTTCTGGCAAAAAGGTTGTGCATCACTGATTTATGCAATAAAATAATTTTGGCCGCCTAGATAACGCAAATAGCCGTATGTGCACCGTTACTACAACTGTGACTCCGGTCATGATTCAACATGTGATTGCACTGCCGAAACAAGGGTAGATGCCAGATTGCATTGAATACCGACAATTTTTGAAAGTTTTGTTCGCCTTATCTAACCAGAAAATTTTGTGCTATGAATCAAGGAAAAGAAAACTTTGCAGTATTATTGGTTTTGGGCATCCACTCTGGTTACGCCACTGTGTTAGAGTCCGACAATCTTCTTGATGTTTGCAGGGAAAACAGGGAGGAACACAAATTAAATCTTTCTAGGAAATAGAAAAGTATGTTTTCGATAGCTTTTTATATATTGATTAATATTTTACATATTCTTTATATTTAGCTATATGATATATTTTTGAATCACATGCAAATGTTTCAATGACTTTGTAATTTGAAGCTGTATCTCAAAGCATAATGCGTGACATTTTATATTTACAGGTATTAGATTGATTTGACATATCGCCTGGCAATTTAACGTGCTATTTCAGGGTTAGTACGCTTCAAGGACTTTCAAGATCTTCTTAACGAAATTTTGGTAAAGATGTATTTGCCTTATTTAGTTAAAGCAAATTCCAATATCTGATATAGTGACAAGTACTTAATAAATTTTATGGTAGTATAACAGTCCCTTGATGCGTACGAGAGCTTTATTTCGTGTTCCCCCAATGTGCACGAATATTTTAGCGTTGTGTCTATGAGATGAATTCCATTAAATATTATATAAACTGTGCTGTTTAAAATAAAATAAATTCTGCTCTTTAAAATCTCACTTGCAACCCAATGATTAAAGAGCCTCCGCAGAATTAATTTGTTTGCAAACCATAAAATATTTCATACATTAAAACTCTTTTATTTTCAGATAAATAATTACTACTATGGAAAAAATATTTATCAAAGTTATGGTTATCGAAAATTATTCAGGATTCTTTGTTTCTTCCAGATAGAAAACCATTTGGATTTATATTTCCACAGTTTGAGTGGCTATTGTTGCATAATATTCCTTAAAAATACGTAAATTCCTAAGTAAATATTTTAGGATATAAGTTTACATTCAACTAAATATTAGTTTTGAAGCATTTATGAACTGTAAGTGGGATTTTTTTTTCTTTTTTGCTATGACTTTCCTACACGTATTTTTCTACACGTATTTCTTTTATTCGTTCAGAAATCATTATATTTTTTCAGCACACACGCTAAACTTCTTGAAAATGCTTCTTCCAGATCTGACATATTGTAAAGACTTTTTAACTTATTTCGGCGCAAGAAACTTTCATTGCGGAAATGTTGAAATATCTGAGAGACACCGGAATTTACTTAGAAATATGTTTGAACACATAAAAAAAAAAAAAAAAATGTATTTTTTTCCAAACATTTACAGGAAAATATTTATATGAGCATTCCGGCGTCATTGTGGCATTTAAGAATCAAGTAGGGCATTCCAAGTGCTGTAACACTGAAACACAGAGGGTTAACCCTCTGAGGGACAAAGCACTTCTATTCATAAAATGCACAAATAATTGAGTGACACCAGATATTAAAAACAGATTCATTTTAAATTAGATAAATGCTTTTCTTTATGTACTTTATAAAATTAAAATTTTCATTTTAAAATTGTGGTGTCAATATGGCATTTTGCAATAAAAATTAAGTGGGATACATTTAAACTCACCATCCTTCAAGGTTTTAAGAGAGGAGTGTATAGTTGCGAGCTCAACGAAAATCAATTAATGTTCAATATTCTTGCTACCTACTATTAGATTTCAATAATTCTTTGGTTATTACTGGCTAGTGTATGTATCTACACTTTGATTGATTTCTTGTTATCACATATTATTATCACACTTATTATCACATCTAGAATACTGCAATAATTTTTCCGTCAATAAACGGAATGCATTCAATTTCATTTTTTAATCCATTTTAATGATTTATGTAATTTATACAATAAATAAAAAAATATTTTGTAAAATAAAAAACCTCTCGTAATAAGTGTTATAACAATCTTTATCTACATCGATGAAAATGAAGGACTATCGCTATTCACGCCATATTTTACAATGAGAATCTTGAAATGAACCTTACTTACGTATTTATATGTTTGAAAGAGTTTAAGATCATTAAATTACATTCTAAAGTATTTTATCCGTAGACCATAATATAATCGATATTTGAGTATTCCTGTAAATGAACCATAAAATATACACACATTTAAATTTTAACACTGAGCGTTTTATTAAGCCTCAATAATATATCAATTACAACTAAAGACTGTGTTATTTAAGTGATATGGAGCACGGACTGACATACAAACGGAAAGACATTTGTAGCAAAATTCCTGTTACATATATGAATGTAAAATTAGTACTTATCTTACTTTTCTACATTTCTACATTTTTAATAACTTCCCTTTTTGCTAATAAATTCCTTAATTTAATTTAATTCTACGTTTAATAGTTTAATTTTTCCTTCTCCTCCTCACACTATTAGAATTTTTTTTTTTAGGGTTCCCTGTAGATATTAAAATCAAATTTTCCTTTTCTCACGAATATTTTAGCTTTGTTCAAACATTCCTTCGGTTACATAGCAACCGAATCAGTTATTAAAAAAATAGAAAAAAATGCGCATAGTCGAAATCTTTCCAACGGTTGGATTCTTTGTAACATCTGCTGCCTACATATATTACTGCACCAATTTTCGCCCTCTTTTCCGTGTGCAATTTTGCATCTATCTTTAGAAATAGTTTTTACATTTTTGCTTTTTGTTTCCCCTTACAACTGCTTTACTCATTGCAATGGACATCTGGGCAATGCAATCCGTTGTTAGAAATAGTGCAACGTATGTAATTTGTATCTTGTATCCGCACCGTTCTCACATGTTAAAAATTTTAGCAACCCCAAAATATAACCGCTCCTCTGTAAAATTCACATGCATTCTAACCACAAAAATGTTATCGAACTTAAATATGCTGTCTACCATTACATTTTCCAAATCTGTATAAAGTATTCTTCTCTTCACCCTTCTTAGCGATGAACGATAAGTGTAGTATATCTGACTTCACTGATGACCACCGGACAGTAAACATGTTGTTAGCAGCTCTAATCTGCCCCTTTAGTGGGGGCATATTCTGCTCTCTCAAAATAAACCTATTATTATATTATGTTTTATTTCTAAGTTTGATCCTGGGAGGGGTTTTTTAGTGCGCAATTTTTATTAATATATATACCCGGGCTGGTGATCGACACCACATAAAATTTGGTGCATCGACCTTGTTTTTTTACATTGAAAAAACGCTCTGAGAGAGTCAAAACCTATAAAAATTTATGTATGTGACGGTGTTCATGTATTTCGTATGTCTTCAGCAGTATGCATCCGGTGATAATTCAAATACTGTACTTTCTTCTGTAATATCAATATACTATTTTTTAAGAAGGACCTTTTTTCAGAAAGTGCAACGTCTAGCGTGATAAGTTCAAGTTTTTCCTTCTCCAATCTCACCCTTTAGATTTGGCCTTGGAAGAGAGAGGTGGTAGTACTTGCACTCCGGTTACCGGAAATAAATCGTCTCATTTTTGCTGGAGGCGCTAGTGGGGTGTATTCTGCTCTCTCACAATAAACCTAAATGTTCTAAGTTTGATCCTTCGAGATTTTTTTTGTGTGTGTGCATTTTTTATTAATATATGTATATTCAGGCTGGTGATCTACACCACAGCATCAGAAAGTGATAGCGACTGTCAGATACATGACCATATAAGACGAACTCATAAACACATTTAAAAACTATCCTATTATTATTATTATTATTATTATTATTATTATTATTATTATTATTATTATTATTATTATTATTATTATTATTATCTGAAAAATTTTATAACAAATATATATATTTTAACTGAGAACAAAAACATGAAGGTTTATGACAAAATAATTGAAAGACATGTTCAAATCTCATCAGTAATTTCTGGAAAATAGAGATACAATTGAAAAACAAAAATCATCAAGAGAAAATGTAAAACAGTGTAATTTCAATGGTATTTACTTAACTAAAATAGAATTATTTTTGCATGTAATTCAATTGGAAGCATTTGATGGGCTTTCAGAATTTCATTGATTCCTCATTTAGAAGTATGATGATTTTCAAACGTTCTTGTTATATAAAACTAAGAAAATACCTAAATGAAACTTCTACTTTTCCTGTAATGCTTCCTATCGTTAGGATTGCTTCATGTCATAATTTATTGATATAAATACATTCTTTACTAAAGGTGCTTTTCTAGTTTTTCTAGCGGTTTTTAAATAATACTTAATGCTACAATTTTGAATGCATTATTTGTTTTATTTTATAATTTTTTACCTACAAACGTGAAAAAAAAAGAATAGCTCTAACACCCTGAAATAAAATTGCGAAATTTTTATTTGCCAAATTCTAAACATTGAATAAGCGTTTTTCTTATTCAATACCTAGAATCTAACTACAAGAAATAGTTAACGAAACTGTAAAACATTTCAAAAGCTATTAAATATACATATTAAGTACAAGCACATAAAATAACGATAGTAAAAAGGTTTTTACGACATTTTTAAATGTATATTTTGAATATTAAATGATAAATATATATTAGGTATATAAGTATCTTAGACTTCATTTAATAAAGAGTGATATTTTTTTACTAGAAAAAAAGGTAAAGAGAATGAATAATTAAATTTACCCAGTCAATTTATATGATGCTATATTTGAAAGTAAATAACATATAAAAGAACGGTTTATGCAGAAATATTTAAATTATGCTTTTAAATATTTCTTTATTTCAATGTAAAATATTTCTGATTAAGTCTTTTTGAAAATATTTTATCTTCCGAATAATGTAAAATGAACTTTTTGTGTTGTGTTTTAAAAATGGTAGATTCACTCTTATTAATGTCTTATAGACAGAGCTTTATAAGTAAATTATTTTGTTCTAAATATAGAATACTATAGATGAATTACTATAATTTTCTATTTGCAAATACAAAACCAAAGAAGGTATTTCCTCTGATATTTCTGAATTAAAAGTGTTCAATTTTCAATATGATTGTTTTTTAGCCTATCTTCATAAAAATTTCTCATAAAGAACTAACGCCACTTAAAGACATATCAAATAATTTCTATACATTTTTATTTCATATGTTAAACTTGAGATACTTGACCCATAGGCGTCAATGCCAACATATCTTAATTATTCCGGAGTCTGATCCAAGATAAACAGGTTTTCAACCGGAAATTTTTCTAAACAAAAATTTCCAAATGAAATCGAAATTGTACCTAGAGATGAGACACATTTTCTTATACATTTTCTCATGTTTGAGCGTACAAATTTTGGATCAGACTCCTGAATAATTAAGAAATGTTGGCATCTGTGCATAGGGATACTGGACCCAAACCCCTTTTCTCCCAATTGGGTCACACGGCATCAAGTCCATAGCTCCGTTCATCTCAAACGTTGATCAGAAAAGAAGTTCTGTTCAGACGCTCATCCCATCTTATGCCACGTGATTTTTACAGTATTATAAAGTATCATATATGTGCCTCCGCTATCAGCTGATCATTGCAGCTGTTGAAACAATGGCCCCACAAACACTAATCAACGTTTGGGAGGAACTGAACTAGCGATTTGATGTGTGCCATATAGCGAAAAGTGCTCACATTGAACACTTGCATGCCTGTAGGTAAAAGTATTTGTGTTGCTTTTTCATTTTATATATTAATTATAATTTTCAGTTTTATGTAATAAATTCTACAAAGCCTCTAAATTCATTTAGAAACATCCCATATAGTCAAAATTAAAAGTGTTTTTATAATTAAAAATACATTTCTTACTATTGTTGCTATTATGCAGTACTTCAGATAGATCTGAAATATTTTGTGTGTCCCTGTAAAAGCTATGAACATCGCATTATACATAGAATAATTTATAGCAAGCCTCAGCAACGTATACCAATTTCTATACATATAAAATTAAAATACTCCGCAAATAACCCCCCTTCCCCTATACTACTATGCAGCGGAATTCTTTTTTTGTGGCCTTATAAAAGAACAATAATTATTTTTGCATCTTATATTTTAGTGCACTTCTTGCATAAATTAATTAGGCTACGTACTAGGAAAAGCGTCAATAACTTCCAAAAATTTTAGAGTAATCCAAATATATTTATAAAAGTTACAGCTCGGACAAACGGTAAGGCAAGCTGAAGAAATAAACACTTTTTGACTTTGTTGGTGCGTATTAATAACCTTGTGGAAAAGTGTTATTACCCTATGTATTAGTAATATTTGATATTATTTAGGCTTCAAATGTTTTTGAACTTTTATGGTACACCCATTCATACTTTCGTAGTATATACAATCATACCATCACTGCGTTGTATAGGTTTTTATAAAGTCTTATTACTTTTAGCAACGATTTTTAAAAAAAATATATAGTTAATAATTTACATATATATATTGTACGGTATTGTATTAATAATTTATGTATATATATATATTAAAAATAATACAGTTAGTAATTTATTTGTATATCGTACGGAACTCTCTGAGCACGAGTTATACTCTCATTTGACCATTTATTTTAATAATAAAAAACTACACCTCACTTTATTTTATTGCAAGATTTTTGCCAATAGATAAGACTCAAGAAATTTCTCAACCGATGGTGTGAAAATAATTCTCAGAAAATGTAATTTGTTTAATTTGTTGACTGTATTTAAAAAAAAACTATATAAGCCAAATATTTATATTTTATTGAGAAGAAAAGATCGTTTATATGTTACTGCGAATAAAAAGTATTAAAGAAAGACAGAGTTAGTCGAAACGATATTTAAAGTAATGCATAGGGAACGCGGCAAAATGAAGTTTCAAAAACGAGAGAAAGTACGCATAAAGTACCAATGTTACCATTGACGTTTATTGCCAAATTGATGCATTTTGAGATTGCTCTACACAAAGAAACTAGAAAGGTAAAAACTAGAAAAGAAAACAACTAAAAAAAGGCGTACTTTGGCTTTTATTTTAAATCTGAAAAAGAAGCAGTATCTACTTCAGCTAACGTTATTTCAGAGTTGAATTAATGCCCATGAATAGAGTATACAACTCACGAATAAAGACAAGTTTTTTTAAATGAGAAGTGTACTTTTAAAGTCAGGTTCTTTTTATGTGAGGAGTATAAATTGAACGACTACTTAATTATAATGCAAATGAATATTACTTCAATAAAAATATGAAGAATTAATGTAATTAGAAGAGAAAAAATGTTTTAAAAAATGCATTAAAATGAGGTAGTATATTTGCGTAAATTGGGAGGATAGACTTTTGTGCAGCTATATTAATAAATATATAAACACGTTAAACTGCTCAAACTATAAATCTGTGCGCACAAATGTTGTAGACATCTGTTTTGGAGCTTCTAAATTTCCATCATCATTGCAAAAATTGCAACTAGTGTTTAAAATTCAAAAATATGCATGCAATCGCGATATATCACTTCGCTTGTTGCCGACGGTTAAATAGTGGTGATTATCATTAACAACAACGAAATCAGTAGTTCTAAATCACACAAGGAGGCCAATGTAAGACGCTTAGATATTTTGAGACAGTTTAAGGAGAATGGAGAAAAATAGGTTTTGAGGATATAGTGAAATAAAGAAAAGGTAGTGAGACATTAGGGAAATTGCGCATACTAGACATATGATTAACCAAGCTGTTAGATTATTTGAAAATTTAAGATCGTAAATTATGAGAATTTCTAAATTATTTAAACCTTGGAAAACTTAAAATTGTGATTGATAACGAACATTAATTAGCAAGAAAGAAGACTAACATAACTTTGCCTACAATGACATTTTTTGTCGCATTTTCAACTCTTTGCGACGAACAATTCGGATTAATTAATATGATTTTACATAATACAAAGCTCTAACTAAATGTGAAGTGTTAGGCTTTTAACACCTGTATCTTGAAAGTTTCCTACAGATCTATTAAGCTATTTTGTTACGAATTTATATTTTTTGTTAAAATATGTTTTTTAAGAATATATTTTATGTACTATCAAAAGCAAGCGTCCACCTTGAAAATTCATTTCAAGCAGATAAAACCTCTTTTCTTGGTACATTGGTGTTCAATCCGAAAAAAAAAAACATTTCACTATATTATCATTTTGCCTGAAGATGTAATTTTATGCTCCATTTATTTCATTAAAAAAATATATATATGTGACCAATTTTTTTTTATTACGAAATTTTTACAGGCACTTATCGTTTATGAAAGAAAAGCGAAGAAGGAATTAGAAAGTTTCAAGGAACAAGAAAAAGAAACAAAATAAACAAATCTTTAAACTAAAAGTAGTAGTCTTTAAACTAAAATAAAATATTGGGTAAACTGAGTTTTATCCCACTTCTGGGCGACGTGTTTTCTACCGCGCGATAACTACGCCGCGCCTTGCTTACCTTTACTTTTAGCTATCGCTCCTCTCGGCAATCCTTGGAGCAAAGAACCGGTTTTTTTCTCCTTCGTTTGCCGGAGCTTGCGCATGCACTGTTCGTTCTTTCTTTTCTACTTTCTTATTGGACGATAAAGGAAAAACATTTAAAAGTTTGAAGTCCCGCGCCTTGAAATTAATTAAATTTCTTGTGTCTCATTAGAGGCCGTTGGACTTCGAAGAGTAACATCGAGCGAGTAAACTTTTTGGGGAGAATATACGAGTGATTTTTTTTAATTAGAAACCTTTGTTTTGTATTTAAAAGGAAGTATTTTCTACATTTCTATTGTTTTTTGAATGTAGAGAGCCTTCTTTGTAGTTAAAAGTAAGTGTTTTAGGCCTTGCTTTAGTATTTTAGATGTTTTGAATCTTATTGTTAGTTTCATATTAAAAATAAAAGGAAAACATTATTTGACTTCAAAGCTTAGTATATTTCTTTAGAAAATCCATTATTAATTTCTTTTGTGTTGAAAAAAAGGCTGGTTTTGTTTTTAAAAGAAGGTATGTACACAATTGCTTTGCTTCTTGAACGGAATTGTTTTGTATGATGATGTTATACATGTTTTAAGAAAATTTATAGCCGGGGGGTTCAGGGGGGGGGGGCAGAGCCCCCTGACAAGGAAGGTCTCCATTGGGGGCATACTCAGAATTTTTTGAAAAAAATACGAATTAAACTACTCATGTAGGTAATAAAGGATCAGTGAAAATTAGCGGCGGAATTTCATTATTAGATATGTAAAAAAATAAAATAGTTTGGAATAATTGGCGTGAAAAGCTGAAAGCTACGCGGGATTTGGCGAGCAGTGCATTTCCTCGCCAAAACCAGACGATTTTAACGAATCTGAAAATTGATTTTAATTGACTTCACTGTTAAAAATCTGCAGCATTTACTGCAACGTCACTCCACTACTTTTATAGAATATCTCTCTTCTGACCAATGAGAATGCTCCATAGCATCGTGAATTGACCGTGTCATACACTGTTAAAAATCTGCTGCATTTTGTTGCAACGCACTCCACCGCTTGTATATAATATCTCTATTCCAACCAATGAGAAAGCTAAATTTCACGGCCAAGTAACCGTTTTCTATATAAGCAAGGGAGGGCGTTGCAACAAAATGCAGCAGATTTTTAACAGTGTATTTTTCAATTTGGAACAATTTTAATCAATTTAAATTGTGTTTTAAATGATAAAATATATTAATTTAGTTTTGTTATAAGTACATATAAACGTATATGACAAAATTACACTTAAAGTAAAGTAAAAATGCAAAACTAAAATTACTTAAACTAAACTTATTTAAATAAATTGAACATAGAAAGTTTTTTCTTTAAAAAGTATTCGAAGCGTAAAAGCGTATTTTTCAAAATTTCGTTTTTTCGCCAACCGGAGATAAATCGCCAAATAATCGAAATTTTTATTAGTTTTTTACGGACGTTATAAGGAGGTTCCGCCGAAATGTTTTTTATAAACATATATAACTATATGAGAAGAACATTCTGTATTTTTTTCAGACTTTTCTGAGTATGCCCGTATGGAGACCTTCCTTGTGAGAAAGAATTTTTTTCTTTTAAAAGCTTTGTATTGCGTAGTGTCTCCTGGACTTAAATCCCGCTCCGGGAGACAAAACGCAAAAGCACGCCAACGTGGCGATATTTTGGAAGCGCGCCAAGAAGTGGGTTAAAACTCAGTCGCGCCAAAATATTTATATTTACACCGAAGAGCCATTACATTATGATCATTTGTTTAATACGTAGAACGACATTTTGCATTGAAAACCTACAACACCTTTCATGGCATTGACTCAACAATATTCCTATACGTCGTCTGAGGTATTTGTTACCAAGTACTCACCAATTGGTCTCGCACATTGCAAGGCATAGCATGGAAGTACGATTTGGGATTTCAAGGTGGAACCACAAATGTTCTATTACATTTAAGTCATGTTCATTTGGTGACTAGGGCATTACTTGAAACTCACTAGAATGCTTTCCAAACCACTTTTTCACAGGATTTTTGTCGGTCTTAATGTGCTGCAGAAAAGCATCGCCCACACGAAAATACAGGCGTTATCGGGTCGTCTTACCGTCAAACCGCACATACGGTAGCCAGAGTTTCCCTTGTAAGTCGGCGTTTCGTACACGCCGACAGATGTGATACACCAGTGAACTTGATTCTTCAGACCATGAGAATCTTTCCATTCTTCTGTGGTCGAATTCCGATGTTCATGGACCCGTTTTAGGCGCTTCAGGCAATAATGTTCCGCCTGTGTATGGATGTTTTTCGGTACCGGCTGCGTAGAGTCCATACGCAGAAGTGTTGAGACACAATGTTGGTCGCCACTGGCCTAGATTTTGGTTTTTACCACACTTTTATTAGCTTCACCTGTATGTTTGTGAGTTTGTGAGCTTGTGAGTTTGTGAGCTTGTGAGTTTGTGGGTTTGTGAGTTTGTAACTCTCCTTATTTTATTGTATGTTCACCGATTACTCCTAAACCATGCAACCGATTAACTTGGTTTTGGTGTTAAATGAAAGACGATGCTCTCGAATTGGCACCACGTCACTTTCATCGAAATTGGTTCAGTACTTTTTTAGTAATTAGGCAAAAACTAATAAAATTAGTGATTTTTCGCTAATTAAAAGTGTTGCGTACGTTCACTGAATGGAGTGTAGACAGCATGGCCGAGCGGTCTAAGGCGCCGGATTGAAGCTGTGTTTTTCGAAAGAGATTGTGGGTTCGAACCCCACTCCTGACATTATTTGCATCCATGTAAAATTTAAAAAAAAAATCCATGTTACAATTTTTATTTTTAACCGGCTTCAGAAAAGGAAGAGGAAGTTATCAATTCGACGAGTATGTATTTTTTTTTTCTATGTATGTTCACCAATTACTCTGAAATTATCCAACCGATTAATTTGGTTTTTGTATTAAATATAAATATAGTTTTAAGAAAACTAAAAACCACGCTTTTAAAGTAATCAAACTAAAAAATGAAAAATAAATATAGTTTAAAAAAAACTAAAAACCACGCTTTTTAAGTATATCAAACAAAAAAGTGAAAAATAATTCGTACTATAAGCTGAAAACGAAAATAAATGAAAAATACTATATTACTATAAAATCATTGTTATTATAGAAATCAATAAATAAGCAATAAATAAAATTATCGTGGAAAAAAAGCGTGGGGTGCTTCTTAAGAACTGGTAGATGGAGCATGGTAGATGGAGCACCCCATGCTTTTTTTCCACGATAATTTTATGTATTGCTTATTAATTGATTTCTATAATAACAATGATTTTATAGTAATATAGTATTTTTCATCGATTTTTGTTTTCAGCTTATAGTACGAATTATTTTTCACTTTTTTGTTTGATATACTTAAAAAGCGTGGGTTTTAGTTTTTTAAAGCTATATTTATTTCCGTTCTTTTAACCCTTTCAGTTCCAAGGAGCACCGTCGCGCTGCTGTCACTGTTTGTTAAAAATGCCAACGTCGTCGATAGTGCTCCTTTCGACAGTTCAGTTTTGGTGCGCGCAGTGTTTTATAAAGTATTATTTAAATTTATTTAATTTATTGTCGCATAGCTACAGAAATACCAAAATGTAAGAAGTTTTCCAATTCCAAATTTTTTTATTTCAAAATGTTGGACATATGTGAATTTTCAGATAGAGCACGACGACAGAGCAACACGACGGCGCCATCTGCTGTCCTCTGGAATCAATACGACGCGGCCGTCATGCAACTAGCTTTAGACAGGCCGTCTCATCAACCATACACATTGTTTGTTACGTGCTCACAGCGACTTCTAGTGAAGAACCCACCAAACGCATAGTTTTCAATACTGACGTTTCCAGTTGCCTACGCATAACGAGTTGACATTTATGAAAGTCTGATAAATCTGCTACTTTTTGTAATTTTACTGTTAATTGCATTAAGTTTTGAAAAGCAATGCGCCACGAAGGTCACTTCATTTTCTACAACTTTAGCCGTGCACGCGCCGTGGTGTTGTTTCTGGGCTCAATGTTATAGATGGTGGGAGATCATTATGTAATTACTATTGGGTGTACAGGAGAAAAAAAATATTTTACGGGGGAAAACAAAAAGATGTTTTACCATTAACTACTTAACAAATTTACCTATGTGGGATATGGGCAAGAAGAGTTTTCTTGATCCATCACTTAAAGCTTTTTGATACCATTAATTTCTTTAGTTACAATTTCATGGCTGATATTTTTAGACTAAATATTACGAATAATTCATTTAAAATAATTACTGTTAATCTCATATATTCAATTTATTGCATAAAAAATATTAACTTAAGTAGTTAAAGAGCATATAAAATAACTTAAAAATAGAGGCAAATTTATATGAATATGAGAAAATAACTACTGTAATATAATAAAATATTTTTTCTTATTCGGTATCATTATTATTAATATCATGCATTATTGGATAAACAACATCACGTAACTTAAAAGTTATTGTTTCTCCGATAATTTCTCGCTTGTTTAAACGGAGATAATGACAGCGCCTTTTAATAGCAGTTGGACTCGCTTTTTTATAAAATAAAAATGTAGAAGTTTAATGCATTATCTCAGCGTAACAATTTCCCTTTTCTAAAATTCTAATTTTCTTTGCCGTATTAAACATGATGATAACATACAAAAGCTAAAACATTTGAATGTTTCATCCTACCTGAAAAATCTGCTTCTCTTTAATTAACCTTATGTTCTGATTTTATAAATGATATGTGCATTTTATTACAGATTCGTATGTGAATATACTGAAGATGAAATTTGCTGATACATCTTCAGAAAAGCATTTTAAAATAAATGTAATACGACGTAAAGTATATGTATATACATTAAAATACTTTAGAATTATTTTAGAATGTCATTAATCAGAATTGAGATAAAATTTCTATTTTCGTTTTAATTTTTATTTTAAAATATTGTCCTAATACCTTAAATTATTGTGCAATTGTTCCACTGTTTTTATTTCATGCATATTTCAAAAATTAAACATAATTCTGACCACGTTTAGCGTTTAAATATACATATGAATAAAAACTTGGAAATATTAGTATTATAACCAATACAATTGAAAACTATTGAATGCCAACAGTTTTCTATATCCAAATAAGAGAACATATGGGTCAGATTCTATGTCCGAAAGAAAGTACCTCCTCTATATTTATAAAACAAGGGGTTTCAGATTCATTTTGCCAATGCTCTTGCGTTTTGATTAATAAGGTAGGGTCTATGACAGTAAGTATTGGACATCCCCGAACAACCTGGACTAGATGTTTTTATAAATTTTTTACTGAGGTTTTTCACTATGTCTTTTCATCATCATTATCAACAGGCAACCACGCCTAAAAAAGGGAAGGCCAACTTTGATAATCATAGATTTTAATTATTGTAGGTTAGAAGTCCCTTTGTCGCAGATTCATCGGATTTTATACAATACCTTAGTTTTATACCTTAGTTCTTGTAAAACAGGGAGTGTAATATTATAATACAACTTAAGTATTTACTCTGTAATACAATTTTTACGTTGGCGTAGCTCATTCCATAGAGCGTAACCACATTGATCCGCGGGCCTCGAGTTCAATCTCGGAACGCGCTTCGTTTGTTTTTCTTATTTTTGGTTTTATAAAAATACTTTTGATTATAGTTTAATAAACTCATTGGTAATTAAAAATCGTGCATCAATTATCATTTTCATGTATTTATTTTTAATTTAATCTAAATCGTTGCATAAAACATTATAAAACTGTTATATTTTTTAAACTACTTCTAAAATATATTTCATATACTCTTTAAACTCTTAATTTTTTAGAAATTTCTTGAAAAATGCATTTTATATATTCTTTATCCGTGAAATGATGTCTAACAATTGTTTCAATTTGTGAATTTAAAGATACGCAATTTATTCATTGCCTCAATAAGAGAAATAGAAGCCATGATAACACTGCTCTATTTTCAAATTAAGAAGCATAATTATATTAAAAAGTAGCATAACAATTAAATTACAACCTCTTTTTTCCATATAAAATTTGTTTAATTTTGTAATACGTATATGCTTTGCATTGATTAATTTTAAGTTCACCTTTATCTTCTTTTACATTAATTTAAATTTTTGACACAACTAGAGGATGCCACAAAAGATTTTGGAATTTTTGCTAATCATATTAGTTCCATTTTTTTAAATGCTGCTGGGAAATGTTAAATAGTGATTAAAAAATCAAAATGACTAAATGAAAATTAGATATTTTAATTGTAATTAGAGTGCGATTTTAAATTTTTAAATGGAGAATATTAAATTATAATTATAACTATATTAATAAAAAATTAAGGAGAAAACAAATGTAGCAGTTTTTAATCATCCAGTATTTTTATCTTATTAATTTCCTTTATTAGGGCAATAGATAAAGGATATTTCTTTACTATCACAATTATTCATTATCATTATATGGATGATAATAAACGAAATGCATTTTAGATCATTTAAAAAATAGCCGTTTTATATAAAGAATTATTTACAAATAAAAATATATATGCGTTAAAATTTTAACTGATACACAATTTTTAAATGACAATGAGTTTAGTAAATTTCCATTACAATTATATTTATAAAAATAAAAGAAAATGTGCGTTCCGGGATGGAACCCGAGGTCCGCGGATCGATGATCCAACGCTCAACCGAATGAGCTAGGCCAAAGTAAGGACAGCACTACAAAATAATTACTTAAGTTGTATTATAATATTAGACCGCCTATTGTTTCTCAAGAAGTAAGGAACGCTGTATAAATTTGTTGAAGCTGGAATTTATTGGGTCACTACACCAAAACATATATAAAAATAATCAATATCTGTGATTATCAAAGGTGGTCCTCTCCATGTCAGTGTAATTACGAAAAAATATAAATAAATAGCAATCGAAAGTGTATAGTGAAACACATTTCTGAAAGTCATATCATTTAATTCGCCTGACCGTTATCAAGATATAAAGTCTTAAAGTTTGCTCTTTTTGTTTACTTCTTCAATTTTCTTTCTATTTACTTATTTAATTCAGGCGACAAACGTCGTGGATCCAAATCAAAAATAATTAATGATCAGATAAATACAAAATACAAAACTTTATATATATATATATATATTAATGGTTAAAAGAATTAAGAATGGACTATAAAATTTCCTAATAAGAATAAAAATTTAGAATTACGCATTTTGAATTTAAAAACATGAATGACCGAATTTTAATTAAACCGAATATGATAAATATAATATTAAAACGGTTTGAAGGTACTTACCCATCTCCCAATAAAAAACATGAAACTGGAAATTATAAGGGGCTGGTATTCTTATAAAACACATTTACTTGCATAGAACACCACACATACAAATAATAACACAGTTGTCGAATTTTGAAAGCTATGGCTGCTTATTCATTTGGTTAATTAAAAGGCTGACATCATACATTTGAATTTTCCACATCTTCGACTCAGAATACATTTTTGAATAACTTTGCCAGAAGAATGAACTTTTTTAACATTTCCATTAAAAACAAGAATATTTCGTTGAATAAAGATTATTGCGAATTAGAACAGAACAGTAAATAAAATTAAATCGAATGAATTCTGCATTTTTCGTACTACGTAGATTTAACAGTTGAGGGATTTAAAATGTTACATCTTTTAACAGAAAGAATACCGAATCCAAACATGTTATCAACAGAATAAAGAGTCTCGGTCGAATAGAATGAATTCATCAACATTATCACGGATCCATCTGATGCCACCCAACATTTCTCGAATAACAAACTTTGCTGCGCAAACAAAAATAAAATCACTGGTGTCTAGGCGGTTAGTGTTACCACGGAGACCAAACGCCATTGAGTCTAGGCGTCTTTTTTTTCGTCCATAACCTCTGGGGGGGCGGCAGAACAGCATTTCGTTGAATAAGATGTTGAAGGTTCCTTTACTTGTACGGATCGTCACCAGTCCAACTACCTTGTCAGCACCTGGATGGTTCTTGTCACTGATGGATAACGTCCACCTGGAAAAGACACTAAAACATGGATTATAATGATCAGATAATTCAGGTGAAGTAAGTAATGGAGCACGATAAGAATATGTCCTTGATTTAAGACCAATAAATAATTTGAATCATAAGGAGGTGTGAAATGCCGAAGAATTTGGTGTTGCAATATAAAGTCTTGGATTTTGAATTGTTTAAGTAGTAAGTAAAGTTCGTTAAGGTAAGAATCTGCATCAACGAATGTTCTGCCATAATCAGAAAAGAAATCTGTTGGACACCTTCTTCGTGATATGAAATACCAACGGAAGTTTTAATGCCTTTTTACGCATACAAAGAAAAATAGAGATGTAGAATTTAAAATATAGATGACTTCCGAATATGTACACATTTTCTTTTGTTTGTGTCTGAAAAATCAATCCTTAGACGCTCAAAGGCTCTGCAAGAATTAATTCGTGAAGAGGACAAGTCTCCCATGAGCTGAGTAATCGGTTGGGCGAATGGTCGGATGCAACGAATACACTTTCTTAATTTTTTCTTAGCGGCAGATCCGCCGTCAGGAATCCAAAAGCTTTGATTTATTAAGGAGAGATCTTTTTCAGGACCCGCTTGCAAAGAATAGATATAGAAGTATAGAATAATGACTTCTGTTAATGGATGGTTGTTAAAAAGAATGATTGACTGTTTTGAATCGAAAGACAATGTTCTCTGTTTGCTAAGTAGGTTAAGTTCATCAGAAAAGGTAGAATATTGTAAGAACTTGATGATAGTTTTAAAAGTGGTGTTAAGTTCAACAGCAATTAGAGGATCCTTTGCTTTTGAGGATAATCTGGAATTGTAAGCAAATCCTTGAATGCAAGCAACTATTCCAATTAACTTTGTATGTGACGAATATTTGGTTAGAATGTCAAGATTATTCTCTAGTTGAGCTGTTACACAAGAACTTTCGAATAGTAACTCCATGTATAAATTTGAAGTCGAAGACTGTTCGTCAACAAAATAATTGGAAGATTTTTTTCCACTTGTTTAGAATAAATGAGGGCACAGGATCTTCCCACTTCAAGTCTGCCTTCCACATTCCTTGCATTAAAATTTTTGAATTAACTGTGGAAGATGTCAAAAGACCCAAAGGGTCAGAATTACATATGATTAGGGATAACAACTCATGTTTAGTTGTTATTGTATGATTTTCTACCACTTTTACTTGTAGAGAATATGTTTCTCGGTTCAAATCTAGCCCTAGAATGCGCTGTGATGAATCAGGATTTATCGAATGTGTGAAACTGCTAGAATTTACAGAATTCGGCGAATGTTCCACAACAAGGGGTTCATTGGCGGTCCATTTTATGAATTGGAAACCACCAATCTAAAATAATGAATGGAACTCATCAATGAGAGAGCTTGAATTGAATTAATAGAATCAGTGCCACCTGGAAAGCCATTCACATGCATGTGGCTTTGGGCTAGACTATAATCAAAAGGGAACTTAATTTTCTCATCGTCGCACAAATGCTGAATAATTTGTAGAGCTAAGAATGGGGAACAAGACTCCTTGTCACAAAAAGTTAAAAAATTTAAATGGTTGGTATTCTTGAATGAAATTTTCTCACAGAATCATTTTCAGGTTTATTCAAAGTCAATAATCGTGATAGTGTTTCTCTGTCATCAGTATAAATTATATTTTGATTAATAATTGATTGAGGTGTATGCGAACAGAATAAAGGCACATTATCAGACAAATCAGATTCGAAAGATTTCCCTTCAACAATTGCAGAAGAAACATAGTTACTAATCTGTTCACATAGTTCACGTTGCTTATGAAAATTCAAATCAACAGGTGAAATAGATGAATTCAGACAAGAAATGTTTTTAGAAAATTCAACAGAGTCATTTATCGAATTTCGACAAGCAGAAATATCAGTATTTGATTTACGACTATACGTTCTAGAGTTATCTTCTATTGTATGCTTCTTTGAAGTAACTTGTAAAGAAATGAGATTCACTTGTGAACTAGGAATGGAATCTGAATTAAAAAAGTCAGTCACATTCACTGAATGGCAGGCTACACTTGTGGTCGATTTTGACGATTGAAGTACTGGACCACTAAGTATGTAAACCAATTTAGTAGGGATAGCAATGGGTTCACCCGACTGTCCACATATAGGTGACCCTAATAAGAGTTTTGCAAAGACATCTGCCCCCATAAGTTTTTCGAATGGTTTTTCCTCATGGAAATCAGAATAAACCAGTTGCACATTTTCAATGTGCTGCCATGTACACCTTTCCAGTTTGAAGTTAGGGAGAGGGGTAGTAACCTGATTAACAACAAGGGCTTTTAAAGAATTGTAATTATTTTCAAAAAAGGGTGAGAATTGAAATTCAGTGATATTTAGGCAGGTCTCAGCCGAAATGCCGTTAATACCCACAAGCCTATGGTTGGTTTTTCCTAAAGGCAGATTTAATCTTTCTACAAATTTTTTTTGAGATTAGAGAATTTTGAGAAGCGTTGTCAATGAGTGCACGGCACTGAATGACCTTACTTCCCAGGTCAAAATTCATGCTAGTACCAGCAACAAAAATATGCTAGTTATTGCTATATTTTGCTTTGTCTGCTAGATATCCCTGCTATTATTTGCTTTAAATTGCTAGCCAGCATCACATGCTATATGGCTAGCTTACACAGCAATAGCATGGCAAGCTATGTACAAGCATCTTATGCTTATTTGCTGATTAAGCTTTTTCCAAAGCATGCAGAGGTAGGTACCTTAATGCTACCATACTATAATATGCTATAATATGCTATTTTATGCTTTCCAGCATAATATGCTATGCAGCAAGTTTAGGGAGAAATAGCATGACAAGCTATGTACAAGCATCTTTTACTTATGTGCTATTTAAGCTATATCCAAAGCAAGCAGAGTTAGGTACCTTAATATGCTATAATATACTATTTTATGCTTTCCAGCATAATATGCTATGCAGCAAGTTTTGGGAGAAATAGCATGACAAGCTATGTACAAGTGTCTTTTGCTTATTTGTTATTTAAGCTATTTCCAAGCATGCACAGTTACGTACTTTAACATGCTCTAATATGATTTTTATCTTGCCAGCATAATATGCTATTCAGCCAGTTTAGGGAGAAATAGCATGACACGCTATGTATAAGCTATGTATATGCTTGTTTTCTTTTTAACCTTCTTCCAAAGCATGGAGAGATAGGAATAGTATATGCTTTAGCATTACTTGCTTTTTGTTGCTTGCTAAAATGACATGCTAGGAAAACAGCATGACGCACCATCTGCCAATAAAATATTCTAATTCACTAAACAAGAATAGCAGCAAAAAATTATTTGTTGGTTATGAATTTCTGCTAGAATAACAGAATCTAAGAAGGATTGTTATCACCACATAAATTCATGATTACCTTTAACCACCGATTTGAGATTAATTTTTAACTTAAAAAAAAAAAAAAAAAAAAAAAAAAAAAAAAAAAAAAAAAAAAAAAAAAAAAAACAGAACAAAGAATTTATTTTTATAGCGGATTTATAATAGTAAGTCTTCTCCTCTCCTAACGGAAAATTAATTGGCATTTTAACTGATCTTTTAACTCATATTTTTCTTAGTGTTGAATTATTTTAACTTACATGAAAATTATAAATTTATTATTTCTTTAAGAATAGGATGAAAATAAAACTTTTTTTAATAAATTTAAAAAGCTGGTTAAGGAGAAGAATAGCTATGCACCACCATGTGAATAAAACACTGCCTTTTGAACTCGTTGAGATAATGCTTTAACACACAAACTTAACAAAAAATAATAACAATTGATTTTTATAGCCCCCCCCCCCCCTTCATGAAATGGAAGAAAATCACCGTCACTTTTAGTTCTTTTAAGTTACTTCAAAAATAAAATTTTATGTGTTTATTAAAATAAGGGGAAAAATATGTTTTTAAAATTTCAAAATCAAAAGGCTTTAGATCTTCTCCTCGGGCTAATATAACGTAAATTCAAAACTTCCTTCGTCCACCCGGAAATTATTAGCTTTCAAATTTGCTAGTGTTAATTAACTTAAGTTATTAAAAAATAAGAAATGTGTTTTTCAAATCGGTAAAAAACAAAATTTAGTCATTTAAAATTCAATGTTCAAGGAGCAATTTTTCATTTAAGAATTATGTTTATAACAATCGATTTAAAAATATGTATAATTGATTCCTCTTCTCTTTCCAATATCCATTATAGTTTTTAAATCCCCCATCTTAAACAGTATTTACCTGAAATTTATTCTATCAAAAATACATTTCATAAGTATTTATTTCTTGATTTATATTAATGTAATATTATTCTAATTACTCATTAATTATTTGAAAAAAAAAAAAAAAACTAGAAATAAATTAATTTTATTCATTGAAAATTTGAGGAAATAGTTGCATCGATAAATTCACTCTTAACCTTGTAAAAATAATAGCGCATAGTAGAATTAGCTTCGTCAACAATCAGTAGCAGTTACAGGCTTCAATTGACAGGTCCCCGCTGGCAAGGTAAGTAGCGCGCGCGTCTTCTAAACCACAGGTAGTCAGTTCAACCCTCAAGGATGAAAAAGTCCGATGCAGTTTCTTCCACCAATATCCGTAGACGCTTCCAGCGTTGTCAATAGATGGCAGCACCTGCATTTTTTTAACTAGCAACTGATGCTAGAAAAGTAAAAACTTAAAGCAAATGATGGTAGAAAAATAGTGCTAGACTAGCAGAAAATACTAGCAAGTGATGGTTTTTATTGCTGCTAGTCCAGCTACATATTCAAGCAACACATGCTGGATTATGTATGCTAGCCAAGCAGCAAAGTGGGCCAAAACACACCATGACATGCTGGTAATGCTGCTAGAACCAGCAAATATGTAATGGTAGTTTGTGCTATTTTACTTGCTGGGATATAGCAAGTAATGCTTGTCTAGCAAACAAATACCAGCATAAATTTCGACCTGGGTTGTGCTAGATTTTACGTTAACAAGAGCAGTAAATAACAAAACATTTTAGCAAGGAATTATTATGCAAAGATGAATGACTTTGGGCACTATTAGAAACTGAAAGTACTGGTTCAATATCATTAACAAGCTCTTTTTTGGATTGATTAACAGTATGAATATGCAACAAAGTATGATGCGATTTTGAACAATTTTTGCATTTAACGTTTATTCTACATTGAAATACATTGTGGTTTTGCCTTAAACAATTTTCACATAATTTATGTAATTTAACGATTTTCCACTTGTCCGTAACAGGTTTTGAATTAAATACTGGACACCGAAAAAGCGCATGGCTTTCATTGCATAGTAAGCAGTTATTGCCGGTTTTAACAACCGCGCTGTTAATTACGGTGGTTTTGACTCGACTATTATCTAGAAATTTATTATCGAAATTAAATTTAGACTCAACTTTATTGCAGTTTAAATCTTCTGAACTTCGAGCTTCCCGTTCAATAAATTTTCGAAACAAATCCAAATCAGGTATTTTATCATTATCTAGCGATAATTCCCATCTTTGTTTAAGAGGCTGATCTAGTTTATTTAACAAAAAATTTATTAACATTAAATCATTCAAAGCATTAGATTCTAATCCAAGTATTTTTAAGTTTCGAATGGATTCATTACATGTATCTAATAATTCTAACAACATTTTTGAATTACTCGCTTTCATAATTTTTATCGAAAATATTTTGCTTATTTGGCTTAAAGCCAATTGCCGTTTATTTTCATAGCGTTTATTTAACAAATCCGAAAACTGAGTTAAATTTGCTGCACTCAGAGAGAATCCTCGAATTTATTTGGCAGCGTTGCCCCAAACACAAGAATGTAAATATTGTAATTTCTCAATATCAGACAAATTTTCATTTTCTAAAATCGTAGATTTAAAAACTTCTTTAAAAGAAATTCAATTCTCTGAATCTCCAAAAAAATGGGGGAGATCAAATTTAGGGAGCTTAACATGCGAATAATTTTGTTTAGTTGAGGTTTCAAAATGCTTTTCCGCCGGAGAATCAACTTTCATTTTCCCTTCTAAGTCGACTAAGAGATCACAAATTATTTCCTGATACTTCAAAAAACTATCAAAATTATCATTATTTTCGTTCGGGGAAAGGTTATCAAATGCTTGCGTAGCGTTAGTTCATATCCCGCTATTTTCGATTTTAAAACTTTAATTTTTGCTTGTTCATCTGACTTGGAATCTAGTACTTTTTTCTGAAATATATGAATTTCCTTACAAATGCGTTCAAAAAACTGTGCCTGTTTTGATTGTCTCGGCATAATGAATGTTTACAAATACACAATATGATAAATGAATAAAATAGTAAAAAAAAAATAAAACACTAGTAACTTATTAATGCAACATTTCTTTAAATACAGAATAAGGCTAATGACAGACGACCGATTTTTTCGACGCTTTGGCTTTCGAACGAAAAATAAACATCTGCGCTGCCTCATTCACACGGACGTGACCTTTCCGTCAAAATAAGCAGACGATATTGTCTCTAGGCATAATAGAAATCTTTTGATTCGATGTATATTAGATGGATATTTTGAAGGAAATAAAATATTCTGTAATTTTTATGAATTATTCATGAAAACTGAAAAAATATATATACACAGACGGTACTGGATGCATTCTGTGAGAAGTGATAGATTATTTACCGGATCCAAAATGAAATTACAGGAAATACTCTTTAATACATCTGATGTTAAATGAAAAATACAGATGACTGCGAATATTATTAAATGATTATAATTGTTGTTCAACTTTCATTTAGATAATATTTCTTATTATTATTAAATAAATTTAAAAAAAAACTAAATTGATTTAAAAAATGTTGCTACAGTACATGGTAGCAAAACAAGCATCTTAGTTCTATAAATGAAATGTAGGACCGAAAAATTTTCAAAGTGTGAAATTTTCGTTACATTAATCAAGAAACATATGCTATCGTCTTATGAGCAAAAGGTAGATTCTTTTTCTCCTTTTAGGGCTGTACATCCATATAAAAGTTTGTCACTTTTTTTTTGGTAATTTTGGACCCTCTCCCCTCTTACGATATTATATACTATCATTCCCCGAACACCCTCTCCCTCAGTAATGGTATCTTCAATAATGTGTAAAAATTTCTTTGATTTTTTGGATTGTTTTTCTTTGGTTTGGAATGATGGTTGCATTTATTTTTCGCATAATTTACTGATTTAGATGTAGAGAAAGCTATAAAATGTCACTTTATATATGAAATAACTGCATATCAAACAACACTTAAAAGAAATAGTTAATATTTAAAAGTGTTTTAAAATAGCTTTAAAGCTTTTTGTTACATACCTTCAACAGTAATAGTGTCTTTTTATAATTGTTCTCGGACAAGGTGAGGCCGGCAGAACTTCGAAAGGCGGACATAACAAAACAGACGGAGAAGTTTTTCTTTAACTTTTAAACACAAGTATCGTTTAAAACATAACATCATGTACAGTTTGTTGAACAGCGAATCAATATATACATACACATATGACAGCATAATAGTAATGCTAAACGTTGGGGTATTCCATATTTTGCAATTATATAAATTTATAATCATTTAATTATTTTAATAACATTGCATTTGCATAAAAATAGACAACAGTTTAATAAAAGATAAAATACTATTTTGATGTGAAGACCAAGTTACAAATAAAAAAAGAATTCTTTTTTCTTATTGGGTCAAAAATGATAACGATATCAAAAGACAAACCAAAACCTGTTAGCCCTGTTTCTGTTGTTCTGTTCTGTTAGCACTGCTTCTGTGCTAGAGCGCATTTTAATCTAGCGAAAAAGTTTCACATTTTTTATTATTTTTCATTTTTAAAATACATTTAAAATTTAATAAATATAATTGTTATTAATGTAGTGTAAAGTTCATCAAGGCTGATAAACATACAATATTAAAAACTAAAAAGAAATTTCTTCCCATGGTATTTACGAAAACTAGTTGGATGTGCCAATCCCAAAACTTTCTTCTATCTCGTACATGCATTATAATATTTAAAAAAAAAAGTTACTCATTTTAATGCTTTAATAATTTTAATTCAACACCCTACCAACTTTGATTTTCATCTTAAATTTCTGCTTCAATCAATTAATCGGAGTTAAAACGAATTTCTGTCTCTGCACGAGCCGATGGACAATAGAATGATAGGCAGATTTTTTTTCAAATTTAGGGAGGACCTACTTGCCTTACCAAAAAATAATCATATACAAAATGTTTAGTTCAGTTCTAGAACTAACTTCATACACAATATTGAAAATGGCATAAAATTCGCTATTGCAGCGCCCCCTTCCTGCGGATATTTTTCAAATTCAGGGAGGACCAACTAGCCATAGTCATACACATACACAAAAAATTTGGGTCAATTCTATGCATAACTCCATATACTTTTGGTCGGTACAATATTGAAAATGTCACAAACATCGCAATTGCAGCGCCCCCTTCCGGCGGAATATTTCAAAACTGAAGGAGGACCTGCTTGCCACAGCCAAAAACACTCACAAAAAATTTGGTTCAATTCTATACATAACTTCATACACTTTTTGATGGTAGAATGGTGACATACAGACAGACACACGGACAGACAGACATTTTGTAAAAACAGGTTTTTTGAAATCTCTGACCCCTAAAACGTGTAAATCCGTCGAAAACCGGAAGTCGAAAAAATTTTCGATTACAATACTTTCTTCTATTGAAGATAGAAGAAAGTAGAAAGAAAAACGTTCAAAAATTATATATTGACAATTTTGAAAAGTGAAATATTTCCAAATTTGTCGCCATACGTAAATAGCCTTTTAACATTTTACTAGATTATATTAACTTAGTTGCCACTCAAAATTTAGCAAAGAAAAAACTATGATAATAATCTATATATATATTTATTACGCTATCGTATGAGACACAAAAATCGTGATTATTCGTTAATTGCTTAATGGCAACGTCCAAATTAAACCCATCTTATTGGTTACTGTGCAAAAGTCCTTTGTTAAGACTTAGGCTGTGGTAAATTAGATTTGTATATGTTTTGTTCCTTCGCTGCAATTATGAAGTTTCAAAATATCATTATTTTTATTTTTTCTGTTCTTTTTCACTTAAAAAAATAAATAAAAGTCATGAATTTTAAAGTTTTCAGTTTCAAATTAAAGTTATATATTGTAAATGAAATGAGTGGAATTATTATATTATTATATTATATAATATAATATACGATATATTATTATATAATATAATACAATATATAAATAATTAATGAAATACGAAAAAATGCCACGGGTACAATATTTGTCGATTTATTATCTGCGTCAGGCTAGCATAAAAATACTGAGCTCTTGATTTATCAGCACAGATGTCATATATGCAGCACATTGCGCGTTATTTTTCTGATGCCAATTTGACGAAAATTTCGTTTTCAAATACCAGCTATATACATATTTTTAACTAATTTCTATTATTTTAAAAAGGAAATAATAATAAATAAAGTTTAGATAATAATAATAGAATAAAACAATTTGTATCATTAAAAAAAAAAAGAAAATAAAACTAAACAAGCAGTTTATTAATAAATAAATAACAATAGCCGGGTTACCGTCTGAGGCGCATATAATTGCTATTTTGTTGCAGTCGCGCCTGTGCATATGATATCTGTATCTATTTCTCAGGGCGAAATCTTCTAATTTGGCAAAAAAAATTGAGCAATTTAAAATAAATTATGTATAAAAACAATATGATTTAATGCTTAATATACATTTAAGGGAGACCAAACTGGTCGCCAAGAGCAGCTAGTAAAAAAAGAAAGAATGGGAAAAAAAGAAAAGGAAAAATCTATTTTTACCAAACTTAAATGTATTTGCTTCAAAAATATAAATGAAGCTTCTTAAAACTGGTACTTTCACAAAATTGTGTTCCATGAAAACATACTAATCATAAATTATTCTAATGTTGTTAGATTTAAAAATTTGTAATTTAAAAAGCAAACAAATTCCTCAGAAAGAAAAAAAAATAAAAGAAGAATTTAAATAAGTTATTATTGAAAAAATGCTTGTTTCGAATTAATATAAATAGGTTTCATATCGTTACAAAGTGTTACTTTTTACAAACATAAAATAAATCCCCCCAAAATATAATAAATTTCACAAAAATACTTTTTGTTTTTCTCAAAATGCTTCCCTTCCCCCCAAAACCTGCATCGATTCTTGACTACGCTATCACAACAAAAGCTCGTGAATCTCGGAAAGAAAATAAAAAAATCAGCGTTAAAAACAACTCTCGTCTGAACAAGATCTAATAAACAGAAGCCACCAGACACAAGCAGCTGGCCAACGGCTTGGGGGAAACGCGTGGCTTCGACGTGAGTCTTTGCGTATGTTTGGACGCAATAGTACCGCGTCGTCCGTCTGACAAGAAGAGGAGATAGTAATGCTCTCAATAGCGGGCGTCGTTTTGTCTGTTTTTGGAAATCGTCCGTGTGACATTACCCTAAATAAACATCAAAGAATAAATAAAACGCAGACGATTTTACTTTTTTTTCCTCTTATTACGTTTTATCTAGCACAGGTATAAATAAATGAATACGGCTACGAATTAAAATATTCCATCGTAGCTCAGGCTCGTTAAGGACCAGAAAATATGGATATTAGAATTAAGAATGGGTTATAAAATTTGCTAATAAGAATAAAAATTTAGAATTACGCATTTCGAATTTAATGACATGAATGACCGAATTTTAATTAAACCGAATAAGATAAATAGAATATTAAAACGGTTTGAAGGTACTTACCCATCTCCCAATAAAAAACATGAAACTGGAAATTATAAGGGGCTGGCATTTTTATAAAATACATTTATTTCCATAGAACACCACACATACAAATAATAACAGAGTTGTTGAATTTTGAAAGCTACGGCTGCTTATACATTTGGTTAATTAAAAGGCTGACATCATACATTTGAATTTTCCACATCTTCGACTCAGAATACATTTTCGACTAGCTTTGCCAGAAAAACGAACTTTTTTAACATTTCCATTAAAAACAAGAATCTTTCGTTGAATAAAGAATATTGCGAAATAGAACAGAACAGTAAATAGAATTAAATCGAATGAATTCTGCATTTTTCGTACTACGTAGACTTAACAGTTGATTGATTTAAAATGTTACATCTTTTAACAGAAAGAATACCGAATCCAAACATGTTATCAACAGAATTAAGAGTCTCGGTCGAATAGAATAAATTCATCAACATTATCACGGATCCATCTGATGCCACCCAACATTTCTCTAATAACAAATTTTGCTGAGCAAACGAAAATAAAATCACTGGCGTCTAAGCGGTTAGCGTTGCCATGGAGACCAAACGCCATTGAGTCTAGGCGTCTTTTTTTCGTTCAATTAATATAAAAATGAAATAAGACTTAAGAAAATGCTTTTGAGAAATATGGCACTAAATAAAAGATAATTGAAGCACAAAAAATCATTTTACCAAAAATGTTTCATGAGGTTCAATCTAGTGCAGGTTTTACAATGGTCAATCTCCTGAAAAAAAAACAACAAACGCGTTTCAAATGAAGTGCCTGACTGCATTAATCCAAACTTGTACCAAACATAATGAATTATTTTTTAGTATTGCTATGTATCATATTAGAAACGCACAAATGATTATACTTTAATGATTTTGTTATATTGAAAAATATCCTCTTCCCGTTCTATCAGTGACCTGTTACATATACATCAAAAGAACGGCTTCGAGAATTTGAAGAAACCAACATCAAAAATTTTACTTTTTACCAGTATCAATAGCCAGAATTTTCTTTAATTCAAATATTCCACCACAGACTGTGGTGTATTTTCAAATTTTCAGTTTTGATTATCTGTAATGGAAGTTAAAATCTTTTTCGTACCATTAAAGTGTAATTACATTAAAGTTTAATCGAGTGGCTTAGTGTAGGGGTGATCATTTGACTATGAACTTTTTTATGTATAAATTTAGTTTTATTTAGTCATTGAATGTTATCAATTATTCAAATAATAAAATCATCATATTGGTAGTAAAATGATCCAACTCCGCAACACTTAACGTTATGCCACTGGATTAACCCTTTGCGGGGCAGGGCAAATTCATTGCTTAAGTATTGAAATTAATGACTGACACCGGAATTTGGAAACAACCTTATTTATAAATAAGAAAACGCTATACTTCACGCATTCAATAAACCGTAATTTTCTTTAACAGAATTCTGGTGCGAACGTGGCATTTGGGAATTAAAATTAAGTGGTATATCTATGAAACCACCGCCCGTCAAGGGGTTAAGCAGATTTTGAATTTGTCTTACACTGGTTAAGGAAAAAGTTTTATTTAACTTTATTTTACGTACTTTCCGTAGATGTTCGTAAACTGTAAAAAAGACTATCCATGGATCTCAAAGCACAAATAAATAGGAATTACATATTCTGAATGTTGTTTTACAGAATCGAAGCACGATCCAGGTACTATTGCATAACTTTTGAAATCGCCATGTTAAATCTATTTATTACACTGATAAAAATTAATCCATGAATTCACGGTAAAGGGACCGTTCAAGTATTACGTAAGCATATTTTTAGTCATTTTGTACCCCCTCCCCCCCTTTGTAAGAAAATATAAACAAATGCTAGACCCCCCCCCCTTTGCTTATGTAAGATTTTATGACAGTTTATACATCAATACTTCTTGATTTATAAAAAGTTACCAATCCTTTACATTATTAATCCTACACGTAATGCTTACGTAAGAATTGTCGTGCCCCCCACCTCCCCCTTGTCAGAAAAAATAAGCAGACTCTGGACCCTCCCCTCCCCTTTAGTGCTTACGTAATACTTGAACGGTCCCAAAACTACTGGCAGAAATGTTGACAGATTTTCTCCATTTCGTTTGTAGATTTTCCGTTCAGGGAAATAAAAGATGGTAAAAGTCCGTATGAAGAAGCGGCAACTTTCCATTATAAAGCTCGTATAACAAATGGTTAATGGTGGCATATAGTGAACACTTTAGAAGATTCTGTATTTATAGACCGGGGATGGATCTTCGGAATGATTCGAACTCACGATCTTTCGTTCGGGAACACATTGGTCAAGCTATCATGTCATAGGGCCTTCGAATGCAAGTGATTCTAAAGGCAAATGGTAGATTCAAGAATGGTAGATTCAACAATAGTGGATTCAATGGTTTATATTTCGATAAGGTTGTAATTTTATCAATGCTGTTATAATTTTTGCAAGTTTTAATTAATAAGGCTAGTTTTTTATTGTGATTTTTCTTATGGTTAAGGAATAATTATAATATGGATTGATGAAATACCGTAACTTCCCGCGTATATGCCGCAGCTCAATTAATTCGAATTCTATCCAGAATTTGTTTTCAATAAAATGTTAATTTCTCTTTCGTACCATTTATTTGACTTAATTTTTTTAAATAATATTTCTGGTCTGAATAAGGCTTAACTAAGTCGCGGCGTATACGCGGGAAATTAAGGTAATTTCTTATTAAAATATGCTTTGGTCAATGAATTGTTATAATATGATCTAGTTCATTTGTTGCTTAGAAAGGTCTTGGTATCAGTGGAGTTGCACTTCAGCAGCATGATAGAAATTTTACAAAAAAGCCAGGATTCTTTCATTGAGTTTTTTTATTTCTGTGCAACAACATGTCAGTTTTATAAGTATTCAAAATAAATGTGAGATAGATAACGGAGTATCTCCGTTTTTCCCCTTCATCTTCATCCGTTTCGTTATTTTCAGTAAATATAATTAATACTTTCGACACTTTAATGCATATTAATTCCCTTTAATCGTGAAAAGAGATTTTTTCTGAGAAATTCAGGAAAAATATATGGATGAATTTCAGTTTTTTTAACGTTGTAGGTACTAATGAAGCGCAGTCTTTACAAGAAATAAAATTGGAAAACAGATGCAAAATTAATTAAGAAATAATAATTGGAATGCACGTTATACCTAACAGCTGTGTGTTAACCATATACAGTTTGAAAAATCAAAATTTAAAGAATTAAATTTGAAAAACATCTTAAAACTTACTATTTAATGAACTCGAAGATCGCTATTAAAGACAGCGATATCCATGCCAATAATGTATTCAACAGTCATTGAACCACAACCTGAATTTTGAACATAGTTTTCATGAACAATTTCATTCGATGTGAGATCCACTCTATGTTTTGCATCATTGCTGTAAAAGAAAAAGTAAAGTTTATCTGACTAAATAAGGTGTTTTCCGTAATTTGCTATTACGATTGAATTTTATGAAATTCAGTCTTTTGGAAAATTTGTTTATTTTTGGAGTCCATCCCTTAGCATGGAGGATTTCTGTGAAACTTTACTGATTGTAAACATATTGAAGAGTCATCTCCTCAATGTTTGCTCAGATGTGATGCATTATTTATGTTTGCCAGAAATTAACGCAAATTTCCAAATGGACTTGTCAGCGATTGATCACTTTGAGATAAACGATAACTAATGATTTTCTTTAATTAACATTTTTCAAGTATAATAGTAGTCAAGTATTATAGTAGCAAAATCCGCAGCTTTGCTCGCGTAATAGTTGAAATATGCCAAGTGATACTTGTATGTCTCATTTTCATTAGAAGTAATAATGTATTGAGGAATAATTCAAAAACTTACATTTAAGCCACACTTTGACTAACTTTTATTCTTACATGCAATACTCAGAAATCAGACATAAAATAAAACGAAGAACTAAAGATAATTTTAAATAAACGATAATTTAGAAAATATTTTGAAACTTTTATGCTTAATTCATACATTCCTTTCAGTATGCATCTGAAGAATTCATTCTTTTTTAGAAACAATTTTCGTATGCATTTACATTTTTTAATTAATCATCATGTCAAAACATAAGTTTCTTTTGTAAGGCTCTGTCATCTCTCGCGGGGTAGTGCTATTACCGTAATTTCGGGTGTATAAGCCGCGGATCAAACAATTCTTTTTGGACCCAGAAATCTTATTTAGTGATTGAAGACAAATATTTACGTTGATCTAAGTAGTTACATTTGTTTCTTAAAAATTTCTGGGTCGAAAAATAATTGTTTGATCCGCGGCTTATACACCCGAAATTACGGTACCATAATACGCTTATGTTAGAAAAGAGACGGTCACCATTAATGTGCAAACTTTAACTTTAAAATCGGTTTGATATTTCCTAATATTCCATAGAAATGTAACTTAAAAAGTTTTTAAAGCCTTTTTCAGAATATTTATTCTTCCTGACTACCTCAAGTGGTAGCGGTACTGATATAAAACATAGAGGATCATCAGAATGATCAATGTAAGATCAGAAAGCGTCACCATTGATTCGAAATCTTCACATTTATAATCTACTTATTACTTCCTGACAGTAGCGGCTCGTCAGGGAGTGCTACATCCGATTTTTCACACCACTAAAAATTAACGGAATCTTTCATATTATTTATTCGACAAATTTTGTTGATTAAATAAAACTGAAATAAGCATACAATCATAGTGGTGTGAATAAATTGATGCAGCACCCCCTGACCAGCCGCTACTGCTTCCTGAGCTTGCACAGAAATCGTAATTTACGAAATTTTTAGAACGCTTTTCGCATCACCCCTTCGCTTCACAACTTTTAATTTCAAAGTTACTCCCGAAAGGTCTTAGAAGACATTAATATTTTGTAAGTAACTACCATGCATAATTTAAAGTGTCTAGACCCCTTAGTACAATAAAAATCTCCATTTCAAATATCTTTGGACCCTGCACCCTCTGTTGATAAAGATGCCGACATAACATGTATCTTAAGTATGATATGTTTTAACAGATTCTATCAGCACCAATTTACTTTTGAAATCGGTTTTATATTTGCTCAGATTGCATACAGATTGTCATTCAGAAAGTTTTTACTTTACTAAACCTCTTTTACAGTCTATCTTTATTCGGACCAATGAGAATACTTTACTACATAGTCAAGTAACAGATTTTTATAAAAGCGTTGGAGTGTTGATGAAGCAAATCCTGCAGATTTTTCACAGTGTAGGATGCCATTTCGTGCAAATTTCGAATATTTAAGAAAATGCTAGAGATGATTTTTTTCTTATAAGTAATTATCATGCTAAATTTTAATGATTGTAATCCCTTCAGTAACACAAAAATCGCGTTTTTAGAAAGATTTTTGCCCCCTGCACCCCCTTTGGATTTGTGGCAAATACAAGATCACAATGTACAGGTCATCGACAAATAAATCGACAGGATCGCAGGACCCGGAATCAAACATATAGCCTATGTTTGATTCCGGGCGAACACCATCATTTTGGTACCATTATTTTTTAAATTGGTTCAGTAGCTTCGGAGATCAGCCCCTACAAATAAACAAACAATATTTTCCTCTTTATAACATAGGTATAGATGTCTACTGAACTTCTTAACAATGTATAAAAACATTATATGATACAGCATTAAACTCAGATACTCATTTTATTTACATGTGTCTTTTCCCTGATTAATGAACAGTTAATTCTATAACCCCATGAGCTGCGTATTTATTCCATATGCATTCTGTGTATCAATTTTGTAACATGCAAACGCAACAGTAACCAAGCAGACAAATTATCTAATAATTTTTTGTACTGGCCGCGTACAATTCCATTTTTGCCAAAAAAATCAAGCGTTATTGTTGATCCCAAAGGCATGTTCTTTTTAGACCGATATGTGTGCCCATATCTTTCATTGTTTTTATAATTCTAAATTTATATCTTGAAAAAGTTGCACGCACAAGAGCAAGGTGGATGTCAGATGCAGAGAAAGCATTTTCTGATCTATATTTTCCATGTATCTGTTTTAATAGGACACATAATGCTTACTTATTTATTTATTTTTAATTTTTGATTACCTGCGTAATAACATATTATTATGAACTATATTCATAGCATGAAAAAATATCTTAAATGAAATATTTTGAAATGTATAATTAAAAGAATAATTTTCTTTTTAAAAATAAACAAAAATGTTAAGGTTTTCTGAATAGCATGAATTATGTTACACTGTACGTGAATTTAATTTCTAGATTCAAAAAGCACATTTGTGTATGTTTCGAAAAATAATTGATTTTGGAATATGTGTAAAATTTATTAGAGTAAATGATGGCATTGATAGGAAAGTCATTGGATAATTACGGAACATTGGATAATGTTCCGTAATTTGAATTAAGGCTAATTTAGCTATTTGTGATTTCTTCTTGAGTCAGCTTTTAAAATCTTTATTTCTCATTAAGAATGATTTTAAGTTCTCATTAATTTCAATTTTAAAGGTAAAATTCTGAAAAGCAATTCTCTCATGCAAGAGTTTTATCCGTTATTTTAAGAGATTCTCTGAAATATACATGAATGCCAGAACTTTTAAATTTTAAATACATATCAAACAGAATGAATATTTTGTATTTGAATTTTTGTATAAAAACTTTAATTATAAACAAAAGTAGTGTGTACCCCTGCGATTTTAAATAGACTTCATATTATACATTAACTTAAATACTATAAGTATTAATTTAATTGATTCCGAGAAATGCAGATCTTAAGTAAAACCAATCATTTTATTTGGAAAAGCTGATATGCGAATTTAAGAACCATACTAACCTGTGACAAACCTAATAAATCACATGTTGAATAAATACAGCAACGGAAGAAACTGCATCACTTGTGAAACAGTGAAAAAGTGCGCAAATAATGTGTTTCATTTTCCTGTCTCCTGCAAATATGATGTTTTTACATTAAATCTAAACTGTAATAACAATTTGATTCAAAATTAGTTTAATGAAACACCCTTAGTATGCTAAACAAGTTCAGAAAGGGAAAAATGCACATTTTATCTAAACATGGAGCAAAACACTTAACTACAAATACGATACATAATGTTTACTTTTACACAATTACAGTCATTTTACGTACTTTTTGTTGCATTTATAAGCAAAATAGCCACTTTAATAATTTATAATTTATCCGTGAGCGATGCGAATTGTGTTATGAATAATGAGGGGGAGACATGTATTCTCTAGCAGTTGCAATTTAAGTAGTTGAAAAGGTTGTCACAAGATGACGGTTGTTTCTTTTAATCGAATGAAGAGTTTCTGATTACCGCCGGTGAAAACTTCTGCCAATAAAATTGAGTAGAATATTTCGTGAAGTATAAGAACTTTAATGATAGACATTTTTTTCACAATAATCCAAAAAAATGTTTCTTCTTACTGGTGTCAATTTGCCTAAGTATTATAATACCCCCGTACTGACACAGACAGTAGGTTGTTGTGGTTGTCAGAATGTGGTGGAGCTGCTATGACGAAGTCAACTTCCATACGTAAAAATGAATATCAGCTTTTGCCAATATTTTTTTATTGGGAATTTTAAGTAATGAGGAGATTCAATAAAGAAAAAAAATCTACATAGTTTTTTAATGTGGACGTTTTACGCGGGAGGTAATGAAGGGTCGAGAGTGGTTACAATTGAAGCTTCACATTTCAAGGATATGCCAGCTCTTTTTTTATGGCGATGAGGGACCTACATGGAAAATTTCAATTTCGGACCGTGGTCGATTTCATGGTAACTAACACAAATAGTACATTCATTTACTTTAATCTTGGTATCATGCTTCATTTTAGCAATTTAAGTGCTCATTACAAATATTGATTTTGATTGGGATCGAGATTAGGGCTAACCTCAGGATAACTCAGAGCATTAATACTAGATTTTTGTGCAATAGGCCTGCACTTTAGGAAAGGAAATAGTTGAAAAATGCTTCAATAATATATTTTTAAATGTGAAAATAAAATTTTGCA
Organism: Maratus speculifer; assembly: GCA_964019185.1. Classification (NCBI taxonomy): domain Eukaryota; kingdom Metazoa; phylum Arthropoda; class Arachnida; order Araneae; family Salticidae; genus Maratus; species Maratus speculifer. The sequence goes on from OZ025293.1 coordinate 87,917,767, forward strand.
GCTGATACAGGTTTCGTACACTTCAAGCACTTCCAAGGACCTTGTACCAGAATATTTATGAAGTCTTATTTAACGAAAAAACAAATCTATATTCAGATACGAAGACCAGTATTTTACGAAATTTTACTGTTGTACTAAAAGAGGGCATTTAAAATTCTCATTAAAGGACATTTAAAATTCAATGGGAATTGTAATGCGTACGGAGCCTGCGACACAAAAAAGTTATTTCAAATAATCTGGATTGTACTTACAAATTTTGTTGTGTGACAGGTTTTATGACAAGTCTAGTTAAGTAATGCTTTTTTTGCATCCTAAAAATTATGTTTTACTCGCTTTGAAATGCGTTTTAATGCCAGTATTCTAAATTCTTTTTTAATTTTTCCTCCAAGATGTCTTTAAAAACAGATATTCAGTAATAAATTCCGGCGTCTCAACTCTTTGCTGAATATGTTTTTTTTCCAGACCATTTGGCGCAATAGGAATTTCTCAGCCTACGATAAACAGTTTGCACTTCACTTTTTTTTCATTTTCTAACATACTACTTGCCTTCCGATTGATAGAGGTTGAGTTTAGATTCGTCCAAAACATTTAGTATTTAATCCTTACCCAGGAACCGTATTTTTGCAACCAAGCAATTTTTTATCAGGAAGGTCTTTTTGGAGTGCTAAAATGTGAAAACTACAATATGTAAATCGTGTTTGGACAGTTCGTGCACTTATTTTACTACCACAGGCGCACAGTGTAATATTTTTTTAATCTAGTGGGTATAAATTCAATTTAAGAAAATTATTCATATTTATGTAATAAAATTGATCTTACTGGAGGTAAAATGATTCTGCATTATGGAAAAAAATGTATCTTTAATTATTACAATGTACAATTTGCGTCATTGTTGTTCTAACATCATAAATATATTAATCCATTACATTAATCCTTTAAACCAGAAAAATTTTAACTATTTTTTAACCGACTTCCAAAAAGGAGAGGAGGTTATCAATTCAACGCGTATGTTTTTTTTTTTTTATGTATGTTCGCCGATTACTCCGAAACTATCCATCCGATTAATTTGGCTCTGGTTTTAAGAGAAAGAGCTTGCTCTCGAATTGGTACCACTTCCGTTTCATCGAAATTAGTTCAGTACTTTTTGAGTAATTAGGCAAAAACTAATGAAATTAGTGATTTTTTGCTTATTGAAAGTGCTGAATAAGTTCGTCGAGCGTATTGCAGGCAGAATGGCCGAGCGGTCTTAGGCGCCGGATTTAAGTTCTGGTTCTCGAAAAAGAAAGCATCGGTTCGAACCCCACTCCGGCCATAATTTATATTAATGTATAATTTACAATACTTTTTTCCGTATTACAATTTTTATTATTATCCCGCTTCAGAAAAGGTGAGGAAGTTATCAATTCGACGCGTATGTATTTTTTTCTATGTATGTTCACCGATTACTCCGATACTATCCAACCTATTAATTTGGTTTTTTTTTGTAAAATAAAAGAAGTTACTCTCAAATAGGTACCACTTCCATTTCATTGAAATTGGTACAGTACATTTTTAGTAATTGGCAAAAACTAATAAAATTAGCGATTTTATGCAAATTAAAAGTAACATGGTTTTGAATAAGCTCGCAGTTTGCAGCGCAGTCAGGATGGCCGAGCGGTCTAAGGCGTCAGATTTAAAGTCTGGTTCTCAAAAGGGTGCGTGGGTTCGAACCTCACTCCGGACATGATTTCCATCTATGTGTAACAAAAAATATTTTTTCCGTATTATAATTTTTATTATTAAACGACTTCAGAAAAAGAAGAGGAAGTTATCAATTTGACGCGTACGTAATATTTTTTCTATGCATATTCACCGATGACTCCGATACTATCCAACCGATTAAATTGTTTTTTTGTGTTAAATAGAAGAGGCTACTCTCTAATTGGTACCACTTCCATTTTATTGAAATAGGTTCAGAACATTTTTAGTAATTAGGTAAAAACTAATAAAATTGGTGATTTTTCGCAAATTAAAAGTAACATGCGCTTTGAATATGCTCGGCGATTGGAGGGCAGTGAGGATGACCGAGCGGTCTAAGGAGCCAGGTTAAAGCTCTGTTTCTGGAAAGAGAGCGTGCGTTCGAACCCCACTCCGACAAAATTTATATCCATGTATACTTTACAATATTTTTTCCGTATTATAATTTTTATTAACCGACATCCAAAAATCGTTAATTTTTAACTAAAGAGTGAAAAACAAACTTTTTTACCAAAAAATTGAACCGACTTCAAAAACTACTGCAAAGTGAAAAATAATTTTTGTAAATAAAAGCAATAAGAAATTCAATTAAGAGTATAGTATTTACCATGCGTATTATTATATTTATGTACATTAATTTGATTTTTTCGAGTCGGTTCCAGCCAAGCCAATTTCAAAATTAAAATTAAATATCCAATGCAAATCGTAAAAAAAAAAAAAAAAAAAAAATTACATTTTTCACTAAATATTAAATCGTAAAAAACGCGTAAATACTTGGACGTGTATATTGGAAAATTACATGTAACTTGGCTTGGCTGACTCCAAAAAATCAAATTAATGTACATAAATATTATAATACGCATGGTAAATACTACGCTCTTAATTGAATTTCTTATTACTTTTATTTACAAAAATTATTTTTCACTATGCAGTAGTTTTTAAAGTCGGTTCAATTTTTGGTAGAAAAGTTTATTTTATTTTGACATCTTGGCCTGCTTCTGCAAACGGCATATGACAATGAACATTAAATTCATTTTGACATTATGGTTAATTTACCATTTTTTAAACATCGCTGCATACATTCCAGTACAGCATTGCGCTCTATATTATCCATTTCCTTCTTCAGGATATTTTCTAAATTATTCTGTTTGAATTCCAGTCACTTATAATGCAAAAATTATGTTTCTTTGATGAATTAAACTTCGTGTTAAACTCAAACAAAAATTGATATTTTTCATAAAACTGCTGTCAAATGCAAGTTTTGCATTTAAAGCAGAAAAATAATTCCGGCTTTAATGGGTTAAGAAGATGGCTTGTGATATTAATACGTTGACATCTCTGTTGTGTTATTCTATCAGTGCAGCTGTTTAAAAATATAATGCTTTTATTTCAACAAGAAGAGTTTTCTTGTTTTAAAAAGATATTAATCAGGTTGTTATGTACTGCTTTAGCCACCAATGTTAACATAAAGTAAATCACTGTCATTTTCATTTTTTGCTATTCTTTGATTACTTGTTTTTTTTTGGGGGGGGGGGGGACCGTATAAATGTTAAAACTTCATAACGGATTTCAGCCTCTCGATAAATTTGTTGGTATTTTAATATTATGATTAGTAATGCTTAAAGCCAGATATATGTATCTGGTACCCACATTTTATAAAATATTACATAAAATCAATATATAAAATAACTTAATGAGAGCTTATCAATACCTGTCATATAAATTGTCACAGTAGCATCTTGAAAAATCTGCTTTTTCGATTTCCTAAATTACTATTATCTTCTCCTTATTTTGCAGTTTTTAATAATTATTCTCTTTCGTATCTAAATCATTCAATTAAATAAAAATTCCTTTCTGTGATACTTGATATTGATTCAAACTTCCGGAACAGCTATTCCATTACATCAAATCTACACCCAGTCATGTATAATATATTCCTTAAATTTTAATTGTGCTTATAGTATCGGTAAGTCACAAGAAAACCTGTGAGTATTATTTCTATATCATCGCATTATTTTTTAAGTTATTCATCAACAGGGTGTTCCTTTCAGACATTGCATTTTAACCACCTAACTGATTCTATTTTTTCTATGTACAATAACTTGAAAATACGGGATAAACACCATTTTTTAAGCTAAAGTATTTATAATATTTAGTCTAATCATTTCTGCTACTAAATAAAAGGAAATTATATTTCAAAAAATTATTGGTATCAAAAAGCTTTAAATGGAGGATCAAGCAAACTCGTTTTGCTCCTCGACATTCAGGAAAATCCGTTAAGTGGCTAAGTTGTCTAATTTGAAGGTAGATCTCTGCACATTGTACTAATTACCACTGTGTCTTCAAAATGCTTTTTGTCGTATGTCTGAATCTTGAATTCTACGATAGTCAGTGCAGCAGCTGTAAAAATATAATTTCAAATTCTTCAGACTGACTAATTTCCATCATAAACTTATTCTTTATGAATATTAAATAAAGAGTATGTGACGGATAAGGATTACCCATTATAATTTTTTTTATTTTCGGTGTATTTGTAATTATGTAAGTATGTAGCACATATAGTCGTCGTTCAGTCCGTCTGTGTGTCTGCCCGTCAGCATATAACAGAGAAAAAACTACACAAAATAATCGTTTGAATTTAAAATATATACTTAAACATAATTTTGTTGAATAATTTAAAATTTTATGAAAATCGGTTGTATAATTTAATTAAAGGCACAATCAAAAATATTCCGCTACATTGCGACAAAAGAAAAAAATAGTTTCATGTTCATTTTAATGATGTTACACTCCTTCGTGCATAGCAAAATTCATATATATCGATGAAGTACATGCGAAAATAAACACTGTACAATCTGTGCTGCAAAGAATATTTGACATTAATTTACAAATCCACACAAAATTATTCCATTATATGATGTAATTAGGGAAAAACAAAGTTTAGGGTGCGTTTAAATTATATTAAGCTATTTCACATTTTATGGAACTGATACACTACTGAGGTTTACTACAAGTTACTTCTGTATAATAGAAAACAGATAACATTTACAAAGACACCCAAATTATTTCGGCTGCTATACTGTAGTCGAATTTTTGTTTACTACTACAACCAGATCTGAATATTTTAAAAAAATTATTATAGTACGAACGCATCTCATTTGCTACGCTTGGCATGCCTTTTATAGGTTGAATATCGGACTTTTTAAAAATTCGTTGCTTTTTTGTGGATTTCAGATATTTGCATTCACACCCAGAGCCTGATTACTAACGGGGCACTCTCTCCCCAGTAAAATTACATAGAAATTTTCGCCTTGTTTAAACGCGCTTTTCAGTCAAAATTGCTATCATGAATAAGGAAAAAATTTCTATTTATTTTTTCTGGTGGGAGAGTGCCCCGTTGATAATCAGGCCCTGTTCACACCTGCTACAGACTTTCTTCCACATTTTTTCAGTTGTAAACACATGCACAAGTTAAATAATTTGTTTTTCGGGAAAAGGGAATACTCATTTCGTCTTTTCATTTCGGTCATCTTAAATAAATTTTCTTTGGAAGTCCAACGTTTTAGTAGTCGGACGGGGTAGTCGTTGTTAGTGTTGACTGTAAATATGTTTATTGTTAACATTCGAATCTGACTATTTCTTATTTTACTTCAAAAAACTTTTTTTAAGCGATGGCGATTTCTCCATCTTCGATTACTGTCCATTATAAAGGAATAGCTCAGTCGCTTGATCAGTTCTAACATTACAGACGAGCAATGGTTGAAGATTATACTTGTGTTATAAGCAGGGCCTGATTATCAACGGGGCACTCTCCCACCAGAAAAAATAAATAGAAATTTTTTCCTTATTCATGATACAATTTTGACTGAAAAGCGCGTTTAAACAAGGCGAAAATTTCTATGTAATTTTACTGGGGAGAGAGTGCCCCGTTAGTAATCAGGCTCTGGTTATAAGGTGTTCTGGGATAATAACGCCACGTTAATGTTCTACCAATTTGCATATTTCAGTTTTAGTTTATTTTTTCAAATAAATATAAAATTTGCTACAGCAACTTTATGACTACCAATACTTGAAAGAATATTTTATCAGATATTTATTCCAAAAAATAAATATGATTTCTTGATCAATGCTATCTCGCTTTATTACCCAATTATATGGTTAATATCTCCATTCAAAAAAAGATAATATAAGATGAAATAATTGTATGTAAATTGTCCAATTCTGAAGATAAAAACACTATAGTCCTAAACATTGACAAATTTATCTTACGTACCATTAGCTGCGTTATCAGGATGCCATAATAATCATTTAATATTTTATTCTTCTGACACGAAAAAATTAGTAGCAATTAGGACATACATTTTTTTTTATCTTTTTGGTTTTCAACAATGACAATAATGTTATCTTTTAGAATTCACAGGGAATGATGCATGCCAAGAAATATATTTTAAAAAATCTTAAATAAGTCTCTTTTCTAAATTTATACTTCTGTGCCTGGAGAAAAATTTGACTTTTTTGATGACATTATTGTGGAGTTAGTCTGTTATTATTTAACTTTTTTATCGGATGTTTTTTGAATAGTCTAAAAGTGAAATTACTGTTTGTCGGGTTTTGGACTTTTTTCCAGTTAGATTTACAAAACCTTAGTACAAACCTGTGAGTCTTATTTTAAAAGTCAATTTTTTAAATAAGAGTTGTAGCTGTTGGCGATTATTGAGATATATCTGGTTTAAACTAAGAATTTCAGTAGTTTTATTTACCTTCTTTTGACCTGATAAGAATATTTATTCGCTTGATATCACAATCATCAGTATCAAGCTTCAATTTAATCACTTGAGTATTTTAGACTAAGAGAATCCTATCATTTATGTGATCACACATGTCGGAATCCCATCTTTACTAAAAGAAAATTACACACTTTCAATTCGGGATGTCGATGGAAAATATAGAACCAAACTTTCAAAGCATACAGAATCACAATAGTTGGTATTTATCTCAATTTGGCATTCTCTTGATCAACACTCAATGAGATATTGCTTCGTAATTTTTGTATGATGCAATAGTGACGGGCATTTATGCCCTACATTGCTATAAAGCAATTAAATTAGCTTTTGACACAGTGTTGCCAGTGGGCTACTTTTTTTTAATTCAGATTTCTTCATTGGCACCACTTTATTGAAACAATAAAATTCTCTTTATTTTAGCCTTATTTAATATGTAGTTAAATAAGAAGGGTTTTACCATTTCAAAAAAGTGGTGTCAATCAATAGTCTGAATTTTGAAAAAGTAGCCCATCTGGCAATACTGTTTTGACACACAAAACAGTGTGTTAAAATAACAAATTTTGTATTTTCTAGGTGATGCACTTTTTTTATCCCTCACTGTATAATTTGACACGATTATATTGTCTTTGAATGTGCAATTTTTATACATAATAAATTGTTTTAAAATGTATTATTTCAAGAAATATTTAACTGAAACGACCTAAATATTAAACAGATGTCTTAGTCCAGAAAATAATGCGTGAACTAAATACTTATAAAACATAATATTTATTATCATAGAATGTCAAAAAAGAATATATAGCTTCTGTTTAAAAAAATATGTACACATTTTTTTAGTACAAAACTAAAACGCACATGTAAAAAATTATTATTATTTTCGTATATATAATAAATTAGTTCAATGAGCATAAAAATACCCAGCATGAATGATGCATTTTACCATTCACTTAAAGTATATAAACCAATAAAAGAAAAATACATGTTCATATCATTACATTCCATTTTCATTAGTCTCAGAAAATTTTGTTTGTTTTTAGAACATAAAAATGTATAAAAGCAACATTTTCTTGTACTATATAATATTGGACTTCCGCTAACGATAATCCCATTACTCCGTAATGTAACCTTGTTACTGTATATAACTTGATTTTAGGCAGGGTTACTTGTTTCTTTGGATATTCGGCGAAAAGTGTATTAATGCTAAAGTAATTATTTACACTGAAAAAGTACAAACCAGGAGGAAAAACCTTATCATGTTTAGAAGCTCGAAATAAATGGAAGAATGTCAAATGTGTTGCATTTAATGCTTAGAAAAAATATCGACGAATTAAAAAGTATATATTCATTTTTAATTGTTACAATATTTTGAAACGTTATAGTCAAGATTATATTGATCTTTAACGCTTAATCATTTTTACATAAAAAAAGTTTTGCAATTTCTTCTTTTTTCTTCTTATTTAATTTTTTTAAACATTTCATTCTAAAGGAGTGCATACACCAATGTAAGAAACATACATACGTAAAGTTCTAATATATGCAACTTAATATCTCTTCTATTTAAAATAATTATTCGAATATAATACATTGGAATTTTAATTATTTTTTATGTTTAATTTTGATTTAAAAAGTTTAAATTGTTCTTTGACATGCTTTGACTGCACGCACTATTTCTCAAAAACTAATAAAGCAATATTCATGAAACTTGGCAAATATATTTATTTTAAGTTAGGGAATAACATATACTTCATATTTAGTATTATATTAACATTAACTATTTAAAACTGGCATCTTCACTGAGTAGTTTGGGGGTTCATTAGATAAGTATAAGGCGGTGGACGGGAGCTATTTTCCTCCTCTTAATTTAGATGTATGATTTTTTATGCTGAAATATATCAGATTTCATTCAAAATTTAGATATAGTTTAATTCTGATGAGACGCCACCATCATTAGTTTTAGGTGTCCATTGGTTAAGTATAAAAGGGGAGGAAGAGGGAGTAACCCTCCTTGATCTAGGTAAATGGATTTTTTTAAGCAGAATTTACCGTTTTGCTTCAAATGTTGGATAAAAGTTCCTTTTGATAAGACATATCCCTAAATTGTTTTGGTAATTCATTAGTTAAGTAAAAAGAGTGATTTGGGAGCCCTCTTAATTTATGTAAATGGGTGTTTCATGCGGAATTAACTGATTTCCTTCAATTTTTGGAAGTAGGTTGCAATTGATAAAATTCTTGCCTGATAAAAGCAGCAGACTTTTTAATTACACAGTTTTTTTTATATTTGTTATTTTTATTTTGTGTCATTAAGAAATTTTAATTTTGTTGTGATATATTAGCCCGAAAGCCTATTTTATTCAGGCGAGGGTTAAGTATTGTAAATGCTAATGATGTGTTTATTAGAGCATAAACTAAGCCGAACTTTGTTACGCTCCAATATTGTCAATTGATTTTACACTTTTTTAAAATTTTGTGTGAAAAAAATGACCAACGTCGTAGGACGTGTATTTAGATTAGTTCGTAATAATTTAGGACTTTACGTTACAAAATTAATACTAAACAAAATAATGGAATTTCTTTAAAGGACAAATTTCGTTTATCTATTATCAAAAAACTAAGATTATTTCAAAGCTGTTATGAAGAAAGAAGAAGAGACATATACAGTATTGTGCATTAGTTGCGAATGCTAATCCCATGGAAGAAATTTATAAAGATATCTCGGTTGCATTTTAATATTTTTAAATGATTCTTTTTGCATTGGATAGCTGAGATTAATCTGAATGCAGACCGTTTTTTACTTTTTCGATTTTCTTCACAGATATTTTTATGAGGGAGATTTCGCTTTCCAAACCGGTTCTAATAATGAAAGCGTTCTCGTAAAAAATATCTGTAAACAAAATAAAAAAATAAAACACGGCCTTTATTCAAATCAATCTCAGCTATCCAATGAAAAAATAATCATTTAAAAGTATTAAAATGCAACCGATATATCTTTATAAATTTCTTCCATAGGATTAGCATTAGCGAGCGGGTCTTTTCGTTTCAGTGAAACGGCCCCTTAAAGCAGTTAATCAATGGAAATTCGTTTAAACCCTTAAGGGGACATAGTATCGTAGAAACCATCTATTTAACATTGAATAATGATGAAATATTTGTGGTGGCACAATACTTATTACTGAAAATTAAGTAAAATTAAAAACTGATTCTTGTAGAACAGCCTATTTTAAAAATTTTAATTTAAAAATATTAACTTTTAAAAAATCTCTATTACATTTTTAAATATGCGTATGTTGCTTTGATTTTCCTTCCATTCGTTAGAATATATTACAGAAAACTGTTCATGGATTTTCAGATGCGTGCGATTTAACGTTTATTGTTATTAAAAAATGAAAAAAAAAAATTTACAAAGTCTCAATTTAATTAATTTTTTTAAATAATTCTAAACTTGAATGGTTAATCCATGCACAAAATTTATTAAATACTCCATGTAGAACAAGTAAAATAAAAATTCAAATCTCTATCTAAATTAGGAAAAAAGCCTTAGTAGAGTAGCCTTTTTCGAACAACAAGTTGTAAAAGTATGAAAGGAGAGAAAAATCGTTTGAAATTTTCATTTCTTTGGGTATGCGCTAGATCTTTTATCAAAATTTACAATATATCACGATATAATTGTTGTATAGGCAAAATGAGATGCCAAAATATTCACAATTAAAGAATCTTTTAGTTACAAAAAAATCGATATTTTGACCAGTTTCAAGGTACTTCTTTCCTTTTATCTGCCCACTAAATTGCAGTATGTAAATTCAGAGTGAGTATTGGCACCATTTTTTTTTTTTTTGAAAAAGATGTATTCACTTTATTAAATGACAAGAAAAATGATAAGAGAATAAAGGAAATTTTACTATTTCTTATTTCTAAAACCTTGATCAGTATTTTGAAAGGATTGTTAATTTTCTGCAGTTTTGAAGTTTCCCCTACAGTTTTAATTTATTTTGGATAATATTATAAAGAATTTTTGAATTTTTTGCTTCTCCTTCCGTTTGAATATAGTTTTGACATTAAGCAAGTACACAGACTTCGGCCTATTATTATTTTTATAAAGTGTGACTCCCGGAGATGGTTTTCAAAGAAAAAATAAGCGTATAGTTTTATTTTATTTTTGTGGTTTAATTTTTACCTCGAGTCTAAATTTATGAATAAAGTATATGTGGGATAGTAACCACTATTTTGTTAAACATGAAAAATCATACATAAAATAATTCTGTATACTTACGTTATTTGTAACACAGAAAAAAATTATAAGCACGAAAGTAGTGTTTCGATTATTAATTCATTTTGTAATACTTATTTATAGTTAGAATTGTTTCATATTATTTCCAAGGTTTGCACACTGCTTATATTTTTAAGGAGTCTAGCACTACTATTAAAAATAAGAAAATTCACATTTAATTTTTAATGCACAGAATTCATAATCCCCACCTCATTTAAGGGAGACCCGTACCCCATTTTCAGCCAAAAATCATCAAAAGTTCAAAATTTTTTTTATCTCAGAAAACTATTAAATACATATTTGCGAATATCCATGCAAAATATCAGAATTTGGGGACACTTGGAATAGGTAGAAAATGAGCTTTTTTAATTGTACTCACTATAGAGTTTAAATGACTAGCGGCCATTTAAAACGTGTTTTCCTGAAAATGACTTTTTTCATATTTTGCCTAGGTTCAAAGTACTAAGGCTCAGTGGTAAAATGATTTAGAAACAAAGTGTTTATGTTTTTAGAATCTTAAAAAAATATGCAAGAAAAGTAAGGAGACATATATTTTTTAACTATTTCTGAAAATTTTACATAAATTGGTAAACATGAAAATTATAACGAATTTAAGGTAATTTACCATGCGTATTTTTTTTTTAGTCGATTAAAATAGAAAATTAAAAATACCTCTCCTTGGTTCTTTTCTATATACTATAACACTATTTATGAAATTTTAGTAATACCAAAATATAGAAAATTGAATGAGGAGTAGTAATTTTAAAAAGTGTATTTTTCGACAAAAAATATCATAAAAATCCCCATAAAAATATACTTTTTAATAAAAAGTGAATTTTTTTGCTATTTATTCCTTACAAAACGATTCTTAAGTAGTACACCAAAATTCATTACTTTAAAATCAATAATAAAAATTTTGGGTTTTTTCTTACGGGTCTCCTTTAAAGATTTCACACAATTTTTCTGCAGTGAAATACCTCGAAGATATTCTTAAATTTTAGTGGTAGAACTGTACGAACTCTGTGTTTCCCTTGTACTTTTCAACAGGAATGTAAATTTATCATATCATCGGTACCATGTCAAACTATCCAATGTGGTTGGTTGGTTGTATAGGTTTTAATGGCACAAAATCCCTTGAGGGACATGCTGCGCCAAACCAAAGACAAAATTGTAAAAATGAGGAAAAAAAGACAACGTCAAAATATCCGGATGGGGGGCTTCCCATCTGGATATGGTCAGGTAAATATAAGAAGGCAAAAATAGTAAAATGCTAAATCATTAGTTTATTGTAGAAATAAGATAATATTAAATTTCAAAACAAAATGTAAAAGGTGAAAGTTGCATTAAAAATCCATTGTAGATATGAGTTAAGTTGATAAAAACAATGCGGTGATTCATGAAATTAAAAATCAATTAAAACCAGACAATCATATTTAAAATTGTAAAAAAGATAAAATTCTAAAACTAGTTAAAAATTCTAAAACAGTAAGATAGTGACACGATAACCAAATTGGAAAAGTACTACAGAAAACAATAATTACAACTTTAACCAGGCACATACTCTTCAAACATAGTATTTTCCTCGGAATCCGAGCCACTGTCGTAAGACTCGGATTCCATAGCTTCTTGGACATAATGCTGCAGTTGCCTGGGATCTTTAAAATTTCTTTTGCATGGGCTGAGCGATGCATTTTGCAATCTTTTAACAATAGTCTTCCGCCGTGGGGTTGCTGGAGTTGGGGTTTTTATGGTTTCAGTTTGTTTTTTAAGCATATGTGATTTCTGTAATGTTTTTGATTTTGTAGCAGTTTGGATCCCAGCCTTGGTCCCTTCTTTCTGAACACCAGTTTTTACTATTTGACTAGAGTTGGGTTTTTTAGAGCTTAATGCAGATGAGTTCGGGTCATTTTTTTGTGAGGTAACGGCCTTAGTTTCATTTAGAGGTTTGGATAATCCCTTAGATTGAGCTTGAGATTTCTGATTTTTAAATTGAGCAGATTTTTGTGTGTGAGTAGATGTGTGTAAAATAGTAACAGGTTCTGACGAAGGTAAACAGATATCACGGGATTCTTTGATTGGGGTGTTTATTGATTGTGTTTTGGCTGACTTTTTCGATGACATAGAAAAGTCAGTCTGGGTGCTAATATGTCTTACAGATTTAGACTGCTGTTTCAATAGGCTTGAATAAGATACGCCGACAGACGGGGTTCTGGCTTCTACAATTTTACGAGCTTCTGGGTAGGAAAGATTTTGCATTATTTTTACAGTCAGAATTTCTTTTTCACGGATCCAGTTTGCGCAAGAGCGAGAGAAAGCTGTATGATTACCCTTGCAATTTATGCAGCGTTCTGATTTTTCACATGAATTGCTGTCGTGGTCAATTTCTGCACAGCGTGCACAGGTAAGGGAACCGCGACAGTTAGTTTTAGTGTGGCCGTATCGCTGACATTAAAAACAACGGAGAGGGTTAGGAATGTACGGTCTGACAGGACAATTTAGGTAAGCAGCTTTAATTCTTGTTGGTAAAGTAGGGCTATTGAAAGTGAGAATGACATGCTTTGTAGGAAGGACTTGGCCATTCCGACGGATCGTGATACGACGTGCATCTATAATATTTTGGTCTTTTAGGTTTTATAAGAGTTCATCTTTCGTAGAGAATAAAAGATCTGGTTCAGAAATAACGCCTCGGCTTGTATTTAGAGTTTTATGCACCTGAACAGAAACAGAAAAAGGGCCTATTGTAGAGCTATTTGAAAGAATCTGTGATTGTTTAGTTGTAGAAACCTCCACTAGTAAATCCCCAGATTTTAATTTTTTGAGAGTATGACCATCCCCTAAGGCAGACTGGAAAGTTTTTGCTATGAGAAATGGTGACGTTTTGCCAAAGGAACTATCAGAGTGGCTATCAGTGCGTTTAACAATAAAAAAGCGTGTTAAGGAAGAAGTCGGAACAGTTTGGTGCTCTCCACTGGGGAGAGACATAGAAGGAAATGAAGTTTTCCCATCCATGTTAAAAATAATAAAATTCAGACCCCGGCCGCACCACCCACTACCGAGCCCAACAAGGGGATGCACATTCGTGCACCAGTGCTAACCAGGGCCCATACGGTCACAAGACAAACCTATGTCAGTCTCCACCCTTAACGAGATGACTAGTATTTGCTCGATCACTTGATCCCTAAAGCCAGTGACAAAAGCCAGCTGACCAGCCGATTGATGCATACGGGACCAATATGCACCTCCCGTCTACCTGAAGCAGAGGCCAAAGCAGTGTGTTGGTTTCCCTCAACTACCAGGATCCCCCTTTCCAGGGACACGGGTCGCCACGCACGGCCAACACGTGGGTGGTTTACAATTCTCCATGAGTCGATATACAGGATGACATCGGCCCATACAGAATTGCCCTCACCTCCGGAGAGGAAACCACAATGAGAGTGAAACAAAGATGAAAGGAAGACAAGAGGAGTAAGAGGAAAAGGAAAGGAGAAAGATCACTCAGGTGCCCCGGGGTTGTGAAGCCCGTGAATACCTAAAGAAGGTATCCCCCTGGGGGGACTATCCAATGTGAAAATAGTGGATTCCTTTTTTAATTCATATTTCTTGATTTACACCAATTTTTTGATATAGTAAATTTCGACTTTTCAACCTTATTTAATGAAATTTTATTTAGGAAGAAAGCAAAGAGAATTTTACCATTTCAAAAATCTGGTGTCAATCAAGAAATCTGGATTTAAGAAAGCTAACACACTATTTTCACATTGGATAGTTTGACATGGTACCGACGATATGTACATGAATTTATATTGATTTTATTTCTCTGAATCTAAAAAAAATCAAAATTGGAATGTTTCTACAAGAGAGAGTATAGCTGCACGAAAATTTTCAAACATTATGTTTTGCTTTTTTCCTTCATAGCAAAGCATTAAAATTTTTGCAGTTAATGGAGGTAGGAATTTTAACAGTAAGAAACTATATTAAGCAAAAATTTCTGATTTTAAATAATTAATAAGCCAATTTCTATGAATATTCTAAAGCGCTATTTCACCTTCTTTTTCTAAAACATTTTAATTCTGAAAATCAAGTTTCTTTCATTAAGAAAAAAAATGCGTGCATGAAGAAAATTTAAAATTAGATAACATCTACTTTCAGCATGTATAATTAAATAAATTTAAATTCAATATATGTATTACATTGAAAATTATAGCTTATTAATTGAGATTTGTAGCCTCTAATCAAACTAAGAAACTCCTACGGAAAAATTAAAGCCTTTCGATATTGCATTTTTAATAATTCTTACAGCTTTATATTCCTTCAACTATATTTCTGAATGATTTCTAGGCAATTCTTTAACAGCTCTTATCATTTAAAACACACTTATTTCAAATAAAGGATAAAAAATGCTTAATTGTTTTGACCGTTTGTATATTTTCATGATTCTGTCGATTACATTATTGAAATAATGATAGCGATTTTGGAAAGAAAATGTCGCATGTGCTCAAAACATTTCTTTCCAATAAGCTTCTAAGCACTGATATGAAATAAGTAATATCGAACTTGGAAAATACCAATATTTACAGTAGTAGATGTAGAGACTAGATTACAATGTACCCTTAGGGACATAATGTACCGCAGAAAGGTATTGACCATTATATTAAGATAAAATTCATATATTTTCTTCTGTTATATAGTAGCATTTTTGTTCCGATACAGTAAGAAATTGTTACTTTTTCGTATAAATTATACTCCTGGTTACTGTAGCTTTGTACAGTGGGGTGTATGGAATCAATTGCGATTTTTTTTCTATAGTATGTAGCACTGCATTTTAAAGAATCTATAATTCTGAAATGAAAATCTCGAATCTAAGTCATGTATTTATGCCACGCTTCATTGGCTCTAATTATTGATGCCGCTATTTGTAAAAAAATAAAAATAAATAAATGTTAACTTGTATTTTTTTACAAGTTGTTGAACATAGCCGTGCATTTTAAAAGCGCATCGTTACAGAACAATCTGCTCTAAATCTTTTTCTATCAATTAAGTTTACATTATATTTATGAACAATGCTTTGACTTTAAAACTAAAAGTAAATATTCGAAATGTATTTAATCCTAATAGGGTTATCCCTTAACATTCGAGAGCGTTAAATTCAGGTAAATCTCCACAAGGAAACGTGGCCAGAAGGGTTCCACGTGTGATTATTTTTATATTCCGTCCCACTATATTTAAAAAATACATTTTGTACTACACTTTTCTTGCAAATGTAATCAACGCATATGCAAAAGATTTTTAATTTTAAAAAAGTAGTGCAAAGTATTCGCGAATATTGAAATTCTGCATTTTCTATCGCGATTTATTTCGCGAATGTTGAAGAAATACTGTATTTTAAATTTTGGTTCATTTCGACATAATGTTTCATTCTTGAAATAAATCAATAAACTTATTTAGTTGTATTTTTCAAGATATTACTTGCACTTGTGTAAGGAAAACATCGATGAAATATGAATGACATGACTTCAAAATAACATTAGAAACTGCCAAAAAGATCTTATCAGTCAACGCTGTATCATTTTATGTTTTCTACATTTAGGCTTAATGCATTTATAATTGCACTAACCGTGCTTTTTTATTTTTTTTTATTATTTTTTTTTACGTAATATTTTAATTCAAAGAGCTTTTTTAACCCAAGATTGACATTAATAATAATTTTTTTGAATTGTATCTTATAAACAAGGTTCGCACACTCCTTATATTTTTGAAGGACTCTGATACCAATATTCAAAATAAGAAAATTTACATTTACTTTTTTTAAACAAAGAATTCGCAATAAACGCTTTCATTCACAGATTTTACAATATTTTTCTGCACTGAAATACTTTGAAAATATTCTTAAAATTTAATTGTAGAACTGTGCAAACCCTGTAGATTTACAAAGTGGCGAGTGGTTAGGGAAAACCGGGAAAAACACATTCAAGATAAGAGAACACTACCAGTCTTTTCTTATAGAAAATACTTCAAATAATATAAAGAGATTATATAAACTGAATTTATGTTTAACAAAATACTGGTATATACCATCTATATTGACTGTGTTTTTATCTAATCACTCGCCACCCTGATTTATTACGTGTACATAGTAACCAACCTCGCTATTTTTTGGATACGTGTAAAATATACAAAAATATTCGATTTATTTAATTGCGTTAATTGGACGATACTTAACCCTTCGAGGAGTAAAATCTTTCTTCTCTCAAAATACTGAAATGATTGAATGACGCCTGAATTAAAACACAATTTTATCTCATAATAGATAAATGCTTTTCTTCACGTACTTGATAAAATTAATATTTCCATATCAAAATTCTGGTGCGTATGTTGCATTTCGAAATTAAAATTACGTGGTATATATTTTATAACCACCGTCCTTCAAGTGGTTTAAGCAAGTGTTTTGCATAAAAATATTAGTGGGAAAAAAATTTGGGAGTTTGGCACCTATGCGTGTAAATTAAACATGTAAAAGAACACAAGTCATTTTTTAAGAGAATTTATGCAAAGCAGTGTTTTAAATATTTCAGAAAATAAAAGACTGCTTATTTTTATACGATAAGTATACATATACCTTTGATTTATAAATAATTCAAATAACAATTTAAATACATTAGTTACAAAATACAGGGTGGTCATAAAAAAAACTTTGCCGATATGTGGAGCTCAAGCGGCCAGTCCGCTCAACCGATCGAGGTGAAATTTCAGATACAGCTAATTCTGTGAAAGACAACAAAAATGCGCTCACGGTTATGGTTATAGTTACAGAAACTCGAAAATTTCCAATGGCAACACCCATTTTTTTCATCGCAAAATGCTCAGCGCATGCGAAAACCCTAAAGAGCGTTGGAACTTACGTGTATCGCAAGAAACGGACATGTTATGCACGCACAAAAAACCGTTCTGGGAATCCTCCCCCCCCCCCTTAGAAAAAACTCGATTGGGGCGCAAGGAGGAAACTTGCATATGACGCAGAGTCAGTACACTAATCTCTGATTTCAATACAGATAGGAGAAACTAAAACTTTTATGTTGATTAAACATTTTCCACATGGGTGCCATCACAGGCATGGCACCCATGTGGAAAATGTGCCCTGATGATGTCACGTAATACGATTTTTATTAATTATATACGATTTATATTAATTCGAATACGATTTATATTAATTAATTATTTACTAAAATTCAATTCAAAATTTTGACTCATTAAATTGCTGAAATCTGTGAATAAAAAAAGCAAAACTTTCTATTTATTTTATTGGTATTAGAGAATAGTAAATGTTGGCAGCTATGTTTAAGCTGTGCATACATGAAAAATATTTATTATAACTATTTCTATTATGCATAAATATTTTGCCTTCTTTTGAATATGAATTGATTTTATGATGGATAAATTTAAATTTAAATTCAATATTTTCATAAACTGAAGACAATTTCACACAACCATTTTAACTATATGCATAACACATTTTTGATTCATTGTGTTTACAATGCTTGCGACAAAATTGTATTAATCTTCTCGAAGAAAAATCATGAATTTAGATGACTTTATAAAAATAAAGATCAATAAAAATATGCGTTTATATCTAACTTCTATCATTTCGGTAACAAAAGCTGTGGAAGCAGAAAATCTGTTGGGTATTACGATAGAAATTTAACAATATCTCTTGTTAAAACACTTCTTCATTTTAAATCGGTAATCCCCCGAGGTATAAGAGATTATTAATATCATGACAGATTCTTCGAGTAAAGATATTAATCTAAAACGGTTTTTGTTGGTTGAAGAAAAATAAATTAGCGATAAGTTTTTTTTTTTTTTTTTTTTTTTTTTTTTAAAGTAAACAAACAAAGTAGATATAAATAATAATGCGAAGTGTTTCAGAAATTTTTAAAGATTTCGTTTCGTAAGAAATTCAGCAGCGTTTTGATGCAGATTTTATTTCAGATCTATTTATGCAAAACATACATGAAAAATAATTGTGAAAGAAATGCTACAGATATCATTTTGAAAAATACAAAACAGATATAAGCGTCTAAAATTAGCTTTCAGTTAACTCCCGGAATAATGTTATAGGATTTATAAATTTAACAAATAGGGGGAACTGGGGTACATTGATACAGTTTTTTTCTAAGATTTTTTTTGGTGTCAAGAAAGTAGAAATTTCAAGTTTTTTTCCCATGAGGTGACAGCAAAACTTGTGTAGTATGTTATAAAAATGTACAATCATTGTTTTATGTAGTATTTGTGCATGTAATTAAAAAAAAAACAAAAAAAGTCATTTGTATCAATGTGCCCCATCCCCGGGGCAGATTGATACGTTTAAGAAAAATGACGACAAAATAATACCAATGCATATTTTTCATAAAAAATGAGTTAGAAAACCATTTTATATTTATTTATAAAAATTCAAATCACCCACAATTTATTTTTAAGCAATATTAAAGCAATCAAAATTAAATATATTATGACTTGATGTTCTGTCTGTTTCTTGTCTGACTGTTGGCTGTGGTAACTTTGTCATATCTAGAACTTCAACCCCAGCATTATCTTCCTTCTTATGAAAGATGAAAAAATTACCAGTTTTTCTGTTTATAAATAGGTTCATAAACAGAAAATAAAGGATAATTATATTAAAAATTCTGTTTATAATATAAGTATCATTTTCTGTTCTGCAGTTTGTTTCTCTTACTTAACATTTCTCATGTCGAAAATACTTTTTTCTCTGGAGAATCGATATAAATTCGAGATTTGCCAGAATGCCGTCCTTTTCTTTTATTAGTTCTACTAGCACTAGATGCTGCGTAAGTTCCTACGTCTTCTGTTTTCAAAAATACTATAAAATGCTCTAATATAAAGAAAATAGAGCTATTTCACTTCAATAAAAACTAATATTAGAAATTTTTCGTGAAAAAAAGGTTGGATTAAGGAGTGTATGGTAAAAAAAATCATAAAAGATAATGAAAATATGAACTATTAAAGGATTTAGGCTGTATCAATGTGCCCCGTCATAAACTGTATCAATGTGCCCCATACAGCGATTTTGAATAAAATGAGTCTCAAATCCAACACTTCACAATATATCTAACAATAAATAATGAGGAACTGATAAAGAGTAGCAGTACTTACCAGGTAGAGTATTCATTTTGGTTGAAAATACTGGAACAGTTGTATAATAGCATTTCAATTGTACAACTCAAATTTACTTTTGAACAACAAAAACAATAAATCACCCGTCTCATTTCATCAAACTGCAGAATCATTCCAAGATTTTCTGTATGTAGTTGAATACACTAGCATCACCTTTTGGAGCTGTTGTGAAACTTCCTGTAATGGCCCTGTGAGCGGTAGAGGGGGTGTATCAATGTGCCCCATGTATCAATGTACCCCAGTTCCCCCTACAGTATATGCGTTAAGTACATTCGGGTGCACAAAAATATTTGTGTAATTATGTTATTTTTTTATTTTAAATAATATTATATAACCCATTAACATAAGTTATATAAACCTGGTTGAATAAATAAAGTGTATATATGTATTTTAAATGCATAAGATTCTTTTTTTTTTAAATGTGTAATTTTTTTTTAAATAACTGTAACCATTAAAACATATAACTAGTCCTGGGAGCATTGATGCACAAAGGTAATTGATTTTTTTCTTTTCTCTCTCTCTTTCTTTTTTTAAGCAGAAAGAAGTGCACGTTTTCGTACAATTGCGGTTAGAAACAATTAATAAAAGCTTCTTTTTTAGAATACTGACCCATATAAGATTAATTTCAGGGGATATTTTAGAGTATGCCACATATATAACAACCGCTATTTTGTTGGCCACCGTTATTTTCGAAAAGTTTGCTTTATCTTATTCAGTCAATAATATATTTTCAATAAAATAAGTAAGATTTTTCTGTTCTAAGATAATGGTAGCTAAAAATCCTACCATCTAACTTGAACTAAAATTTTTCATGGAACTAGCAACAAGTAGTTACTAAACATACTGCTTTAAAAAATTTAATATTAATATTTAAATATCATTTTAATTCAAATTTTAAAATGGTCAAAAATTAACTAGTAGTGAATACATTAGAAATATAACGGCATACGTATAATTTATACATTATTTAAAAATATAAAAATCAATTCACTCTTCCTATAAATATGGATAAAGAATATTTTATAACTACATCTAAATTTATTATGCATAATAACAATATTTTCTATTTTCAGATATTAATCCGACTCTGACGGAATGATGCTTATTGTTCATTAACAGCTTCCCTGATTCGCGGCACGTCATATGGGCAACGTGTTTTTTTCATTCATGATTTGCCCGTACCACGTAAGGGCATGCATATTCCAATCATGATTTATTATTCTCATCAGTAAATTTTTATTGTAAATTTTGCATTATCTATTTCGAGAATTTTTCGGATTCAGTTAGAGAAAAAATTCGGTTTCGAAAAACTGGTGATAAAAGATTAAAAATTATGTGAAAGACACAAACAGTAGGCATTATTTGAAAATTTTTTTCAAAAGTATTTATCAGTTAAGTGGTTAAAACGAGCCTTAAGATGATTACATTAAACTTTAATTTATCGGACCACAGAACATTTGACTACCCGTTGGATTGTTCATAAACAATCTATTTAAATAAATTTTCTGTAATTAAACCGTGCCAAAAAATTAAAGAAACATTAAAACATTTAAAAAAGTAATTTATACAGGTCTGTGATGTTTTACAACTAATTTTAAATCATAAGTTAAATGCAAAACTTTTCGAAATTCATTAACGATCGCATTTTATTTTCATTGTCTAATATGTTTCTAGTCATAATTCTATGTGAATATATGTGTATCAAAAGCGCTTTATTGTAACAAATAGCATTATAATGCAATTTTTTTCCACATTTTCGGATATCGTCTCATCAGTACCATATTTAAATCATATTTTGAAGTAATTATGACTAAAATTTCGGAAAGATTGCAAACGCCTTTATTTTACCTAAATGTATCTACGAAGGGTGATTATATCGCAGGAATTTCTGAAAATTGCCAATTTTGTCAAAACAATACTGATCTACATGTTCTACACCTACCTCACAGGCATTTGCGTTACTGACATAATTACACTGCACTTCAGAAGGAAATCATATTTCTTACAAAGTGAAGTAAGAATGTTTGTACTATCGATAAATGCATTTATTACTGCTAATGTTATGAACATAAATCCGCTTTCGACTTATAATGAGATACATTTTAATCCCTTGAAGTCTGATTGTACAATATTGTACAAAAACGTTTTAACCATTTTTATATTTTAATACCAGTTAATTTGAACGGAAACATTATTTTCGTTTGATTCATGAAACTTCGCTAACAAGCCAAAAGGAAAGTGCTACTTTGATAAAACATGTGTCAAATGCAATTTTTTCTATTTAAATGAGGAAAATAATACCGGTTTTAATGGGTTAATTCTGAATGACTAAATGGATTTAGACACGGGTTTCTTACTCAATCTTTGTTTAATAAAAAGTACATTAAAACAATTTAAAATTTTGATTAATTACCTATGTAACTATTATTCGACCGAGTTTTCACCAGTGTTGGAATTTACACCATAAAATTTTGAATTGCAATGAACTAGTCAGAATTTGAAATTCTCCCAATGAAAAATTAGCCAGATAAACGGAAACACTCTGGCATTTCACATCTGGCTGATTTTATTTTTACAGGGTAAGAATTCTCACCAATAACTTTAAATAGTTATTCTTGCTTTATAAAATAATAAATATTCCACAAAAAATGCTATTCAAAATTTTCTAGTGTGAATTCCAACACTAGTGAGAAGTTGATGAATCAGTGATGCCATCACACTTCGGGTCCTCTGGCCTGCAGTATTTTGATGGCAGCAGACGATGTCTTTGGATCTGGGACATGAGTCCAATCCAAATTCCGAGATCCATGTTTTTCCTGTCGGTCCTTTGTTTTTTTACTGTGTTCGAAATTAATCGTTGATAAAAATATACATAAAAAAACACGTAGTTGTTTCTCCTGTTGCTAGCTGTTAATTTCCATACTTAATGATATTTATCATCGTATGAGAAACTCAGCAGTATCTACCATGACGATTACAAACATTAACATTTTGTCCATCTCCTTGTATGTAAAACACGAAATTATATTAACATTTTATCTTTTAATGAAGTATTAAATATGTATACATTTGCGGATACTCTACATTACATTTCTTCTCCTCCTACTTTAAAAATAGAATAAATTTAAGTGAAATAGACTGTAAGAAATTGGAGTCACACTTAGCTAATTTCTAATAAATTATAGTTTGTCTTATAAAAATAAAGTATAGTTGCGTAGAAAAAAGACACGATACTTTTCTAAGGAATAATATATATAAATATATAGAAATGGTTTCAAAAAATTTGCTCCATAAACTAATTTAATTGGACACGATGCCCCTTCTTTTCTTTGACTAATTACTAATAACTAAACCATTATTTTTATAGAGATAGTTCAGTTTCAAAATAATAACACATACATTTAATTTGCTGCATCATATTAAGATGATTTTATATCAACAAAGCTATTTTTAAAACATTTAAGAAATACCAAATTTTAATACGAAAACAGAGTTTGGTAAAATATATTTAGAAATATTTTGTTCTAAAATTTAAGTTATTAATAAGTTATTTTTCCATTTAATGAACGCATGGAACGCAAAGAACTAAATACAATTGTATGAAAAAAATGCAATTTACTATGATTTCTCTACAAAAATCAAAAATACGTTTTTAATGCCAGAAAATGTTCAAAATTCTAAAAAATCAACTTATTATAGCATGGTAGCTCAAATGGTCAAATAAAAAAGAAAATTTTGTTATTTTACCTGTTACAATATTAAATAATCTTCTAAATAAACTTATCGGTCCGAACACCGTATAAAAGTATAAATTTTACAATATTTTTATTGTTAAAACAGCTGTTTTGATGTTAGTGAGTGATTTACATAGTGAAAAAAATGTTTGAAATATTTTTTAAATTGAACTATGTATTTGAATCAAACTGTTCAATATTAAGCAATTGGTCAAAGATAAAACTGAACAACCTGCATATCAGTAGAATTACAAATTTTAGTTCCATACTGAATAACACATATAACGACTGCTTTCAAAGATAAATATTTGTTCATTTAGTCACGCAACACATATGACCAGGTAAATTTCAAAACGCACGGAATGTAATTAAAGTAGCCTAAAAATATCAACAAATGAATTAATGACTAAAGTCACGACATTTAACGGATAGAGCAACAACTAGCCGTAGAAGTGTGTTTGCGAATGAAACTTTATAAAATATGTTATTTTGCAGAAGAGCGTAGATTTATAAAAAATGTGACAAAGGGAAATTATTACATACATATAACAAATTTGAAACATAAATGTCTAGTTGAATTATCGTTTCAAACTTCATAAGTTTTTTGAATATATTAATCCATAGGGATCAATTTAACAAAAATCACAAGCTCCTTCTTCTTGTAGATGTTCTATATTTTCTATCTGCGTTTCCATTTCGTTTTGTTACGTCGTTGCTACCGCAATAAAATGCATAAGTTAGAACAGTAATTATACATATTCATTAGTGAAAAGTAAATTATAAAAAAACTTACGTGCGAAAACAATAAATAAAAAATATAAGGTACCCTGGGGTAATAACGCCACGTTAAGGTTCTACCAATTTTCACGGCTCAGTTTTAGTTTGCATTTTTCAAACAAATATATGATTTGATACAGCTACTCAGACTATCTATAAATAAAAAAATAATTTAACAGACATGTATTCATAAAATGTAATAGAGTGATTTCTTGACCAATGCTATTTGGCGTTATTACCCACCTATATGGGTAATAACGCCATGCAAACAAAACTATGAAATAAGATGGAATAACTGAATGTAGACTGGCCAATTCTAAAAATACAAACTCTACAAACTTAGAAATTGACAAATTGCATTCTAAGCTATTGAAAATGTTCAATTTTTTTGTGAAAGTGTAAGAAAAATAAAGGTGTGGTGTGTGTGTGTGGGGGGGGGGGGGAGGATGAAGCAAAACAATATCAGACCGTGAGCTTCTTTTTGCTTAAAGGACCGCTTAAATAGAATTATTAGACACATTGCACAGTTTAACTGTGTTTATTTGAATCTGTATTTAGGATGTAGCTCGCTGTAGGGAATCAATCGGGGTATTAATGACAAGGATTGGCGTTATTAACCCGCTATAGTTATTGCGCTGTACATTTTAAATTACAAATTATCTGGATAAGATATCCAAAATCCCGAACAACATTTTGAAAGTCCATGAAATGTACTACAAATTTATGTAATTAACAAAGTATTTCCGGATAAAAAAATAGTCTTCACATCACAAAACGTATCTCGCAAATTTTAGATCAAGCGTTAATTTTAGTTGCTTGTAAAAACAATAAGACCTAAAATTGAAACAAATTAACTTGAAGCTGTTTTTTGCGATTTATATGATTCAAAACACTTCTGCGCAGAGCACATGGATGTCATTTACCAGATTATTTCATAATTATGCAAAATATTAGCACTTGGCGTTATTAACCCGCCTGGCGTTATTACACCAGACCACCTTACGTTTCACGAATGTCAGTACCATTTATTATGATTAAACAATTAGCTCTATGCATAAAAAATGTATCAGACTTGATTCAGTTTAAGAAAAAATATTATGAACAATATGATGCATGAATTAATATACGAAAATCTGTTATTTTAAAATGATTCATTATTTACAAAAAGGGACCTATTTTCACTTTCAGTATTTTTGCAACGATTAACTTTTTATACAAAAGAAAAAAAAGTTTAGAATTATACATTTTTTTGTCTTTTAAATCTTTGCTTATTTTTTACGCCTTTTTTGAATTATAAATTTGCAAAAGTGAGAATTTTGTATCAGCAACTGATTTTTCTTGATTGTCATCCTATCTAATTAGCAGTTATAATATAAAAAAAACATGCTACATATTTTTTGTTTGATAATATACAACAAAATAACAACTGAGCGCCACAATTATCATTTAGATTATGATAAAAATAAATCTTTAAATAAAAAAGAATATTGCCAGTTAAACTGATGGCAGTCAGCTCACAGGTTACTCATAATAATTGTATATTACAATCCTATATATTTTCAAGGGTTAATGCCGTTCGAAAAAGAGAAGTAACTCCCCCCATTTCCCCTTTTTATACTTAATCATCGAACCCCTAATCAGGGATATGTTTTAACATATAAAAAATCTGTATCCGAAATTCAGAGCAAGTCGGATAATTCTACATAAAAATCTATTTATATAATTTAAGAGGAGTTATTCCCCGCTTTTAAATTTAGCCATTATACTTCCAAAACTATTCAGAGATTTGCCTTATCAAAAAGAACCTACATCGAAAATTCAAAGCAAATTGGATAATCTTGCATAAAAACCCTTTTATAAAATTTAAACGGGGGGGGGGGGGGTAAATACCCGGATTCTTTTTATATTTAGCAAAACAGCCACACAGCTAATTAGGGAAGCATCTTATCACTATGAAAATGTATCAAAAATTGAAGAAAATCGGTTAAATCTGCAAGAAAAAAACATTTACCGAATTTAAGAAGGTTAGTCCCAACAATCCCAAATTTATGCTTAGCCAATGAATTCCCAAAATAAATCTAGGAAGCGCCTTCTTAGAATGAATCTATATCCAAAATTTGAAGAAAATCGGTAAATTCTGCATGAAAAAACAATTAACCTAAATTAAGGGGGGATGGTACCTCCCATTTTCCTCTCTTGGACTTATCCAATGAAATCCCAAAACTAATCATGCCGATGTCCTCATCAGAACGATCCTATGTCTAAAATTGAATGAAATCTGATAAACCTGCCTTAAAAACCCATTTATCTAAATAAAGGGTGGAGGATTAGCCCCCTCTCCCTCTTCACACTTATTCAATGAACTCCCAAAATGAACTATGGCGGTTTCCTCATCAGAATGATCCTATATCTAAAATTTGAATAAATAACAAGTCAGATTTGAATAAAATCCGATTAAACTGCATGAAAAACACATTTATCGAAATTAAGGGTGGGGGGGATTAGCCTCACGTTACCCCCTTTTTTACTTATCCAATGAGCACCTAATACTAATCAAAGAGGCGCCTCATAAGGTCCTATCCCTAAATTTTGAACGAAATCTGATAATTCTGCATGACAAACCCATTTATATAAATTTAAGGGAGGTGCATTAGCCTCCTTCCATCTCTTATGCTTATCGAATGAACTTCCAAAACTAATCAGGGAAACGCCTTATCAGAATATACCAATATCTTAAATTTCAAGCTAATCGGATGTTTTTATCATGAGTTATCGCGTTACGTACGAACGTACATAAATACAGTATAGGCGGGCACATAAGTTCTCAGGCTTTGATAGCCTGTGAACTAAAAAAAACAAGTGGGAAAGTATGATTTCAGATCGCACAAAGAGTTTCGTTTAATATCTCCTTCGAAACATTTTATCATTAAATTAACAAACGAAAAGTAGTTTTTCCGCGCCAATTCGGATACCAACCGCGGCAACTAGAACAGAATACTGAATTCTTCCCCTAAATGCTTCTTAGATCGCATAGATTTGTTGATTTTTCCATCAGTATCTACAGATTTAGTGAAGGTACGCAAGTAAATAAAATTATGTAAAAAGTAAAATATTACAAAGCTTAGCATATATTTAAAGGAACAAAACAAACTGGTCTCAAGAGG
The DNA here is from genome assembly GCA_964019185.1 of Maratus speculifer. Taxonomy (NCBI): domain Eukaryota; kingdom Metazoa; phylum Arthropoda; class Arachnida; order Araneae; family Salticidae; genus Maratus; species Maratus speculifer. The sequence continues at coordinate 87,945,416 of OZ025293.1, forward strand.
CGGCTATTAATTTAAATGAATAGAAATTTAATAAATAGGAAAAAATTTTCACTTCGCATGTGAAAATAGAGGATAAATATGATGTAATATGATGAAATAAAAACGTTTTTTCACGTGATTTATTTAATCTATTAATTTATGTTAAATACATATTAATTTTATTTAAACTTGCGTGCAACAATTAGAAGAAATGAAATTTAAATTTTGAAATTAATACGCTACTGCAAATTTTTAAACTTATACATATAGCACATTTTTAATTTTTACGCCATCGTATTGGGAAAAAATGTATTTTTACATGTGTTTAAAAGCTGTATTTTGATTTATTTTTGGAATATTATTAATTTTTTTGTAGTTTTTAATACCAATTTTGTAATTGTGGCAACAGAAGTACTCCATTTCTTCTTAAAGCGTAAAATAGAAATAATTTTTATATCTATTAAAACTTGCGTGCAACAATTAGAAGAAAGAAAACTTTAAAAAAATGGACTGATGATACTAAAAAAAATATTTCAATTAAAATAATATTCTTTTCTAAAATTTTATGATTTGTTGTGTGACAAGAGGTATTCAACAATAACTACACAAAATTTGAACGCTCTGACTTATATAGTTTTTTCGTATGGACTATATGGCAGACAGACAGCGGACAGAGACGAATAGATTTTTCGTCAGATGAACGACCCCCCCCCCCAAAAAAAAAATAAATAAATAATATATTTAAAAGTAAAAGAGCATCTTGTATCTTTTCCGGTGGGAATTATAGAACTAAAAAGAAAGGAAAACAATGACTTTCATATAGATCTAGTTCCAAACTTTAAAGGAACATACGAAATCTCTCGTTTGCCGGAATATAACAATGTGTGTTTTCAATGATATGTTTAAATATATTCTATATTATTTCATAGAAGACATACAAATTCCTTTACTAATATTTTTTTAGTTTTTAAAACAAATAAATTAAACTCAACGCATGTAAAATATATCAAGTAGAGGCTCAAAGAAAAATAATTTGCTGAGTCTAAAGAGCCTTATTGTGCATTAAGGTTTTTCGAATAGTACTATCATTCAATTACAAATGATTCCCTAGTTATATGTTTAATAGAAACATTTAGTAACATACTTTGCTAAAAAACAGCAATATGACACAATATCTAATATTTTTCAATAATATGTAAATACATAATGTTTCTTCCTGTTACGATACATTAACATTGGCACTACTTGGCAGATAGCAAAAAAATAGATTTAGTAAACTAGAAATAATGAAATTAGTTAAATATTTGCCTTTTTACATGGGTAAAATCATTTGATAGGCATTCTTCTTAAAGAAACATAATTTCGTTATTGCATTTAAAGAATGCAATCGACGGAAGCGCTTCAGAAGGTGTATAGTCTCAATCTAGAGATCTAAAGTCCTCTCACATAAATTTCTTTTTACAAACTTTTTTTTGGACTGACTTCGAACATATATTGTTCATGATTGTTTCAAGAAGACATTTATACATATACAGGGTGTTTTTTTAATTGACGCTATTCAGAGGTTCCGGTAGCTTGTTCTAATAACTGGAATGACACAAAATTTTATAAACGGATTAATAAAACCACGGGATAAAATGATTCCAAAATAAATATATAAAGAAATAATTAAATAAATAAATAAAAATAGTTCCAATTACCACCGATAGCGAGAAATTTGGCACTGCACAGGGAGAGAAAACATCAGAAACAGACAAATTAATAGTTTGGATAAAATGCCACGTTTTATTCATCATACTCACTTTCCCGAGTAGGAATTCGACCACATTATATGTATTGCAAAACGCAAGCCTCCATGAACATTTATTTATTTTAGAACATTAACTTTTCTCTTTTAATTTTGGCAACAGCCACTTTTTTAATGTTTTCAGATTTAGAATGTATTTTTTACGATGTTAAGAAGAAGCGGGTTTATTTTCCCCTTCTAGAAAACAGAATATGATTCTTAGAATTTAAACGAAAAGCAATTTTTGTAAATAATTGTAAATAGTAAGTGTTTTGTAAGTTTAAGTGTCATATAAATAATTATAAAAAGAATGAAGCTGCCGATTATTTCACAAAGTTTCGATTTCGTTGCTTGACTGGGATTTCGTATTAGTGTTCTGATCTTTTCTGAAGGCGAATAACCCTGGAATGGTAAGTATTTTACTTACCTTTTTTAGTTTGTATGCTAATTTTATTATTGTACGCGAAATTTATGGCGCCCGAGAATAGGTACTGATTGCCTAATACTTGAATCAGAACTGAATAATATGAAATAGAATTATTTTAGTGCTTTGTTTATAATAAATAATTGCAATTGTTTTATTTTGATAAATTGATAGAATATTATTTAAATAATGGATGCAATTAACAAAACAAAACGCACTACCGTCAGAAGTCAAACAACGAAATTAATTAATAGAATAGAAGCGGCAATTTCTGAAAATAGTGCCGATGAAGAATTATTAGAGCAATTTCTTACTGAATTAGATTTAAAAGAAAAAGACCTTCATTATCTTGATACTGAAATTCAAAACACTATTAAATTAGAGGATTTAGAAGCTGAAGTTTTAAAATGTGATGAGTATAATTCGAATTTAGTAATTTGGAAAACAAAAGTAAAACGGGCCAAATTAAAATTAGAAACTAAATCTAATATGAATGTTTCTACTACGACAGTGAATAGCTCTCAAGAAAGAGTTGTAATTCAAGGATTGGAATCTATTCGTATAAATTTACCGAAGTTGGTAATTGAAAAATTTGACGGCGATCCCTCGGATTGGCAACGATTTTGGGATCAATTTGAAACAACAATTCATAAAAATTCTGAATTGTCTGACGTAGAAAAATTTAACTATTTAAAGTCATATCTGACTTCTAATGCTGCTAATTCAAGAAAGGGATATAGCTTAACTAACAGTAACTATTTATCCGCAATAGAAACTCTAAAAGAAAGATTCGGGAAGAAACATTTGGTAATAAACTCACATCTTAATAAATTGTTATCACTTAATTCAGTTAAGAAATCCAATGATGTTTATGCACTTCGCAGATTATTGGACACTTGCCAAACCGAAATCCGTAGTCTTAATTCTTTAGGAATACAGATTGAAAATTATTCAGCGTTACTTTCCCCCATTCTGATTAAATTATTACCTTCTGACATAGTGTTACAAATAACAAAAAAATGCGGTAATGATGAAGAATTAAAAGTAACAGATATCATAGAATGCTTGAAAATGGAAGTCATTTCGCGAGAAAGAACTATTTTTTTAATTTCTAATCAAGAATCTTCGAATGTAGATATTACGTCTGGAAAGTTAGTTCGCGACAAGCAGTCGCCAAAAACGATTCCTACCGCCTCTGGTTTGATTAATGAAACTGTATCATTTTCTAAACAAATTACATGCCCCGAATGTAAGGGAAAACATTTCTTGTCTGAATGTGAATTATTTTAAAATAAATCATTACAGGGTAAGAAGGAAAGTTTAAAGCAGTATGGTTATTGTTTTATTTGTCTCAAAAATGCAGGGCACATAGCCAAAAATTGCAGAAAATTCGTTAAATGCACTAATTGTTCAAAACGGCATTATAGAATTTTATGTCCTGAAAAAGAAAAGGCTAAATCACAAGAAAATAATGAAAGCACGTCTTTGTCAAATAAAACTTGTAATCGTGCTGTGTTAATGCAGACCTTAATTGTACGTTTAGAACTTAAAGATCAAAATAAACACATGTTAGTACGTTGTTTAATAGATTCTGGATCTCAAAGGTCTTATTTAAGTAAGGATGTTATTAATCTTATGGGATATAAAGCTGTGGGAGAAGAAAAAATGGTTCACGGCCTTTTTGGTGGGATTCAAGAAACACACCTTCATAAGAGATTTAAAATACATTTAAGTAATTTAGAAAACACCTTTAAATGCAATTTTGATGTTTATGATCAAGACAAAATATGTACTGAAGTTCCTAAGATAAGAAATGGGCCTTGGATAAAGGAAGCTAAAAGAAATGGTATAATATTCTCAGATTATGATGCATATACAGGGAATCAAAAAATTACAAATCAACAGGAAATAAGTTTACTTATTGAAGCTGATATTTATGGGAAGTTATTGACGGGGAAAATTAAATCCTTAAACCGTAATTTAACTGCTATACAGACAAAACTAGGGTGGACATTAATGGGAAAAACTAATATAGAAGATACAAATGATTCTACGAAAGTTGTTTTATCGCTGCACGTAAGTGAAGCCAAATTAACAGATCTGTGGAGAATAGATACTTTAGGAATTCCTGATCCAGGTGATAAAGAATCCAGTTTAGAACTTGAAGATATTGTAAAAGATCATTTCAACAGAAATATTCGAATAAACAGTGGAGGACGTTATGAGGTTAGTCTTCCCTGCATGTTGGTCATCCCCCTCTCCCCAGTGGTCGGAAAATTGCAGAACGTAGATTGAAAAATTGCGTAGATTCCTTAAAGAAATCCGACAATTTAGATGCCTATGAAGCGGTCTTTAATGACTGGCTAAAAGAAGGTGTTATTGAAGAGGTCAAATCAACTCCAGGAACGGAAGCCGAATTTCTTTTGCCACACAGAGCGGTCATAAAAGAAAGAAGCCTTATTGAAAAACAATCTGATGCTCACTCCGATCCTACTTTTGATAAAACTGGAGCTAAATCTCCCTCATTCCCTTTCATTAAACAAAGGATATCTACAGATTCTAATGTTTCAGAAAAAGAATTGTCTGCAGATGACTCCAAATCAACTACTGAATCAAAATCTGTAGAAGATTTAAAATCTGTTGATGAATTGAAAGATGAAACAAAATCAACAAATGAACAGATGTCTATAGATCTGACAAAATCTACAGATAAACCTGAAGATAATGCTCAAAATAAAAGAACTGATTCAACTAATGTTTCTGAAAAAGAATCTATTAAATTATCAGATTCAGATCAATCACCTAAACTAGAATTAGCTCTTCAGAGAATTAAAGGTTATGTATCTCTTAATGTTGATTCGGAGAAAGTTGATATTCAGAATGAAGATAATAAGATCAAGGATAAAAATGAAGAAAGTGAGAAAAACATTCCTGAAGTTCCAGATAAAATTCCTGCAGAAAAATCTAAAGTGATATCACCTATATTTAAGGAATCTAATATTCTTCCTGCCTCTCAACCAATTGAAAGTCAAGAAACAAATGAAAATGTTAGCATAGTCTTAGAAGCAACTAAGAAAACAGATTCATTTTACTTAAAATTGAATGAAACTATAGAATCTTGTAAAGCAAAACTAGGAATTTCTGAAATTAATGATGATCTTTCTTCAGATGAATCAGCTATTGATGACAATGCAAACCGATCAGATGAAGGTGAAGAAGATAAAACTAGTGCATTTGAAGCAAAAGAAGTTTCTGAAGAAGATGAAGATGAAGAGGAAAGCATAGAAGTATCTGATGAAGAAGTTGAAAATAAAGTAGATGGTACTCGATTGTCTAAAGGGGTTAAGTCCGACTTAAAATTAGGAAATCTTCCAACTTTTTTCTGGTCAGATTCTAGTAATGCATTATATTGCATAAAGAAAAGTGGAAGTTGGGCTCCCTTCGTGTACAATCATGTAAAAGAAATTAAATCGCTTAGTAATCCAGAAAATTGGCACTATGTGCCCGGAACTCTTAACCCAGCCGATCTACCTTCCCGTGGATATTCTGCAGAATCTCTCAAACAATCCCTCTCGTGGGAGGTTCCTGATTGGTTGAAAAAACCTCAAGAATTTTGGCTTAAAGTTAGTTTAAATCCCGACTTAGAAATCATTAACACAAGAAAAAGAAAGACAGTGATCAATGCAGTAAATGTATCTCAAAGCCCAATTGAATTATACGAAAACACATCTTCATATTTCAAAATGATAAAAGTAACTGCCTGGATTTTTAGGTTTTGGAAGTATAAGCAGTCTAGAGTTGAAGGTAAAAGTATTCATAAAAGTTGCTTAAAAGATGTCCAACCTCAACCTGATTCCAATACTAGGATTTTGCCTGTTTCTAGTTTTAAATCTTCAGAAAATGTCCATATTCAATACCATGCCGAAATTTTACAGTTAAAAGCAGATTTAGAAGTTCTGAAATCTAAAGCTGAAAATGTTCTTAAAGAGAAATACAACAAAACATCTGCTTCTTTGCTCTCTGATGTCAAAGCTGAAAAGGAAATCAAAGAGCTGAAATGTAAGAATTCTCAGTTTCAATATCAACTGCAAGCCTGTAAGTCACAAATAAAACTTAAATCAAGCCTTGGAGCTTTGACTATTGAAAAAGCTCGAAAAGAAAATGAACTTCGAACAGATCGTAAAAAATTATTGCAAGAAAAAGAAGATCTAGAACGAACTGTTGTTGAAAATGAAAATAAATGGTATTTTGAGGAAGAAAAGTGTGAAAATCTTATTCAGGATTTAAAAAGGAAAATTGGCAATCAACAAAGAGAACGAGAGAAGGAGCAGCCAGATCATGCTTTGATGCTTACAGAATTGCAGAAACTTTTAGCTTTTGAAAGAGCAAACAAAGAAAAACTTGAAGAACAGATCGGTGAATTACAGCATAAAATAAATTCAAAGCTACCAGAAAAGAAAGCTTTAGATTATGAAAAATACATTGAAGACCTACAGAATAAATTCAAATGTACTCAGAACAAATGTCAGGCTGCAGAAAATTTGTCAAAAAATCAGTTGATTATGATACAGAAGCTCCAAGATGAAATGCATGATATGAAAACAAAAACCGGTTCTTCACTAAGACCTATTAAAAAACTATATATTCTCAAAATTGATGATAAACTAATGTATCCTTTTTTAGTTCGTAGAATTCCTGTTCCTCTAGATGACACGCCTGTTCCTGAGCCTGTAGACCGTGCCTCTGATCCTGCATCTGTAGTTGAGCCTGCGAACAGAACTCCTACTTCTGATTCTACAACTCCAGCTGAGCCTGTAGACCATGCTTCTGATTCTGCATCTGTAGTTGAGCCTGTGAACAGCACTCCTAGTTATGATCCTGTGCCTGAGACTTCAGATTCTACAACTCCGATTGAGCCTGTGGACCATGCCACCGATACTGCTCCTATTCACCAGTCTTCCTTGCCTGATGATGAGAACCATCGATCACGATCTGGAAGAAAGCTGAAGCAGCCACAACGACTGAACTTATAGAATAGTTTTGAGCTTCACTAGACCTGAACCTCAAAGGTGGGAGGATATTGCAAAACGCAAGCCTCCATGAACATTTATTTATTTTAGAACATTAACTTTTCTCTTTTAATTTTGGCAACAGCCACTTTTTTAATGTTTTCAGATTTAGAATGTTTTTTTTACGATGTTAAGAAGAAGCGGGTTTATTTTCCCCTTCTAGAAAACAGAATATGATTCTTAGAATTTAAACGAAAAGCAATTTTTGTAAATAATTGTAAATAGTAAGTGTTTTGTAAGTTTAAGTGTCATATAAATAATTATAAAAAGAATGAAGCTGCCGATTATTTCACAAAGTTTCGATTTCGTTGCTTGACTGGGATTTCGTATTAGTGTTCTGATCTTTTCTGAAGGCGAATAACCCTGGAATGGTAAGTATTTTACTTACCTTTTTTAGTTTGTATGCTAATTTTATTATTGTACGCGAAAATATGCAACCACAGTTCTTTTGCACTACACCTTGCATACTTTCTACAACATTTTTAACGGCCGAGCATAACATGTCACATGGAATATCTCTTACAGCTGGTGTTTGGAACCAATTTTTCTCTTGCAAATATCAGCAATTTTTATATCAACTTTTCACCAATAAATATAAATAGTAATCGTCGTCTTATTTCGTAGGAGACAACTTCTTCAATAAAATTTATTGAAGATTACTTTTAAAAAACTAGCGGTGACAATTATAGAAGAACATACGCATTCAGGACCTATCAAACCTGGCACCGTTTTCTCGGATTAACTTTAAATATAAAATGACTTAGCTGCCATCATCATCCGCTTTTTTGGCCCGGAAAATAATAATAATAATTTTTCCCTTATTTATTCGGCAGATTAAGGCGCATTGAATTGGTAAAATTCACTATAAATTTTTTAAGGGCAAAAAAAGAGGAAGTTAATCGCAGCTGTGTAAAATAAGCTCTCATTGTGTCCAAACTTTCTAATTGCAAATGCGTCCAAACAGCAAAAGCTATTCCATAAAAAATGTCCATTAGTTATACTATCACTGTTTCGAAATTCAAAATTGAGACAACAACGTGCAAACATGAAACAAATTGCAACATGAAATAATTATTTTAGAGGGTTATTTCAAATATACACTAAATTTACAGAATATCTTTGCAATATTTTGAAGTAAAATTTAATTTCATCACCGATGACATTTTTTAAAAATATATTAATCAAATTCCCTTTCACCAAAAACAAATACTTAAACCATGTATTTCTCTCTACGTTTACTTAAGACCAGATAAATTTCTGTAATGACGAGAATCAATAAAATGTGGAAAAGAAAAAAGGCAGTTCCGTAAAACTTATCCAATTGATTAGCTGCCAGAGACTGGTCAAGAGTAGAGTTAACGTCATTAGGTTCAGGAAAGAAGATAACTAAAAAAAGAAAACGATTGAGAGAGTGTATTAAGGGGTTTTGAGAAAAGAATTGTTGCATTTCATGTTAACACTGTAGTTCCGGATCGAATTAGCTGCACGATATAAAATATTTTTATCCACTATTTAATATTTCAGACAATATTATGTTTAACTAAAACATTAGCTTTCAATATCTTAATTGAATGCATTCAAATAATACACCATGAAAACACAAGTAAAGAAAATCTAGCATCAAGCATATAATTTTTAAGCACTTTCCAATGATTTCATAATACTGCAGTAACCACTTCCCTGATTTGAACGTACATCATGAGTGTATCTATACTCCAATCTTGATTTATCTCTTACCAGTTAATTTTTATTTTAAATTTTGCACTATTTAATCCAAGCATTTTCCTGATTCAGTTTGTTAGGCAAAATTTTCTGTTTTGAAAAATCAGTGATAAAAGATTAAAAATTGATGTAAAAGACAAAAAAAAAATAGACATTATTTGAAAGTTTTTCAAAAATACTGATGAATTATATGGTTAAACTTTCACAGTCTAAAAAAGAAAAAGAAATTGTTATGAATAAAATATTTCGAAAAATTTTAACACCTTTGAAAATTCAATTTAAGTTCCTAAACAATTCCAATAGGCCCTAGAATTATTTTTTTCAGCCCTTTATATGCTCAATAGATTTTTATATATACTACAATATTTGCAACAGTTTGAAAACTTGAAACACTGATGAAAAATCATTTTCAAAAATTTACACCGTAAGACTGAAATGCACTGTATTTTTTATATAACCTGTTTGTCATCAGCATATTTTTCATCTACAACATATTAATAAAAAGCTATAAAATTTATAGTTTCAATACAAATGTACGTTATGAAATTACCATTGATAGACTGCAATTTATCCAGTTCGTTGAGTAGCTCTGCATAGGATTTCATTTTTAGATTACGGTATATTTTACTGTACTATATATAATTTATCTGGTAAATGTATAATATAATTTAAAAATTTATATTAATATATTTATGCTTATACACTCTAAATTGAAATGCCTAATTTTCAGACACTTAGTGTCTGAAATGGATGGTTCAGTATTCAGAAGTTTTAAATGGCTTAATTTTTTCAGAAACTTTATACGTCCGAATTTCAGACACTTCATGCGTCTAAATCTCAGGCATTATACGTAGTTATATTTGACTGCATTTAATACTGGAAAAATATTTGACCAAGGTTCTGTCCCCTCCACTAGTTTCATTTTAGGGGCACCTTAAGTTGGTATGCAATTTTCGTAAACCTGTTAATTTTTTTTTCGACATCGCATTCATTTTTTTCAATATTTTGAACTTATTGAATAGAACAAGATTAAAAACAAAAATATATTTATCTAAATACAATAAAACCTCTAAATATGCTGCCTAGAATATTTCTCCTAGAAGTATCTTCTCTTTATAGATAAGCGTATATAAAATATATCCATGTTGTGAATTAAAAATGTGTTTCTTAGTCTTGTGTCTTATTAGGCATGTCCAATAAACATTTTATTGTAAAGCCCTCATCTGGACTATTTTATTTAGTGAACATTAAAAATTTTTAATGTTCATAAAACCGAATAAAACCCATAAAACCGAACACATTCGAATTGCAAACAATTTCAGCATTAATAAAGTGCTCGTTATTGAAAGGTTTTGCAGAATATAGATTGTTTATTTAGCTAGTTTTTAGCTTTATTTTACTTTAGAAGTACAACATATCGATTAATATCAAAACAATGTTGAAATAAGTTTAAAATATAAGCTTTACAAAAATTACATATCTAATTTCTGGTCCCTAAACTAGTAGGAAGAGGAAAAAGGACACTGCCTAGTTTGTTCATTCTTAAATCAAATCTTTTTTCTCCAAAAAGTCGAACACTGCATTAACCTTTTCCGGCACAGTGTCGCTCGCTGAGAAGCGGGGAGCCGTCTTCGATTTGACGATAGAAGTTCAGAAGATCCTAGAATGCGCAGACCGTCACGGGATGAATTCCCGCATGCGATGCCGTCGACTCGCAATGACAGAAAGAAGTGACCGTCACTTGCCCTGCACCCAAGTTTCTGTAGTCATGTGGAAACACAGAAACACCACTCAGCTCAAGGAGACGGACGGTTCTTACTCTTGTCTCCTCCCCGGTCACCCCGTCGACACGCAGGATCCGGACATTTACAAAGGCTTGGAGCCCGTGAGACACTGCCGAGGATCCCAAAAGGGAAGTTGTTATACGGTATCTTTCTAGGAACAACTACTATAACAGTAAAGACATTTATAGAGAGAAAGCGAAGGAAAGAAAGATGTCTTTAGCTGGATCCCGTAGAAACGAGGAAAACTTCTCCTGGTTGCGTAGTCACCACCTAGCTGGGGTATGCGCCTTCGCCGCCAGACGTTCCAACTTACGGACACCCTTTTGGGTGAACTTGCTACATGCCGCCCGAGGACTCAGACTCGATGCCTCTGATGGAGCCCTGAAAATGGAGGAAAACTTCTCCTTGACGACATAGGCGTCGCCCCATCGGGTCGAAGCCTTCCCCTCTACAGTGTACTGACTAACGATTACTCATTATGGTACACTTGCTAAGTGCCACAGCTTTAGTTTGAGCAAGGAGCCTCTAGAGGAACCGGAAGAGCTGAGAAAAGACTCTTCATATGATATAGAAATCGCCTCGTTTGGCTGTTTCGTCCCACCCTCCCCCATACCTTCTTGCTGAAAAGTTCCAAGGTTGTGAACTAGGTGCCGATAGTGACACTAGGCGGGTCTGGAAAGCTATGCTTAGACGACATAGACACTGCCTCACTAGATCACTCTACCAGGGAGCCAACCAAGAAATGCCAAAGGCATGAACCCCTGGAAGAAAATCCCTCTCTGCCATCCATAGACGCAACCACAAGCAAACAGAGGCAGAAAAGCAACGCCAATAATTAAAATAAATAAATAATAAATAAATATTACAAAGACACCCTAGTATTCAAAACAGAGCACAAAACATATAAAGACAAAGAAAATCATAAATAATAAAATATAACAGAATTCTACGTCAATAAAACAAATGTCGAATTTGCAGACAGACTTTTAACGTCATTTTAGGTTACAAATGACGAGGCAACAATAAATGCTAAATCAACAATAAAAATAAATAAATAAATAAATAAATAAATAAATAAATAAATAAAATATATAAATATATATATATATATATATGTATATGTCAATAATAATAATAACAAAATTAATAATAAATATATTCAAATACACATGTACACATAGAAACACACACACACATATATATAAGAACAAAAATTTCAAAATGGACTGGCAAATCAAAAGTTCTAAATAGTCTGTCCGCACCAATTGTGGCACAAAAGTACTCTTTATCAAAATTTATATTTAATAAAAGAATATAGTTTATTCAGTTCGTTATATATAGCACAAAGTATTTTATAGTCTGATCTAGATTGTAATACATTTTGAAGGTTCCAAGATAATGTTTTATTACGCACAAAAGTAAAACAAAATGGCATCAATGTGCATTTTCCAAATATGTAATGTTTCACATCTACAATACTACCACATTTACATTTTTCAGTAGGTCTTTTACCTATTTTATGCAAATAATAAGGAAAGGCACCAAAAACGCATTACATATAATGTAATTTTTTTTATTTAATCACTTAACCGATCACTATTTTTGAAAAAAAACCCAAATAGCTATTTTATTTACGTTTTTTACAAAATCTTTAATCTTTTATCAGCAGTTTTTAATGTAGAATTTTTTTACCTAGTTGTATCAGAAAAATTGATTAAATAATGCAAAATTTACAATGAAAGTTTACCGGTGAGAATAATAAATTATGATTGGAACAAATACATTGTTCGCATTATGCACGGGCATATCAAGAAAACGGTTAAAATCATCGATATTTTAAATATATGGAAAAAGGTGTTATATTAACTCCGAGATCTTTCAGTCACAAACGTGATATTTCCTAGACAACATATTTACTCCTTTGATATAAAAATGATATATTGAGTAAGACGAATAAAGGATATTGTAACATCTTTTTACATATGCATGTTTTCAATAACGTCTAACCGCTTAACTGTGTAATTGTTTTCCGTTCAATAAATTGAAAATAGCGAATTCACCCACTATTATTTAAATAAAATATTCGTAAAATTTAGTCTAAACATTTTCGCCTTTTAATAGTATGAAAACTTTCTTAAAAAATAATGATGGTGTTAAAAAGCTTTAAGTAACGAAGCGTTCAAAGAGTTCCTTCCAGAAGTCAGTTCGGGCAACACAGTTAAGGGGTTAACACTAGAACGCCGGCAAGGTGTCAATTCGACACCGATCACTGGACTAATTGTCCATTCGAACCAGAAAAATCTTCAAGAAAAAAGTTATACAGTAAAACCCCGATAATTCGGATTAATTGGGACCAGACCCAATCCGGATTATCGAAAATCCGGATTATCCGGAGAATTAGAAAAAACTGAAATAAAATAAAGCATACTTACAGAATATCACCTTTATATTAAAGTTATTGAATATTTACAAACAGTAAAAATGTTTACTTTATTTAATTCTTCCGAAAATATTTCAGAAAAGGTTTTTTCTATTCAGAATACGACGGTGAAATCAGTTAATGTTATGGAAATTAGCCAATCGCTTCTCAAACTTGAAAAAAATAATGGCCCAAACCGGTCCGGATTATCCGGAGATCCGGATTAACGGGGTCCGAATTTGCGGGGTTCTACTGTATATCAGTTGTAATGGAATGAGCTAAACAATTAAAAAATATAATTTAAAATAATTTTCCTGGTTTTAAATATATTTTATAAAACTTGCAGAAAATTTCCCGGCATTCTAGTGATAAGCACAGTTTTTAATACATTAGTGATCATTTTATGTATATTACTTCATTGTGAATTCCACACTTAAATTTTTAAGGGATTTTTCTAATAGGGTTTGTATTTGTTTACTATTCTTTTATTTGTAATGTTTTACTATTTCTGATACCATTAGATGTAAATATGGATTTCTAATCGTTCTGAATAATTAAAAACGGTATAATCTTTTTACCCATTTAAATGAAATTACTCAGCTAAAGCACACATTAAAGCCTATTCTTGAAGAAATTTCTGAAACTTTGAATATGGTTTCTCTATCTTTTCGAACAGAAATAAAAATAAAAATAATCTAAGAAAGACACGAATACATCGCATTTCTTTCCAGATAGAACGAGATAGGTCAATGGCTAGAAAACTTTTACATACAAAAGACATTAACGATATTCATCGATTATAGGTATTGAGACATTGCAGTAAATCGATTTCCAGTATTTTTTTATGAGAACTTTGAAATTTCTCCTACATATATATGTATCTCTTTTAAGACACGCTTCTAATTTCAGAAAAATTTCTTTCTTTTTATTTGAACATTCGATTTTATGAAACTTTCGTCTTAGGATATTCATAAATTGCACAATCTTTTTTAATGCATTCTTTCAGATAGATAAATTTTTAAAGTAAAAATTTTAGATTTTCTGTATCCAGCCTCTAAATTTCTAGGTTAACGATGACAAAAAATGCTCTTAATTTCACTAAAGGATTAATACTAAATTCGCCTTTATTTAAATATCATTTTTATTATTTTTGGCATTGCATAGAAAAATTCTGATTTTAAAATATTATTAACGATGCATCATTTTTTTATATCAAAAATGAACGATAAATTCCATTTACAACATAAAATATTAATATACTCATTAGGGCTAATAGTACTACATATAACTTTTTTTTTATAAGTATTTATTTTACATAATTTCTGATATTCTTGTTCTAGGGTGAAAAGTTTTGAAATCCCCCTTACTCTTACACGCACACACCAATATAAAAAGAAAGAAAAAGCCTCAAATCATACACTGGGCATTGATTTTGTATCAGCTACAGTAACAGAATTTTAATGCGAAATTTAATTTTATTCACACTATGAAATGAGATATGGAAATAAGAAATTTAAAAAACCAATAACACATTAAAATTTCATTTTAATTTATTGATTACCATATGCCACAATGCCAATAATTTAAAAATTTAAACGCAGCAAATAATATACTAAAAATTAAATAGCTTAAAAATATTGCGACACCAAAAATACACCGTAAGAAAATACCGTCCATTCACAATAAATGAGCGATAAACGTTATGCAGTGACAGTTTTTAATTTTATTATGTTTGCAGTATCATGATATCATTAAAATATACAACAACTATTTTCTTCCTTAGATCATTATTTAATGGACTTATTTTTTGCGCCCATTAACCACTCAACTATTCAATATCTTTGAAAAAACTTTCAAATAATGCCTATTTTTTCACGTCTTTTACAGAATTTTTAATCTGTTATCAACGGTTTATCAAAGAAGAATTTTTTCCTGATGTAATCTGAAAAATGTTCGGATTAAATAATACAAAATTTACGATAAAAAGTTATGGAATATGTATGTCCGTACTTGGTACGGGTAAATAAAGGAACCATTTAAAGTGAACTATAAATGCTGCTTATTCTATGCTTATACGAATCATGTTGTAGTCCAAGTCAATGATGCATGTCAATCTTATTACATTTGAAATGTTAAAAGACATAATAACACACTTCATTTTCAAAACTAAACATACATTACTTAGTTTCAATAACATGTGAAAATTTCATGCTAATTCAAAATATTTACAAGGGTTAGAGCACGAACAGACTTCTAGGATAGAAGAACAATTAAAATTAGTAAAACTTTTTAACAAAAATTTGAAATGTTAAAAACATTCTTTCGTATCTATACTAATAAAAGAACAAAACGCTCTGTCTGTGTGTGTGTATGTGTGTGTGTCTGCGATGGCTAGCAAAATCTACAGCACGTACAAAGCTCAAAATTTTTTTGAGAGTAGCCCAATATCTCTCCTGATGCACCTGAGCTTCAGAATTTCAAAATTCCAATTATTAACTGAGTAATTAATTAAAATCAAGAGGTCACTCTCATAAAAAATCATCTTTTCCCAATTTTTTTCTCTTTCATTTGTTTACGGTTGGTTGGTTGTGTAAAAATTTTCGCAGAAGTAATAAGAAAGCTGAGACAGAATTAAAGAATCCCATGGAGGAATAAGATAAGTGGAGGTGAAGTAAGCTAAAAAAAGGTTTGCGATATGAAACCATTTATCGCTCAAATTTAATGTGGCAAACAAAAGGACGTGGAAGAGATTTTGTATTATAAGACGAATTGAAAGTAATGAATTACAGTTGAAGCATATTTCAAGAGGAAATAGCAAATTTTTAAAATAGTCTTCGTTCTATTATTATTTATTAGAATAAATATTCGCTTTTAAAATGAAGGAAATTGGAAAATTAGCAATAATTATATATCAAATAAAAATTAAATAAGATATTGAAAACATTTGATACGAATTAAAAATTGTATAACTAAAAGTTTCCTTCATTAATGTAATTTTCAATACTTTATAACGTAGATAAAAAATGTTTATGACTTAATAATTGCATGTAAATAAATATTTAAAATATAATGATGAAAATATTCTTTTAAAATCATGTATGAAAACTTAAGTAATAAATATTAATCTAAAATATAAATTTCTGACTGCAGACGATTTTAATGTACTAACAAAATAATGTTATATTTTCAAGCAAAACGTTAAAATAATTTTCTATATTGATATTTAAAACACATATGATAAAATAATTAATAAATTTTTACCGGTGAAGCGATAAATTAGTTCTTTTTTTAAAACGAGAGAAAAAAAATACAGGTTTAAACCTGTTTCAATTGATAGAGAAATTTTAAAATGGAGGGCCAAAATCACAGTCCGGTGAAATCCAAATACCTCATTGGTCATTGAGCCGCGTCCTTTTCAGGGAACAATCTCTTAGCAGTTGGGTAAATGTTGTCATACTCCTTTTTCCGAGAAAAAATCGTAGCGGCAGTTTTGAAGTAAATCTTATGTCTTTTCATTTATAATATAAATTTTTCACTCTCATTTTATAAAATGGCATCAAAATATCTTAATTGAGTTAATTTTGATGGTTTATCTTAAATAAGAACAGACGGTAACAATCGGTTAAAAAATACTTTCCCCCTCACCTTTTTCAAATGGAGAAACAAGTTCGTGATTTTCACCCTTACCACACGACCAATGGGGTGGCTGGATTTCACTTGACTGTGATTTTGGCCCTTCATTTTAAAATTTCGCCAATGGACCATATTCTCCCTTTTGGTTCGAGGCTACAAGAATTCGTCTGTTTGGGAATAACATTCTTAATCGCGCCATTTAAAAGCATTGTGATTAGAAAATTTATGCTTATATTTTATTTTTATATGAAGTTTTAGACTTTTTCAGGGACATGTATGAGTTATATATGAATTTTTTTCTCTATCTTAAAGCAATTGCATTCATCTTTTTCATTTTATTTATAAAATAAAAATTTTAAATTTTAATTAATAAGCAAATATTGATTTTTATTAGTATGTATATAAATATTTATCGAAAATTATTCGTACAGAATAAATTTGCATTATTTTACACATGCATTTATCTGTTTTTTAGGCTTCATCAAATGATGAAAAAACGAAACAAACTCGCTAGCAGCCGCTTTTTTACCCACATGATTCCCACTGTAACGTCACGAGAATACTGTCCATTGATAGGCGTGTCAAAGCACGTGCTTTTGTTGGTACTTAATTGGACTTAATGTAGGGTTACATCTTAAGCATCATCTCCAGAGATAATACCTCCACTCTATTAATTTCTTTTTACTCTATAAAAGAATCCATTTGAGATTTTGACATTTCAAAAGTGACTGTTTTTTTCTCAAAGACCTTTAAAATTCATAGACTGGCAAAATGTCAGTTTAACTTAGGATTTTTGAACATAGCTATTACGTCAGATCGTTGGTACTTCGTACATTAGAATGTATTTGTGGTTGGCTATGTTGCAGTTAATATATGTATATGTATATATGAGGCTTTTTTAGCAGTTTTTTTAAATCATTGATTAAATTTGAATGCATTTATTTAAGTTAAAATTTTATTAAGACTTTAATTTGTTTATAAAACAAAAATGAAATGGCTCTTTGACGTACAATTGTTCGAATAGGCAGATGATTCATATACAGTAATAAATTATCAAATAGCAAAATAATTTATATATAAAAAATAGTCACTAAAAGAATAGTAGCAAAACATAATGTTTAGGCGTATTAACACATAACCCGATCCCAACCAGAAAAAAACAGACTATACTCCGATCCAAGCAAGACAAAAATTTCATGAGCATAAACGCGACCCGAACCTAAAAATTCCATTTGAAAAAAAACTATGGATTTGATATTTGACCCGAATCAAATCTGAATCCCACAAAAATATTCAAATGAAGCATACCCCAATTCGATCAAAGAAAAATAATGTTCGTGTATATGCAACCCGACCAGAACCTAAATTTTTTCTCTGAAAAACCCCCAAAAATGACCAGAATGAAACCTGAAATCGATAAAAATATTCCAAAGAACTATAACCTGATAAGAGCAAGACAAAAAAACTTCCATGACATAAACCTGACTCGAACCTAAAAAATTCCATTTGAAAAAAAGCCTGAAGTTTTATGCAAAGTACATCTGAATCCGATCAAAATATTCGAAAGAACCATAACCGGATTCGAATAAGAGAAAATAATTTTCGTAGACATGAAACCGATCGGAACCTAAAATTCCATTTGAAAAAAATACCTGAAATTTGAATCGACAAAAATATTCCACAGAAACATACCCGGACCTGAACAAGACAAAAAAATTTCCATGAACATGAACCCAATCCGAACCTAAAAAATGAACTAAATCTGAATCTGACAAAAATATTCCAGAGAAGCATATCCTTATTCGAACAATGCAGAATAATTTCCGTTGATGCGCAACCAAACCTGAACCTAAAAATTCCATTAAAAAGTCGAAATCTGAATTGAACGACATCTGAACCCGAAAAAAATATTCCAAAGAACCAAAACCCGATCCGAGCAAGACAAAATAATTTCCCTGGACATGAATCCAACCAGAACCTTAAAAATCAATTTAAAAAAAGTACCTGAAATCTGAATCGAACCAAATCTGAATCCGACGAAAATAGTCCAAATAACTATAACCGGATACGAACAAGACAATATAATTTCCATGGACATAATCCCCATTCCAAACCAAAAAATTTATAAATAAAAGAAAAAAAATCCCGAAATTTGAACCAAACTTAATCTGAACCTAACAAAAATATTTCAGTGAAGTATAACCTCATTGGAACTAGGTAAAATAATTTCCATATAAGTACAACCCGACCCGAACTTAAAAATCCCATTTGAAGGGAAAAAAAACCCCACGAAATCTGAATTGAACCGAATCTAAACTGAACACAAATATTCCAAACAATCATAACCGTATCCGAAGAAGACAAAATAATTTCCATGAACATGAATCCAATCCGAACCTAAAATTCGGATGTTTTACAAAACATAATGCGCTCCGTAGCGGTGGAAAGTGAAACTAAGTACTTAGCGCGAGATGGTTAAAATATTTCGTTTATAGTTAATGTTAAATTAGAACTTGGTTACGGTTAGATAACAGTTAGGTTGCAATTACGTTCCGGTGACCCTTTTGTTATTTTATTTTCCGGTTAGGTTACAGTTAGGTCATGGTTAAGTTACAGTTAGGTTAAGGTTAAGTTGCGGTTAGGTTGTGGTTAGATTATGGGTAGGTTATGATTAGGTGACGGCCAAGTTACATTTATGGTATATTTAACTTGCAGTTAGGTTACTGTTAAGATACAGCTAAGTTACAGACAAGTTATGATTCCGATACAATTAGGTTACGGTTAGGATTTTGTTCATAGAATGAACATTACGCATGTTTGATAAAAAATATACACCTATTTTTGTAAAATGGCTCTGAATTTATAATATTATATACTAACCTTTTAGCGAATCATCGAGAATCGATTTCATTCACGGTATAGTCAGATTTAAGAGTGATATATAATTAGTTTGAAATTCAAAATATTTCACTTGGGATATCTATGTGAAAAAAGTATTTAATTAAGTCACTTAACAGTAATTTTAAGGATAAATATCAACACGAAATCTTTGGACACATATTCTCTCCTGCAATTCCCATTGCAGTCATTTTAGGTATTTTTGCAGCTAAATATTAGTTTTTTTTAAAACCAATTTTTGACACAGTCAGGGCGCACGTATTTAATATAATGTACACTGTAAAAAATTGGACCCTTTTGCTGTATCATCACTCCCCCGCTTTTATAGAATATATCTCTTTTGACCTATGACAATGCTCCAAAATAGGCTGAAGTAATCATTTTCTATAAAAGCGGTGGAGTGACGATGCAGCAAAAGGGTCAAATTCTTAACAGTGTATTAACACATATTTTGAGTTGAAGATAAAATCATAAAAATTTCAAGTTCGTTTAACATTATTATAACGGACCCGGGCAACGCCGGGCGGGTCAGCTAGTTGGAAATAAAAAGCAAGAAAAATGGGGTCTGTGTACAAATGGTTGCCATGAAAGTTTAAAAAAAATGACATCTGATTTCAAAAATCAAGCTACGTCATATTTTTTAAAATATATTTTAATTAAAATATTATTGTTAAATGGTAGTGTTGAGTATATAACTGTACTTTCCTAAATGTGGTATTATTAAGACATAAACATCTATTACTAGTACGTAATCTAGAAAGTAATCAAAGCTGTCTTTCCTACACATGTCTAACAGTTAAAGAAGGGAAACACCCATATCCTATATAAGTGTAACATGACTCTTATGCAAGGAATGTCCTCAATAAAGCTGTAGAAGGTGTCATGAAGTGCTTCTCAGCGTATTACGTGGCAATCAGATGTGCTTCACCTAGAAGTAGGCTTAATAAATTTTCATTATTAATAAATCGGTTAAATCACTATTTGATTGTGTAATATACTCCAATTTAACTATGCAGGCATAACGTAAATGTAGTTACTAAAGTGGTTTTTAACAACACAGCTGTAGACCGCTGCAATAGTGATTTTTAACCGACTTCGAAAAAGGAGAAGGAGGTTATCAATTCGAAGGATGTGTATTTTTTTATGTATGTTCTCCGATTACTCCGAAACTATCCAACAGATTAATTTGATTTTTGTGTTAAATGGAAGAGTTTGCTCTTGAATTGGTATCAATGCGTTTCACAGAAATTGGTTCAATACTTTTTTAGTAATTAGGCAAAAACTAATAAAATTAGTTATTAATCGCAAATTAACTTTCATTGTTGTATCCGTTTTCCTAATCACAAGCACAAAACTATATATTTATCTGTGTCAACGCAAAGTTGTTACCAAGCTTGGCACTATTAATGAAATATCAACAAATTTGGCTACCAAAATAGGGTGCCATAAATGAACCCAACTTGGCTGTACTGATTTATTTGACGACGTTCCCATAGAAATTCAAAAATGGATCTTTTCGAATCAGTTTGTTTGGATTTGTTAATTGCCAGTTACATTTAAGACTGGCAATTAAAAATTTTTAAGAGGGTGGCAAAGGTCTTTATCATAGACGCCAACATCTCTTAATTATTCCGGAGTCTGATAAAAAATTTGCATGTAAAAACCGGAAAAAACATTTAAGAAAATGTGTTTACTTTCTACGATGTAAATCTTTGATTTGATCCTGAAATTTTTGGTCAAATAAAATTTCCGGTTGAAAACATGCTCATCTTGTATCAGACTCCGGAATAAATTAAGAGGTGTTGCCATCTATGTCTTTATTGGGCATATTGTATTTACCGTGAATAACCTGGACTGGCAATTTGACCACTACTTTCAATTTCAAGCCTTTGAATTCACATCAAAAATTCTTAAAAATAAAGTTTTACTAGAGTAATCACGAAACGTCTGACATCAAATAAACAAAACAATATTATACAGAATTCCTGGCGTGATTGTGAAATACATTCAGTAGCATCCATCATCCTAGCTGGCAACTTTTACACATTTTCCTTACCTTTAAAATTTAAAAGAAAATTTCTATTTCGCGATTTTACCGATAAAAAAAGGGAAATGCACTTTTATGTATTAGTAGTAAGGAAAAAGAGTAAAAATTTATAGATATGCAATTCAGCACTAAAAATTAGAAAAATCGGTCATCTACCGGCCCCAAATGAAAATGTTCGAGATGAACCAGATTATTTCTTTATGAAAAATAAACCTAGCAAGAATAAGCTAAATAAAAAAGTTAAACTCTTTTAACTAAAAATTCTGGGGTAAAATATTTTTATGAAACTTTTATAATCTAAAAATTAGAAAAGAAAAGAAAAAGAAGAAGAAGAATGCACAGGCTAATAAATTTTGAAAAAATATATTCTTTAATGCTTTATTCGCTACGACATTTTGGAAAATTTACAGAAAATTAATCATAGAACTTTTGTCAAGAAATGTCGATAGATTTTCCAGAGCAGGAAAGCATTCAAACAGTTATGTCTTTGTTGATTCGTGTCTGTCACGCAAGAAACCAAACACCGATTAAAATATTTTCACGCAATCACTAAAAACAAAAAATAAAAATTTCAGTAAAAAATTATTTATGTTCAATTGTTACATTTTATATATTGCTATTGAAAATAAATATTACTGTCATTAAAAAAATGAAATAACGTTAAAAGGTAAGCTAATACCAGCGAAGAGATTTGAGGTTTCTATATTATCGCTTATTTTTCTTTTAGCACTATTTCTCCAGCTGACAACTGCTTATAATTTTGATTTCTGTATTTTTCTAGTGGTTTGAATAAGCACAAAAAAGCGTTCTTTATATTAAAAAGGTTTTGTAATTGTTTCATCAAAAATTTACGAATTAACCACTTAATCGTCGCCCCTGAGACATTCACCTGCTGCAAGATTCTCGGCTTTTATTCAGAATTGTTTGGTTTCCACCAGTTTTTTAAAATGGCGTAATTGGTTTTATTCTGGTATCATTTTACTTGGCATTAAATAACAAGAATATTTATTTTCAAAAAAGTGGTGGCAAATATGAATTTGAATTTCTAAACCGTAATTTAATGTAACCATTAAGTGGCAAAAAAAAAAAAAAAAAAAAAAAAAAAAAAAAAAAAAAAAAAAAAACCTCAGTTTTTAAAAAGGTTTTATTTGACATAAATCGTGTTAACCCTTTGCGGGGCAGGGCAAATTCATTGCTTAAGTATTGAAATAAATGACTGACACCGGAATTTGAAAACAACTTTATTTATAAATAAGAAAATGCTATGTTTCTCGCTTTCAATAAACCGTAATTTTCTTTATTCTTGTGCCAATGTGGCGTTTCGGAATTAAAATTATGTGGAACCAGCGCCCCGTAAAGGGTTAAAAGAAAGTCATTTACATATAATGTGAATACTTTTTCTATTTAAGTACAGTCATTCTGGGTGACTTTGAACTATAGAGTATAACTTTGCATCATATCTTAATTTTTAATATTTTTGACTTCCAAAGACAGGATAAACTTCAGATTTGTGCTCTGTTGGCAAGGTTGTAAACTGGGATTTCTACTCTTTATTTTGAAAAATAAATTTGCAACATTATACACAATTAATTGAATCATCCAACCATTAATGTAAAGTACTGTTATCAAGTTAATTTTGAAACCTGTTTTTAAATTCAATTATATTTTCATAGTAAGTGAAAATACATTCATTTATCAAACATGCTATTATCTAAATCTTGTAAATGTGTTAATATTTTGTGATTATTTTTTCATGAATAGTTTATAAAATGTTAAATAATAAGGCATTACTCTTTTGCCCGATTTTCAGTATAACTTTGAGCCGACTCAAAGCTAGGCGGAGGTTTGTAATTCATTGATTACTGTACTATTGTCAAAAATTCCACATATTTGCATGTATATTTTATATAAATGCCGAAAGCGTAATTAGATTTAACATATATATATATTTACAAATATGTGTGAAATATACAGAATTTATTTAAAGGCGTTATTCTACGCGGAGGTTCTGAAATTTGACATAATAAGTTCGAGATATTTATTATTGTTTGAATAATACTAGTACTAGTATGTATTACGGTAACTATAAGTATATTATTTAATCAAAATAATGGAAGTTGTTTTTTAATTAATTTTTGTCTTTTATATGAATAATAAATAGCTCTTTTATATTTTTAAATATTCATGATTTTCTTCTTCCACTCTTATATGTAATGTTTCTTATATGTTTCTTATATGTAATGACATAAGTTATTGTGATGTTAGGAAATGTAAATTAGGAGTATTTACATATATGAAACTTTCTTTTTTGAGGGGGGAGGGGTTCCGTGTTACACTAACTACAATATTTTTTTTATAATAAATCATTTTAGATAATATTTATCGTATGGCGCATACATTACCCTACATAGCGAGATAACTTTGAACCGGATAATAAATTTATTTTTTGTTGTTTTTATCGTTATTATTCCTTAATTTTTTATAGTCACACAATTATTTAGGATCATTTGTTCTCTTTTATGCCAGTAGTTGCAACAATATTCTTTAAATAAGAATGTAGAATCTGAAAATTGAGAAACTGCGAATCAAAGTTACTCTGAATGACTACACCATAAACAGGAGGTACTTTGATACCACGGGATAACTTTGTCAACTTGCAGACAGTCGGGTTTATTGCTATTTTATACATATTTATTAGTGTGTTTTTTCAACTTTATCAGATACGTCTTAGAGGGAAAAGGGTATAGCCGGGTTTCTTAGTAAAATATGTCCTTGAGTCAACCACAACGAGTCCTACATGAATCGATAGCCCATAAAAAGAAATTCATTTCTCTCCAGTTCTAAGTTTGTATCTCAAGACCATGGGGGGGGGGGTAATGGCCCTAAATGCCTGTTTTGGAAAAGAACGCATTGTGACGAAGCTACTGAGCAGATTTCAACGGAAAAATAAGGGATGTAAAAAACCACCATACAAATGTTTGACTTTTTTTCAGATTTTTTTTAAACAAAAGAACAAGTTTTCTAACATTTTTCCGGTTTTTAAATGTACATTTTAATTAAAAATAAACTGAAATTTCTCAGTGAACACCTTAATTTTTTTGCATGAAATACTACGAGACACGATGCATATTCACTATCAATTTCAACTTTCTACGTATGGTGCATCATATTAAAAAAAAGGGCAAAACCATATTCCGGCGGAATGTGGGGCGTGTCTCGGACAAATTTCACGCCTTCTTTTAAAAATACCGTGTGAATTAATATGTGAGATTTGAAAAGAAGGCGTGTAATTTTCAAGTAAAGATTAACTTTTTTCTGCAGCTTAAACGTTCGATTCAATTTAACTTTTGACATTTGCACCTCCTTTCTGTGTTGTTTAAATGTCGTCAGTTATTTAAAATAATGCTTATTCTCATATGCAGATTAAGTGCTTTTTCATAATCTTAGTTTTCACAACTTCAGTCTTTTTATCTTCCTGACGATCCTGTTTAAAAATATTGTATTCAGGACCAAGGCAGGGCTTGCAACCGGAAGTTACCATTTTTTTTAAGATTGGGACAGTCCGGGCCTAAAGTTTATTATTTTTCCATTCTGTATCGAGGCTGGATTCCTTCTTCCTAAGTCTGTACGGGACGAAATTTTTAGTCTCTGTCTCGACACAGGCAGTATTATTATCGTTGTCTCTGAAAGATCTAATTCATGCATGAAATAAGCAAAATTTCGCTCAGTCCCAAAATTTTTACGAAAAACCTTTATATTTAAATCGCATTTATTTAAAAAAAACTTTAAAATTCATTTTTTAAACGATCATTAGATTTAAAGGGAAAAAATATACGATAAATATCAGTGAAAAAAAAATCTGCCTATGATGGAATCCCTTCTTAAACGAAAAATGTGTTGGTCCATGCAAAATTAATATAATACTTTCTGAAAGAAAAATATACTACATTTACATCTTCTAAAAGAGCAATTTATCGATAACGTATTTATTCTTTTCTATGTGATTCCGTCATGAAAGGTTTTACTGTGTACCATTTTTCAAAGTCTCAACACATGGAATATGCATGAACTATTTTAAAGCATAAGTGAAAAATTTACATATAAATAGAGACTTATTGATAAAATAATTAGATAGCAGCCTTTAGCGCTTCTCCAATAATGAAAATTATAAATATGAAAACAGAAAAGCTCTAGGTATTATTGGTCAGAACTCCTCCATACGAAACAATTTTTAACCATATCGAAGAAAAAAATATGTAAAAATTCAAGGCCGAGACCCGCTTTGATTTTAACTTTTTTTCAGGCCGATCCGGACTTATTTCCGTATGGCTCTATTCTGGACCGTACTTAGATATTTCGAACCATGCAAACTTCTTGTGAAGACTACCCTTAATGCAGGTTTAACCTATTAACGCCCAGCGTCCTCTTTTGAGGACGGTTACAAAAACAGCAAAAAGCGATTTTCCCACCAGTAAAGAGGAAGATATATATATACCTTCTTTCAAGAGACAGTATCCTCGATAAATTTAGATAAAAGTTTATTTGATTTTAAAAGTGGTGGGAAATACAAAATTTATATTTTAGTGAAGAAAATAATTTGGGCGTTAATAGGTTACCGTAAAATCAGGGCTGCCAGAGGCGACTATATTTTAATTCTAACTGGCACCACTTTCTTTAAACAGAAATCCTTAACACACACTCTGACAACATTGGTAAAGAAAATAAATTTTAAGATTTATATTAGAAAAATACTGGTGGGAACGTAATATAAAAATAGTCGCCTGTGGCAGCCCTGTAAAATCTATACGCTGCTATTTTATGTCCATAGGCATTATCTTAAATCAGTTTTAAGAAAGTAATATTTGCGAAAGACCCCTATTTTGCATTGAAATTGTATCAAGAATTCGCCTTTCAGTGATGTAAATCACGAATTTTGGAGAATTCCGGATTTTAATATCTCTGTGAGATTTGTAGATATCGAGATGGATTTTTTTGCTTATTTAATTTAGAAATAGATAAGGAAAATATTCCGAATTATCATAGAAATTTTATCTTACGGGTGCCTTATTAAAAATTATTATTTTCTTATTTTCACAAGTAGATCCCCCCAAGAAATTGCAAATTATCTCATCAAATGTTGCACCTTTTTTATGAAACTTTGTTATTGGAAGTATGTGATTTGAGGAAATATTTAAGGAAGATAGCCTATTGTTTCGATATTTATAAATCCTCCTGTATATAATGCGAATATTTTATAAAACTAAACAATAACATTAATTTAAAAGTTTATGATTAAAAATTTTATAAATTGTCATTTTCGATTCAAATATTATAATTTTGTTTCGTTCGAAATAAAATTGGACAAAAAATTTACTTTTTAAATCATAATGCTTAAAACTGTTAAGCAACAATGTCTGTAAAAATTACCCTTGTATTTTTGTTCACCAGTAATAATTAATTACCACATAAATGAGACTCCGAATTTTTCAGTACCAGTTTTCCCCGTATATATATATATAAAAAAATTGCTTTGAAAATTTCGAATTTCAGCAATCAACTAAAACATTTTTATTTATAAATTAAGGATATAAAAAACTGATGTACATGAGAATTTTCTAAACTCTATTACATATGTAAAAATTCGGAAAAAAATATTACATTCATGTACGATGTTTAACATATTATTTTATATGTAAAAAAGTACCAAAGATACAAGAAAACTTTTTGTTTAATACAGTTAGAATAATTTAATTTTATAGCAATAAAATTACTGTTTTTTTATTTATGTCATTTCGTTAAATTGCACTATACCTTAATTATATAAAATATATATATAAAAAAATACTCATACTTCTTTATCAATTCAAGGACTCAAATTTACATTTACTACCTGAATTTATTATTGTAGTTATAAAAAATTTTAAAACTAAATATATCTTATTAAAAAAGGAAACTCAATATATCTAAGGCATTACAAATCTTAACATTAATGCATTTCAATGAGCTTGTTAGATTTACTGCAGAAACTGATTCATATTCCTCTAAGGGTTTTCAGGTTATATTTATCAAATGAAATACCTTTAAGGCAACTTCTGTGAAGCTACACATATGCGATTGCATAATCGATAGCTTGTATTAATAGTACTTTGTATCTTTTGTCTAATATGTTATCAAAAGCTTCTTAAACTTTTGCAGTATTCAATGTGATGTATGATACTTTCTCTCTCGAATATTGATGAAGATAAAAATCTTATACAAATGCAAAAATGCATTTTTTTTGCACTTTCTATTATCAAATGTTTCACATTATATTTACATTAAGAAAAATTTCACGGATTGCATTTATAAAGAAATTTTATCGAATTTATTAAAAGTAATGCGTCGAAATAATGATTAAAAATAATGATTAACAAGTACTTTATAAGCACATGAGGAACTTTGGCAGAAAAATCCATCAGGAACTAATTGGAAAGTTGCAACAAATCTTCTAAAATGTTTTAAAAAATTTAAGCTTCGTAAAATTTTCAGAAATGAATAGTTTGATGCAAAAATAGCAAAAAACACTATCTACACCAGATTCGCACAGTCTTTATATTTTTAGTCTGCCACCACTATTAAAAATAAGAAAATTAACATTTAATTTTTAATACAAAAAATTCATAACCGCCCGACCACATTTAAAGATTTCACAATATTATTCTGCAGTGAAATACCTTGAAGATATTCTTAGATTTTAGTGGTAAAACTGTACAAACTCTGCTACAGATATCGACAAAATATATTCTGTTATAATCTGATTAATAATAATTCTGATGTCCAAAATATTTTCTTTCTTTTTTAACACTTTCGAATGTAATCGGAAAGTGTTTATAAAATCTGTTTGTGTGTTCGCCTGGCCCTGGTTTAAATCGCGTAAATATAGGCCGATTGCCATGAAACGGATGCATGTTATTGGAGTTTATTCTGGTATATTTGGTGTTGAAATGAATTGTGTAGCATTTTAGATTCCTTTGCAGGCCACTCAAAAGTAGTAAGTTACAATGCAGTGCATTGTAAAAAGCGTTTGTCGTGTATGTTTATGATATAACAGTTATTTAAACATATTGAAAAGGATGTACATAACTGACAAGGGAACATTTATTGGTGTTGCTTGCACGCAGCATCGAAACCTGGTGCATTTTGTAGCAAAATATACATGAAATAGAGAACCGATAAAAATTTTCTTTTAAAATCATATTTTATGTAATTTATCATGCTTTTTTATTATTGGATTTTTATTTATTTTTGAGTGAGAATTGAAGTGAGAAAAAGTGAAGTGAGTTAAGTCGCTAAGTATGGTGCTACAAATTTTTCACTTGCTTTATTTTGAAGCTTTGACATTCAGTTAGGGTTGTCGGTAAACTCGAATTTTGAAAATACGCCAACTTTTTTTCTCCAAAAATGTGAATGTAATGTCGCAATTTTTCAAATCCAAATTCGTTGGTTTCCGAATGAATTTTAAAACTTTTTCATTATATTATATTTATTATTATTTAATTTATAATTTTAAAAGCTTTTCTTAAAAAAAACCCATGTTAATAATTTGATAAATCGCTTCAGAAATAGCATTTTCAGAAAGCTATGCTGCTGCGAATTTAGAAAGTACGACTTTAACAGAAAAATCTTTTCAATTCTCAAATTTACTAATATAGTGCTTTAAAATGCAACAAGTCTCACTGCTAGGTTCGAGCAACACTATAAAATGTTATTTTTTGAGATGAACTACGAGGTTCTTACTACACAATATGACGCGTGTAAAACTCACCGTTTATTACCAAGGACACACTAAAAAATTTGGCTACAAAAGAATATGAAAAATAATTGAACTTTTAAAGACTATGAACAATAATTGCTGGAAGTAACATTTGGCATTATCGTGAAGAAGAAGAATTTCTCTCCTGTTGATCAGCGCTGTCTGCTTTCGGAGCACAGCAGCTAAAACTTTTTGCATGTGTCACAATTAGACGTCGGCATTGTTTTTTGAGCTTTTTCTGTATTTAGAGTGACATATACCTGTGTTGGTTTATAAAATACATCGGTTATCTTTCATTGATAAATGTCCAGTTTGGCGGTCAATGAAACTGAACCCGAAGTCATCCAATGATGTTTTCTCTTATCTTATATTAAACCAATTTTGGGCGCATGCCAATAACTGCTCAAAGAAAGATGCTTTATTTTGGCGTTACAGCAGTGGCAAGCAGTTGTTCAATTATCGTAGCTTGCTTCTTTCGGAGAGAACATGAGGGAACTACTTTGTTGAGTTCCCTTGCCATCTCAAGTTTATGCAGTTATGATTGGATGATTTCATCATAAAGACTAAGCTTGTATGACAGGTCTTAATAAATTTAATAAAGATTTTGATTGATTTTCTCGTGCAGCTGGGCTTTGTCTTGGGGGATTGAAGACCAACACAGGCTAATCATCGAGTCTCTCGTGTACTTTACGAAAATCGGCTGAACATCTTTTTGAACTTGTTTGGTTGACTAACTGGAAATCCTACTGAACGGGGATTTATTCTTTTAGTGGCCTATCCAGCTTTGTTTACAAATTTAAACTCGTACAGCAAAATAGGCCTTAAAATCTCTTTTGAAAATGACATGTTCTTTCAAAGATTGCACATCTTACAAAATTGATAGCGAAACGTGTGATGCGCTAAACATTTTTTGAGTGAGAGAGGCATCAAGGGAAGCTGCAGATATGACATCATCAGAATCGATTTGACAACAGATACGTGACAAACCTAACTGCTCTGAAAAAGAGCAAGAACTTTTTTTATTACCTGATAATTAAATCCCATTTCATTTACAACTTTCATTTTAAATCGGTTAATCAAAAATACAAAAAATTCTGTGCATTTTCTTAAATAAATGCTAAGTTGTTCATTTGATTTGTGGATTCTGGAAGCTTCGCTTTGACCTAAAATACAATTACAATTTATAGCAATTCATAATATTTACAAAAGAATGAGTACCCAAAAATATTTAGACAGCAAAATTTTTTGCCTGAACTATTCATGGTTAATAAATATAGTGCAATTTCTAGCCTGTCATCTGTGGATTAAATAATTATATTTAGAACATGATTTTTTTAATTACTCAAGTCAAATAAATACGGTAATTTAGGATGTTAGGTTCTATCAAATTAAATTTCTGTGTCCAACCATGAAGCTTTGATCCGCGGATTACAGGCCGGATATTACCATATACACATATACCAAAATATTAGCAAACATTCAGCCCTATCAATAACGGCATTTTTAAATGCTTTCGTAACTATATAAATATGTAGCTCTTATAGCCATCGTCTTATCTGTCCATCTATAAGTCTGATCCAATATAACAGTGCAAAAGCTACCCAAACATATGTTTTTGAAATTTAATATATAAAGCAGAATTTTGTCCAGTCATTTCAAATCGTATGATAATTGAATCAAAACTTAAAAGTAAATTAATAAAAGTTTTCTTCATTTTTTTAACTCTAACTAGCATAATTAGTTAAAAAATATCCCATGATAGGTAATGACCAAGGATTGTCATGGTGATTACGCCATTTTTAAGATGGAGTTATATTATTTCTGTATTACTAATTTTAATATATATAATTGTATTCAAGTATTTTTGCATAACAGTGCAGCAGCTACAAGATCGGAATATTTTAATAACTAGTTACAGTACGAACCCAACACATTTGCCATGATAGATGCACATTTTTCTGACTCGTTTTTAAATTAAGTTTGAATGTACTAAATAATAAGCAATGGAAGTTATTGAACTCTATATATTTTTAATTTTAACTGTTTATTTGAAAAAGACAAATATTTATCAAATGTGCAATTGTTTGTGTTTTACTTAATGTTATGCCATGTACTGTACACGTACAGTCGTGGAAAAAAAAAGAAAACAGCTACTACTGAAATGACTGGTACCAAATGACTGGAAATAAAATCTATTTTTAAATGATGTATATAAAACTTGTTTTGGTTTCGATCTACATATTAAAACGAACCCTATCATTTTTTATCAATATTAGTACCCAATTCTGAACTCTACTCCCTTCAAGTAGCCGAAAAAAATTTCATTCAATTCATACGTATCCTAGAAATTAATTATTTTAAAAAGAGCATATTTGAGGGGCTTTATTCGAGTTAAAGTCCTGTACTCCATTATTGACCGAGATTGCCTCCTTCTCGATCAAGGCATCCTACGGGGCCATTCAAGTAGTCTTTAACCCTTTTCGGCACACTGTCTCCGATTCTTCGATACCTAATTGTAATTCCAAACTTGCAAGCGGCACCAATAATATTTTAGTAATATTTTTTTCTAAAATAAAAGCTTAAATAAGGGTTTCAGAATATCTAAAAAATTCGTTTGTGAATCCCGGTGTCAATAGATAATTTCTCATATTACTAACATATTTTGCCCGTTCCGGAAAGGGTTAAAATCTGCCAGAATACAGGATACCCTAAGAAGTTTCAAAATGTCAAGAACTGTAGATAACTACATTTATAATTATCATGCCTATATTCACAATTGTCTTTGATAAAATACCAATTTTAGGCATTAGTTCTATATCTTTAAAAAATAAAAAGATACTTTTATTTATCACAAAATATATCGTTATGATTATAATAAAAGATGGAGTATTAAAAAAGTACATAGACTATAAATGTCATTTAAAAAATAAATTTTAGAACGTTTTCGTTCATTTTTGAACATCTTCAGTTAGCACAATTAAAAAGCATTCCTTCTCGAGCTTTTATCCAGAAAACTTTTAAACATTCAAAATATTTAGTCATTTGTATCGTAGACGTCCCCTTAAACCATCATTTTGACATTTTTAAGCATAATTTGAAAACTATATGGAAGAAAAAAATTGAAGTTTGGGATTTCAATAATCCAAGACCAAATAAATCTAAATACATAAAAAATTGTAGGTTTCAAGATAATTTTTTTCAAATATTAATTTCATAGTTCATAATTCACATCATAAAACCATAAAAATTGCAAATTCAACGTATTAATGTTTGGGTATTTTAATATTACTGCTACATAAAAATTAGCACATTAGGAATGTAATTTCAGGAGATATTAATAAATATATGAAAATGTAATTTAACATTACAAGCAATTTTAAATTATTATAATTCCAAAGCGTATCAAACAAATGATTTGAAATTTGATGTCTGGAAGTAGTTTGAACCGAAGACTTAAATATCGTGTTAAAATTGAGTATTTTCATTGAAAAAAATATGTTTAGGTTCACTTTAATATGTAGATGACCCGGTAAGAAAATTTTGTATACATCATTTCCAAGTACACTTTATTTTCAATCGTTCCGTACTAAAAACTTTCTTATACTATAATTTGATGTGGGATTAATAAGGGGTGTTTCTTTCACGACTGCACCTCCTCTTTAGAATGTGTGAAAGTTTTGTTCAATTTAAATACATTTTAAAATTTTCTTCCTCTATTGTATGTTATGTTATTTGCATTATACACAAATGCAATACTTACAAGTGGACCACCAAACATGGTGCTCACAGATTTTGATGATTTCAAAGTATGTTGTAGGAGTCACACCACTAATTATTCAGCTGGAAGGGTTTCTTCAAATGGGCCTTAGTTTTTGAGAAATTGGAGGTCAAAGTTTAGCGCTTATTTCAAATAGCTGTTAGTAATTCATTCAGGTTGTGGCTCAGTGGCGCTTCGGTTACGTTCGAGACTCCAGACTCGGACTTGGCGGGTTCAACTCCAAGTTGTACCTTTTTTTTCCCTTCATTTATGTACTTTTTACACGTTGCATATTTTAAGCAGAATTGGAAATTCTACAAGCTTTGAACTTTTTGATATCGTCTAAATAAATTAAATTTATATTTTCGAATTTATTTCATGAAAATTTATTTTTTGTGCAATTTTTAAACTAATATTTTTATTGACAAATCTGCAAAACTAATTTATGCCTAGAACTCTTTTTTATTAATTATTATGTAATTTCTTTTTTTATTAAGCACAATTCTGAAATAATAATTTTTCTTTTTTCTATCGCCTTTTTTTTTGGAATTTTTTTAAATGAAAATTTATCTTTTTTTGTATAAATTATATAAAATAATTTTCAAGTGCAATTTCTCAAACTCTTATAAGATTAGTTAATTCAAATAATACACATCTTCCAAAGTGTAATAAAATATTAATACAGTAGTGCTAAAATATTATCCAAATTTTTACTGACCTTTAAATACATTCATCTCTAAAGTTCAACCTAAACATTATTTATCGTTTGCACAAATAAGAAATGACAGATTACATTAAAAAATTATATTTACATATTTATTTTAACAAATTAAAACACTTCATAACTAGTTGGATGTGCCAATCCCGAAACTTTCTTCCATCCCATAAGTACATTTTAATATTTAAAAAAAAAAATCGAAAAAAAATGGAATTTCGTCCATTAGTTCTTGAGATATAGTTATAACAAAAAATTTGCAAAACGTAGCACAGCAACACCATATCTTGGACAATTTATGCCAAAACGTAAAAAAGAGTCTAATTATGTTATGGTGTAAAAGAATCTGAAGTTTGATGAAATTCTGTGCATTAGTTCTTGAGATATAGCTAGTTTTAAAAAAACCGTGTAAAATATAGCACAGCAGCACCATCAGTTGAAGGATTTATAACAAAAAGTAATCATCGTGTAATTATGTTATATGTCATTTTGTAACAAAATCTGAAGTTTGATGAAATTCTGTGCGTTGGTTGTTGAGATATAGCTATCGGAAAAATCGTGCAAAATGCAGCCTAGCTGCACCACCTGTTGCAAGGTTATTACCAAAATGTAATCAGCGTCTAATTATGTTATATATTCTAGTGTAAAAGAAACTAAAATTTGATGAAGTTCTCAGCATTAGTTCTTGAGATATAGCTATCGCAAAAATCGTGCAAAATGTAGCATAGCAGCGCCACCTATAAGGCAGTTCACACCAAAACCTTATCAGCGGCTATGTGTCTCAAGGTATCGCGGAATCTGAAGTTTGGTGAAATTCTGTGCATTTGTTCTTGAGATATAGCTATCGTGAAAATCATGAAAAACGTGGCATAGCAGCGCCACCTGGTGACTAATTTACACCAAAACTTAATAAGAGTTTATGTATATCAAGGGGTCACAGAATCCGAAGTTTGGTGAAATTCTGTGCATTAGTTCTTGAGCTATAGCAATCTTGAAAATCATGAAAAACGTAGCATAGCAGCGCCAGCTGCAAGCCAATTTTCACCAAAAACAATTTTCACCAAAATTCATATCAAGGTCTAACTGAATATAAAATTTTATTAAATTTCGAGCATTAGTTCTTGAGATAGAGCGCCCACAAATTTTTTGTGACATACAGACAGACTCACAGACAGACAGACGGACAGACTACTAGACAGACATTTTCTAAAAATAGTCAAAACGTGTTGAGGACCTTCTAAAACGTATAAATCCGTCGAAAACCGGAAGTCGAAAATTTTCATGATTCCAATACTTTCTTCTTGTAAAGATAGAAGAAAGTAAAAAAATAAACTAGATCGGAAAAGTCCTCTGCTAATGATGTCAATGAGATAAAATTTAGGGTACATAAAAAATATATGTGTATTTATTTTATTCGTCTGCTTTTATTTTCTCGGTAAAATCACGCAAAAATATAAATTATTTTTACTAATATCATTTAGCTTCTTTTGCAGACAAATAAAAGATTTGCAATATTGGTATTGGTCGGATTAAATGCTAGAAATACTGTAATGAAAGGAACCAGCACTAGTATACAAAATTCTCGTTTGGAAAAGGAACAAAAAGGTGAAATTACGAATGCAATACAATATTGCGAGACGTTGTTACAAAATGATAATCTGCTTAAAAATTCTCCACCGTATGATATTTCCTGTGTTACTATTGCTATGGCTGAAGAATTTCATAATTCAGTATTAAAAATATTAGATGATCGACAAATTATAGAGGCAGATGAACTGATATTGAGTGAAGAATATGAATTAAAGGAATTTACAAAGGTATTAATTTTTTTACTTCTCAATATAGATGTATTTATACGTTATATTTCATTCCGAAAAAATCGAAAAAGTAAAAATTGAAAATTATACCCATAAGAAAATATTTATAAGTTCAAAGCTGTAGAATTCCCAATTCTGCTTAAAATATGCAACGTGTAAAAAGTATATAAAGGAAAAAAAGTTCTAACTTGGAGTTGAACCCGCCAAATCCGAGTCTGGAGTCTCGCACGTTACTGCAGCCCTACCGAGCCACAATGTGATTGTAATTTTAACAGCTATTTGAAATGAACGCTAAACTTTGACCCCCAATTTCTTAAAAACTAAGGCCCATTTGAAAAAACCCTTTATGCTGAATAATTAGTAGTATGACCCCTACAACATACTTTGAAATCATCAAAATCTGTGAGCACCATGTTTGGTGGTCCCCTTGTTAGTAGAATGTATTTTAACATAATAAAATGCCTAGATACTGAAAATAAAAACGCATTCTTATTGAACACGCAAAATAACGGCCTCTTTAAACCAATTATAAATTAAACTCTTATTTTGTACGGGGTTATAAACATATATGCTATACAATACAACTGAAACAAAAGATAAAATTACATAAAAATTATAATTGTGTATAAAAGCGTACTTGAACAAAGTTCATTCTATAAATTTAGTATTTAAACTAATAACAGTTTTTCATGCTAACAAAAGGATGAATAGCATAATGTTATTAAATTAACATAAAAAAACTTTTTCCATTAATTTAATATTACTTGATAAACACATATATAAATAAAAATGCATGGCAAAATAATCCGTACAGTCTAAAAAACAAAGTGCATGAATAAAAAACTTACATAACGATAAGTTTCAATAGTTAAAGTAATAGTTAATGAAAACTCTTTCATTCTAAATGTTATATATTAATGCCTGTTTGTTTTCGAAACACGAATTTCTTTATCTAAAATGATAAAACTTTTAATTTTTTTTAACCAAATGATATGTCGAATACACCTTGTTTACATTTTATTAAATGTTCACAGTATTATATTAATCCGTAATGTTTGCAAAGTACAGAACTTGTGAATAACGATTCTTATTTAGATTAAATTTTCTAGTTTCATAAACATAAATAATGTTAAAAATAACAAGATATATAACACTATGAGAATTATTTCATAATTATTTTTTTTCAAATTTAAGGCCCACCATAAAGAATAAAAAATAATAAAATTCCTCTCTTAAAAATATTTTTCATTGTTAATTGTTTAATTTTCAAATTCATATTTTTTTTTACTTAGAAGGCAAAAATTCTGTGTATATATTTGAGGGAACTCACACCCAAGACATATACCCAAGATGACCCAAGATTTATTTCTATTTAAAGATTATAAAAAATACTTTTAGACATTACGAAAGAGTTAAATACAAATATCTAATTTTAAGAAAAATTAAAAATTAAAATTATTTTACAGAAAATTAAAATAAAGTTCAATTTTATCCACTGAATTTAAAACGCTACACGTATTTCATTTTTATAAATTTTGATCCAGTTTTTTAAGGCCATTAATGACTTTTTAAGGGGATTAGAGACCGAAATTTTAAATACAATTATTTTAGAGAGAAAAATAACCACTAAATATATTGGGGGATATTGTAATGTCGTTTTTAGGTGCGTTCGTAATTATGTAAATACGTAGCACCTATATTTGTCGTTCAGTCCGTCCGTCTGTCTGTCTGTCTGTCCGCCCGCATATAACAACTCGAAAACTACCCAACTAAATCGTTTGAAATTTAAAATACATAATTATCACATAATTTTGTCAAATCATTTCGAATTTTATGAAAATCGGATGCATAGATAAATTACAGGGACAATCAAAAGTATTCCGTTACATTACGGTCAATGGGGAAAAAGTTTCAAATGCATTTTGATTGTTTGAAATTTAAAATATACAATTATTACATAATTTTGTCGAGTCATTTCAAATTTTATGAAATTCAGATGCATAGATCAATTACAGGGATAACCAAAATTATTCCATTACATTACGGTCAATGGCGAAAAAAGTTTCGAATGCATTTTAATGGTGTTACACTCATTCGAACGTAATAAAATTGACATGAACCTATGACGGATATATACAAGGTGTCCACTCTCAACGGTGGCCAATGGCTAATTTCTAAACCGTTAGTCATAGACATATAGTTCCAATTGCAAAATTGCTTTAAAAAAGGTAAATAATTGTTTTTTAAGCGATTTATGTTAAAAACAATTTTTAGTAAAAAAATACGAAAATTAAATTTTTATACGGTCCCCCGGTCCTATAAGTGATATTTATTTTAGAAAAACCTCAAAAACACTTCACTTCTACAAAAAAACTGCATTTCATTTTTAGCTGGGCAATGATAAAAGACAAAAAATTTAAAATGGAATTTAATATTTTTTTAAGGATAAGGATTATTGTAAACATAAAAAAGTGTTGACTATAGATTATATTTGCAGGGCACAAAACTGGCAGTCCTATTCAAACTACTCTGCACTAGTGAAGGGCGATTCTTGAAATTTTGAAAATCAATTATAATTGAGATTGTATAAAACACAATCGATCACAATAAGAATAGATTCCCAAAGCCTACAATCGATACTTGAATTTATATTTTGATTCACTCAGATATGCTGAAAATTAGCAATTCTAAAAGTTAGTAAAAATTAATACAGCAGTAGCGTAAAAAAAATATTTTGACAAAGGACC
This sequence comes from Maratus speculifer, assembly GCA_964019185.1. Lineage (NCBI taxonomy): Eukaryota > Metazoa > Arthropoda > Arachnida > Araneae > Salticidae > Maratus > Maratus speculifer. Next base: position 87,984,005 of record OZ025293.1, read on the forward strand.
ATGCAAATTTCATGAATCATGTAAAAAAGCCTTCATTTTGTCAATGAATTACATAAAAAATGTAGATAGCATTAAAAAAATTATTTTGCCGACAGGTCATGTGAAAAACAAAAATTTTGTTGACCGATCACATAAAAAACACAAATTATGTCCATGAATTACATACAAAAACACGAATTTTGTCAATGTCAAAACAACACAGTACAAAATTTCATTAAATTCATTTGCTGAAAGTGGTTGACCCAATATTTACGTGCACAGAAAGTTTTTGGTTTTATACAAGTCTGTACATCTATAAATACAAAACACATATTTTTCTATAATCAGGTTCATTGCGGTTTTAAATTTGGTACAATTCAGCCTTTTGAAAATGAGATTTGTTGCTAACAGATATATAAACAGCTATACAATAGAAATCAAACCTTGTTTATACATATACATTTTAGGTACTTTTATGCCAGCTATGTGAAGGTTATAAAATGTCAAATATTTTTCTCATTGCAGTCAATCTTATGCATTCATTTTATTTAAAATATATAAAACTTTCACTTAGTGATGGACATTTTTGGAAAAATCAAGTATCGATAAACCCAAAACCATACAAAACAGCATTGATCACAATGAAAATATTCCAAAAATTTCAGTCATATATTATATTTTTTAGAATTGATACAAACACAGATGAGATTAAAAATAGCAATTCTAAAACTTAGCAATCAAATTGATAGTAGTCATGAATAGTTGCAGAAATAATATCAATGTTTATTAAGTAATCAAATTACTTGGGAAGAATGTCAAGAAAAGTCCAATATAAATTGAATCATTAAAAAGTTTTATTAAGGGGAAGAGAGATAAATTTAAAAAATACAACTTAATAAATCACTAAGCCAAATAACTAGGCTCTAGACCTAAAATACAACAATTTATACTGGAAAGAAAAAGACCCATTATACAAAATTTGACAGCAGCTCTGCCACTAAAATAGGAAAATCAAAGGAATAAATATATTGTACTGGTATGATATTAATGGAAGAATTACCTATTCTCATTAGAAACTGATAGGAATAGATCAATCCGCAATGACAATTTAAAAAATAAAAATGAACAATACTAACTGCATTGAATCGACCAAGATCTATTTGAAAGAAATAAAAATGAATACTACTTAATACTACTTTAGTTCCGTTTTGCTCCAGCCCCCCACCACAAACCAGTGTTGAATTCAGACTTTTTCCGGAAGGGATTTCTGTGATTCCATCGGAGACATTCTATTGTCCCAGAAAAAACACGAATTTCAATAAAATGTCGCTAAAAAACGCTAACTTTGTCAAAGTGTCGCGGAAAAAGAGCGAATTTCGACAAAAGATCGCGGAAAAAGAACAAATTTTGTCAAAGGTCGTGCAGAAAACGTTAATTTTGTCAAAGTATCGCAGAAAAAGAGCAAATTTCGTCAAAAGGTCGTGGAAAAATGGAAGGCAAAGTATTCCGGAAAAAGTACTAATTTCAACATAGGATCGCTGAAAAAGCGCGAACTTCGACATAAAATTGCTGAAAGAGCGCTAATTTTGACAAAGTATCACGAAAAAACGCAAATTTCATCAAATGATCACTGAAGAAGATTGAATTTCATCACAGGGTCGCGGAAAAAACACGAATTTTGACAGTGGATCGCATAAAAAAAGCGAACTTCGACATAGGATGGCTGAAAAGGCACGATTTTTGTCAGTGTTGCGCAAAAAGTTTGAATTTTGCCAAAAGTTCGAGGAAAGAGCGCTACTTTTTTCAAAGGGTTGCAAAAAACTGCTAATTTTGTCAAAATGCCGCAAAAAGTGCGAATTTCGTCAAAAGTTCGCAGAAAAAACGCGAATTTTGACAGAGGATTGCGTAGAAAACGCGAAGTTCGAAATAGGATCGCTGAAAAGGTGCGATTTTGTCAAAGTGTCGTGTAAAAAGCTCGAATTTCGTTAAAAGTCGCGGAAAGAGTGCTACTTTTTTCCAAAGGTTGCGAAAAGGGAAGGGAAAGGAACTCTGAAAAAGGCCGAATTTCGACATAGGATCACTGAAAAACCATGAACTTCGACATAGGATTGCTGAAAAAGCACTATTTTTGTCAAAGTATCGCTCAAATGATCACGGAAAAAGTGCAAATTTCATCAAAGGGTCGAGAAAAAATGCGAATTTTGACAGAGGATCGCGAAAAAAAAAGCGAACTTTGACATAGGATCACTGAAAAGCACGTATTTCGACATAGGATCGCTGAAAAAGCGTGATTTTTTGTTAAAGTGTCATGTAAAAAGCTCGAAATTCGTCCAAAGTTAGCTACTTTTTTCAAAGGATTGCAAAAAAAGTGCTAATTTTGTCAAAAAGTCGTGGAAAAAGCGCTAATTTTGTCAAAGGGTTGGAAGAAAGTTAGGCAAAGAATCGAGGAAAAAGTGTGAATTTCGACATAGGATTGCTGAAAAGCGCGAACTTCGACATAAGTTTGCTGAAAAAGCACTAATTTTGTCAAAGTACCGCAAAAAAAGCGAATTTCGACAAAAGGTCGTGGAAAAAACACAAACTTCATCATTGGATCATTGAAAAGCGTGTATTTCGACATAGGATCGCTGGAAAAGCACAAGTTTTGTCAAAGTGTAGCGGAAAAAACTTCAATTTTGTCAAAAGGTCGTGGAAAAATTAGCTATTTTTCTCAAAGGGTTGCAAAAAATTGCTAATTTTGTCAAAGTATCTCAGAAAAGAGCCAATTTCGTCAAAGGATCGCAAAAAAACCTCGAATTTTGACAGAGTTTTGAGGGAAAAAACGCGAAATTCATCAAAAATGCAAATTCTGTCAAAGAGTCGCGAAAAGAGTGCGAATTTCGTCAAAAGATCGCGGAAAAAAAAGCATATTTTGTGAGAAGATTGCAGAAAACCATTTCATTTGATCATTCATTTAATAATAACTGTACAAGGAATGATTTCATGAACAGAAATTATGACTATGATTCTATGTTTCTTAGTATCCCCCCCCACCAAAACGATCCTCTGGATCCGCCCCTGGTTCGCTCTGAAAGGAAATGCTGTAATGTCCTGCATTCACTTTTAAATCGACTTCAGCTCCCTTTTTGGGGTGGTATTTCAAGTGAACAAAGCTGCCCTCAAGTTTTTTGGCTCACCTCGGCTCTTGGAAATGGTATAATCTCTTATGTCTCAAGAGCTAAGGTCAAACAGTTAACCCTTTGCGGCAGACTGTGTCCAGTCAAGGTACATAATTTTAATTCTAAACTTGTAATCGGCACCAATAATATTACAGTAAAACTTTGCTTTTAAAATAAAAGCTTCAATTAAGAATTTCAATTCGTTTGTGAATTCTTGTGTCAATCGATAATTTCTTATTTTACTAACAGATTTTGCTCATTCTGGAAAGGGTTAATGCAAAGTTAGTAATATTACAGAAAAAGTAATATAACAGTAAAACTTAATTTTTTTAAGGATGATTCTTCATCAAATCAAATCTGAAGTAGGTTAAAAATAACTATTTACTACAGACATTGATAAAAAAAAAGTATTAGTATCGATAAAAATCGAATAGTTCATAATATAGATTTAATCACGAAAGTAGAACATTCTTAAAAGTGTGACGTATGTCACAGAACATTTCAAATCATAATTCACCATTCAATCAAAGAAAAATAAAAAATTCGCACATGGAAAAAAAAGGACATAAATTCAGTGTTGAATTCAGACACTTTTCTCCGGGAGGCACTACTTTTTGAAAAGTAGTGCCTTCCCTGGACCATCTGCTGGATTCAACACAGCATAAAATGTATTGTGAATTTTGATGAATGGTCGTCGCCAAAAATAATCAATTTCTTCAATCATGCGAAGAAATATTGCTAATTTCCTCAGAGGATCGCGAAAAAAAAAGTACATTTTGTCAAAGGGATGCGAAAAAACAAATTTTGCCAAAGGATTGCGATAAAACGACAAATTTTGTCACATGATTAAGAAAAATGACAAATTTTACCAAAAGATCACGAAAAAGCTGCAAGTATAAGAAAAAAACTGTAAAAATGGCAAATTTCGTCAAAAAATCTTTAAAAAACACAAGATTTCTTCAAATTTTCTTCTTTGTTTAGAAAAAAAAACTCCTCAAAAGTGTCAAAAATCGAAAAATTTTGTCAAAAGAGTGCGAAAAAATCAAATCTTGACAAAAAAAAGCACAAAAATCCACAAATTTCGTCAAAGAGGTGCAAAAAATACATTTCTATAAAAGACGCACTTTCTCATATGTAAAAAAAAAAAAATCTGATTGCGTCTTTCTTTATCATTCCCGCAGAACATTTTTGTTCAGCTGAATGTCATTGCAGTATTCTGCTTTGAGGGATTTAATTATATTAATATCCAGTGCGATGCGAAAAGGGCAGTCGCCCCCAGCAAAAAAATTTAGGGGGCACCAAATTTATATTTACAAACGTCATTTTTGGCCTGTCAGAAAAAAGTTGGAGAGGGGGGGCGGGCACCAAATTCTAGCTTTACCCTGGACAGGATTTTCCCTTTCCATGCCCCTGTTAACATCGTCCATCACTAACTTCATTCAAATATCAAAATCCCAGACATTTTATTCCAATTTTTTAATTTATATTCAAGGAAAATAAAAGCTGCTAACAATGAGAAAAATACTATTGTCCAGATTTGTGCACAGCTAACATTAAATGTATATATGTTTTTTTTAAATTACTTATGCTTGTATGTAAAAATAGATAGCCTTTTTTTAAATTTTTTTAAAATTTTAGACAGATGTTTAGCAACCAGAAAGAACATATCAAGTAACAGGCATAAAATATTAGGTAATGTTTTGGTTTTGAAACAAGCAAAAAAAAAAAAAAAAAAAAAAAGAAATTTTGTGTCAATCATTCTCGCAACTAATATACATTACTAATGCCATTTACAGTCAGGATTTTTTTTAAATAAGCATTTTTTGACATTCTCTTTCAATTAAAATCACAGTGATTGGGATTTTAAAAAAGAAAAACATGGAAAAAAAGGGTGGGAGTGTTTATTTAAATCTAAAAAAATTACATAAAATAACACACAATTTTTATCATTCTATAATAATTTTTTGGAAGGGTTCTTTAATATAATATAGTCAAATATTCACAACCGATTATAATTATTTTCAGACTTAATATAAATTATAAACAAATATATTGCATCTAAAAAAATAGAATAATTTTATTTCGATTTAGATCAAAACTGGCAGTCAACCAGCACTGTGCGAAAGGAAGTGATCACTCAGGGCACAGAAATTTATACTACCACAACATTATTTTTAACCTCTGACAAGTAAAATACGGGACTGGTGTGACAAATTGAGACTTTGCTCCAGGTTCAATTTTCTATTCACAAGCCCCTGCAGTCAAATACTTGAAACTATTACTTTTCATAAGTTGCCGTACATAAATTAGGGATTGATTGAATAGTAGATAGTTGATTCGATATTCGACAAGTAAACCAAACTTTTGGCTTTGGCCGAATATTCCAAGTAATTAGTTTAATAACAATACTTAAATTAACTATAAAAAAAACAATAAGTAATGCATTGCTATTGTTAAATTACATGATGACCAATATTCATTTGATGTTATTTTAATATGTTTCAGTGATAAATGATCATTTACAAATGTATAACATTACTAGTATTTGGAATCAAAATTCAGCATAGGCAGTGTAAATAAAAAGAATAGTTTTTAAGCATTATCTAAGGCAGGCAGACTCAGGCATAATGTAAAACTATCTGCAAACTCTAATAATTTCTTAAAAGTTTTCTGGAAAAAAAAATGCTGCGCCCTTCCCAAGATCTATATTTTAGCTATCAGCAAAAATTATAAGTTATATGCGAGCAGAGTGCCACTATGCAACACCACTAAAAGATAAATATTAATTTACAAGCATTATTAAAACTCGGTCAAGAAATGTTATATCAAATGGTATGCTTAAAACAGACAACTAATAAATAAAAGAAAAACTAATGAAAAAATATATATATATGTCGGACGTTCCCCTCAGTCCACACAACTTTGAAGAATGTCCGTGGTAGATATAGCTGCCACCACCGATATTACTAGGTGATATCGGTCACCCACTGTGAGATTGGTGTAAATGAAGACTTACACTAGTAACTGAATTATCAGTTTATTAAGGATATATGTACACACAAAATACGCTATTTACAAATATATACAACTACAACTCGGATATAGGTGATCCGGTTCAACATTAAATTAGATATCGTAAAGATTGGTTGTGTACTATTCCAATTACACTTTCCACCTCACACTCAATACACGTTAAATTCGCTTTTTTGGAGCTCAACCTTGAGTCTCCCAACACAAGTATACTGGGCCTGCACTTCTTAGCCCAGAGCACTAAACATCAGGACGTCTGTGTCCTTTGCGCACCAGAAAACGCACACTTTACACTCTTCCGCACAGAGCAACCTCTAGGTACGAAACCTAGGTACCGAATCAATGATCTGAGGCAAACTTGCCCTCTCCAAATCACTCCTTTCCCCCACATAAACCCCTTTGGAGCCTCCTCATTGGACACTCCATTCTTTTCTTGCTTAGTGGCATGCTGCTAATCTGCTCACCATCCGCATACTTCACTGACAGGTGGGCATGCCTCTCAGCTATCTCTTTTCTCTAACACCCCACCTGTAAAGGATTAGCTGGCAATTCCCCTTTCCACGAAGAAGGAATGTCACCTTGGAAATTCTGTACACAACCATACAATATGAGATATTCAAATAGAGAAAGAGTAGACATTACATTCTTTAGCACAGGTGCTATCAGATCCTGACAATATATATATTAATTATTGTATTTATTAAAATACCAACTATTTTAATCACTAATTTTTACAAAGATATCAATTTATGATTGATCAACAAAACTTATTTTATTAATCTATAAAATAATTGAATTATGAATAAATAAATGTTTTAAAAAAAATTATTAATCTACGATTGGAAAATATGAACTCATTTTTAGCAGTTTATCTGCTGTTTTTGGGGCAAACCATTCCTTAATATTGTGAATCTTTCTTGAAAAATGCTAGTCATTTTGCTTAACCAATGATTTGTTCAAAACATTATTTAAAAGAGGATAATATTTACTAAGATATTAAAACTGAATTCCTCTTTTGAATGTAAAAAATCGCAAATCACAGAAAAACATTAAACGAGTTTTTAAACATTTGCAAAAATTTTCAACCAAATAAACATTTTTTTAAAAAAAGAGATAAACGGTTAACATTTTTTAACACAAATTTTATTTTTAATCTGCAGTATCCATTTAGGCGCTGCACTGTTTCTGCTACCGGCCTTGGCAAGAGAAAAAAAAAATTAATGCCCACTATTCCAGTATAAGCAATGCACTTGTAATTTTTTTTAAGTTTCTAACTCATATGTGTTGCAGTGCTTTTTCAAAAAAAAAAAAAAAACGGTATATACTGTATATACATGACAAATAATTTTTAGCAAACTTTTTTTTTTCTAGTGTTGAAAATAGTTTGTAGTTTATCTCAAGAGATTGTGACGTGCATCACACCAATTCTCTGACCGGGGTCTTGATATCTATATATTTTTTTAAATAAAACAATTTGTAAAAAAAAAAAAAAAAAAAAAAAAAAAAGCTGTCTGCAAACCTTGAAAATTTTTTGTTTGTCAATGTTATCTGACTCTGCTGGCAGGTACAGATAAGTATTTTCTTGCATTTTGAATAAGCTTTTACTTTGAAGTTAGAAGTAGAATAGGCTAAACAATAAGTTTCAATATTATCTGGAACAGGGGTGTAGTCATAAAAATAACAAAGGATTTACACTCAAAGCAGAAGGTATACCGTAGAATGTGTATAGCATAGCTTTCTTGAGAAACAGAGGGCTAACAGTGTTCCTTTAAAAAATTCAGAAGGTATATAGCGTATGTCCTCCACTACTTCCCTGTCTTTAAATCAGATTTAGTTCAGAGTTCAGCTTCACTACAAAAAAGAGGTCAAAAGCCATTTTTAATTTATTTTTTTTCTTCTTAAAACAGCCTATATAGTGGTAAAATCAAAATAATTGCCTACAAGTGGCATCTTTCCATTATAATTAATGTGTGTTTTTTTAAATATATACATAAAACATGAATTCTCTTATGCCTATCCTATAGCTCTTATATGCATAAAATTAAATTTGTTGTATTTTTATTTATCTTCATTACTAAGTTAAATAATCAAAATGTAAATTGCAATAATTTGATAGAAAATAATTCAATGTACAGACTGATATAAATCGGATTAATAACAACATCGTCACTTTTTATTTGAACGAATTTTTGTTTTTTCAATTATCCTTATTCTTAATAATAATCTGCATAATTAATTACTTTTATAAGTTATTTATTTTGGGTATTGATTAATGATAAAATAACAAAATATAACTGATGAATTAATAATTTTTTTAGTGGAAAGAAGTCACTAAATTTGTTTGTGTATCGTTAGATTTAAGAATAAAAATGTAACCGAATTAAATTATTAAAAATTTAATTTTAATTAAAATTTATTTAAAAAAGCACACATATGCAAAAGTGTTCATTTTAAATATTCGGTAGCCGAAAGCCGAATACTCGTCATACACTTTGATCGAAGCTTTGGTATTCGGCAAATTTCGTTCTAACGTCAAACGTAAAACAATAAAGAAAACAATGCATACATCTTGGACATTCAAGCATAATTTTAGGTAGTTTTACCGTGATTTAAAATACATTAAACAAAGTAGCAAAATTAGAAAGAATGAAATAGGTACTTACCTGACTACATTCCCGAAAACAAACTTGAAAACGCGTAAACAAATAAACACGAGTACGCTGTAGAATTAATGGCGGCGTTTTCTACTTCACGCTTCCCGCCGAGCCGACCGTCAACAACTTGATCCGGGGTTTTCGGCTGCTTCCTGTTTCAACCAATCAGATTTGCGCTTGGAGAAAACGCTGTGATTATCCCGAAATTTCACCGTTATTTGATATTGGGCCATTATATTATCATGTCAATATGCGATCAACAAATTTTTATGGAGAAATCTGAACACTAATCGAAAATCGGTTAAAGGAAATTGCTCGCAATGACATACCCGTGTTATTTGTCGAGCACATTTGGAGGAATCTATGAAAGGCCCGGCAATATATGATGAGTGCTTGCTACCAGGGTAGTAAATTTTTACCACTGCTCTAGCAAGTTGGACAGAAAAAGTCCCATTCCCCTGCGATTAAAATTGACCGAGTAATAGCTGTTTAAAATTGAAGCATCTTTTTTGCTGCAAAATAGGGATCAGTCACAAATTTACAGGAAATAAAAATAAACGTCAGATGTAAAATTTAACATTTACATTGAGAGTAAAATAATTTTTAAAATTTTCTTTTTAAATTTATATTGATGTTTACATATTAAAGCAAAATATACAACTTGTGCTAAAAATATAATAGAAAAACAGAAATTTTGTTAAATTAAATTATGAAAAGCGACAATCACATTTCTTTACCAAATGATACGTATTTAAAATTCTATTAGATTATTTAACCTAATAGAATTTGGTGTATTCATATAAAATAAATAAATGGTACTCATCTAAAATCGAATTAATATGACATTATCATTGGATATAAATATGTTTACGAAATGGACCTCGATCAGATATTTGAAAGAGTTAAAATTTGAATGCAAATTTGGGACTAGGTAAACATACATAAGAAAGTCACAAGTAAAATAAAAGATTATCAAAATAAAACACTTTTTTAAAGTAAAATCATGAAAGGAAACGCTTACTTTCCTTAGAAAATATAACACATGTAAAAATACAAGTGAGGATGTTAATTTCAAAATTCGCCTTACCGCTTTTGCTTTCGCTATCAATTTACACCATTTTGCACTAATGTGACACTACACTATCTAAATTTATAATGAAAACCAATGGACGCATTTAAAGGTTTTTCGCGATTTTCCAAAATTTGATTTTCTCGATAAAGAGAATTTTGAAACTGACGTCTTCAATTATTTTAACCAATCTAGAAGTTAGTAAAACTTATATGGCTGCTGCAACTTCAGCTAAATCGCTTTAAATATATTTCTCTACCTCATTTAAAACATTTTTGTAATTCGAACTATATGTCTGTGATATATGGTTTAGGAATTAGACATTCGACAGCAGCGTTGGAAATGGACGACCTTTATAATACTTTAAGCACTTAGCGTACGTTCCCTTAAAGCTTAGTGCAACTCATCCGTTTTGAGCTGCAGTAAAGTGGTTTAAATCATGAAATTTAAAGTTTCGTAACTCGGTCAATTTTAGTGTTAGACGAATGGGGCTTTTTTTTGTCTAGCTTGTTAGAGTAGTGGCAAAAATTTACTAAATATCACTTATAGGACCGGGGGACAGTATAAAAATTTTATTTTCTTAATTTTTTAGTAAAAATATTTTTTGACCTAAATCGCTTAAAAAACAATTCTTTACCTTTTTTAAAGCATTTTTGCAATTGGAACTATATATCTATGACTAACGGTTTAGAAATTAGCCATTGACCACCGTTGAGAGTGGACACCCTGTATACTAAGATATACATTCTATACAATATGTGATGCAAAGAATATTTATTATTAAATTGCAGGGCCACACAAAAATATTCCACTACATAATACTACATGGGGAAATATTGTGTGGGGCGTGTTTTAATTTCATTAAGCTATTTCACATGTTATGAATATGATATACATTGCTGAAGTGTAATAAAAATTACTTTCTGTATCCGATCACTATACTGTATCCGAAGTACTGTCTGCTATAACAGTAAGATCTGAATATTTTTAAAACTTCGTTATCGTATGAACGCACCTCATTTTCTATGCTTAACCCCTTGAGGGGTGGCGGTATATATTATATACCACCTACGATAGATGAAGATTCACACCAGAAAAATGTCATCAAATTTCACTTTTCTAACTTTGGTGGAAAACAGTCGTGAAATTGCTTCTCCTCTTTTTGATATAACTTTTTTACAAATTTCCGGTGGGAGTTCAGAATTACACGAACGCAATTGCTTGCCTCTCAAAGGGTTAACGTGAAATTTCCAACTTGTTTCACTTGCCAGTGTTTGTTTACGATTAATCAGATGATTGTGTTAGGCATGAGATTTCAGCTTTTTTGGACACCAATATAATCTTAGAGAAAATGTTGTTCTCTTAAGTCGCAAAAATGTTTCGATTAAAGAATATAGCACTTTCTCTAAGATTTTACTGGTGTGGAAAAAAGCGGAAATCTCATCCCTGTTGTGTACTTTAAAGCCGTGCCAAAGACATTTTAAGGTTAAAGTGACTTTTTCCTTTATAAATAATTAATTCATCATTATGTTTTTGCCGGTTCAAAAGAACTGGTGAGTCATTAGAGGTTCATATCTGGCATTGTATGCTTTTTGAATTTTACAAGGGTAGTAAACTACAGTTGCTATCAAAAACATTTTGATGTTTATCGAGGTGCATTAGGCATTCACAAATGCCAAAAATGGTTTTACAAATTCAGATCCGGATATTTTGGTCTTCCTGATTCGCATCGATATGGAAGACCGATATATTTAGACAGTCCTGTGTTAAGGGCAAAAGTGGAGGCAAATCTGTGTCTTTACCAACCTTGGTCAAACACCCAAGAACATTTGCAACAGATTGGTAAACTAAAAAGAGCTGGTGTATGCGTCCCGCCTAAGTTGTTAGAAGAAAACAAAGCTAGCCGATCCAAGACATGCAACTTATTCCAGCAACGGCGCAATAGAAACCCGTTTTTTAATAATTTGATCACTGGAGATGAAAAACGAGTTCTCTATGATAGTCCAATACGCAAAAGGCAGCGACTCTCTTCGAATGAATCAGCATGAAGCCATGTTTACATCCCAAAATGGCACTTTTCTGTGTTTGGTGGAGTATTCGCGGAATTACTCATTTTGAAGGGTTGAAACCTGGACAAACTGTGATTGCAGACTTTTATTGTGAACTATTAAGTCGAACAAACCAATCTTTAATTGAAAAGTGGCCAGAAAATGTCATTTGAAAAGATGTTATTCTGCAACAGGATGATGTCAGGCCACACTGCGCACAACAAACTCTGGAAAAAATTAATGAATTTGCATAGGAGATACTGCCTTATACACCATATTCGCCGAAATTACATCATTAGATTATCATTTATTCCGATCTCTACAACACTTTTTACATGGTAAAAAATTCGAAAAATTGGATGATATCTAAAATGCAATCTCGAGATATTTTGCTCAACAAACAATTGATTTTTATTGTTCCAGTATAGAAAATTATAAAATTAGACGAGAAAAGGTTTTTGTTAAAGAGGATTATTATTTTATTGATTAAAAATAAAAACTTATTAAAAATCTGTTTGTTTGAATGTAATGTAAAAAACATTACTTTCCGGCCCTCCTAATATATGTGAAAAAGTAGAAAAAGTTACAAGATTTTTACATATATGTTTAAAAAGAGACTTACCAACATATTAAAAAATATGGAGTTTTAATCGTTGATATATCGTATGTAGTTCAAGGAGTAAAAAAAATAATGTGCTACAATTTATATCTGTAAAGGGATTTTGAAGGCATAAAAAATATGAAAAAACACGAACTGAGATAAATAAGTTTAAAAATTTGATTTACCCATAATTTTGATAAAATATCATTTTTCATTTATGCTATCAATGAAATATTCATGCTTATTTTTTTTAGCATACTTATATATTTTTATGTTATTTCATTAGAAAGTATATAAGAACCGCTCTACTAAATTTTTGTAGAGTTCCTCAACATATTTAAGAGGCACATTTTATAAGAATCGGGCAGAAAAGGGTTGTGTCATTATACAACCCATCTTTTATTTTGCCGAAATTTTTTTATGGTTTTTTCTAATGATTTTAGAAGATATGTATATTTTGTTTTTCACTCAAAAAAATTTTGTGACCCACAAAAATTTCTAAAGCGAGTCACGACCCAGTATTTTTTTCTAATCGACATCTTTCTGTATTCTATTATCTCAGTACATTGAGCATGAATCAAAGTTATTTTTATGATTACAACATTACATTTAGTAGCTAAATTGAATTATTTTGTAAATTTCATGGCTGACCTTCAGTGACACCCGGCGTGGCTCGTCACACTTTGTCGCGGAAAGTGAAAAAACGCCAAGTTTGAGACCTCATGGACCCATGCGCTGAGGATCAGCCACAGTTTTTGGGTTTAACTTGTGTAGTACCTCTCACTATTAACTGAATTAGCTCATTAATTGCATGGCTAACCTCAGCGCTGCCGAAAAATAGCTATTTTTGTATCGAATGAAACAAAAAAAGTCTTTTTGGTGACCCTGTATTTCACTGCGCTGGGGGTCAAAGTGGAACTTGATAATTGTATTTTATAGTATGAAACATACCCTTTAACAGACATTTGACAGAACTTTGTCTAATGGCCATGCGGACACATACGGCTTACTTCAAGCCATTATGGGAATGAAAAACATGGTAACAAAAGATATACAATTAACTACCATAGATTAGACTATAACTTATTCACTATATGTCACATTTTTTACGTTCTTCTATTTTTACTGCATATCTAATGCAGTATAGCAGTGTCATCTGTTGAGCTATTTACTGCAAAAACTGAAGAATACTATAAGAGACTAACAGAATCTGAAGTTTCATGAAAATTCGTGCATTAGTTCCTGAGATGGAGCTTTTGCGATAATTACGAATAATGCCGCATAGCATCGTCATCTGTTGAGCGATTTGCACCAAAACATAATCAGCACTATGTAATGTCAAGTACTAATTAAATATAAAGTTTTATAAAAATCCATGCCTAGTTTTTGAGATATGGCTATAGTGGAAATTGTAAATAATCCAGTATAGCAGCGCCACCTGCTGAGCGATATATGGGTGATTCTCCGATAAGTGGGTAATTTCTGTCCCTTAGGGTTATATGCTGTTTTTTGTCATTCATAAAGTTGTTTTTTAGCATAAAATGTATTTTGTAATGTATTTCTACAATTTCAAAAAGTATTTTCGAGAAAATAACTGTAAATTTTACTGCAATATTATTTTAAACATTCTAATTGTCACTTCTGCCCCTTGTCCCTCACCTCATGTACTGATCTTCTGGAACAATTTTAAATGTAATGACAGACAATTTTAACAATTTTAACAATTTTAACAATTTTACCACCAAAAATAAAAATCTATATTCCAAAGTACATAATAAAGTATTTTTATTGTAAATTAAAAATGGTTTTACATTTTTTCTGAGTCCGAGAAACGCTGTCCGCTAGTTTTAATGTCACTAATTGCCCTTTGTATAAAACATCGAAAATGACCACCAGGTCGCAAGATAAAATTTGGTGAACAGGTGCGTTTAGTAGAAGGAGCCATCTTAATTGCCCAGAAAAACACATGGCACAATTCGAAGGACTTCAACAATAGTTACAAGCTACAAAATGGATAGAAAGATAAGAATATGTTTATTACTTGTCACTACTGTCCGCTACTTAAACTGTCTTTGTTATTGTATTTATTTATTTATTATTTTGTCATGATAAAACATACTTTTGCATAATATAAAGTATCAAATTGCTGTCTTACTAAATCTAACTTACTATGTACACAGAAGCAATTTTCTTAATTTTGTCACTACTGTCCCTGTCACTTCTGTCCCCTTTTAACACCTTCGCGACGGGAGCCTTTTACGAAATTTTTAATGTTTTGCCACCTGTTTTAAAAAGCAGAAATTTATAACTTATTAAATCGAGAAAATGCTCCGATTAAATAAAACAAACTTTGCCATATAATTTTTCTGGTGGAGATAAACACGGATTCTTAAGACTATTTGCGGCACGTATACGTGTCGCTCGTCCCCAAGGGGTTAAATTATTTATTTGAGGAATATTCAATCTCCGAAGCAGATATTAAAGGCATATATGACTTGAAGACAAAGGATATAGTGATACCATCTATTCCAAATCTATTAATCAAAATTTTACTAAAATCCTGGTTTATAAAGTAAACAACTATCTTGGGGACAGTATAGTGACATTGATTACCAAATTATTGAGTCTTTCGGAAAGTCCTTTCCCTTTGGGAAAATCAATTCGCGCCGGAAAATTTTGTTCATTAATATCTAAGTATTAGATATTGGACACAATATCTAATAATTAAATAACAGAATTTTCCGGTGCGAATTGAATTTCCCAAACGGAAAGGACTTTCCTTACAATCCAATAATTTATAAAATAATTTTTACAAAAATATATAAAGCTTAATGTTTATGCCGGAGTGTTGTTTATTACTCAGTAGCATATGCTGCATCTAATTATTAAAAAATATTGCTTAAAATTTGATTTTTATTTTTCACCAAATCAATGAGTGAAATTACCCACTTATTGGAGAATCACTCATACACCAAAAACTAAACAGATGTAGTTTATATCAAGATCTCACAGAATCGAAAGTTTTGTGAAATTTAAGTGCATTAGTTCTAGGGATAGAGCGTCCGCAAAATTTTTGTCACATACACACAGACAGACTCATGGACAAACATTTTGCAAAAACGTGTTTTTCGGATTTTCTGACCTCTAAAACGTATAAATCTGTCAAAAACCAGATTTCGAAAATTTGCACAAATACAACATTTTCTCGTAAAGATAAAAGAACGTAAAAAATGTGACCTATAGTGAATAAGTTATGGTTTAGTCTATGGTAGTTAATTGTATGTTTTGTTACCATATTTTCCATTTCCACAATTACTTGAAGTAAGCCGTATGTATCCTCATGGCCATTAGCCAAAGTTATGTCAAATGTCTGTAAAAGGGTAGGTTTCTTACTATAAAATACAATTATCAAGTTCTACTTTGACCCTCAGAGCACTGAAATACAGGGTCAGCAAAAAGACTTTTTTTGTTTCATTCGATACAAAAATAGCTATTTTTCGGCAGCGCTGAGGGCAGCCATGCAACTAATGAGCTAATTCAGTTAATAGTGAGTGGTACTACACAAGTTAAACCGCAAAACTGTGGCTGATCCTCAGGGCATGGGTCCATGAGGTCTCAAATTTGGCGTTTTTTCACTTTCCGTTACAAAGTGTGACGAGCCACGCCGGGTGTCACTGAAGGTCAGCCATGAAATTTACAAAATAATTCAATTTAGCTACTATATGTAATGTTGTAATCACAAAAATAACTTTGGTTAATGCTGAATGTATTGAGATGATAGAATACAGAAAGATGTCGATTCGAAAAAAAAATACTGGGTCGTGACCCGCATTAGAAATTTTTGTGGGTCAAAAAAAATTTGGGGGGGGGGAATCAAAATATACATATCTTCTAAAATCATTTGAAGAACCCATAAAAAAATGTCGGCAAAATCAAAAATAGGTTGTATAATGACCTTCCTGACCAGTGTGACCGTTTTTTCAAGCTAAAAGCAGGCTAGATTTGGACTGACAACAAGCTAAAAATAAAATCGATGGTCCTGCCATCTATTGATGAACAGTATATCAATAGACTGACAACTATCTTTTAGCCTGAGTTATTAGCTTGATTTAGCTTGTTGTAAGTCCTACAACAGTCCAGATTTCTTACAACAATCCAAAAACGGCCACACTGTTCCTGACTCTTTTAAAATCTGCCTCTTAATAACATAATTTCTTAATTTTGATAAGGAAAAGAATACTAATAAAATTTAGTGGTATTAGCAGACATTTGTGGCGTAATGCTTCCAACACTGCATTATTCATAAAGTGCAGTTCAAAAAATTGTTTAGGAGTGTACATATTTTTATTATGCTTAAATATATATACTTTTAACTGAGAATAAACGAAATGTTATAATTCAAGATATTTGCACTTTTTTTTACACTAATTTTAAATATGTAAGTAAAATTGTATTATGAGTTAACGTTGCTTTGAATGACACTGATTTCCACGGAACATTTACTTCACGTCAGTAATATTACTTATTTTTGATTGAAAACAATCCAATTAAATGTGAATATAAAAATAACATTGTATAATACAAATGCGGATTGGGGAATTACTGTATTATTTTCTTTTATATAAAAAAATTTAGGAGCAATCTGAGTCATATGTGTGTCATTTATTTCTATATTTCTATATTTATTTATTTTTTTGTTTATTCATTACTAAAATGCTCCTTCTCATTACAGCTTTCTTAATTACTTGCCTTATATAGTATAATTCATATTGGAACATCTAAATAGAAACGAATTTCTTCTCGTTTATAATAAGTTTGACAATTTAACCCATTAGTCAGAATTATTTTCCTCTTTACTATACAAAATTTGCATTTTGGGCCAGTTTTTTAAAATAATAATTTTTGTTTAATTTTATCACAAAGTTTAAACCGTCAAATAAAGATAACTTCCGAATCAAAAAATACTGGTACTTAAGCAGAAAAATCTGTGAAATCTTCTTGGTAACATATGGTACTGATTGGCTTTAAGGATCTTAGTCTTTCAGCGGCGGAATTGCCTATTAAGTCTATGGACCTTAGATACATTTTTGTATTCAAAATATCACTTCAGGGAATTAAAATTTTAAAATTCTTCTTCCAGTGCTCTTTTCATAAAGGATGTCACTTTTTTCGTAGTTGTCAAAATATTTCTAAAATTTATGTTCAATTTAATACATTGTGTTTTAAAAACGGATGATTTGGAAAAAGTAACATTTCATATAAAATTATGTGTAGAGTTTAGAAATATTTTGAAAACTGAGGAAAAAAGACATCCTTTAACATGAAAGCACTGAAAAAAGAAGTTATAAATATTAATTTCCCGAGTAAATATTTCTAATATAAAAGTGGATCAAACGACCATAGACTAAACATTACCAAGGAGATTAGGCGGTTGAGTGACAAGCACTCTTCATGGGTTAAAGATCTGACTCCTTCAGGGTTGTCAGTTTGGCCTCCATTTTTGTTGACAAAATTCTCAATTCATGTTCAATTTTTCAATAAAGACCGAATATGTTTTAAAAAAGTGAATGAAAGTGGGAATTTTTACCCGAATTTCCAGAAGCGATAGTGATGGAAAGGGAAAATATGGTTGTACCAAGAAAATATTTGTCTAACCTCTTCAGACCTGAGGTACACAAATGTGTACCTCCACTATCTATACATATAATAAAACAGTAGGACCCGGTGTGTCTGTACATTGAAGATAATTGACAAAAATGGAGTCAGGGCGATAAAAGAAAACCAATGAAACACAAAAAAATTTTTTTTGAATTTTTTGTCTGTCTGTCTGTCTGTCTGTCTGTCTGTCTGTTTGTTCGAGGTTATCTTCGTAACTACTGAATGGATTTTTATGCGGTTTTCACTAATGAAGAATGCACACTCCCGGGCAGTGTATAGGCTTTGTTTCATCAAAATCGGACAACAGACAAAAAAGTAACAAAAAGAAACAAAAGAAACTATTAGGTGCGCTGCTCACGTTTTTTAGTACATATAAAATCCAATAGATGTCACTGTGCGATTTTAAAACGCGCTATCGTTATGTTTTCGCCAGTCTACTTAAGTATGAGAAAGTTTCAAGCTGGCTGTCGTTCCATGTGGTTTAGTCGGTAGAACGTCAGTGCGCCATACTGATGGCCCGGGTTCGATTCCCAGCATGGAATTTTTTTTCACTATGTTGGCATTAACGCCTATAAGCAATTAAAAGAATTTGAAATATTGTATTCAAGGCGAATTTTCTCTCTGGGAAAATTTCCTTGCATTAATATGTCAGTGTAATTTTTTTTTCGATTTAATTTTTTTTTTCGAAACTTTGTTTTTCTTAAAAAATTACAGTAAATATTTGATATTTTCCAACGTTTTTTGAATGATCGACTTGCTTTTTTTTTTTTTAATGTATGTCTGAACCTTATCTAACTACTTCTTCAAGATTTCTTTAGATAAACCGACCAGCGTAGCGGGCGAAGGCCGCTAGTTTTCCTCATAAAAACTAAACTGTTTGATTTTTCTGCATTTTTAATTTACTATTAAACAGCTAAATGTTTTTTGCTTTAAAACGAAATCAGCACTGATGAATATTATCTCATTAAAAAATATTATTTTAATCGAGTTACGAAAATAACTTCAATACATTGTGGCCAAGAAAGTAAGAAATATTCATGATTATTTAACTTAAATGCTTTACAATAAAAAATTTTGAGGATTTGCTGATCATTTACTTGTGTAAAGACCTTAATTTTGTTATTGCGTAAATTTATATTACTGATAGTTAAACTGATGTTTTAAGGGAATAAGTACTTTTATATCCATATTTGTAAACCTAAAATACCAGTCCCCTAAAGTACTGATTTCATAAAAATGACTCTTTATATCATCTATGGTGTCATTTCGATTATGCAAAACCAATAAATATATATTTGTAAAGTTATTATATGCTCAGGTCTGAAGAGGTTATAACACAGCTTACTTTCGATTGTATTTGATATCAAGTGTATCCAATTGGCAGGCTTTCTTATTCAGAAGCTATATAATGTGTCGTACGAGTCGTTTTTTTGCTAAAGACAGAATATATTTAAAAAATTACTGTCAAAGTGTGCTATTTCAATCGACTTTTTAAAAGGGGTGGCAGGGAGGGTAGAGTATTTTATTTAGAAATCTTCCCCAACCTGTAGGTCGAGCTGACACAGGTTTTTACATTTATACTGATGCTGGTCAAATTGTTACACAAAAATGTATGTAAAATTTATCATCTAAGCTTTAAAAGACGATTGTACACAATATACGCCGCACCTGTCATTATTTTAGTCCAAACCGTCCGTGCCTTTACGTGTTAATAACTCCGCTACTTATCGACGATTTTTTAAAAATTATTACCAATATTACCTTTATCCATCAGTTACATCAGATATTTCCAGCTCTTCTCGACACTTTTGTCTAATGCTGCAAAACGAATTCTGTGTGTAACGGTAAAATGTTATTTTTTTTTAAAAACCGGGTAATCGCTAAAGTTTTCCTGCAAAGTTGAATACATACCTCAAATTTTTTAATAATTTTTGTTTCGTTAAATTCGGAAATAGATTGGGAGGATATATATATTTTTGCAACACATTTTCGAGTATATCTTTGAAAACAAAATACCTAGAATTAAAAGAAATGTACACTTGGTTTCAGCGTTATGAAAGCTTTCGCATGATACTTCACACAATATACAAAGAAAAGTTTCTTTCGAGTAACGTAATTTCTATAATAAATAATAAATTATATTAATAAATTATACAATAGTGTACGGAAAAAAAACTGTTCGGAGCACATTTTAATTATTTTGCACTATTTCAAGTGTAACGAAACTCAGGTTTACAACAACAGGCTTTTATTTGAATACGATATGCGTCGCATTTATCGTTCATTTACAAAAACATATGACAATTTCTGCATGCAATACTGTATGCTACGTACTGTTTATTACGGATGATTTATGAAGAATGTTTTCGGTTATGGCATAAGTTTTAAGGTTAAATAATTATTTCTATTCTACGTGGTGTTTATAAATTCTGCAGATTATATATAGGATTACACACACACAAAAAAAAAATAGTAAGCATTACTGACAAAGAGCGTGAATTGATTTAAAGTGTTTTTTTTAATTTCCATTATACTTTTTTAAGTTCGGCAGCATTTATTTTAGTAAGATATGTTTAAAGCGTTTAACTAAAATCCTGTACAGGGACATAAAAAAATCTGGATGAATTGTCGCCAATGTATATGTATGTATATATCACCTATTTATATGTTCGTACACGTATCATCACAGTAGTTTTATGCCTGTATTGAATTAAAGCTTCATATGCGATGTATATAAAAATCGAGATATATATTACAAGATTTTAGAAAC
Organism: Maratus speculifer; assembly: GCA_964019185.1. NCBI lineage: Eukaryota > Metazoa > Arthropoda > Arachnida > Araneae > Salticidae > Maratus > Maratus speculifer. The sequence continues at coordinate 88,004,972 of OZ025293.1, forward strand.
AAAAAATCAAGTACGTTTACTAAAAACACAAACTAAAAAAATCCTTTTATTTTACTTTGAGTATAAAATGCAGAATTTATACAAACATTATACAAAAGATAAAGCTTCACAAAATAATTAAATACGTTTTCGCCTACGTGCAGTTTAAGTCTTATTTTAAGTTATACAGGGTGTTTCAGTTAAACATTTCAGAACTCTTAAGAGGGGTAGAGTGCATCCTGACGACTCGAAATCATATAGCATTGCGGGGTCAGAAGTGTTTTCCCGACACGCTAGATAGCGTTGCGCAAATCTTCCGAGCTTTCATGCACAAAGAGTTAGCGGATATGAATTTGGCATAAGGGGCTGCAGATTGTAGTGGGCCAACCGCATAGCGCTTGTGCGCTGAATGATATCCGACAGTCATAATTTCTTTGTAAGCCTGCACCAGAGGTTAGCTGAAACAAGTTCATTTCAAAGAGCTGCCAGGGACCGGGTAAAAATAGCACGGACTCCGGCCATCGAAGAGAATGTGCTGCAGCAAGTGCAGGAGACTGCCAATATGAGTACGCGAAGTCTGGCGCATGCAATCGGGGTTTCCCATCCCAGCGTCTAGAGGATTCTCCGAGAACACGACATGCATCCGTTTCACGTGCAGCGTGTCAAGGCACTGCAACCGGATGATTATGCACCTCGTATTGCTTTCGCACAGTGGTACCATGGAAAGTGTGCTACAGATCCCTTTTTCCCTGCTAAAGTGGTGTTTTCTGATGAGGAATCCTTCTCAAGGGAAGGAATTTTCAACACGCATAACGGCCATATCTGGGAGGAGGGAACCCGCATGCAATACAATGTCGTGCAGTACAGACTTGATTTTCGGTCAATGTTTGGGCCGGTATTATAGGAGATCATCTCATCGGACCTTACCTGTTACCGTTTCGTTTAACAACTAACGTCATAACAACTTGCTCTTTCTGCAGCAAGTATTGCCGTAACTTTTGGGAGATGGACAGATTCCTGCATCGACACAACAGACAATGTGGTTCCAACACGATGGAGCTCCGCCCATTTCAGCCGAAATGTTCGTAACTACATTGATGTAATATTTGGCCAACAGTGGATCGGACGTGGTGGTCCCGTGTGTTGGCCTCCTTAGCCACCCGACCTATCACGTCTTGATTTTTATTTCTGGGGTCATATCAAAACACTGGTTTATGACATCCCTGTTGACAATGCTGTGGAGCTGGTTGCAAGAATCGCAGTAGCTGCCGGAAAAAAAATCGAGATATGCCTGGAATATTCGAGAATGTTCGGATTTCCATGCGCCGGAGATGTGAGGTGTGCATTGTAGTCGGTGGCAGAAGGATGCAGCCTACCTCTTTTACTAGTTCTGAAACGTTTAACTGAAACACCCTGTATATGAATTTTTATAAATGTTCACTTGGCTATATTCTTTAACTTGTTAAACGGCAAAGTTTTCTTTGCGTATTCGGAAAATGTTGGATGTTTCATGAAATGTTTCATGATCTATGCTTAACGCATGATTATTACTTTTTTTTTTATTGAAAGGTAAGAAATGATAGGTTATTTTTATCATTATTATTATTTAAACTTTCCGTACTAACTTTTCTTCAGATCTCAAAGTTTAATGCATTTAAATGTCCGAAATAACTTCGGCAATTACCAATCAAAAGCCACTGACGAGGAGGGTTTCCATATTAGGCATTCTCAGATTTTTTTTTGAAAAAAAAATACTAATTAAACTACTCATGTAAGTAATAAATGTTTAGTAAAAATTAGCAGAGGAATTACAGTAGGAAGTATTTGTTCCAATATTTGCCAGCTCCTCTGTTTTGATGTAGTTTGTTATTTTATGGATTATTGTATATTTTGATGTATATATATATATATATATAGTATATCACATATATATGTTGCTTGTTGCTATAGTTATTTAATTTGTCACTGGAAAAGTTATTTTCATACATTTAAGCGCATTCGAAAATAAAAGGCAGATGTTTCCATACCAACAAAATCGAATCCACAATGCACAGTTAGACCTTGACATTGAAACATTTTTAATTAATTTAAATTATAAATTTTATTTTAAATAGAAAATTTTGATGATTAAATCTCAATATAAGTACATATGAATATCAATATGAGAAAATTATAGTTTAAGCTAATTAAAACTGACAAAACTAAAGTTTTTAAAATTAAATTTATCAAAAGAACTCAAAATTTAGCTTATTTGTAGTATTTTTTGAATTTGTATTCCATTACCATCTGATGAAAAATCGCCAAATAACGAAAATTTCATTATCATTTTTATGGAAGCTGTATGGAGGTTCCGCCCAAATTTTTTCATAAACGTATATGCGAAGCGTTTTTCAGATTTTTTGGAGTATGCCCGTATGGAGAACTTCTTTGTGAGATATTTTTGTGAAATTTTGTTAAAAAATAGAAAATCATACATTTTCGAGGTTTCTAAGCGTTCTTTCCCTTAGCAAAAAAAAAAAAAAAAAAAAAAAAAAAAAAAATTCTTGATACTTTTGATTTTAGACGTTTTGTTAAATATCTATAAATATCCATGTGGAAAGACTCTGAAACTCCATATGTATAAACAAAATAGTACAGATCATATACTTTATCATATACTTTTTTTGATCACATACCCAAAATTCAATAGGGAACTGTCAACAATCTGTTTTTTGTGCCATCTAGATATTTCTTTCAAAATAAAAGATCCATGTTTTAGTCAGTTCGACATATGCGACATTCGAAAAATAATGGGTAGGTTATGATATAATTAATTATAATTAATATTAATATTTTTTGGAATGATTTAAGTCGTCTAATTGTAAAAGTTCGAAATTTAGGAAAATGCATCCCCCCCTTCTCTCTCTCTCTCTCTCTCTTTTTTTGTATCCTTACGGTCCCACCGTAGTGCATTAAGGAAAGCGGCAAATAAAAAGATCTCATCTCGCTTATTCGAACAATAAATGCGAGGGCATTGTTGTAGAGTTTCATAAAAAATGCGTTTACGATGTGCTTTTAATTAATAACCCAGCTACAGTCTAAAAAAAGTGTCTATTCACTCCGGAGGAGTGAATACTCGCTCTATCGCAGACTCAAAACATGCCCAACCTCTTTAGAGTGATTATTCACTCTGAGCAAAAGTGGAATCGTTGACTCTCTGAAATAGTGACTAATCACTCCTGGAGGTGAATATTCACTCTAATCAGGGGTCAATAATCACTCTTTCTGAGGAGTGACTATTCACTTTTGCTAGAGGAGTGCGTTTTTTCACTCCTGGTAGAAGTGAGAAGTCACTCTCACGGAGGAGTGACTATTCACCATTGCTAAAGGAGTGCGTTCTTAAGTGGGCAGTTTTAAAAGAATCGTACCTTTTAGAGCATACAATGAAAATAAATACAAGCGTGATAAAGATTGGAATAAAATACTTTTATTGACAATATTTATTTAATTCATAGTATGTAACATTAATTGAACTTTTTAAGGGAAACTTAATTAAAGTTACTATGAATTAAATTAGATTACTGACAGAAATAAACTATTTTATTCGAATCTTCCCAATTGTGTTTGCTTTCATTGGTAGCCCGATAAATATATGATAGTTTAAAATTGCTCATAAGCGCAAGTTTTTAAACATTTTTAAAATCTTAAACAGTCAGTATTTTTTTTCAGACACCCATTAAGTTTTACATATTATTTTAATAATTCCGTTATCATGTTTTCTACGTTTCTGTTGTATTTTTATGTGTAATTAAAATCTTTTTTGCTGAAAAACAGATATTAATACAACCTATGTTTATAAAACGATATGGAAAGTCACATTTAATTTCAATTTTTATTCCCGCATACAGAGTAGATGTGCCAGTAATGGATACCCTTAAGGCTTCTGTCCTTGCCGTCGTCGACATTTTTTTCTCGTTCGCATTTCAACATTCAGTTTTTTTTTTCATTAGATAGTTGAAGTTCGTCAATACATCGATTTTTTTTGTTTACTTTTTCAATTTTGGCCGCATATATTTTTTATAAGGTTACCTTCACTTTCAAAACCGGTACAAAATGAAAGTGTTATTCTAATAAATATCTGCTGCCAAAATTGAAAAGTAAAAGTAAACAAATATTTAATACAGAAAATATGATTTTAATGACTTCTGTAACTGAAGTGTTTATATTTAAATGGTGAACGATTAAACCCTATAAGTCCCTTTTTGAGTGTGTCCTTAAATAATATTCTCCGCTTCATAAGTGATTTGATTGCCAGATTATTAAATAGGCAAAACTTAGATTCATTTTTAAATAATAGGAATAAAAAATTGAAATTTTATTAATCACATAAATATAACTATTTATAAAAGTTTTAGTGTCATTACATTTTGATAAGTGTAATTTAAAAATAATATTGGATTATTTAAGTTTTCTTTTAAGTCAATATATTTTATGCGCTATAAACATCCCCCAAAATTGCATGTTTAGCAATGCCTATATGGGATGCACATTAATGGATTATAACTATTTATATATAAATTTTAAAATTGAAACATTATATTCCGCTTCCTGATTGGTATAATTAAGAATATCAACAACAGTGCAAAATTATAAAAATATGCAAGGGGGGAATTACGAAAAGAATAATAAAAGCCACATTTTTATTGGTTATTCTTTTATAAACCGAAAACATTAATTGGTGTTTATTACTGGCACATCTACCATACTGCATTTTATGAATGTGAGTGACAGATTTCGTAAGTTTTATAGGAAAATACTAATGTAGGAAATAGGAAAAAGAAGAAATATAAAATAAAGGAAATGACTACATATGTATTGTTTTTACTGTTGGATAAGCATTCGTACTATAAAAAACAGTTAATTATCTCTTTAAAATATTTCATTTTATCTAAGTCATACTCCGAACTTTTAAAAATACTAAAGAAGATTTATCAATAAACATCAGGCATACAAAGCACTTTATTTCAATACTTAAATATCATGTTTTATTTTAAATGTCTCGAATTACATATATCAAACATTACATATGTCAAAAAATGTTTCCAACAGATGGAAACTTTATAACGGAATAAAATTCATTATTAGTTTTAACAATTTCTCAAAAATTTGCCATATAAGAAATTCCTATTAGAATTACGCATGTAACTTAAAAAAAGTAAATGCTTTAAAAGACAGAATCAGAATAATAAAATCATGTAATTGCTAATTGATGTTTATATTGTATGACTAATGAAGTGAAATGTTTTTGTGTCAGCATTTTTTCCTGAGGAGATAAGGATATAGAATGGCTGACACATAGCAAATGATTTTCTGCATAACGTGAAACTAGTGCAAATTATTCACGAACTTTTGGGAGCAAAAATTTAAATTTAATATAACTTACCTTGATAAATAAGATTTTTTGCTATATAAATAATAATCCCTTGTTTGGTAAATAATATTTGTGTTATAAATAATATACCTCTTTGTTATTGAGTACTAATGAAGTAATATACCTTTTTACTGAATTATTTTTTTCTATTGTAATTCTAGAAGAAGAAATTTAATCTTGTATTTGGATTATTTCATATCATACATATCGAAGCATATCATTCAACGATCGAAATTTAAAAAAAGTTTGAATATTATTAATAAAAATGAAATGATCGGAGGTCTACAGATGTGGAACGAGGAAACAAAAGATTAATTTTAAAATGGCGGAAACAATTTTCTTATCAGTAAAGGCGGAGTGAGTATTGACTCTTTCGAAAGAGTAACTGCTACCTCTTAAAAAGATTGCGTTTTAATAACAAATAAGCTTAATTTTCCAGGTTATATTATGAAATGGAGTTTTTGAAAGTTAAACATTGTCATATTTTGGTGTTTTTCATTATTTTACTCGATAAATTGGTTCAAAGTTAAACGGAATTTTTTTAAGTTTATAATGCCGGACCTTCACTTTCGTTAGTTGAGTGAGATGTTTCATTCTCTACAACGGAGTGGCATACTAAACTCTCGACAACGGAGTGACATTTTACACACCTTTCTAGAGAGTGGGAAATTCACACTTTAAGAAGTGTGTTTTTATAAAGTGCACACAAAAAAAAAGTTAAAATGTCTGTCACTTTTACAAAGAGTGAGCTTTTCACTCCTTCCAGTTTTAGAGTGTAGTTATAGACATGTAAATGGAAATTTGTGATGCATGAGAGACAAACTTGGGCTATCCACATAGAGATCTTGAGACATCTACGCGTGGTAGATGTTACTAGATAATAGACCAAACCAAGTGATAAACTTAAATTGATGACATTAGGTTTATTTTGTAAAAAAAATTCACATCCAAAATAAATGCTTTCATTAGGTACCTGTGAAAAAACATGCATGTTTGTATGATGTTTAAGTTACAAGTCTGCAATAATCACGCTACTTAACACGGTAACCCACTGTAAATCCTATGGGAGTGTTTTTGGCAAATTTCACACTTAGATTTTAAGAATTTTGAAAGATCTGTTTTTGTATAGAATATCTGAGACTGAGTCTATATCCTTTTACGTTTGTTCATATTTGATGTTTATTTGCAGTTTTTTATGTTCCTACTTTCAATATTAGAGCAGGTTCGGAAACTTTATTTAAAACATCTCCAGCGAGAATCAAAAACGTAAAAATTCACAGTGTTTAGCTTTGACCTAAGCTATCCTACACTAAATCATTCAAAGATATTAAAAGAATAAAGAAAACAAATGAATAGAACACTTCTTTATGTTCGCATTAGCTTGCGAGTGTCTTTGCGTGACTGTGAGACTCTTAATCTCATTTTAACAAACTGTAAATCAAGTCACACATAGAGAAAAATAAAATGTTTTAAATAATTTCATTTAAACATTTAGGAAATGTTTGAATCTTTTATTTTCAAATATCATTATACGTTCTTAATGGAATCTGATGAAATATCACATCTGTTCTAGGAATACCTTAATGGCATGCTTATAAAAACGTTTACTAATGGTATTGCTAATGGATGGAAATATTTCAGATATTTAAATTTAAAACTATTTTAAAGGCTCTTGTAAAATTTCTTAACAGTTTATTATCTATGAATGATTTAAAATTTATTTATGGCTTATAGAATCAGAATTTTCTTTAATTGTTCTTCATGGAATACATAAAATTTTAAAGATTTCTAAATTAAACTGTATATTTTCTGATAAAATGAATCGATATCATATGCAGGTTAGCGTAAATGAATAACGGGATTTAAACATGTGTAGTTCAGAACTATTAGTTATGAGTATAAAGCAAAACGTTCCAAGTTTTATTGCCGTTTTTAAACGCGCAATTGCACGAGCAGGTCACGACTATGTGCTTTTATGCACATGATCACCATGATCTCTGAATCTTATGTCATGTAAATTCTTTTTGTTGTGGTTACATCAAATACCTTGTTTATGAACCGCGATGGGTAAAAACACCCAAAGATCCTTAATAAGTGTTTCATTAAAGACTGTTGACATTTTAAATTTATAAAATGTGTGGAACGCACTAAATTATAGATTAAATGTTTGAGGATTAAGTCAAGTCCATACCTCAAACATTTATAACGACAATAAAAAAATTTGAATATGTTTTTTTTTAAATATTCATATATTTTTATTTATGTGTCATAGTTTAGAAAACACAAATTTTTAAAATCCAATCATTTATTGATGCTAACCCTATACATTAACATGGCTTGGAATTCATTTATGTAACTCCGTTAATCCAATTTCAAATTTTACTGAACTATCAAAATGATTTTATTTTGCAACAAATACCCGGGTTTTTTAAACATTTGTATGTTTATTACAAATGTTTAAAACCATTTATGCACAACCGTTAATGAATGGGCCACGATGACACCACTGTTTTGTAAAACGAATAGTTTTACTTATTAAATGATAGAATTTTGCTATTAAATAAATCAAAAATTACCTTTCAGACATTGGAGTAACAAAACACTTTCTGGCAACTAGTATGTGCAGCACTAACATAGACAGGGGTCAGAGGATAAAGGACAAATTTCATTATTCATACCAGTTTCTTTTAGAAATCAACTTCATCATACATTCCTATTGTATATCTTATAAAAAGTCTCTTGAAAATTACCAATGAAAGATACCGGTAAGGACAATAAAATTCGTCCTATATGCTCCGACACCGGATACAGATCGATACATAGGTGCCAACCTGACATCGATTATCCGTAATACGTACGTTAATTTGACCCTGGTTTAATGAGTTTCGAACCAGAATTTTTTCAAAGAAATGAAATTAAGTAGGTTCCGCTAACAATCCTGAGATTATATAAAGAAAGATTCATGAAACATATTTTCTGGTTCAAAATGACGTTAACTTAAATCAAACTAAACCAGGTATTACGGAAGATTAGTTGAAAGTTGGCAGTTATGTCGATAGAGAAATTGAAAGATATGCAAATAAAAGTTTTTAACACTAGAACCGCGGAAAATTCATTCAAGTTTTATAAAAATATTTTTCAACTGAATTTTTATTTAAAACTGTTTAAGTTATTTAATGAAAATATTTTTGCACAGCATATATTTAGATTATTTTATTAAGAGTTTTCTGGTTCGAATCGACATCTCTCCATATGATACGGGTCAAAATGACCCGCGGCCGCTGTTCTAGTGTTAAAATACGAAAGTTTTTAAATTTCAATATTTAAATTAAATCTCCTGTTACTTTTTCAAAACATTGAAATCTATTTTTCTAATATGAAACTATTATGAAACTAATATGCTCCTGTTAATTCTATTTATCAGTCTAATAGGTATTAATTTCAAAAGACAAATTCGAAGTAGCATTAAATGAAAATATATTCATTCCTGCCACCTCCGGCTTTTTAAAAATCAAACAACTACATTTCGAATACAAAATTTATTTAAAAAACGAAATTAATTAAATTTCAAGTGACTGTCACGTTTAATGCCAAGCACATTTGCATAAAAAAAATTCTAGATCTGATTGTGTTTTCTTAATTAAGAAAAAGCCGGAGGTTAGCAATTATGGATAAATGTAATATTACATCTTCTGTGGTTTGCCATGCAACCACGCTTGCTCAGCCTTGGTTAAGCCTTGTCTTGTATTTATATTTGTTTTTATCGAGATGAAATAAAATATATTTACAATTATTTGTTATTATTTTACAACGAAGTAAATTCAAAGACAATTGTCATATTAATAAACATTATTGTGTGCTGTTTTTAAACTTATAAAGTTACATTATTGATAGAAACTTCACACAACATATTGTCATATAATCTGGGATGAATGTTTAGTATTTTGTAGAGCCTTTTTAGTGTTTTGGATAGTTTACCATTTTAACCATGTCTTGAAATGCCACAGTTTATTTCAGTAAAATTTTTACTTTGTGCCAGTATTAAAAAAATTGGTCATACTCTTGAATAAAAGGCAGAAAATAAATTATCCTTACATATTAGCGTCATCGCATGTAATAAACAAACCATTTAGTATTGAGTAAATCAGTGTTGCCAGATGGGCTACTTTTTTTAAATTCAGATTCTTGATTGGCACCACTTTTTGCAAATGATGAAATGAGCCTTATTAATTGATATGATAATTAAGGCCAAAACAAAAGGTAATTTGCCGTTTCAAAAAAGTGGTGCCAGTCAACAAATCCGAATTTTAAAAAAGTAGCCCACTGGCAACACTGGAGTAAATGAGCATCAGAAAGAAATTCATCTGTTATTCCACAAAGATTAAGTTTATAAGTCAAGAGATAGCCAAGGCATTTTTACAATTCAAAAATTGATTTCAGTTATTTTATTTATTTATTTCCTATAAAATGTATGACATTTAAATCTCATTATTTTTTACGTAAAGCAAATGTTAATCGTCAGATCTGACAGTTTTTAGACCAATATTATTATTAATTTTCGAAATATAAATTACATTTTTGTTATTCTAAAAGGATCACTTCCTGTTATCAAAATAACAGCAGACATTAAATTCTCAGAACACAGAGTCTCAGACCTTAGAGAATATTGAAATTTTAATCAGACATTTATAAAACATCAAAAATAACACATGGCTTATCTGAATTCTTTATAGCAAGGATCGGAGCTAATAGAGCATATTTCATTGTTGTTACCAGTATTTTTTTCTAATAATCTTCAAGAGTAATTCTAATAAGATATGTAAAAGGAGTGTATATCTAATGATTACTGATGAAAGATGCTAGCCAGAACTATGAACTTTGTCCTATATGCTCTGACTCCGGACAGGTATTCTAATTAGAAAAAACTTTCCCTCTCTGTGCGTTTACGTCTGTTCGCGATGACTAGAAAAATCTACTACATGTAAGAGTGAAAAATTTTTTTAGACAAGCCCAAAGTGTCTCTGTCGTAGTCACGGTCTAAATTCCCCCTTTATTCAGTTTTGCGCCTTGAGTTCGTTTAAACTCAAGCTAGGCATACCTTTTTTCCACAAGTCTCCTTGGCTCCAGTTGTCGCCCACGTGAGTCATTCCTTTCGCAGTTCTTGAGTTCCCTTTTTACCTACTTTGACTTTCAATTTCCGTAGTTTGCCTGCCATGTTTGGCGTACTATCTCGCGGAAGTTAGCGTTTCCGCTATTTCCATGAACTTTCATCAATAACTTGGCGCACGATGAGGCGGTTTGCCTTTTGTTTTGGCAACCCTTCCAGTGCTTATAACCTGCAGGTTTCGGTAGTGTTGACAGGGGGATCTTGCGGGATGCAGTGAGTCGTTTCCCAGAATGCGCTTGAGCAGTGTTGCCAGATGGGCTACTTTTTTTAAATTCAGATTCTTGATTGGCACCATTTTTTGAAAATGATAAAATGAGCCTTATTAATTGATATGATAATTAAGGCGAAAAAAAAGTAATTTACCTTTTCAAAAAAGTGGTGCCAGTCAACAAATCCGAATTTTTAAAAAGTAGCCCACTGGCAACACTGCGCTTGGGATGTCGCTGAGTTACGATTCATATTTATTTGACAGAGAAGATGACCATAGGGAAAGGTGGTATGCTGTCTTTCATTAAATGGATTATTTTTATATATTTTACAACACTTTACCAAGTTCTTTTCAATATAGGTATATTCCTGCTGTCTAGTGGTATATTTTATGTTGACTGAAACACATGTCGACAGACTTAGAATTTAGCAGCAGTAAGGCTGATATATTCTGTCATATTATAAGGCTGATATATATATATAAGTTTCTCTTGCATTAATCCCACCACGATGTCTAAAATAAATACTGGATTATAATCGAAGTTTTAATAAACACTGATGTTCGACTGAACTATTGATTTCGAGTCTCTTTATACTTAACTATCACTACAATATCAGTTCATGGAAGTAAAACTTCCACCTTACCTACGTTATTAATTCTAGTTATTTATTTTTCAAAAAACACAGTGAAACATTTTAAATTCCACTATACAGGCTGTCCACTCTCAACGGTGGCCAATGGCTAATTTCTAAACCGTTAGTCATAGCCATATAGTTCCAATTGCAAAAAGACTTTAAAAAAGGTAAAGAATTGTTTTTCAAGCGATTTTGGTAAAAAAAAAAGTTTTATTGAAAAATCACGAAAATTAACTTTTTATACGGTCCCCCGGTCCTATTAGTGATAGTTAGTCAAATTTTTCCATTACCCTATCAAGCAATACAAAAAAGGTCCCATTCGTCTAACATTAAAATTGACCGAGTTATGAAACTTTAAATTTCATGACTTAAACCACTTTTCTGTCGCTGAAAACGAATGAGTTGGACTAAGTTTTCGGGGAACGTCCACTAAGTGCTTAATTTATTATAAAGGGCATCCATTTCCAACGCTGTCCAATAGCTAATTCCTAAACCATTTGCCACAGACATATATTTCCAATTACAAAAATGTTTTAAATGTGATAAAGAAATATTTTTAAAGCAATTTAACTGAAGGTGCTAACACCCTATAAGTTTTACAGTAGTGTTAATGTTTATTGATTAACATCTAGATTAGTGAGTTTAAAAATTATCGAGCAAAAATTTTTTGGGAAATAGCAATTTTATTTTAAATAAATGTGTTATTTTGATAAGGTTTATTTCGCTTAAAACGTTCGTACGTATGTTTCCATTGTTAAAAATTTCTATTCAAATTTTAACTCACTTCCAAACATCCAATCGAGGTTCAATTTGCACACATATTTATATCCAATTACAATGTAATATTAATAAAATTTTAGGTGCGTTATTTATTTTATAGGACTACACCAAATTCTGTTAGGTTAAGTAATTCAATAGAATTTTCAATATATGTCATTTTGTAACGAATTGTGACTGTTGCTTTTCATAATTTAAATTAACAAACTTTCTGTTATTTTTTACTTATATTTTTAGTACAAATTTTGTTTTAATATATAATCATCAACATAAATTTAAAAATAATATTGTAAACATTATTTTACTTTCAATGTTTAATGTTAAATTTTATATCTTGCGTTTATTTTTATTTCCAGTAAATTTGTGACTGACCCCTAATTTGCAGCAAAAAAGATGCTTCAACTTTAAACAGCTATTACTCGGTTAGTTTTAATCGCAGAGGAATGGGACTTTTTTTGTATTGCTTGTTAGAGTAGTGGTAAAAATTTACTAAATATCACTTATAGGACCGGGGGACCGTATAAAAATTTAGTTTTCGTAATTTTTTAATAAAAAAATCTTTTTGACCCAAATCGCTTGAAAAATAATTCTTTGCCTTTTTTAAAGCATTTTTGTAATTGGAACTATATGTCTATGACTAATGGTTTAGAAATTAGCCATTGGCCACCGTTGAGAGTGGACACCCTGTATGTCAAGGCATTTTATCCTTCTGACAGAAATATCCTATTGGTTGAAGTCAAATACCAACAATTTACAGCTTCTTAGATTATTCTTTCAAGTTTACCTAGAGTTAACATCTAGCTGATTTAGCCAACCATTCTTCGTATTCTACGAATGCATGTTTTACTTTTTTAATTGATTTTAAATCATCGACCCTTAATAAACGTCAATTGGTACAGGCTCAACCAACCAACCAGTACAATTTTAACACGACAGCCTCGTTATGCACTTAAGGTTCGGAGTTTAAAAAAATCTAATAATTAGTTACGTGATTAATTAAAAGAATGGAAAAGATTCACAATTCATCAATTCATAACTGTAGTATAAACTACCTTACACACCCTAATTATATGTTTATTACAATTTCTTAATTTCATTACATGTGTTATAAAGAACTTTATTGCTATTCATAAACTTTGTCATTCATAAGATTAGTTGATTTTCGCTGGAATTTCTCATCTGAACTAATATTTGCAAATTTATAGGAAAAGGAACGAAAATTATCAGAATATTATAAGTCTTTTAACAAGGTTCGCTCACTACTTATATTTTTTAAGGACTCTGGCACCACTATTAAAAAAACAAAATGTACATTTAATTTTAAAAACGCAGCATTCACAATCACCACTTTCATTATCAGATTTTATGATATGTTTCTTCTGTGAAATGCTTTGAAAATATTCTTAAAATTTAGTGTAAAACGGTACGAACCCTGTTTAAAGAAGTTTTCAGATAACAAATGCGCAATATTCCGCTGGAAAATATTTAAAAAAATAATATAACATATAATAATAATTATTACTACAAATAATAATACTAATTTTTCAACGAGAATATATGAAATTGCAATTTGTATTACGAGTGTTTGTAAATGAAACAGTTGCTCATTCCTAGTACATATGAAAAGATAAAATCTAACCAATTTTTAAGAAAACTTGAATTTAAAATTCAAATTCAAAATTTTAAAATTTAAATTACCAAATGATACTCTTTTATCTCGAATACTGTTGTTTTAAAGCATTGAACCCCTGAAAACTTTATTTTTCTACAATACATCTTATTACTTTTAGATATCAGTTTTGGACATTCTTTAACATTAAAAATCTAATTTAAGGGCGTTTCTTATTTTTTTAGTTAGAATTAGGAACCCAGATCGCCTCGCCAACATAAAGTCACGAAACCGAGATTCCTTTAACCCTTTGAGCTCTGATGGTTGAATTTTCTACCGCTTAATTTTAATTCTGAAATGCGACATTGGCACCGGAACATTCGATGAAATTTATTTGAAAAACTTTTGGTGCATTTTTTCGTGTATATGGCAAGCCGAATTTTTTCTTTGCAGAATACTGGTGCCAATGTAACGTTTGGAATTCTGAAGAAATTTACCTGCCAGAGCTCAAAGGGTTAAGTGAGAACACCCTCCATTCTTGTAATGTTGCACTCTGTCGGTAATAAATTTAATTAAGGCATTTAAATAGCCAGGAACAACGATTCTGTGTGTCTTTGGCCTACCATGCTTTTCTAATGCAAACAACGCTGATTTAAGTACAGAATTAAACAAGACAACTCGGACATGGTTCCATAAAGGACGTCTTGTACGAAAGAAAGAGATAAACCAGGTCCCAATGACGTTACCGTGTGATCTATTGCCTCCAACTCTACACGATTACTATTCTTGAATGAGCAACATACTATGATTACATGTAATAGCAATGCCGAGCAGTCCACGTTCAGTCGACGATCTCCACTCCGTGTTCGCACCATAGGATGCAGGGAAAACCTCGGCGCGCGCCCCACGAGCATACGTCGTTACATATATAAGCATTTTTATTAATACAATAAAATTTACAGTAGCTAAATTATTGTTTGAGTAAAACACTTTTGCCTGTAGCTATTGTACACGCAGTGCTGTACATATATAAGGAAATATCAAAATACAAGACTTCCACTCGGTCAGATTTTTGAAAATCATTTTCTTTAAATGAAAAATCTGAACTTGAAGGTCATTTTCTTATATTTGCGTTCTATTACGATTTTTGAAACTAGTTTGCAAAAACCAGAGAAGTTTAGTCCTAGATATAGAATGATTTCATAGGATATAACCAGGGCTTCCAAATGATCTGTCAACTGAACACCAATAATTTCTTACAAAAATTTTCTCTTTTGATTTTTCTTGCGAATTACCCAGAAAACACTCTCGGAGGCTCATTATAGCGCAAATGTATAGATACCTACGATGAAATTATCTGTTAAAAATAATTATGTTTAGTTTGCGGACAATTTGGGATCTTTCTATAACTTAAACAAAAGAAAATGTGTGTTAAATGCAAAGACTTTGTGCAGTAAAAGCAACTAAAATCTTGAGTTATATTTTACCCAGTTTGGGGAGTATGTGTAAAAAATGAACCGTTAAATCATTTTGCAGCAACGCAATACGCAAAACCGTATAATGCAATCCTTTTTTCAAAAACAAAATTTGTATGTAATAAATGCATTCATTATGTGAATATTTGATATATTTATAACAAACAGAGAAACACCCTTTCGACACATTAAGTAAATTCCTAACAAAATATTAATATTCCATATAATGTTATTTCATGATAAGCAATTCTCGTAGTACTATCATTTGAAGGGAATATCAAAGGCAAAGGATTGTTCAAAATGACATGATAATCTATTAGTTAGAGATCAGAAACGGTAGTCATTTTAGTGAATATAATATATGGAACTGTATATGGAAATACAGTTTTCCCTTTCATGATGATAGACGTATGGCATTTGTTTTGGTATAAGAGGCATTGCATATAACTTGAAAGATATTCAAAATTTACGAATATTTAATCATATTTAAAGTGCATAAATTTGTCGCTGATAATATAAATTGAATTTCATTCATCCTTTGAAAATATGTGACATCTATACAGATTGTATAAACCATCATTCACTTTGTTATTGTGAAATAAAATAGGTTTCTTTGCTGAAGTAAATTATAAAATTTGATAAAAAAGTAAATGTTAATAAAATAAAAGATGACAAATTCATGTTTAATAAGTACTATGCTGATAAAGAATTATCCGGAAAAGTATATATACTATACCGGATAAAGCTCTTTTAACATTGCGAAAAATTATTTTATTAAACATTAGTAATGATAGATTGATTGAGTTTTAAATAATTTAAAAAATCCAGTGATTCTAATCTATAAAAATATATGGGGTAATTAAATCTAATTTTAATGGGAAACGTCATAGTAGGGAAAATGTCCCGCTTACTGTTTACAGCATAAGAAATATGCTCCTTTCAGACAGAATATTGTGCTTAATCGTAAACAACGTATACCGTTTAGAAAATTTCTCTTCAATAAAAAATATCTCTAAAACTTTTTCAACATCATCAACATATATTATATAAGAAAATTAATTATTATGATTAAATTAAAATTATATATGCTAAAAATGATGAAAGTGCACTTAAAAGCTCATAAATATCTTTTTTTCAAGTTAGTTTTGTACATACAATCAATGGCTTTCACTAAGATCAATGAAACATTATTCTCGTAAATATTTAACACTAATATAACTTAATAATAAAACTTCATAAAAAAAAACATGCAGTCACAAGTACAGTGGAAGTAAACTTTTTTGATAAAAATTTTCTTTTATGAATGTGAATTGGTTTATTCTATTGTTTTTAATTTAGAAAACATCGTGTGCGAAATTCCACTAATCAATTCCATCTGATTCATAGCATAAGCGCTCACAGAGCATATAGATTTCTTTTGAGTCGTGGATAATGGGCGCGGAATACAATTTTATTGGTAAATTATTTTACTATTTTCAAAATTAATCTATAATTATGATCAGCTCAACAAAATAAACTCGCAAGTAATGGACCTGACAGAAAATGCTGAACACTTAATTACACAAGATTATTTACGCAAGATTACGAAAAATGGCCCAGACGAGGTTTTGAATCAATGTTATCCTGGTTGAAGTTGGTATGCTCTACCAGTTATGCCATCCTGGAGGAAGTTAGAAGGATTAATTCATCCAGTTAAAATTACTAATTATAACATCATATCTAATATTTATGACCGGTTCAACAAAAGAAAAACATGGTTTATGAAAACGCCAGAAAATGCTGGACACATAATTACACAAGGTCATTTTTTTATTCTCGTCAGTCCTGATGTCACCTGGAGGCGACACTAAAAACACCCTTTAAATTAGTTTAAATGCTTGTAAAATTGATAAAATTACATGTCGTCTTTTTTATTAAATGTGTGTATATTAGAAACATCGATTTACAGATTAATGCGCCTTTAAAGAAGTTTTATATTAATTCCAAATTGGTTTTTGTAGTGCTGCATAAAATTTGCCTAAGAATTGAGGAGGTTATGCAAAAGTTTCCCCCGTCGAACTTTAAATTTTTGCACCAAGCTGTGTCCAGACCGGAAATTCCGTGAAAATTCCGTGAAGACTTCTATTGGTCTATATAAAGATATCTGAATCTCCTTTGTTCTGATATAGAAATGACGTAGGAGGGGCGACGTATCATGGGCTCTTAAAGGAGGAATTCTTGAGAAAATAAAATTCAAATGTTCTAACACAGTATTTAAGTCCCCATATACTATGACATCACCGAAGTGACGTATGGGGGTTCATATCACGGCGATGTTAATCAGGATGTAGTCAAAAGTGAAATGATCGAACACTCGATTTGTAACCCCATTTTTGTGCCTTCCAACACCATATATAGAAATGAAAATGAAAAGTTGCAAGTAAATTCGCTTTCTATTTTGCACTTAATATTGTAATTCCGTCATATGTATATACATATTTATATTAATTGTAATTATTTAATAAAAAGTAACTAAAATATTTTTTTCTTTGTTGATCTAAGTAGGAATTCATTTTTTTATATTATTAGTTTTCAAATAAAAAAACACATAGTAATTTGTGAAAAAGCGACGTTCACATCTGCCCTATGTTCATGTGTGCCAGTGTCTTCTACTTTCTGTTATGTGACGGTATAATTTGTACCTCTATTACCTCTCGTTTTTAACATTAATCGCGCATTTTTCTTCAAAATGTATTTGTTCAATTTCAACGGAAGTTATTTCTTTCAACTTAGCTTGTGATTATTTTCTAGATTTTAGTTCTACCTTCCACGGCCAAGTGGGAATTTTTTATATCGGATTGTATGGGACCGATCATTACAAGGTTTTGCTCATGCTTCTTTGATTTCGATTTGCTCCAGTGCATGCGGAACACTACCGGTATATGGTACTTTAGGAAGACGAAATAAAAATTATAGATTTGTTCGGAAAGAAAATTGTTGTAAGTGCACTAGATGTTGTCAAAAGACTTGGGGCGCCGGAAGCTATGTTCATTTACAACAATGTATTGCGAAGGCCATTGAAGCCCCGAAACTAGGTTCTTTTCAAAGATTTGACGAATATATAAAATCCTAAGAACTTGATTTTTGTTTTGTAACAGTCCACGGGCAACGCCGGTCACGTTAGTTAGTATTTAATAAAATCATTATTTTTCGCTATTCTGTTGCATATCAGCTGCTTGAGAATTTCCGCGATTGGAGCATGGGAATTTCTTTCGCTGCAAAAACAGCCGATATATAACAAAAATGTGATAAATTGAGGAAAATTATTATTATATTGCTCGTTCCAGCTGAATCTTGTCAGATTCAAGTGTGGCCTTCTGACCACTGCTCAAAACATACAGATAGTTAGGTTCAATTAGGTACAAAACTTCATACATTTCTCGGTGTTGCACTTATAAATATGACAAAACTGCGCCCTTTTGGCGGAATAATTCCTATTTCAATAAGTACTTGATGGCCATATCCAAAAAACATAGGAAAAGTTTTTCTTTTCATTTCAATGCGAAACTTTATGCTCTTTTTGAAGACACAATAAGGACACACGGGCATCTGGACAGACGGATGAGCAGTCAGACTTTTTGTATAAACATGTTTTTCGATATTTCTGCTTTCTAATTAATTTACATCTTTCGAAAACCGGAAGTCGAAAAGAAATTCGATTACATACTTTAGAAGAAGGAATCAATGATTCTTGAAATTTTTGATAGTGAAATTTAAGTAGTTTAAATGTGTCTATAATATTCGATATAAATATTTTCTTGTCCTCAGAAAAGAAAAAAAATTAAAACATAAGAAAACAAAACTTAAAAAATTCTGTAGACGTAATGCCATTTATCCAGAATTTACATGTGTGAGTAAAAAGTGTGATCTTTCTTCGAGGAAGTAAACTGTAATGTGTCCAAAAAATAAGCTGCTCCAGATGATATTCATATTATTATGTACCGTAAAATGGGGTGAATCGGAGCACTTTTCAACTTTAACGTTAAAAAAAAGCAACAAATGATTTTTTTATTTTTTTATTTTACTACTAGAAACTTCGGTGTTGTTTTGATCTTTACTTTTTAAGCAAAAACGAAACATTTTTGCTGTTTATATATATATTATTTATTTTTTTAATGTTTTTCCGATTCACCCCTACCTGCGGGGTGAATCGGAACAAATTCTATAATCTTTATTTATTCCGATTCAAATTTTAACAAGGTTAATAAAAACAGGTAATAATGATAAAAGAGGAATGGGAATATGTAGTTACTATGAAATCAAGCCTTTATTTTATATACAAGTAATGATATGCCTTTTTAAAAATTAGGAAACAACTTTTAAATCAAGAAAAATTTAAATTTATTTTAAGAAATTATATTCGAATTACAGAAGTAGAATTTAATGCAAATTTAGCCCAGTTCTGTATTTACCTTTACTAGTAGTCATTGGGTAAGTGAATCTATAGAGTAGCCCCAATCGCTGGATGTATTAATACGATCTACTAATACGCCCTCATCTCCAGCCCTTAGTACTGTTTGCATCCCTCTTTTTTTTAATTGGTTTTTCATTTTGAGATGTTTGTGTAATCTTGTGGATGTCAGAGAATAATTCTGTACAGTTTTTCTAACTAATTTGCTATTTTAAATTCTTTTATTGTGTGTTCCATGTCTGTTGGATTAGGCGTTGACTTTTTTGTTTAACGAAGTAATTTCTTGGTACCTTTAAACTCTTCAAGTAATTAGAATAAACAAAATATTGTTATAGTACATATTCATACATATGTTTTCATATATTACATGAAACTGTTACTGTATAGAAAAATAAACCATGAGAGAAAAAGTGTTCCGATTCACTCTGATGTTACAAGCCATTTTTCATTTATTCCATATGTAGTTTAGAAATAAGTAAAATTTAATACAGAATATCGTTTACAGGTCTATCATTAATTAAAAATCCCCTCTCTTAGGTTTAGAATGCAAAAAATACTGTAGTCACATATAAAATTTTGAAGACGTTGAAAAAATGAGGTTTATGAGGATCCTCTGGAAGCTTTTTTTATATACCCCAGTATTTGTGCCAACATGTCAAAACTGAATTTCGCAACTTTTAATGTTATTACCTTCCGATAAAAAAATTGGCAACTAAAAAAATCATCACATATATTTATAATGAATTTATTTGTATGACTGGGAAGTTTCATTCCTATTCACCCCATTTTACGGTATTGAGAAATTTAGATCCAACAAAATGTTTTTACAATAAAAATCCACACCTAATTGAAAAAAATAATTTGGATTTTAATAAATTTGCTTTTAAAATGGAAATGGATGTCTACGCCATAATGGGTAATAAGTACTATGAAATATTTTTCAGTGTTTCTACTCTTTTAGGCAGAACATTGAAAATAAACAGTAACCCCTTGAGGGGCACTGGTACATCTACGAAACCACTTAATTTTAATTTCCGAAGCCCACATTGGCACAAGGACTTCGGTAAAAGAAATTTCGGTTTATTAAATGTGTGAAAGATAGCTTTTAATTATATAGAAGTAAATTTGTTTTCAAATTCTTGTGTAACTCGTTAATTTCAACATTTTAACAATGGAAGTACTTTGCACCGCAAAGGGTTAAATACTACAGCAAACAACAATGTATTGAGTAGCACCATGTATCTTCTTCTATAATAATAAAAAAAGAAGTTTGTGAGTATGTGAGTGTGTGGACGATTTTCTAAAAAGACTGCTGCATGTAGAGCTAAAACCTTTAGGGACAACTTACCTCTATAAATGAAGTTTTGTACATCGAAGCTCGATTTTTTTACGATTTTTATACGATTTTTTTACATTGGTGAAATTAATATGGTTTCATTCTTAACCCAATATAGTAGATTTTGTCCTTTTTTCAATAAAGTTAATTTGGAATTTGGACAGCGATTTTTAATTTTTTACTGAATTTTTTAATGCGATTTTTCAGATTTTGTGACTTTTTATTTGACATTGATAAAAGGAATATTGTTCCACTTTTAGCTAAATACGTGAAACTTTGTCTGCTACGAATTTTCACATTCAGCGATTTTTAGTGCAATTTTTGAGATATTTGGCGCTTCATGAAATATTTCCGATTTCAAAGTTTGACCCTATTAGAGTACCCTTTTTATTTACAGTTTTAATTTAGTTTTTTTTTTGGCAGTAAGAGTTATTCTATCAAAAACTGTTGGAAATATAATAGGTAGTATTTCTTACGAAATCTGCCTAAAATCTCAAAAGTGTAGTTACCACTATTTTTGAATAATAATTTCATCAAATTTCTTAAATTTTTATTAAGATTAACATCCCGTTAAGTAATATATCTACTGATAGGTTGTTTAACGGAGTTTCATTCAGCTACAATATTGTTAAACTCACAGTGATAAAACCCTGGCGGTGGAATGTAAAACTATCAGAACTCGATATTGTTAAAATTTGGAAATATAACAAGGCGACCTGTTTTAACCCTCTAAGCGTTTGGCCCGTAAAATTCCGTACACTAAGCTGCAGGTTTCACTGCAATATAAGCAATGTTTAAGAAATTTTAATTTCATTGATTTAATGAATTTTCAAAGCATTGAAGAATGATTAGGACTCTCAAGGATTACATTTATATTCCTAAATAAGATTTTTTATGTAATATTGAAAGAATCATATTTTATTAGCATTTAAAACAAAATGCAGAGAAAACAACATTACAATTTTACCCATTTGCAAGACGCTTGGAGGGTTAAACTTTAAGATAGTTTTTAACACATGATAAAAAATTATAAAAAAGAATGGTCTGTCACATTTAGGGGGCGGCGTGTGAGGGCCGTGAACAAATTTCGAAAAAAAAAAGATGTCTGTTTAAAACTTTAACCCCTTGAAGGGCACCGTTAGCAGACTGTAAACGGTTACTTTTGAGACTCAAATTTCCAAATGGCACTAGTAAGTTTTTATTACAATATCAATCTAACAAAATGGGTGAAAAAGAATTTTGTATATCATCAAATAAATACATTCGACAAATGCGGTGTGAACTAATTATTTGAACACTTCTGGAGCAAAAATGCCTTGCCCCTGAAAGGGTTAAGATAGTTTATAATACATGTTACAAATTTTAAAAATGAGGTCCCATCGAAAATTGGAGGTAGGAAAGGAGCGCATTTTTACAAAGTGCAATCTAAAAATTGAAAGCACAGAAAATAAGGAATCGCTACCTGGTACAGAATGTAAACGCCAGACAATTATGTTAGTGTAGTGTGCAGAGTGGTTGAGCCTCTCCCCCCTAATTTAATACAATATACTTAAATTCAGTAATACAGTGATTTTATATTTATTGTATCGCGAACATCTACTCTGAACTCGATAATCTACGGCAGGGCTCGCACTGTTCCTAAAATTTTCACACGTACCTACCAGTATTTTAAATAAAAAATCTTCATGGAATGTCCGTTTAACAAGTACAATAGAATTATGCAATAAATATTACAGTTTAAAAATTGTGGTAGGAAAGTACGAACATTTTAGAAACAGTGCGAACCCTGTCTAAGGTTATACAAATTTGACAACAGTTATGGATATTTGATTAGTTGTTAAGAAAATGTTGTTTTTAAAAAAATTTTATCTGCGTTAGCTATATTTCATTTCATGCAAGGTTCTTACAAAGAAACCGACCAGCGAAGCGGGCGAAGACTGCTAGTATAAAATATTTTGATTATATTTCAAGGCTTAATACGTAAACTACTATTTTAAAGCGTACTTTTATAAAACAAATCAACTAAATTGTTATTCTTTTAGATATTATTTGATATCCTCAGTTACTTAAGAAAACTAATACAATAAAAGTTCAAAAAATTACATAAGTTATAAGTGTTTAACAAAATATTTCTAAATCACATAAACTTATTAAATGTTGATGACACAATGCATTGATGCCATAAAAACAATTCGAATATGTTTCATGTTTACTATTTCAAATCTAGATTATTTTGTATATATATATATATTTTCATCTATACATACGCAAAAAATTTAAACCTAGCTATATATCTTTTAATTGTTAGCAAAGTCTCAAAATTTTAGGCGATCCAATGCTGTAATTTTTCAAATCGTTAAGAAACTGATTCTGCGCCATTCTGCATGAAAAAAGACTTCTGCACCATTTATTGAAATGCCACGTTTGATGGCAGGACGATCATTTAAAGGTACTATCAAATACAAAGGATCGCTTAAAGTGACATGATAATCTATAAATTCGAGATCAAAGTCATCGCATATGTTACTGTCTATAATAGTGGAGTAAATCCAACCTCTATTTCAAGCTGATAGAAATATACAGTCTGTCTTCAAATTAAACCATTAAATGTAACAATTTAACTTAAAAAATAATAAATTAATATACAACGATTTAATTAATTTAGATTATTTAATATTTTCATTGTTAAGCCTTTTCGGTAAAGTGATCCCACTTTGGACATATTTAATTTTAATGCCAAACTGAGCCAACAAGGATATTTTAATACAAGTAAGAAAAATCATGCTTTCAACATACATTATGAAGCACTTTCCAACGCTTCATGAAATCTTTAACAAAACTACGTTTATTAGGGAAATAAGTGTATATTGCCAAATATTCCCAACTATGTATTCCAGTTCTTTTGAACAGCCCTGTATTTCATTTGTCAGTTGATATAATCAGAAAGTTTAGTTTAGCCAGAAAATGCCTAGTAGCTTGAAATTTCTGATTCAGCAAATTATACTAATAGATGGAAACATACTTGAATACTTTTGTTCAGACCTGTATTTTACCTTGTACCTTTATTACACGTCACATTAAGCTAAAATTTACTGTAAACTAAAACACTTTTAAAACAACTAAAATCACATTCTCATATATTAGCATTCATAGACGTCCATGAACCCAATTCTTTGCGTGGCCCTGTATATCATTTTATGTATATTCTCCAAACATTTCTTAGTAAATTTAATGCTGTTCAGCATAAAAATGCATTATTTATTTAAGAATCACCTTTTAGTAATTTATGCTCATATTCAGTAACGTTGGCCAGCTCTTTTGGGTAGCCCAGTATATTAACTATAGCATTTATACACACCATATAATATGCATAAAACTTATACGCGCATATCATTATTAAAATGCATTTCATCCATCCATCAGCTATCATCGGATACATATACAGTACTTCGGAAAGAATGTACTATTTGTAATCTTATGTGTGTTCCTGTAAATACAATGTACTTTATATTAGGGAAGGCTGTATCGTATAGTTTATACTATGCCTCGTTAACATACATCAATTTTATTACACTTGAAACAGTTTAATATATTTAAAATATGTCACACACAATTCCCTCTTTTACCATTATCTAAATGGAATTCTTTTGTGCGGCCCTGTAAATGAATAATAGCTACATTTTCACCTTATATTTTATAGGGACTGACTATATGTTTGACAGGATATAACATCTTTAAAATTCCTTTGAAACGATTTTTCCCCTTAGGCCGTAATGTAATGGGAAACTTTTGATTCTCCCTGTAGATAAACTAATCATGGTAGAAATTTCATTTTCAATAGGGTTTGTGCTAGGTTAAACGTCAATAACATCCTAAAATTTCATGGCAATTCGAGTATATTTGCGTGAGTTAGAGCGCGGACAGACGGATAGACAAACCGAATGCAAGCACTCTTCAACTTTGTTGGAAAGTGCTAAAAATTTTTGCTTTTACAATGAAAGCTAAATTTGACGAGTTCTCGAGTCTTAAAAAGTCATTTGTAAATTCAGGTGAGAGTAAATAATTCTCATTTTACTAAAAAAATTTGACTGAACCGGAATGGGTTAAAGAAATGAAATTTCAGTAGGTTCAGAAAATTATTACGCATAGCTGACAAGCCTCAAACTTTCTAACTACCACTTTTCCGTACAGAAAATTTAATTTTAAATAATTAGATTTCTGTGATTAAGTAAAGCAAACATTTATGTGGCAGCATAGTTGAAGTCAAAAATTAAAAAATAATAACAATTATGGAATAGGAAGACTATAAGTAGTAAATAATTATTTACTGCTGTCAAATCAATTATTTGACGATATACAGGCTGATTCTAAACTCATGGTACAGAATTTAAGGGTTGGCACAGGACACTGTAAGAATGATTTATTGTATAGGGATGCATGGGCGCATTGTATCCGTTGAGGTACAAACACCAGAGATTCAGTTTGACACTTTTCTTTATTTCAAAATTTTTTATACATAACCAGATAATTCCTATATTATTAATTTTTTTTGTTTGCTTATAAAAAGGGGGGAGGGACATTTCAAAATTATATAAAGTACACAATCCTCTTGTATAATTTCCCGTGCGAAATCAAAATTTTTAAATAAATAAAAAAAAACTATTTCGCTTCATTTTATGTATTTTTAATGTTTGACATATTTGCCTGTTTTGCGTTTTTTTTTTAAGTCAAAAATTTTAATTTCACACCTGAAATTTTCAAAGAAGAATATTTTCTCTATATGATCATGATGTTTTTGTCTTAACCCATTGAGCTCTGAGGTGTAAATTTCTTCAGAATTCTAAATGTCACATTGGCACCAGTATTTTGCAAAGAAAGAAACCGGTTAAAGATAAACAAGAAAAAATGTATTCAACCTTTTTGAAATAAATTTGGTCGAATTTTCTGGTGCCATTTTGACATTTCGGAATTAAAATTATGTGGTAGAAAATTCTACCATCAGAGCTCAAGGGGTTAGAAAAAGAGAGAGTATAGGAAATTTTGGTATAAATGAGAAATTTTGAAATAAAAAACGGTAAAATTGCCCCTGGTAATTGTAAATCAACAAATCACTCGCGCGCATTCATTTCTATACAATAAATGATTGTTACAGTATTTTGTGCCAATTCCTAAAGTTTATACCGCGAATTTAAAATCACACTGTATATCAGTGTAAACTGTAAGTTATGATTTAAAATATGCCGCAAATGAATAAATTGAAGTTAGTTTATTTAACATTAATGTTAACGTATTTTTAACAAGTTTATCTTTATTTACCATACAGCAATTTAAAACTTTCCGTAAAGCAATTTTTAAAAATATAAATAGAATTTGTTTCGACGAATTATATATATATTTATAAAGAAGTAAGCTGTTTTAAAGGTTTAAGAAGGAAAATATTTCAATATGTAAAAATTGCTTAAGTATTTGACTAGTTGCCAAGTCTCCGGCTTTTTGCTTAGCACTATTATTTTGGAGAAAACGCTGTTATTTTAAATCGCAAAAATATTCCATCTAAACGAAATAACATTTTCTGTATTTTAATACTGGTGCCGAAAACCAGGAAACCTCGCATCGCTGATTTTCGTTTTACTCAAAAGAAATTTACATTAATAAATATAACGGAGGTACCAAATGGTCCGCCAATTTAACATTCGTTTTATATTTTTCTTGCATATTGAACAGAAATCACTTTCGGAGGTTAGTTTTTGCAAAAATGATGTAGAAGCCTAGTATGAGTCCTTAAATTTATGGTGTTCAGTTCGTGGACCATTTGGAAGCCCTGATATAAAATTCAGTAGCTTATTGAATTATGTTGTGTTATAAACAAAATATCTTGTCTGTACCTTATGTTGTAAAGTCAGGTGTAGTGTGCTTCAGGGAAATTTTCAGGACAAATATTATTATTTTTATACAACATTAAACCTAGCCATAAAAATTCTGAAAAAAAATGCATAAAAATTTCGCCTTTTTTTCAGAAGATATTTTCTATCAGACAATGCTGGTATCTAAAAAGTTCCTGGTCTTGAAATATCAACATAAGTACGATCCTTGATTATTGGCCAACATTCCATTAAAAATATGTTTTACTTAAACCTATACCTGGAAATAATTAATGTATTAATTATTTGAAAATTTACATTTAATTTAAGACGGAATACCTTTAAAAAGTTTTTTTCCTTAAATTAAAGTACATTTTGAGTATAATATTTCCACACGATATACATTTAACAAAAAAATTAGCAATAAATTTGTCCATCAAGTTCCGTGCTGTTATAATTTTTTCATTTCGTGATTTCGTGGTTTCGTATTTGAACGTAACATGTCACTTTAAAAAATATTTAAAAATTATTTTGATAACTTGATCTTTATTAGTCAAACTCAGTTTAAAAAAATTATTTCAATAAAATTATAGAAGAATAAGAAATATTTCATTATTGAAATTTTATTACACTTTTAACCACTTAACTGATCAATATATTTGAAAAAACCTTTTAAATCAGCCTAACTTATTATCATAAATATTACAGAATTTTTTTTTCTTTTGTCATTTATTATCGGTTTTTGAAAACAGAAATTTTTGCCTAATTGAATAAGAAAAGTGATCGGATTAGAATATGCAAAGTTTTCAATAAAAATTTACTGGTGAGAATAATAAATCGTGATTGGAATATGGATGACCGGAATTGGAAAGGGCAGATCATGATTGGGAAAGACACGTTGCGTTTATTACATACGTTCAAATCAGGGAAGCGGTTAAGACAAACCAGAGCAGCAAGTTATATTTAGTTATATTAGTTATAATTATTACCAATAAATGTAAGTAAATATTTAACACAAAATTTTTAAACCATAGCAAGTTATTAAAGAACAATCATTTTTATCCAATGTATTGTTGTGGTATAAGCTTCAAAGTTAGTTAAATCCCATTGTGCTATTAAATTCGACGAAGTAATAAATGTTAAAAAAAAATAAATGTGTTTGTTGTTTTCAACTTTCTCAGTAATTTATTATGATCAATTTAATTGTTTTTTGTTGAATAATTTTAATAACAGTTATTAAGCACTAAGCATTCCTTACAGGCAAAGGATTAATCAAAATGACACGATAATCAATTAGAGATCAAAGACAGTTGTAATTTTAGTGTAAATTATTGATATGGAAATACATCCTTTCCATTTCATGGTGATAGAGATATGACATCTGTTTTGGTATCAGAGGTATTACATTTAAGTTATATAGATATTTCCAATTTATGACGAATTAATCAAATTTAAAGTGTCAAAATTTGTCGTCATAATTGAATGGATAAGTTCATTTAGTCGGATAAAACAAATTGCAAATGCATATCTAGTAAATAAATGCATTTTGTTTTAAATCCGAAGGAAGCAAGAAACACGTACGTTTACGCTGGAAAAATAGGAGTACAATTTGATAAATTTAAGTAACTTCAGTCAAAGTCAATAAGAATAATTTAATGTTAATTAACCTACATATGCAGAAGGAATTTTATAAAATGATTTTCAGTACATTAGGAAAGGCTTTCATTTTTTTTTACAGAAAAGTGACTTTATCGGATAATAATAAATTTAAAGCAGAAAACATTTGAATAATTAACGCTTTTTGCTCTTTGTTATTAAAAAATATATGCTACTATATATTTTTTTCAAAATAAGTAAGAGGAAAATATATCATAAAAATAAGTATTTTTTCACATCTACATACAGGGATGAGATTTCTGCTTTTTTGCACACCAGTAAAATCATAGAAAAAATGCTATATTATTAAATCGGAACATTCTCGTGATTTCAAATAACAACATTTTCTTTAAGATTTTACTGGTGTCCAAAAAAGCGGAAATCTCATACCTATACATAGTATTGTTTTTCAGCTAGAAAGATAAAACACAGAACACAATATTAAAAATATATAAAATCCCTTCGTGTATAACGATACCGGTGTCAACCCATCCACGAGAAAAAGAAATTGCGGCCAAGTTAGGCTTAAGTATTCTGAGCCGTTCACAAATATTCTAATTGTCCAATTTATGGAAATATACATGTAAAATATTTATTCACTACTCATTTTATTTAAAACCTACAAAAGCTATCTAATTACAATGTTTAAGTTATAAATAAAACAACCAGCAATTACGAGAAAAAACAAAGATAAATTACGAGAAAAACAAACGGTGTAAGCAAATGAATGCTGTTGCCATTCAAGACCTGACCAATGAAAACGTTCCATATTCATAATGGAGCGTTCTCATTGCTCAGATTTACATTTCGAGTTCTAAATGACGTCACTACATTTTACTTGGAAATCTTTTCACGATTTCAAAAACAATATTTAATTAAAACTGTTTATTTAAGGACAGCAAAGGTGCGTTTTAAATGCAATATTGTTAGAATTTTTATATTCGGGTTCCTTTAATTTTTTCGAGAATGACTCCATTGTCACAACACTACGACTCACGAGTGATTGGGAGTGTTCGGCAGCTACGCGCGGTCAGGGAACAGGGACATGGAGTGAATCGTCATCGCGGATGATTAGTACCGTTCAGTACTCGGTACTGGTCTCTCAGGATCAGATTTAGACCACTAATTTGATTAATTACGGTGCGAATTATAAAGATAATCTGTTACAGTCAAAGGTGAGCTTCATGACCGAATGCATAGAGTATTGAGCTCGAAACCAGAGATTGTGGGTACGAATCCTTTGCATCTAAAAACTGTATTTATGATTTTTTTTTAAAATTGTTATTGGTTGCATCATATTAATAAATAAAAAAATATTAAAGTTAAATTTTTATATTAATAATACAAAAACACATGCATTTCTATTATAATAATAAAATATTCTTTTATAATTGATTTTTTGCCTTATTCTTTTAAAATTTATGTATTTACCATTTGTTCATTACATTCTCCCTATACACCAGATAGTTTTGTTATAGTTTTGAATGCAGATTTCTGTTGAAACATTTTTTAGATCCCCCCCCCTATGTTTAATTGCTGTATTTTTCAAAAAGCCTAATTTTTAAGCCTAAAGTGGCTATGATTGACCACAGTTGTAATTTTTTATCATCCTTTTAAAAATGCAAATACGTCATTTTGACGGGCTATCTTCTAGTAATGTAATAATGTACTATGGAAGACTATATCAGTAAAATTTCATATATTTTAATGTAACTATTTTTTTAGGACTATTATTTTAGCCCTTTCAGGGGCAACGATATTGACTCCAAAAATGTTCAAATAACACAGGTCAACACAAATCTGGCGGTTTTAAAATAGCACTTTTTCTTAGTAAATCAAGCGCTGATCCTGATAATGACATTAACCGATGAAATTTATGTGTAACATTTATTAAATAAAATACATTCTTGGTAAAAACAAAAATTAATTTCTTGCTAAAATGACATTAATAAATGTAAAGTGCAATATCGGATTATACAATGTGAAATATAAATGTAAATGGCATCTCGTGGCGCAATTTTCTCCACAGCATTTGTAGTGAGAATATATATTTATTTTATTCTTTTATTGATATCTTACGTTTTGTCAATTTAAGAAAAAAAATATTCGCTTGAGGAACAACATACTCTTAGTATAGAAATCGCTAAAAAGTATTTAACTATGTAAATTATCATTATAGCCCGTATACTGTTTTGAGCCGACAGGACAAAAACCCTAGATATCAAGCACAAGAAAAAAAAAACTTTATTTTATGGAAGAGTAGATATAGGAGAATCTTATGATCCATTTCTGACGAAAGTGAAATGGAGCATAAGCCAAACATTAATTCCACCTGTGGTTGACTCGTACAGTGTTGCCAGGGGGCTACTTTTTTAAAATTCAGATATTTTGATTCGCACCACTATTTTGAAACGGCGAAATTCCGTTAGTTTTCGCATTTATTAATATGTCATTGAATAATGCGCATTTTACTATTCCAAAAAAAAGTGGTGCCAGTCAAGAACCTGAATTTAAAATAAGTAGCCCATCTGGCAACACTGGATTCGAAGGTTTATCAATGTGCATGTCCTACAATCAAAAGTATGAAAACATGGAGGACTAAAAGCAGGAAAACACAATGATAAACTTCCTGGTCAACCACTAGTAGTATTAATTTTTAGCTTGTCCAACAATTCACTTCAGGCAGATATGGATCATTAGATTCCCATATTTCTACTCTTGCATAAAATAAAATTTATTTCTTGAGCTTGATACCTTAGGTTTTTATGCTGTCGGTTCTTGGACTATTATGAGGATTTGCATTTAAATGCCTTACGAAATTATAAATATTTACTGTTGTTATAGTATATTAAACATACACTTGATAAAATCAAAAGGAATTTTAACATTACGTTGCATTATTGTTTTATTTAAAAAGTTATAGGGCGGAAAAGGTCGATTAAGTCTTTTAGAGGGTAAATATGGAAAACTATTTTGAAATTAAATATTTATTGAATTAGAATAAGAAACCCCAAATACTGAAAACCCTGTCAATTTATCCTTTTAAACATTTAAATAAAATATCTCTCTGCGGTATACGGAATATATGTAACAGATATTAAAAAAAACCTCTCTAACATCCAAATCTAAAAATCAATGTGGAAAATTATTATGAGATATATTTAACCCATTAACGCCCAGCGTCCTCGTTTGAGGACGGTTACAAAAACAGCAAGAAAGCGGTTTTCCCACCAGTAAAGAGGAAGAAAAATGTATACCTTATTTCATGAGACAGAATCCTTGATAAATTTAGATAAAAGTTAATTTGCTTTTAAAAGTGGTGGGAAATACAAAATTTAAATTTTAGCGAAGAAAATAATTCGGGCGTTAATGGGTTAATAGATTAAAATTAAAAAGGAAAAAAAAAAACAACTTTGGTGGAAAATCGAATTACTCTATGGCATATAATTTGCATCAGAGACCACGGCAAGATTCAATTATTTAACGTTAAAAGAAGAAAAATTGGAAACTTTAAAGATATTTTTACTTTATACATCCAGCAAATAAATTTCGCCGACATTCAATTCCCTTTGTTTTCTTGTTAACTGTAACCAGAGCGTGAAAACATCCACAAGGTGTAGGCAGCATTCATTGGAGCAAGAATTTTAATATACATTATTCATTATTTGAGCTTCTTTCTATTTATCTTACAATGTTGCATTTAGAAAGTTAGAATCTACATTTCCTGCTTCTAAGATTTATCTTAGTCTGTAATAGTTGCTCTTCTCCTGAGAAAGTTAGCTAAACAAAAGCAAGGTTGTTCTACGAAGTAAAAGTGAAATAGAGGACTTTTGAAATTAATTGCATTTATCCAGTTTGATTAAGAACGGTGTTTTAGATATTTGCGGTGTAGTTCTGTAAATTTATTCTTCAATTTGCCTGCAGTGAAATGTTTTTAAAATGTAGGGCATGTTTTATTTAAAAAATAAAAATAACATTTTAAAAATGTGTGGACTATTTTATTAAAAGATCTTAAGAAGATTTAAATAAAATATTTGTGTTACACAAAAAGTACTTTTAGCATAGTTTTAAAATAAATTTTGCTTTTTGGAGGAATGTGAAATTACAATGCATTTTGCATTTTGCTAGTTACATGTCTATTTGTAGTGTAATGCGTGTGCTATGATTTTCAGCTACCAATATTTTAGAACTGAAGTATGTGACTTATTTTATCGGCGATATATCATTAATTGAATATGAAAATTCTCATGAATTGAAATAATGATGGCCAAAATCAGGGGTCAGTGCATATAGAACAAATTTAACTTCGTTATCTAGTCTACATCATCAGATATTCTAATTCAGCGGGAAAATGAAACGGACGTCTTGATAGTTTAAAAGACAATTGCATTCTAACGCTCCTAAAAAACCAAATGAAAAAGAACATTTTCACGACAAAACTAGCTCCCTCCTACTCCGCGTCAATCATTTTAAAAATCCGATTAGGATTAACTCGAGTCTCAACGTAAAAAAAATGATCATTTCTGATTGGTCTTAGCAGGCGTGTCCTCGGCAGGATCTATATTTTTTCTCGCAAATAACAAGCCCTTTAACAACGCGCATTAACACCGGTCACGCGATGTTAAATAAAAAATAAAATTAAAATCCCGGGAATATTCCAGAAAGTAAAAAGGTTACGAAATACCTCCCGCCTTTTGAGAAGCAAGCAATAATTTATTAATAAATAAAATAAGAAAAAGAATTTTAGCTGTTACAAGTTAATACATTATGGAACTATGATTGAAATATGTTCCACAAATTTAGAATTGAAGCTAAGAGAGAACAAAATGGCGCATTTTTTTTAATTACATATGTATATATTATGTTTATAGTAAATGGGACATACAACCCCTTTTCATCATTTTCAAATAAATTTGTACGTAAATTCCGGTGTTATTCAATCATTTCAAAATTTTCGCTCTGTAAGGGGAAATTTACCGAAAAACACGAATATAATGTTCGCGTTGCAAATTTCCGAGATTGAGAAATTTTAAATATAAAAGCGTTAACCTAAGTTAGTTTTATAATATGAATTGAAAGAAAAATATCCGGTCCAATAGATTGGCTGTTCTCGTTTTTCTTTTCTACCATTCCGTTTTAGGTAGATTTCGCATGAAATACTACCTAATGCGGTCGCTCCTATGTTGGAATTTCTGGAAAATTTTTGCAGATCTACAACGAACATGACCTCCAAACCCCAAAACTACAATTAGTAAAAAGTTTATGTATATATATCACTTTCTTCTGGACCCGATAACTTCTAACATTGTACCAATCTTCTCCAAACTGATACATAAAAATATTGGTATAAAATCTCGGTCCAGTTCGTTAATGGGTAAAATCGGAGCAATGGGGCGGAAATAGGAAAAGGTTTTGTGAAAACAGAAAAAAAACGTGATAACTTCTTAATTAAAATTGATATCGAATCCATCTAAGGTTTATATTACTTCTAAAAAATAGGCCAAAAGTTTATGAAAGACAGATTTTTAATTAAGTTAAGAAAGAGCTCAATTGCGAAAAAAAACAGTGTTTTAGGGAGAAAAAAATTCATAACTTCGTCAATTCTCAAAACTTCAAATCTAATTAATTTTTTTATAAATCAAGGTTCGCCCAACTGTACCACTAAAATTTAACATTATTTTCAAAGTATTTAATTGTAGAGAAACCTTGCGAAATCCGAGAGTAAAGGTCGTTGTTCGGAATGCTGTTTATTTAAAATTAAGTATAAATTTTCTTATAATTAATAGTGGTGTCGGAGTCCTTAAAAATATAAGCAGTGTGCGAACCCTGTAAATGGTCTCAAAAATATTTAAAACTTTTGTATTTACAAGTTTTTGATAGGGCCAATTTTTGCAGATGAAAAAAAAAGAAAGAGGGGGTGGAAAAAAATCCATAACTTAGTCAATTATTAAACTATTAAATCTAATTAAACTTATTTTACATCTTCTCAATAATATTTACAACTTTTCTATAACACGTTTTTCATAGAACCATTTATTGTTGCAAAAATAAATTAATCAAAAATAGAAGTTGAAAAAAAAAATCTCAAGTCCAAACTACTTATATTCTGACTCATTATCAAACTCATTTTTGAATTTAAACGTATCCAAATGGCAGATCCTCTTATTTAATAACTATATAATGTGACGTATTGGCCAGTTTTTTGATAAAGGCAGAATATATTTCAAAAAAAGTCTTCCAAAAAGAGTATTTTGAAAAGAATTTCTCGAAGTGATCGTGATTGAAATTTGAGGAAGCATAACAAATTGCGTTTTTCCTGACTCATTTTTAAATCCATTTTCGCTCTCAAACGCATACATTTTATAGGTCCTGTTATTTAGGAACTATATAATGTGACGGATTGGCCAGTTTTTTGATAAAGATAGAATATATTTCAAAAAAGGCTGCCAAAATGGGTACTTTGAACAAAATATCCCGAAGCAATGGTGGTTCAAAAATTGAGGTATTCAAATAACAAATTTGCGTTTTTCTGACTCATTTTTAAATTTAGTTTTGCTTTCAAATGCATTCAATTGACAGGTTCTGTTATTTAGGAACTGTATAATGTGCCGTATTGGTCAGTTTTTTGAAAAAGGCTAAATATATATTTTTTTAAAAGCTGTCAAAGTGGGCACTTGGTACAAAACTTCCCTAAGCGATCATGATTAAAGAATTTAGGATGTATTCAAATAAAAAATTGGTTATTTTATAACTCATTTTTAAATCCAATTTTGCTCTCAAACGCATTCATTTGACAGTTTTTTGTTATTTAGGAATTATATAATGCGCGCATTGGTCGATTTTGTAATTAAGTTTGTAAATTATTATGTTGTCAAAATGGGAATTTGAGCCGCATTTCATTTAAGATGATTCTGATAAAACCAGTTCTTGTAGAAAAATGAAATTAAAATTATTCAATAGCGGCCAAATAAAGTTGTTAAACTGGGTTTATCTCTAATCATTCTTTTTTTGTTGTTGTTGAAATGAGCTTTCTTCGAAATCTATCTCCACCTATAGGCCAAGCCGACAGGGATTTTTAAATTGTATCGGTCATGAAATGTCAAATGCCACTTAATTGAATGTAGTGTTCTTATTCTTTTGACCGACTGTAACTTCAGTTTCTAAGGATATATACCGGGTGTCTCAAAAATGACTGATGGATTTTAAAATTCAATAACTTGCAAACGGTGTCAGCTATTTAAAAAAATTTTGCGGGAGGGTTATATATAATGTCAGGAGTTTTTTTTATCGTAATTTTTATTTTAGTTCGAATTTCAAACAACAGATGGCGCTGACGGCGATTGAAGGCCATGTAATCAGTGCTGAGTGAGTTCAGTTTCGGCGTCGAGACCTGGGCTTAAATTGACGTCAGCGCCATCTATTCTCTAAAAAATTACGGTAAAAAAACTCTTGACATTATACATAACCCTCCTGCAAAAATTTTTTACATAGCTGTCACCGTTTGCGAGTTATTGAATTTTAAAATCCATCAGTCATTTTTGGGACACCCGGTTTATATATATATATAGTTTTTGTACAAATGTCTAACTAATATTTGACAACTCATAAAGATAATCATATTTTATATTTATAACTTTACATGTATAATGGTGAATGCTAACATGTGTAAGGAAAATTAAAATTTCGTTTTGTATCTTTCAAGTTTAAACTGCCATTCCAATAAACAGAGTGTCAAAATATCAAGGGCAATTGTTGCTGTAATGCCTACGTGGGGCGTAATGTAGTTCTCACAGTAGATGTATATAAGTGTAGAGTGCCAAAACTCTTTTCTTTCGTCAACAATCGAATAAATCCTGTCCGCTTTCCTCTTACAAGGGGCCCACCAAACATGGTGCTCACAGATTTTGATGATTTCAAAGTATGTTGTAGGGGTCATACCACTTATTATCCTGGTGAAAGTTTTCCTTCAAATGGGCCTTGGTTTTTGAGAAATTGGTGGTTGAAGTTCAGCGTATACTTCAAACATCTATTAGTACAGCTTCCGAATGTGAATTCATGGCGCCGTGACAGTACGCGGGCTTACAGTTATAAAGGTTGTAGGATCGAGTTCGCCTCTGCTTTTTATTTTCTATTTTACTTATATTTATATTTTTTAAGTGTTACAAATTTTATACAAAATTGGGTATTTTACAATTTCCAAACTTTTGATATTTTCTGAAGAGGGCAGTTTACTTTTTTCAATATTTATTATTATTATTATTAAAAATATGGTACAAATGGTGAACTGACTGCACTTCACGGTACAACAAGAAGTACATTTTGTAACAAATAAATAAATAAAAATGCGTATGTAATTAAAATTTTGAAAAGGTATAAGAAAATTTGAATATTTTAAAATCTCCATCGCTTGTATTAATCTAAAAGTATTAATATTTAATCACTTTTTTTTAAATTTTCAAATATGTATTACACAATACTGTGCATGGATTTTTGGATAATCTAATATTACATTTAATATATATTTTTAATTGATATAAGTTGCGTAAAGTGGTGAAATCTAACACATCTTCATATATACTTTTATTAGCAACAACAACAATAATAATAATAACGTTAAGAATAATTTCATGCGCATATTTAACACATATATAACAAAAAAAATTTACAAAATACTTTAGATCTCTGTATCAAATACAAAAAAAGCCTTAACATTTTTAAAACATGAAAGTGAAGAAAATATAAACATAGAGGAAAAAAATAATTATAATTTGTGTGAAGAATTGCGCCGGGTGTATTAACCCCTTGAAGGGTACTGGTATATTATATATAGCACTTAATTTTAATTCCCTTATGCTACATCGGCACCGGAATTTTAGTATTAAGATTTGCTTTTTACAATGTACGCGAAAAAGAGCTTTTAATTTCTATCGTATAAATCTGTTTGTGAATCCCGGTGTCAATCAATCCTTTGATCATTTAACAAAATTAACAATATCTCAAGATATAATCAGTGTTGCCAGATGTGCTACTTTTTTTAAAAACAGATTCTTGATTGGCACCACTTTTTACAAATGATAAAATGTGCCTTGCACAATGACACGATAATTACGGCGCAAACAAAAGGTAATTTACCGTTTCAAAAAAGTGGCGCAAATCAAGAAAACTGAATTTAAAAAAAAAAAGTAGCCCACTGGCAGCACTGGATATAATTGTCGTATGGGTAAAAACGAGGTATTAAAATATTCACAATTAAACAGGCTTTCATTTAATGTTTAAAAAGAAAAATCGATTTTTTGATCAGTTTTGAGGTAAACTGTCCCCTTAAAAATATAAGTTTACGTTTATGCGTTTTTAAAAAAAATCAGTGTTTTTTACCGAAATTTTTAATCTAAACGCAAATCCGATTTATGTCTGAAACCTCTTTTTTAAGAACTTACATAATTTAAATTCCTTAAATACTTAATTCATGATAAATGTTTAAAAATACATTAAAATTAAAAAAAAGTTTAGCCATATTTTGTATAATTGCAAATATAAGATCAATAAAAAGAAATCTTCATTTATTCTGATATTACGGAGGAAAGGAAAGAAAGGTAAAAAAAGAAAATATATAATATTTTTATATGTATGGTAAATTTTATCTCATTAACAAACGATATTTCCACTCCAGTTGAATTACAGAAACAGTGTTTTGATTTGTAATAAAAAATAATTTTAAATGTAATCTGTCAAATAAAATAAAAGTAAAAAAGCGATAAAAAGGAAACATCATTAGTTCAGAATTGTGCTTAAAGTAAAAAATGTACATAATAATTAAGAAAAAAAGTTCCCGGCAAAAATTGGTTTTGCAGTTTTGTCAATAGAAATATAAGTTTAAAAATTGCAGCAAAAAATAAATTTTCATGAAAAAATTAAAAAATATAAATGTAATTTATTAAGAAAATATGAAAAGTTCTAGCATCTTTTGTAGTAGTAAACGTACTTAAAATTTGTTACGCGTAAAAAATAAAAATATAAATAAAAAAAGAAAAGAAAAATACGAGGCGGATCTCGATCCCACAACCTTTCGAACTGTAAGCCCGCGGGCGCCATGAACTCACATTCGGAAGCTGTACTAATAGATATTTGAAGTATACGCTGAACTTAAACCCCCAATTTCTCAAAAACCAAGGCCCATTTGAAGGAACCCTTTTTACCAGAATAATAAGTGATATGACCCCGACAACATAGTTTGAAATCATCAAAATCTTTGCGCACCATGTTTTGGTGGGCTCCTTGTTAGTGTTTCAAAGAAACTGTCAGTTCTAAGAGCGGTCTGTGTTTAGGCACCGACTCATTTTATTTTAAAATTATTTTCCAAGTAGCTTAATACAACATTTAAAAGTAAAGGGGTTTCTACGACATTAGCAAAATACACATAAAATAAATGATGTTAAAAATTGTAATTTAGTCTTTTCTAAAAGAGACCGTTCCGAGGTTTTCACTGTGAACATTATGTCATAATATGATGTCGTAAAACTGCAAACGAGCTGTTTTCATGCAAACGGCCAAGTTCTTTATGTAATGTAAACATTCACGTATATTCATCCATCAAAATTTGGTAAATTCTTTTTAGATTTCCTTGGTAAGTTAATTTTGGTACGGATTTTCCACAAAGTTATATGAGTATAAATTTCGGAATATGAATGTGTATAGAAAATGTATTAGATTATGGATGGGTCTGTTTTTCTGTTTTCAGAACACATACATTACGTATAGAAGTATAAGTATAAAATCTATTTCTTGGATAATTTACAAATAGCTTTATTTTCATTGTATAAGAAATATTTTTTTTAATAAAAAATGTATAATGGGTGTTCACTCTCAACGATGTCCTATTTTTTAAAAATCAATAATCATCTTCGTAGAATCTTGCAAGCAATTAAGGCAAAACTAAATTTTTTGCAAGTTTGAATTTCAGAATTAAGCATTCAGTCGAATCATGTTTTATAATATTGCCTTGAGGTACAAAGCAATGAAAAAATATATAAATTTTGAAATAATGAATAGGATATTTTTCACTCATCGTGGTAGCTATTAATTTAATTTAAAATATTAAAAGTTACTATATGAAATAAGCGCACAAAACGCAAAATAAATCGAAAAACAAATCTTAGTTTCATTTTGAAGATTTTACGAAAGAGTAGACAAGAAATATTTCTTCTAAATGTTTATTCCTTTAATATAATCACATACTTTATTTCTGTCCCCTACACACATCACCTTATGCAAGCTATGTTTCGTGAAGTTATTTAATGAAAAATCTTGCATATATTAGGAAACCGAAAGCAAACATATTTTAATATAAAATGTGCTCAAAACTACAAGAATGCACGTCTCAGTTTTGAGCGATCTGGTGCAACTCGAAAAAATGTTTAGATTCTCGTTATGTAACTTTTCTCTGGAATAAATTAACGGAAATTATTTCATTATTTTTATTTCATTTTTGAAGTTTGCATCATGTTTAACCTTGATTATTTCTTTAAGAGTGAATAGATGTCATTTCCAATTACACAGATAAATGTATCATTTATAAAAGCAGAAACATAATTATTATTGAGAAAGTAATCTAAAATAAAAATTTAAAATGTAATTGCATTGCTGATTGTATATCTTCTAAGGATATATATTTTAATCTTACAATCTAAATACAATTAAAATTCGAAATATTTACGTAGAAAATTAAAACACATATTTAAAAAGTAGTCGTTGTGTTTTTATACACCCCTCATGAATACACGTAACGTAAAAGACGACTGTAAAAGGTGCCAATAAGAATAATTATAGTTAAGAAATATACGTTCTGAAAGTCAAACTCTAAATATTTAAGCGGTATATGCAGTAGCGGCTGGTCAGGGGGTGCTGCATCCATTTATTCACACCACTAAAATTGTATGGTTATTTCAGTTTTATTTAATCAACGAAATTTGTCGAACAAATAATATGAAAAATTCTGTTAAATTTTACTGGTGTGAAACATCGGATGCAGCACTCCCTGATGAGCCGCTACTGGGTATATAGTTTTATTCGTTCAGAGGTATAATATACCGACTGAATACTCAGCTGCTGATTACCACACTGTAAAAAATCTGCGCAATGTTCTTGAACTTTACTGTGTAACATTCCTGGGTTTTCTCGGTTTATTTCTTCTGATCCAAAAATACCGAGAAATCCTGTGTAATACCTTCCACAATGTTGTGTAACTTTTTGGAATATTTGAGAAAGTGGAAATTACTGATCAACTGTGAAACGTTCTGAATATTTTCTGTGTAACATTCCTTAGTTTTAGTAGACATGCTTTTTGTGAGCTTTAGTGTAACTTTTCGGATTAACTGTAAAATAGAAGTTATTGATAATCTTTGCAAACTTATATATGTTTTGTGTGTAACATTCCTTATTTTGTGGTTCGTCAGAAAAATCGTTATTTTGAGTGTATGTCATTTTATTATCCCAGTTGTGAAAAGACTACGTGATCTTGCGCCATAAAAAATAGCACAAAGGTGCGTATACCCTACTAATTCTACATCTCAAAGCTCTTATTCAAATTTCTCCCCTGTAAAGTTTCTGAGCTATATTTCACATGTAAAAATCAATTTTTTGTGTGTGTATCTATTTGTTCGCTTAATTATGAATCGAGTATGGAAACTAGAATCATTAATTTTTACCGAAGCTATCGAGTATGGAAACTAGAATCATTAATTTTTACCGAAGCTTTTACTACGCATTTAATTATGCATCTCGAATATTTTTTCCCAGTTTAGACTCTGAAGACTACTCTTGGTCTTTATTATTCATATGAACTTCTTTTTGCGTATGGGTAATTTGTTACTTGCCTCAGATGAAAAAATAGACTATGGTATCTAGAGCAACTAACTTTGGTATGAAAGTGCTTATGTCCGTCTTATTGTACATTTTGAAACCTACTTTTCCAAATTCGACCAATGATCGTTTTACGAAATTATTTTATCATTGATTATTTGAAGAAATTCTTGATTTTAGTACTGCTACATTTTATCCAAATACCTACTATTTCCGATTAGTAATATTCGCATCAGCTATGCCAGTCTAAAGGATTTCTTTTTACAATGTCTCTCACTAAATCCGAATATTATTCTTTCTGTCATTAAATAAAGTGATTACTACTATTCGGAAATAGTTTGATGTTCACATTAAAAACTTAATATCTAGGTATATGAATTCGCGTCTTAAGCGAGATCTTTTTGTTCCAAGAGATGAAAATTTTTTTCTTATATTAAATGGAAAATTTTTACATTTGTCGTAAGAGCAATGTTCTGGTGATGTTGGAACTGGAGTAAATTCGGGTATTAATCGGTATCACGTCTTAAGTGAGTTCGACTGTTTCCTAAAACAAAAAATCTAGCATAAAAAATATTATAAACAAAGACAACGCTTGAACGGGAAATGGAAGAAGCTCTGGACAACTATTTTATTTTTCAAAATATTGAGTCTATAACATGAAATTAAAGTCATATCAGTAGAGAAATATTTAAATTTTGTCATTTATCCCCCTCCCCCTCCTCTTTAGTATCTGTAAGCTATATATGTATAAAAGGTTGAAAAGGTACAACTTTAAGGCACTTACTAGAAAATATTACAAATTTTGTGTAAGATTAGTGTGCCTAAATGTGACTCCTAAATACGGCAATGTTTTTTTATTTAAAATTTTAATGCAGAAACCCCAAATGCTATATAATAAGGAATTCGATCTTTAACTAAACAGTAAGCATTTTTTCTGCATTGATAACATTTTCTTAGAGATTTTCGATCAAATAGACATCGTTCATTTTATAGCGACCCCATGTTTCGTACATTTATCAAATTTCCCTAAATTGCCTCTCGAATTTTTAACTTTGAAGATAAAATAATCTTATTAATGTAAATAAACTATGTCTGTTTCACTGACCTGTTAAAAAAAGCGCCCAGTTTGTGGATTAGAATTAAAGAACTGCCAGGTAAGTTTGCATGGTATTCTTGATATATTATATTAAAATAATTAAAGCAAATTTTATATTTAATTAAGCTGTCGTAAATCGCATTATCCTCCATTTAAAATTTTTCTTTAACTTAGCACTTAAGTATGTATTTAAGATTATCAAAATCGAACAATATATTTCTTTTTAAATTTTTTAATCAAAGAAACTCAGTGTATATTTTATTAACAAAATATAACTACATAATTATTGAAATTACAATAATTTTATGATGGAAACTCTGAAAGATTTTGTGTTGATTGAAAATCTTGTGTTAAATATTTATTTTAATGAGGTTAAGTTAATTTTACCAACATTATACAAATCGGTAGCTTAAATGCAGTCTCCGATTAAAACAGAATGCAGTTGAGTTATGCCCTCATTTAAGCGTAACTTTAGCGAGCACTTTTTTAAATCATTATATTTGAATTCTGTTTTCATTTTTTACTCATAATCGACATTTTAAACCTTTATATTAGAGAAAAGATAAAAAATAAAACTACGTTTATTTAAATGAGTATTTGTTTCAATATACAGTTGGCAAAAAAAGTATTTGTACACTCTAAAATTTTTAATTTTTAACTAAATAAAAACAGATGGATTTTGTCAAAAATAGTTTTAATACAGTCTGCTTACCGTCCGTTTTAAATTACACAACAGAAAATTTCGATAAAGATGTAAAATAATTTTTTTATAGAAAAATTTTAAAAATTTCTTGCAAAAAAAGTATTTGTACATTTCTCCATCCTGATATGTACTGTGTTTTATTGTGTTTATGGTTCAAAGGACTACTTTTACAGAAGCTGTTAATAATTTTTAAGTTCATATTATATTTGTCTGACATTTAATCTAATTTGCTCTTGAAGTAATTGAGTATAGAACCTAAAACTAGAGAGGCACCTCTAGATGTATGAAATCCTATGATTGAGCATAATAAAAATTTAAATTCGCAACAAGAATTTGTAAAAGCTATTAAATTACCATTTACAACTATTGGATGTATAGTGAGAAACTATGAATAAATTGAAAGCATCGAAATTCAATGAAAACCAGGACTTCTTAGCAAACTAACAATGAGGGAAAAAGGGAGTGTTGTTAAAAAAGCTTTAAAAAAACCTATGCGTTCGGTTCAAAAATTTGCTGGAGACCTTGCTACATCTTCTCGCTTCAGCGTAATACCTCAAACAATAAAAAATATTCTTCTCAATGCAGATTTAAAAGGAAGAACCTCAAGGAAAAATCCATTCATCAGGGAAACAAATAGGCGAAAACGCATAGTATTCGCTTTCACATACAGAAGTAAATCATTGGATTTTTGGAAAACAGTAATTTTTTCTGATGAGGGAAAATTCGAAATTTTCCTACCATCAAACATTCGAAAAAATTGGCGTAAAAATAAAACTGTTCTAGATCCAAAACGTATACTTCAAACTATCAAGCATGTTGGGGGGAATATTACAGTTTTGGAGTGTATAGCTTCTAATGGAGCAGGACATTTAAAATTTATTGACAATGGAAGGACAGGTTTAACATACATTAATGTGTCGCGCTATAATTTATTAAACCGTGACAAGAAATTATGCATAGAGGAAGCTTTTCACTCTCTGCAGGATAACGACCAAAGCATACTGCTGTGATCACCAGCACATGCTTACGACAATACTCAAAGAGGACTGGTAACTCCTCTAAAATCTCTAGACTTGAACCCAATAGAAAATTTGCAGATGCTATTGGATGCAAAAATCCGAAAAAAAAATATGTATCAGTAAAAAACAGTTTTAAAGAAGCTCTTATTGTGTCATGGAATAACATTAACCAGACCGCTACAAAAAAGTTGGTGGAATCTTTGTCACACCATCTAGAAGTAGTCATAAACGCTAAATGAATTCACACAAAATAATAATTTGTATCATTTTACTAAATTTTCATTAATTATATTACATTAATATAGTGTACAAATACTTTTTTTGCATTATATTTTTGTATATTTGTTTATTATAATGTAAAAAATCGATTCGTTTAATTTTGTTTTTGCTTCTATAATATTATAATGCATTAAATTAATGTATTATAGTATTTTTTGCTTAAATATTTTGTTTAATTTCATTATAATTAAAAAAAATGAAGTGTACAAATACTTTTTTTGCCAACTGTATTTATACTTAAGTACAGAAAATGTTCAATTCTTTTTTTAAGTGAAAGAATGTATAGTCGAGTAATTGGAGTAACTTGTATGTTGGTGCAACT
This sequence comes from Maratus speculifer, assembly GCA_964019185.1. Taxonomy (NCBI): domain Eukaryota; kingdom Metazoa; phylum Arthropoda; class Arachnida; order Araneae; family Salticidae; genus Maratus; species Maratus speculifer. The sequence continues at coordinate 88,049,812 of OZ025293.1, forward strand.
TCCAAACATGCACTTGTTAGCTGAATATCCAATCTTTGCCAGATATCCTTAGTATATCTTTTATGCATGAGACAGTGTGCCACTACATGAATTTTGCAATCTGCAGAGTTTTTTGTAGAGTTTTACAGCAAGACATTTGCATTTAAAGAAAGTTATTTAAAAAAATGTTTTCAATAAAATACAAATTAATCCAGTTTTATTGCTTTTAATTTATCAAGGGTCAGAAACTGAAAATTTCTTTTGCTCGAGTCAAAGCTTACTTTGATGATGGAACAGCTGTAGATGATGAAGATTTACTGCTTTTGAATATACCTCCTGGGAGTGTTATTTATCTTTTAGGAATGAATGATACGGTAATTTGTTTGATTTATTAAAGTGAAAAAAAAAATTGAAGAATATTTTACATTTTATTACATGTACAATTTAACTTATATGCATAAGCAGACTATAAAAATTCTATGCATATTATCATAAGCTAAAAACTTCGTGTAAGTTAAATGAAGGATTAAGATAAAACTAAACAAAACTTTATAGTATCAATTTATAATCTTAATTTAAGAAAAAAATACATAAATTAAAAATTGCTGGTTTTGTGTCAGGTTTTTAATGAAGTCAATACTTTAACTGCTGAACCTTTTAACATTTGTAAGACATACTTTTTGAATGTTATTTTCTTTTAAAAAATTCTGAATAATTTGAATAATTTATATGTATGCGTCTTTATTATACAGATCTGTACATAATTATTTACAATAATCTTTCATTTGTATGATTGTGCAAAATGTAGATAAAAATTAACATTGGCCACTGGCCAGTACGCAGATTTTTAATTATTGACAATTTACAAAGTTACGAACACTTCATACAAAATCATATGAATTATTCGTATATTTCTAACTATCAACGTTGTAGCTTACTAATATTTTTAAATTTCCATTTGATAGGATTACACTCAACCGAAAGCTGAAATTGTATATAACAGAAAAATATGTAACCAAGAAATTACCGTAGTCAAATTAACAATATTTAAAATGAGCTCGGAAATCCGCATTAACGTACCTGTGTGGGGAAGAAGGGGGGGGGGATTGGCAAACACCAAATTATATTCTATCTATGTAAACAGGCATCAAAGAGTCTAAGAAAATAATATTCAAATTAAAATTTATTAAAGAAAAGCTACATTTAAAAAAACTGCTCTGAATCCCCGTTAAAAGGTGGCGTAACATCGAGAATTTCTCAAACTTAATTTCCAAATTTAAATATATTATGTAATCAAACTTAAAATATGCATTATGACCATATTGAAAAACAAGACCTCGGATATCCGCGTTAACAAGTCCTCCAAAGCCCAACTAAAATCCACACAAATGGAGGCTTCTAAATCTCGCTTACAAAATAACTTTCAATGTTATAATTTATCAAATTAACATAAAACTACATAAAGAATTAGAAAAATATTCGAAACAACATTAACTGGGGATGGAGTAACATTGAGGATTTCTGTGATTTGATTTAAAAGAACACAATATTTATGTTATTCAACATAATTGTGGTCAACATATTTGTGGTATTCAACAAACCTAAATGCACATTAACTAGTATATTAGAAATAGGAATTCTAGAAATATGCTTCCAAAAAGGCGTTCAAAATTAAATTTTATTATTATTACGAAATAATATATCATTACAATATAATTTGGTATAAAATATATATTTGGTATAAATTATTTATTACCAAAAGAATTGAGAAGAAACGTGAAAAATAGTTTCGTACGTAACATGCGTGAGCTTACTTCCATATTTAAAGCGTAAAGTATCACTTTGAATTTAAATCTTATTACATCTATTGTTGTGATTTGTTGAACTATTTCAGTGTTAATGTATACCTTGAATCTGACATTTTTTTAACATCTTTATTTTGACAGGGTTAGCAGATGCATTTTGAAAATTTCACAATTCTACTTTTATAAAACATCGGATAAATTTTATAAGTGTTTGAAGTGAGGGGGGGGGTATGGGGGAAGTTTAGAGTTTGCTCCAATTAGTATGATAGTTAAAAAATATAATTAAGTATCTGTGAGATTAATCCATCTTTCTATTAAATATGTACCCACAATTTGAAGCTATTTGGATAATTTTATGCAAGGAAAAAGCAATTTTAAATAAACAAAATGAAAGTGTTGGATCCCCCCCCCCCAAAAAAAAAATATATTCAACCTAAAAACACTTGCATTAAGATGTTAAGTGCCATGTCATTCACCGGTGAGTGACATTGAAATTTCCGTTTTAGCCGCGTCAGTCGCCAGTGTCCGACAGCGTAAAATTGTAATATAAAACTAAATAGTATATTGTTTTAAGGAATTGCTGAAAATTTATTTAAAAATTTCGCTTTATTTTATTAAAGGGTATTATTAAGAAAACGGAAATTTGAGTGTCAATCATCTGTGACTGGAGTGGAATTCAACATGCTAAAGGAATAATTTATCCTTCTAATAAAAGGAGACCAAAATTTGAAACTAGTTGGTTTTCGACAAGAAAATCTAGGTAAAGCTGAATTAGTTGGAGAGAGGGGGGGGGGTTCCTTTTACACTTTACCTATACTTGACATAACATTGTTGAGTTGATTAGTCTCACCTAATTTTCTAATAAACTGATACTGAAACTTCAAAGTAAGCGTATAATTCTAAACAAAAGTGTTTGTTTCAGCCTATTTAAGAGAAGGGGGGGGGGTTACCAGTCACTTTATACTTGATTTAGAACCCACCAAAACCCGAAATGATCAGCTTCACGAAGTAAGTAGACTTTATTTAGTAAATTTAAGCGAGTTTGCGCAGGAACATGGGTCTTGTATAATGGAGATTCATCCAAATTTCGGGTTTAGCAATTTTTTAGCAGATTTTGTCAATTGGCACACTTTAATTTGCACAGGAATGAGATTCCTGGATTAAGTATATTAAAAATAACATTGAATTGGAATTGCGATATATCAATTTTGTCATAAATGAAATAATTCATATTGTATAATAAGTCGGAGGAAGAGATTTTAAAGAATTTCAGGATTAAACATTAAAATTAGACATTTCTACGTCCCTGTTTTAAATATTTCATAGTGTATAGTAGCATGTGTATTTAGCTCGGATGAAAAAAGATCTCTTGTCAATTAACTATGCCTTCCCACCAGCAGTTATTTTGTGACCTTTAAACCAAAAAAAAGTTATCTACTTTCTTTTCTAGTGTTTGGGATAATCGTCAATTTATACTACGAAAATTAGAAACGAATTTTTCCCATTTTATCCCTGGTATCGATATATCTTACAACCATCGTGTTTGGCGAGTAGCACCCATCAAGTTTGCGACTGATTACGGTAAAGTTAATAGTTTTTTAGTGTTACTCGACGTTGGAAATTGCTAATTTTACGCTTTATTGCAAGGAGCTAACCACAAAATGTGTAAAAGCGTAAAATGAACTTATATTGTATATCAATATCGAGGACAGTGGCAAAACTGAGGTCCGCAATACCCTGCGACGAATTGGGGAGAGGGCTTTGAAGTAATAGTGAAAAATAAACATCTTAAACGGTCATAAACGGTTGATCATTTTAGGATTTTAAGAATGAGTCATTTGTATTGAATAACGAATGTATATTTTGCGTACTCCTAACCTGATCTGCGCGTAAAAAAAATCATACCCACAAGACGGGTCACGAAACGGGGACTGATAAAAACATGATGAGAAAAAGGGGGGGGGGAGATATAAATTCCTTGTGGAAACTTTTCCTGAAGACTCACAAACTATAGTTAGTCTACTGAATGGAGATTTCACAAAATCAATACATGATTGAGAGAAAAATGTTTCAACGATGTATAAACCCGTTTTTATCTAATAAATTAAAAATTTTCACTTGAAATCCAAAATATTATAATCCATTTTTCAAAATGGAGCAAAACTCTGTACATTTCATGGATATTCATTTTTGTTCATGCGCAACATGACAACAGTGCACTTGCAAAAACTCCCTGTTTAAAATGTATATATTGAATATTTTGAAACTTTTTCATTTTTTTTTCAAAACATTCTGGAAGTATACAAAAGTAGTTGAAGTACTTTAAGTATTGTCATTACAGTCTTTTTAGGACATATATTCAAGCATTCTATATTATCAAGCCATTGCATAATACAAAGTGCAAATAAGAATAACTTCACCAATAAACATTTTGATTTTTCCAGAAACAGAATAAACACTATTGCATTCAATAATTTATGCATAAAAAAATAAAACCTATAATATGCTTTTTTTCTTTGTAGCCACCTTGGATAACAATCAAATTTGAAGATAGTGATAGCTGATTAACAGAAACAAATGAAGACCTTGGAACAGCAGAATTAAATTTAAATATTAGCAGTCACTAGTATATTAAAGCACCCATCGCGCAAGGATTTTCAGATTTTTTCAGAACATTCTTCTTCTACTCTAAAAAAGCTTTAACTGAAGATTGCTTGCAATGGACAGCAAAATGTGATTTACTGTATCATTTAGCTTTGAAGATCTCCAAATTCATAGACAATCCCTCTGCAGCTGAACGAAAGCAAGGAGAAAATGAAATTTTAATTGAAGATGTCGAATTTAAACAGAGTGTAGTTTTGACAATCTCTTTATATAATTTTTGTAGCATAAAATATCGTTTCAAAGGCACTGGGACTCGCACTTTCATTGAACTGAAATTATTGAAGTTGGTGTAGTTCAACGAAAAGTAGCTACTTTATGTGAAAAATTAAACCAATTGTGATAAAATTCTAGATTTGTAATTATTCTAGGTTTTAATTCTAGATTGTAATTTTAGCCATTATGAATAAAACTCTGTGCATATAATAAAAGTTCTGTGAATTTTCATTTTTGATTATATTATTTTTTAAATTACAGTATACTTGCGATATCTTAAGTCGAAGGGATTCTAAAAAAAATATTTTGTAATAGCCAGTTGTTCTGATAAGTCATTTAGAGGACTTTATAATATTAAAGAGAAAAATGTACTTCATTTCAAGTATCAAGAGTACACTGTATTAAGATTTTCAATTTTAAAAAATATTATCTTCATTCGGCAGCTAAATATTGTTTTTTTATTGTATCTCTTGACATCTGAATTTGAATTTTGTGCATAAACCACATGGATGAATGTCTTTATATAGGCTAATTCTTGAATTACAATTTATAAGTTATTTTTACTATAATTTAAAAAATCTCTTTCAAACATTTTTGCGTATTTGAACTTGATGTGAAAATTTTTGTAATTAAACCTTAACGTTTTGGAGTAAAATTTTAAAAGATTATGCCCTGTATAACACATGCATCAAAAACCGTTTTTTCATTTATTACTGTAGTATTATATAGATTATTTAAGGAATATAATTATTAAAGAAAATTAATCCAAGTATAGTAAAGATAGTGGGGGAAGGGGGGGAAGCTTCAAATAGCCACGTATTTCCCCAAAAAGAGCAGATATTCAGATATTGTAAAAACATTTAAGAATGCTTTGACAGAAATTAAATCTACCATGTTATGCAAAATGTCACGAATTGCTCATCTGTTTAAATTATTAAATATTATGGTAAAATTATCTAAAGGTTATTAAAAAACTGCTATGTATGAGATTTTGCCAAAAATGTGCTTTATGTTACATCATCTCTTAATTTATTTACATCTTCAAATTAATATGTTGAGCTTGATATAAAAGAAGAAAATCTTAACCATGTCTTTTTGTAGATCCCAGCACAGTATCACTCATTTGGATATTTCTTTTGTTTCTGAGTGTGCATTTATCATAATTTATCCTTTCATAAATATTTTAACCAATTTATTTCTGTAAAAGTAATTTTAATATATCCATTATTTAAAAAAAGGTTTTACTCATAGATATCCTGTGTTTTTTTAGATTTGTGTTGTCAATTGAAAAATGAAAACAATCAATTAGAAATATTTTTGATACAATGTTTACCTGTCAACTCTGCAATCATCGTTCATATTCTGAACAGAGATTACTAACTCATTTTTATGTATCATGTTCAAGGACCAAACTTTAAAATTAAATATGAACTATGTTCCAGAACATTTACGGTATTAAGCTCATATCGATCTCAAAGTCAGAACTCATTGCTCGAAGAAAGAATTTTTTGTAACATTGTGCTGTCCAAATTGTAATTATTTTTCTGCTAATCTTTCAAAATTTTAACACATTTTGGAGAGCACATGACTGTTAAAGCAATTATGGTATGCCCTTTATCAAATTGCAGCAAACGATACAGTGTATACTTTTCTCTTTCAGCACATGTGTAAAGATGGCATAAACATCAAACCACATTTAAAACGGATATTCTTAAAATAATTAATAATCTACATTTTCTTTTAGAAAAATCATTATCCTTATAACTCTACACCAAATGTCTTTTGTATGAAAAAGACAAAAGAAAAGTCAACGAATTAGAGACAATTCTAATGCGAAAGAAATAATTAGAAAATATGAATTCTGATTAGATATTATGATAACTGTGGGGTATCTTAAAACTCTTTGAATAATATGCTGAAGATTAGAAGTAACTTCTGATTGAAAGATAGCCTTAACATACTTGATTATAGATTTCTAGACTTTTCAGATTTGTATAATATTCCAGACAAATTTTTGGTAAAGTTCCTGTGAAAACCTGTGGCAGAATCGCTGCCACTGGCTTACCCAGGAACATTACCGTATTCCGTGAAATATTTAAGATATTTTCATAATAAAGAAACATAACTGAGATTTTATGTGTAACATATCAGGTTTCAGAGTTTTCCAGAGTGAAGGAACATTATTGAGATTTCATGAGTAATATTCCAGATGATGGGTTTCGGAATAGCGGAACCTAACTGAGATCTTATGACTAACATAACAAATTAAAGATTTCGGAACTTTTCAGAAAGGTGGAATCTAACTGAGATTTTATGAGTAGCATTCCAGATTATAGGTTTCAGAGCTTTTCAGAATGGTGGAATTTAACTGAGATTTCACGAGTAATGTTTCAGATTGTAGGTTTCAGAATGGTGGAACCTAACACAGAAGAAATGAGTAACGTTACAGATGAAAGGTTTCTAGACTTTTCAGAATTGTGAAACCTAACTGAGATTTTATGAATAACATCTCAGATTATAGATTTCTGGACTTTCCTGGATTGTGTAAGTTTCCTGGCATTTTTATGATTAAATTCCTGGGAAAACCTATGGCAGAATAGCTGCCACATGTTTTCTTAGGAACCTTACACAAAATTTTTTACAGTGCACCTGATATGTTTCGATGTTCTCTTATGACCCAAGCTTATATTTTTAAAGTAAATTTTACAATTTTTGAGATTTTTTTTTTAATTTAGAAACCAATACACACATTCGTTTATTTAAAAAAAAAACATTAACTAAGGAAAATCATGCGTTAAGCTTGAGATGTAAAAATCTAGGCACCAGCGGGTTTTCTCTCACCAATAAAATTTAAAAGTTTCCTTCGCTGAAAATTTAATAGTCTTGTAGCAAGGATTTCATGCAAAATATTGGACGAGAAAAAAAATCGAAATAATTTTAGTGGTGAGAAACTACCTGCTGGCGCTTAGATTTTTGCACACTTGCTTTAAACATTATATAAAATACATTCCAACACTTCCTGAAATCTTTAACAAAACTTCGTTATTTAGAGAAATAAGGCTGCTGTCTATAGCCAAATATGTATTCCAATACATTTCGACAGCCCCGTATTTGATCTATCAGTTGATATATATATATACTATAAAATGGGAAAATTAAACTTAGCAAGAAAATGCCTCGGAGGTTGAAATTTCACTCTGAGCAATTATACTAATAAATGGAAACACACTTGAATACTTTTGTTCAGACCTGTAGTACTATTATTAGACGGGAGTATCTTGCTAAAATTTACTTTAAGCTAAAACACTCCTAAATCTACTGAAATCACATTCTCAGAAATTATCATTCATACTCATCCATGTATCTAATACTTTGAACGGCCCTGTTTATCCTTTCATCTGTATTCTGCAACAATTTCCTAAAAAAATGAATACAGTTCAGCGTAAAAATGCATGATTTATTTTAAAACAATATTTATGTAATTTACACTCATATTCAGTAAGATTTGAGATCTCTTTTGTGCAGCCCTGTATATCAACTATAGCATTTATATACACAATACAATATTCATAGATTTAGTGAAATTTAAAATTCCATATCATAAATAAAATGCATTTCAGACATCCATCAACCATAATCGAATACATATACAGTACTTCGGAAAGAATATACTGTTTGAAATCTTTTGTATGACTGCAAATTCTATGCACTTCGTATTATCCATAAATATATAATATAAATTATATTAAGCCTCGGCGACGTATTTCAGTTTTATTATTCATAAAATAGTTTAATATAATTAAAATATGTCGCACACACTTTACCCTTTTATAATAAAGAAATAAAATTCTTTTGTGCGGCCCTGTAAATAAATAATAGCTATTTTTTCACCGCATGCATTACAGAATGCATATTATCGTGCACTTCGTAAATGTATATAAATTTTAATATGTTTTATAAGATGTAACATATTTAAAATTCATTTGGAACGATTGTTTCCCCTAGGCCGTAATGTAACGGTAAAATTTTGACTGTCCATGTAAATAAACTAATCATGCTAGAGACTTTATTTGAAATAGGGTTCGCCTTTGGGTAAACGTCAATAAAATCCAAAAATTTCAGGGCCATCTGGGCATATTTACGGGAGTTGGAGCGCGACCAGATTGACAGCCGGACAGACGAACCGAAGTCATTAACACGTTTCGGCTTTGTTTAAAAAAGTTAAAACATTTTGTTTTTTAGCGTGTCAAATAAAAGGGACACTGGGTTTTAGTCGTTTAACCCGGGAGAACGCGCGCTTTTCAAGGTATGAATGATTTTAACTTTGCCACCAATAAAATCTAATTATAACAGTCACTTTATTAAGACGGAGACAATTCTTACAAATTTTGCGTTAAAATAAATTGACGATCACTTTTAAAAAATTAGTGGTTACAATTGTAAAAAACACACGCACTCAGGGTCTTTTAGGCCCTGCGCGCGTCCTCGCGGGTTAAAAAACATACTGCTGAATTACACGAATCTGAATGTAAAATTTTTAATATTTCTTATTCCCTTGAGGGGCGGTGGCATAAAATATATCCCACTTAATTTTTATTGAGGAATTCCGAATTGGCACCAGAATTTGGAAAAGAAAATCTAAATTTTATCAATTATGTAACGTTAAGCAGTTATCTATTTTGAAATAAATTTGTTTTTTATTTCTGTTGCCATTTAATTGTTTCAGCATATTATGAATGGAAGTGCTTTGTCCCTCAAAGGGTTACCCCCTTAACTGGTTAATTCTTACCCGTTCAATAAATTGAAAATAGCGGACTCACACCTCTATTATTTAAATAAAATATTCGTAAGATTTAGTCTAAAAATGTCCGCCTTTCAATCAATGAAAATTTTCTTGAAAATAATAGTGGTGTCAAAAAGCTTTATATGATGCAATAAGGAAATTCCTCTTGCCCGAACGCCGTTCAGGCAAACCAGTTAACCCTTTCCGGCACACTGTGCCTGGTCTGGGATACCTAATTTTAATTCCAAACTTTCAAACGGCACCAGGTAAGATTTTACTAAAATTTTGCTTTTACAATAAAAGCTTAAATTAAAGATTTCAAAATATCTAAAAAATTCGTTTGTGAATTCCGGTGTCAGTCGATAATTGCTGATTTTATTACAGATTTTGCCCATGCCGGAAAGGGTTAAGGGATTAAGGAGCCCGATAAAATTTTGACTGTGAGTTCAACAAACTATATTAGGGGGAAAAAATGAGTCATTTGTGAAACACAATTCCAGAAAAATAAAATCTTTTAGGCATGAATGTTCTGTTTGTACCTAGAATATATCTCGTCATTTAACTTTAATTTCATATTTGCACATCAATATTTATTATATATGAGTTATTAATTTTCTCCTTATGATGTATGCGGTTAAATTATAATAATCCCATTAATTAATTAAATAACTTACTGTAATTAATAATGTATTTTGTATTAATCAATATACATTTTCCATTTTGATAATACTTAATATTTTTATATACACTGCTCAAAACAATTAAAGGATATTTGAAGTTTTATATAAAATAAAGATATAAACGAATTTTTTCTTGCCAAAAATAGAAGAAGAGAATCACAAATGCAAATTTTTCTGGTTTTCAAACTGTGGAGTATGCAAATTTTGAGTTCGACGTCAAAAGCGTCGCTTCAGCGGCAGCGAATGAAATTTGACTTTCAACTGGATAAAAGAGAATGAAGACAAGGATGATCGGCATTCAGTGATTGCTTTGTTTCGATGAGTACGATGTCTCAGCGAAGTCATTTGACAGCTTCAGAAGCTTGGAGAATTGTTGGTAGGTTAGAAGGGGCCAAACTCTAGCCAAAGTAGCGCAAGCCATTGGAGTGTCACAAAGTGTCATTTCCAGGATATGGAACCGTTTTTTGGAGAGTGGATGTGCAGGCCGAAGACCAGGGCAAGGTCGTAGACGGGCAATAACACCCAATGAAGATCGGTATTTAGCGTTAACAGCTCGGAGACACCGAAACATGAACGCTACTCTTCACCAACAACACCTTCGCTCGGTTACAGACACCACGATTTCAACTCAGACTGTCCGAAACCGGCTCCATGCTGTAGGTCTGTATGCTCGCAGACCGATGGTATGTGTTAGATTAACATCAAGACATCGTCGCGACCGCAGGGAGTGGGCAACCGAGCATGTCAACTGGAGGAGAAATGAATGGAGCAATATTCTGTTTTCTGACGAGTCCCATTTTTCTGTGCATCCGGATAATAGGCGTATTTTCATCTGTAGGGACCGTGGCAGTAGGAATAATCCTGCGTTCGTGCACGAAAGTGTCAGATTTGGCGGTGGATTAGTGTTGGTGTATGGTGGCATCTCCATTGACGGGCGCACTGACCTCTACATCATTCGAGATGGAGCTCTGACTGGTCGCCGATATAGGGATGAGATCCTCAGACCTATTGTAGTCCCTTACGCTGCAGCAATCGGAGATAACTTCATTTTAATGGACGACAACTGCAGGCCACATCGTGCAAACATGGTGGAGGATTTCCTTTTCGAGGAAGGAATCGTTCGAATGGAATGGCCAGCGTGTTCTCCAGACATGAATCCAATCGAGCACATTTGGAACGCTCTAGGAAGACGAGTTTCTGGCCGCCAACAACCCCCACAAACTCTCCAAGAACTGGAAAGAGCTCTTCTGGAAGTGTGGGGCAGAATACCCCCACTCGTCATTAATAGTCTCATTGAGTCCATGCCTCAAAGGTGTTCAACGTTCCTGGCCGCCCGTGGAAACCATACCCCCTACTGAAAATGATTTTCTTTGAAGAAAACACCTTTTCTTATTCTTTTTTTTCTCATATGCACAAATATATTTTTTTTTCCTTTTGTACACAAATGCGCAATAAAATGCATTTTTTTCTGCCAAACATGTGTAATTTATTCTCATATAACCTACGATGTCTGTTGACCATGTATCAATCAGCTAAAAACTTTCCCAGATACAAAATCCACCTAAAACTGCAATATCCTTTAATTGTTTTGAGCAGTGTATTTTCACGAAATATTGAAATGGTTCTAGGACTTACGTATTGCTCAAAAATCGGCAGATGTAAAAAATGTCAAATTAATAATTTCACTATATTTTAAATACGCGAACACATTTCTTTGTAAATTGGAATAAAACTTCATTATCGAACATGATATGTTGCCTGTTTATTGTACATGAGATCTCACGCTTTTATTATGCTAGCGGTATTTAAATGTAATTACTTTTTCATATTCAGGGTTCGAACGGCTACCGTTATTTTCCATGTTGAATACCAGTATCTTTTTATAAAAAATAAATAAATCCTGTTGTGTATAAATCCAAACTATCACCATATTTAAAGAGTGATTATTATTATTATTATTATTAAAAAACCGAATAATTTCCTGATCTTGAAATTTCTGAACCTGTACAAACTCTGGTATTACTTGGTGTGTATAAATTTTAGAGATCATTATATATAGGTCAAATCAAAAGAATTCGATTATGTTTCAGCTTATTAAGGGAAATTACCGAAGATTAACCTTCGAATGTCTTGTGTTTGTTATACCTGAAATAAATTTTTGAGTACAATGTAATATATTTGTGGAAACCTATACAGTGGTGGTCACAATTGAAAGGACAAAGCAAAAATTTCCAAATCTTGGTTACAGTTGGCGGGAAACTTATGGAAATTTAATGGCTAGAAACCAGTGAAAAATGAAGATTATTTTTGTATGTTTTTATGGAAATATGTGGTAAATTTATATTCATAAAAATGTATTATAAAATTATACAGCCATCTGCCATGGACAAAATTATAAGAACAACTGTATTTGTGTGTTTTGAAATGTAAAATTTGCATGTTTTTTGCTCTGCACAAGGAACTTCCAGACCATATAAATGCGTAGTAAGCATATGGGATCTTATTTTTCTGTTTTTCTGTCATGCCGCAAAGTGCAAAAGTTTTGGAGTTTCAGAAAGGACAAATGGATGCATTTAAAATTTCAGGACTTTCTGTATGCTAAATATCTACAACGTTTAATATATCAAGAACGGTTATTTACAATTCTCTTTAAAATACCGGTAAATATGGATGGCAAAGACATAAAAGCAGGCCATCTTCTGTTTGTGTAAGGGGGAAAAGAATGATAATAAGGTGAGCTTGCTGAAAAAAACGGGAATTGAACTTAGAATGCAAGTGCTCGGACTGTTCGACGTGTTTTACAAAAAGAAAAAAAAAGGTTCGCTATAGTAAACACGTGTAGAGAACGCCTCTTACAAAAGTTTATGGCCGAAACCGAGGATGGAGTTTGCTAAAAACTGCAATACTGTTTGGAAAAAGTAGGATTCTGTCTTTTCCGATGAGAAAAAGATAAATCTGGATAGACTAGATTGTTTTTGGAACTTCTAGCATGATCTTCGTAGAGAAAAAACAATTTTCTCGAAGCATGTATTTGGAAGTGATTCAGTAACGGTTTGGGAAGGTTTCACAACTGGTAGAACTACTCCAATAGTTTTTGTGCAGGGTAGAAGGAATTCGGAGAGTTACATTGATGTATTGGGCGATAATCTTTTACCAGAAGCACAGTAAATAGCGATTGGAGGCTATTTTTTCCAGCAGGACAATGCCTCGGTTCATGTTTTCCGAACTTCAAATTCGTGGTTTGATGCTAATTTCGTGAAACTACTTGATTGATCGATCAGAAGTCTTGATTTGAATCTAATGGAAAATCTGTTGGATATTCTGGCACTCAAAATATGCAAAAATGGTATATAAGCTCAAAATAAGCAAGAACTCATGTCTTCCATCAATAAAGATCCCTCAAAAATTTCCAAGAACGTTTGTCAAGCTCCATGACATCAAGGCTGATAAAAGTGATTGAGAAGAAGCGGAGAGATTATTAATTATCATTGTATTTCAGGCAAAAACATCCATTGTCCTTATAATTTTGTCCAATTTTTACAATGACACATTTTGTTAATTGTGACAAAACATTCGTATTTTGCATTTTCCAATGTATTGCATTCTACAATGATTTCTAGCATAAAAAAGCATCTCTCGTATAAATTTCACTTTATTTAACTCAGAAAAAAAATTCTGAGCAATTTTCAATTGTTCTTATAATTCTGACCACCACTGTAGATCACACACGGTTGTACAAAACAATTAGGGTAATTTTCCTTCTATAGACGGTAATTTTCGAAACATGGTGCTTAAATTTGTTACTTATTGCATTTACAATTTGTTTAATTAGACTGTATATTTCACCTAATTAGAATCTGATGGAACATAAAATGGACCTAAAACATCGAGCTAAAAGATTATGGTGAGAAAAAATTATGGACCTAAAAGATTATATAAGAGAAGGTTTTAAAATAATATATATTAAGCACTGTCGGTATGTAAATGTCGTTTTGCCATTTTTTAGAAATGCGTTTTATATGTTTTGATACACTTTTCTAAAATTCCATTTTAAGTAAACAGATGAATCTTTTCTTAATCCTCTAACGAACTTGTTTCTTTAAAAATACCCAGCATGTAGGAATGAATGATTGTTCTTTCATTAATTAGATTTTTAGAATTTTCAATGGTTTTTAATTAAATATATATTTTTTTTAATCCAAAAGGAAAACTTCTTTTTTCTTTAATTCTTATACATTTTCTCAGTTTCTTGATACAACAAAAGTTTTAAAATAATACAAGATAATTTAATTTGCGGTAAAAACATTAAGGTTGGTGCAGGACATTTTAATAATCATTTACTGTATTGAAATATATGGGCGCAAGAGATGTGTTGAGGTAAAAACACAAAGGGGCGAATTTGGCCCCTTTTTAACTTCTACGTTTTTCATCCGTACCAGAAAATTCCTATACTACTATTTTCTTTAATTAAGACAGTCGTTTCGTAATTACCTAAAGACAACATTCTTTTTTGAAAATATCCGGTATGAAATCGAAATTTTTTAATTTAGAAAAACGCAAATCGGGAAAATCTCTGAAACAAAGCAAATGCATGAAAAGAGTTTTTCAATTCAAAAATTTTGATTTCACACCGGAAATTTTCAATTTTTTTTTTAATTATCAGGAAATATATGTCTTAAGTAAAGAAAATAATGACATAGGGATTTTCTGGTGTGAATGAGAAATTTTGATGTAAAAAGAGGGCCAAATTGGCATCCTGGTCCTCAGCGCGGAACGTGCCCCTATACATATACATTCTTATACAATAAATTATTGTTATAAAGTCCTCTTTAAACTCTTAAAATTCGCACGAGGAATTTTAAATCACGCTGTATATTGAATATTTTTTAGAAAAAAATTGTATCGAACAGACATATTGTCCAAAAACTATAAAAAATATGACTTAGTTCTTGAAAACATGCTTAAGCATGAAAATAATTTCTTTTGATTGTGTATATTTACAAAAGTTTGTTATAATGTGTATATTTACAAAAAAGTATTTTTTCTGTTTTTAAGCAAAATACACGATGTTAAACATTTCGCAAAAACTGCTTCATTTTACTGGTCGAGCTATCCTACCTGCCCTTAAACGGTGAAGTTTTGTAACGTATTCTGAATGCGTTGGAAAGTATTACATAAACTGTACTTGATGCAAGATCTATTTCTTATTTTTATTCAAGACAACTTTAAAACTACGTACCCCTCTGTCCCAAATTAGTTGCTACATTTGAACACTTTTGTACTGATTATGGATAATAGTGATTTTATGATTTTTATTGCACATTTTTCAGATACTTCAGAGTAATATGCTATCGATATTTACTTACCAAACATTCCCTTCGTCTTTTCTTAAATCAGTAACCAAAGTAGCTTTAAAAATATAAGGTTTACGCTCTTAAATCACGCCTATTTTTTATGAATTCTACCACCAGTAATTGCATAGGACTATCTTATATCTAATGAACCACGAATTCACTAAGAAGAAACTTTTTGAATGATATAGTGGCTGTGGAATCTCTAGGAAATGGTACGTGGCTTCAAAGCGTGCGAACACTGTAAATTTTCTTCAAAAAGGTTTTTGAAAATAAATGCTACTTTTGCAGAAAGAAAAAAATTAGAATAAAAATACCAAGTTGTGATTATTTTAAACGCAAATAAAACAAAATTTAAAGGATATTCAAACAATTTCTTGCTAATAATATAGCTTCGGGTTATTTTGTACGAGTTACCTCCGCCTAAATCCTTAATGCTTTCCATGTATGTTTGTAAAGTTAAAAATACATTGTCAAGCTTTTCTGCATTAATTTCCTGTGTATAATCCGCGGAACAAAGAATTATTTTTCGACCCAGGATTTGTTTTAAAAAAGTGTAACTTTTTAGATCGCCGTAATTTCTTTTGCCTTCAATCATTAAATAAAATTTCTGGGTCAAAAATATTGTTTGATCCGCAGATTATACGCAGGAAAATTACGGTACTTCTATATTTTTAAAAGCCACTTTAACCCATTAACGCCCGAATTATTTCTTCACTAAAATTTAAATTTTGTATTTCCCACCACTTTTAAAATAAAATTAACTTTTATCTAAATTTATGGAGGATTCTGTCTCGTGAAAGAAGGCATATATCTATCTTCCTCTTTACTGGTGGGAAAGCCGCTTTCTTGCTGTTTTTGTAACCGTCCTCAAAAGAGGACGCTGGGCGTTAATGGGTTAACAGCATCAATTAAATTGTCAATATTGTTTACGGGCATCTGATGTTGCAATGATTGTATTGCGTTAAAAACCCTGATCAACCACATTTAAAACCGTACTATTTGCAGGTTGACACTGTAAATGTAAATTCCATCCGTCTTTTAAGCATTATTTTGTGATACTAGGATCATCTACTGACAAATGTGGCTTGGCATTGTCCTGTTGTATGTATATACGACTCGAGTTTTTGCGTCGTGGAAATTTTTCGCGTATTGCGGGCAAAACTTTTTTTATAATCCTTTGTCATGATACTTCTATATGAACACTTTCGACAACTTTTGTCACAATAGTTCCTTTTGCACGATTTTTAGAATTTTATTTTTCATTTTCTGAGTAAACTAAAGGCCATATTCCAATTTCTCCATCAAACATTTCGTTTTGGATCCCATTTTGGTCTTGCTACCGCTGTCATAAACATTACGTTGGTAATAAACCTTTTGCTTTTGCAATGCTGCAAAGGTTCAGTTTCAACCAGCCTGATGTAAAGCGAATTGCTAATTTTCGTGATGTAAAACCATTTTTCATCGATATGAATACGATCAAACATTTCCGAAAAGTATCCATTATTTTGAACATGCTGTAAATAAAATCGAATTCTGTCTAGCTTGTTTTTTTCTGTTAGACTTGGCTTAATGGCTGATGAAATGCGATTCAAAGCATTTCCAACCTTGACAATCCTGTGTAGTGTTGATTTACGAATATCAACAGCACATGATAAACTTCGGAATGTCTGGCTTCATCTTAGTGGAACATCTTTGATTTTATTGAATTGATGAGAAAAATCTTTTTTTTTTCGTCCGCATTTACCAGTTTTTTTTTTTTTTTAATTTTTTTTTTGCGATCTTACATTGTAAATTTCATTATCATTTATTTATTATGTCTTTGCCAGCTTCCACAAACGGGAGATAATACTACGATGAACATAAAAATATTTAGCTATAGCATTTATAGTACCATGGCTTAATTGATCATTTTTCAGACGTAGCAGTAAAAATTGCAATACAGAGTTACGTTCTTTAAGTTCCTTCTTCAATGTAGTTATTAAATTATCATTCATATTTACTCTCATCGTCGTATCACTTCTTAATCCCAACTCTTCATATTTCGCTTAACATTAAGAGCCCACAATAGTCACAGAAAAAGTACTCAAAAAGACCCGGATGATAATGTAAAGTCTATGGGGGCGTTCTTTTCTAATATCTCGTTCAAGTTTTAATATTTTTACATGATTTTTGTGCATAAAATAGTTCAGGACGATCCACAACCGGCCTAGTTTTTACTTTTTCAACTTTGGTTTCAGATTTTTAAAAAAAAATTATTTTAACTTTCAAAACCGGTTTAAACCGGTTCTGAAATTAAAACTATCATAATATAAAAAATATATGAGCAAAATCGAAAAAATAAAAACTAGGGCGGTTGTTAGATTGTCCTAAGCTTTCCAATGAAAAAAATATCATGTAAAAATATTAAAATTTGAACGAGATATTAGAAAAGAACGCCCCCATAGACTTTACATTAGCGCTCGGCTTTTACCGCGTGACTAGTGTGTGCTCTTAACTTAAACGACCAATGTTTCGTGTTATACTCATTGTAGTAAATTTCTACTGATGCATATGTACTGAACTGTATCGAAAGTTACTTATGGCTCCGCTTACTTGAAATGTAGCAACTAATTTGGGAAAAAATGTTCAACCTAAATGTAGAAACTAATTTGGGACAGAGGGAATATATCGGATAGTTTTAAAAACTTTGCATTTTTTTGCCTAATTTTCATCGATAAAGCAACAAACAGCAAAGAATAAATTTCAAAAACACAACTTTCTCTAAAATAAAAAAATGATACGTTCATTGAAGCAATTAAATATTTAACATTAAAAAAATCAAATTTCATGATGTGACTAAAAACGCAGTAAAAAAAGGTTATATATCTTTACAAATTGTTTACAAAAACATTTATATTAATTAAATATTTGATTTTTATTTTTATGTAATACTTTAGGTATCGTTTAAATAAAACATCGAACCAATTGAGAAATATATGTGGAAGTTTTCAATCCAGACAATACTGATACAAAACTATGGAAAATAAATTAAAAAATTGTCATTCCGATACATTAATAGGAAAATGGATTGGATTAAATTGTTTTTTTGTAAAGTTAGGTGGGGCAATTGTGACCACCGCCATAATGGTGATAACTGTTCATGATAAAATTTTGTTTCACGCTGAGATATTAACCTAATAATGTATTTTTCATTTTAGATATGCTTTATCACTAGTATGAAGTAAATTTGAGATCCAAATAGGAATTTGAATAAAGTTTACCTCAATTCTTGATAAACGGATTTGTCAGTTTGTATTCCGATGGTCTTAATAACCCCCAAACAAGTGTGTGTGGACAAGTATAAAGAAGAAATATAGTGGTCATAATTTCCCCACTAGTGGTCTAAAATACCCCAAACTTCTGGCATTGTGTGTTTTGGATGAGGTAATTATAACTATCTTTGTAACCTAAATAAAAAAGGGGCTATGAGAATTAAAACTTTTAAGAGGTTTTTTTTTAAGGGTTAAAGTTACTTCCTATGTACTAAAAAGACCTCTTTTCCAAATAGTGAAAAAGTAATAAAAGGAACACGTTGAAGATGTATATAAAAGGTCATAATTACCCTCCTGATAATATACTTTTAAATATGAGAGGATCAGGACTTGTCGTCAGAGTTTGTGGTTAAAGTTCTTTAAATTCACTTTAGTATATAATTCAAAAACTTACATTTTTGCAGCGATTTCTGTTAAGAAAGTGTGTAAATAAATGGTGCGAAATTCACTTGCCAAACATTTTTTATATTGAATTGAATTAGCGTATAAATTATAGACATATAAAAACAAAAACATTAAAATAGTTTGTGACTATACTGAAACTTCTTTAAGATCTAAAAGATAATTTTATTGTAAATTGCTTTTCCGGAATTAATTTGTGGCAATTTCGTTGCCAGTATTTCTATAGCACTATAATTTATTGTTTTTTCCTTTTAACTCGCTTCATGAAAGACATCAATAAAGTAGTCCGTCGAAAGTTTAATTAAAAGAAGTGATTTATAAAATACTTTATTCTCAAAGTTTTAAAAACAGAACTGTAATTTTCATTGCATGACAATTTATTTAACATATAAAATGCTCTATTTTCATAGCGTTAGTTCGAAAAACAATATCATACTCAGAAAAATAAAATTAGTCGAGTGCAGCAAAACATACTTGTCAAGAAAGATATGATACACATATATTTCAATGTATTTTTTGTTTTGTTTTGTTTTGTTTTTATCAATAATCGAAGTTGGTTTACAGCATCGTAACAATAGGTAAAATAGTTATATTGCTTGGTTTGCTAGTTATATATATATATATAAATACATTTTTTAATATTAGTAATAATGAGATTTTAAAGAATGTATTTGATAAAATTATTCTCTAAGTACTAAAACAAACTAGTTGAGAACTAAACTTTAATTTTCTAATGCCTAAATAATTTTTCATTTTTTACATAGTTTACTTTTCTTCCTCAATCTAACACTAGAAATTTCAAATGCAGTACAAAAATGCCTTACAAAAAGAGGACGCCTATACTAATTATAAGTGTCAGAAAATCCTTCATTTTGCTAAAAGAAAGATAGAAGCAAAAATATAGACTTCTCCATATCGCTTTTTTAATGGATTTCTTGCGCTTTCTTGAGGCGAAGTTTTCTATTAAAATACACTGGTAAAATAAATCGTAAAAGTTTCTAGATTTTCGGCAATAGAATAGGAATTCTAAATATCTACCACATACATACCGCTTTAAAAAATGTAGAAATTTCCAATCTTTCAGGGCTCCCAAATGGTCCGCCAACTGAACATCGGAAATTTCTTAGAGAAATTTTCTTTTTAGATTTTTCTTGCAAATTGCCAATAAAGTACCTTTGAATGTTAATTATAGCGCAAATTCTGTAGAAACCTATCATGAAATTTTCTGTTAAGAAATATAGATGTACAGTGCGCGGAACATTTGGGAGCCCTGAATCTTTTAAAAGATATATTCATTTATAAATTTTTTGTTATTTAATACTTTACAGTTATTGCTTAGTGTAAAAATATTATCTTATGTAAAAGTTGGATTTCGTTGTTCACATTTCTCAAACTCTTCTTAAATTTCTTAAACTTCTGATAATTTATCACAATTTTTTAAAAAAATTTCTATTGATAAAAATGCTTTTAGTAATGAAATACATATTCCCCTACTTGTCAGAGCTAAAATTTCCGTTTTAAAAAACACTGAAATTTCCTTTGAAGAAGATAAGATAAATGATTCCCATTTCAAAAAGTTGCCCACGAGAAAATATAACAATTCTTTCTACCGGAAACTTACTTATTTGAAAGATCAAACGAAAGAATCAAATTCTTTAACAAATGAATTACATTTTTAAGTACGCCTCTAAATGAAATGACAAAAAAGGAGGGGGGATTTTTTGAATTATGTATTCATGTTAGAATAAAAGAAAAACTTGACGCATTTAATATAAAATAAGAATAATAGAATTTCAGATTTTTGGATTTTTTTTTTCATTATAATCAATTTTATATCTAGGATGAATTTTATTAATAGTTTGTAAACAAATTCTTTTTTATATTCATTCAATAGATAAAAACAGTTTAGATTAAGATGAAAACTGCTACACAACTCTTTAAGGGAACATCTAACGTAATAACGCCTCTAGGGACGGAAGTAATTCTGAAGACCGGAAATAGCTTTTCTGTTTTTCTTCCTTCGTGTATATAGTATTATAGATATTTTTTCTGTTATAAAATCTTCTGGTCGAAGAGTTTTGTATTATGATGGAAAATAAAGGAAATCTCCCCGGAAGATGAAAAAGTGAAGGTTTTTTGAAGAAAATTTTTTCGATTGATATATACTTCTAAAGACTATTTGACATATTTTTGAGTGTCACACGTGTTTAAAAAAATGTCAATAATATTGAATATTTTAAAAATCTATAATAAAAATTCTACAATCGTATACAAATACAAGTTTAACTATACAAACTTTTGAGTATAGAAATAAATTATATAATTCTTTTCGCATTCTTATACTTATTAATGATTTATTTTATAATTTATGAATTTGAAGAAAAGTTATCTTTCTAGTATACTATTTATGGAAAATTTTCTCATTATTCGCAATAAAATTTTATGTTCAGGGTTCGTACGCATCAGGGGATTCCTGAGATTTTAGGTAGATTTGCACCAGAAAATTCGTAAAGTACTGATTACTATATCTAAAAAATAGATTTTTGTTTCATTAAATAAGGCAAATGTTACTTTACAAACATTCTGGAAACATGTCCTTAATGCGTACGAACCCTAATGTTATAATGTTTTGCAAAATATAATTTTGAGCTGCAAGATAAATTATTATGCAGGAAAACAAAATAACTGTTAGGTAATTTAGATGAAAGTAATGAAAATGTCATCTTTTTAATGTGACACTTAAGGCTACAGTGGACTCTCAAAACTATTTTTTATTTAATTTTCAATGAATTTTTTTTTAAATTTCAGGAAATAATCATAATATATATATCTCTTATTTCACAATTTTTTAAAAAAATATATTCAATAGTTTTTGAGATACAGATTTTTTTTGTTTTTAAATTAACAAAAAATGGCAATACTTAAAAATGCTCCATGCGAAATTCTTTATGTCCAATTTTTCTGATTTTTCGTTTAAAATGCTCTCTATGTATGTGTTAACAAATGTTACTAAGCATTTTTAGCATATTACTTGTAAAACATTAAAAAATGATTTTAACTTAATTCTTTAGCATTTTCCGTTAAAAAGTCATTAAAAATTTCATATAACTGAAATTTAAAAAACTTACATGCGTCTAAAAAATTTATTTCTACTAATATTTATTAGCACATACATAAAGAGCATTTTGAACAAAAAATCAGAAAAATTGGGCATAAAGAATTTCGGATGGAACATTTTGAAATCATGAAGACGACGAAAATATTCATTCTCAGAAAAACAGGTTTTAGTAACTACAGTGGTTATACCGTAATTTCGGGTGTATAAGCCGCAGATCAAACAATTCTTTTTCGACCCAGATTTTTTTAAGAAACAAATATAACAAGTTAGATCGGCGTAAATATGTGTATTCAATTACTAAATAAGATTTCTGGTTCCAAAAAGAATTGTTTGAGCCGCGGCTTATACACCCGAAATTACGGTAATTGCTTAACCCGCGGTTAGTCGCGCGTCGGTCTTTTCGCCGCTCGAATTCTTTGTCTGCTGATTAACCCATCTCCCCTTAGAATTACAATGGTGAAATGCCACGTAGCTGACCTTCACTGTTCGACCTTCTGCCTAGAGAAATTACGAGTCATTCGTACGATTTTTCATGCTTTTATTGTATTTTAAAGTCAAATTCGGTCTGATTGACCGGCATGCGACTACTCACGTAGCCGATGTTTTTTTCGCCCAAGCAATCTTCTTTCCTACTCCCCCGAATTTCTCAGAAGGGGGTTTATTGGAATCGGGGAGTCCCGTTTCCTCTCCCTTTCTCTTTTTTTTTCTCTTTCTGCTGATAATATTTGACTTCTGAAAACTCTTTGTTAATGATTCTGTTCTAGGGAAAATTGTGAACTATATAAATATATAAATATAAACTCAACAACCTAATTTTTTTATATAATATGTAAGAATAAGCAAGGATAAGTAATAAAAAACCGCTTATTTTGTTTTTTAAGCATATGAATATTGCGGGAATAAATTCTCAAATTATTTTTCCGAAAAATACGCGTAAAATGGTTGTGTTTAATTTAATAAAGGACCATAGAAATAAAATTAAAAAAAATCGATCTGCGAAGACTGAAAGATGTAGTTTTTGCACAATAAAGCAGAAAAGAAAGCAAAACAAATTTGTCAGCATTGTAGTTTGTATATCTGCAAAGAACATACTTACAATATATGTGTCGAGTGTGCTAAATAATGCGAATTTTCTAATGTGGATTACAACGTATGCAAGTAAAAAACTTTTATTTTTTTGATAATTCAGGTAATGTTTATAAAATACAAGAAATGGATAACTACGTTTCTAAAATATGTTTGTTGCTAATAAAAATACTCATTATTGAACAACGCCATAGCAATGGACCACTAGCATTTCTGACGTCTAAGAACGTCACAACAGATTTCAGCTAATCAGCTTCTCTATTTATCCCACAAGCGTTCACTAAAAGCCAATCAAATACCGCAACGCTTGAGGGAAACATTGGAAACTCCGCCCCGTGCTAGTGGTCAATTCTTTTTTTTAAACCCGAATTTAAAGAGTGCCTAGTGCTAAGATCTAATAAAGTTAATTTTCTTGGCATTTAATTGCAGAAATCATTTTTCCTTAATAATGTTTTTCTTTTCAAAAGCGAAATTCATTGAAATTGAATTATACTTTGATAAATATTGTAAATAATTACAAAATAATATTTACTTAAATTAAGTATTGCATCTTTTTAATATTGATTGGCGACAAAAATTGAAACATTGTCAAAATCAATGTTGACAGTCCCCCCCCCCCTCCTCCCCTCCAAAAAAACCGATTTATCTATATCAAATATAATATCTACATTTGAAAATTTATTCAAAATTTATTCTCTTTTAATTCGATATTTATTGTATCTTTACAATTTCAGTCCCAGTATATAATAATTTTTACCCTTTTACAAATTTTGAAAAAATAGTTCTTAATACATTTATTATTTATTTTCTTATTTTATATTATTCATATATTTTCATTTAGTGCATATATATTTTTCCTTTAAAAAAAGAATAAACGAAAAGAAAAAATATATAAAATAAAATAAAGAAATGAAATGTAGCTACTGCTTTTATGTTACTAATTACAAAGAATGGATTATTTTATCTGCTTTTTTTTATATCTGTATAGATATGGTAATAAAAATATTTAAGATTTATTTTTTCAACATTAATTTGCTCCTAGTGTCAGTCCACCGTTATAACGAACTTCAGTACGTTGCTTCTTTTTAAAAAAAATCTGTATCACAATTTCAATGTTATAACTGAGAGTATCTTTTAATTCGTTATTCATTGTATCTTCAAAATTTCAGTCAGATTATATAGTAATTCTTATCTTTTTTACAAACTTTGAAATAAAAAAAAAGATGAAACGAAGTTATTAGAAAAAAAATATTATATATGTATTACTTTATATTATTCATACATTTTCATTTGGTGCAAATATATTTTCTCATTTGAGAAAAATTACTGAATTATAAAACCTCTAAGGTTTTACATGCAAAAAAGAATTACGACGATACGAAGAAGATTTAGGAAAAGGAAAAAAAATATGAGAAGTAGCTCCTGTTTTTATGTTAATAATTTAAAAACAGGGTTATTTGCTCTTCTATTCTTATATTTACGTCGAAATAGTAAGAAAAATTACATTTGAGATGTGTTTTTTCAACTTCAATTGGTTCCTAGTACCAGACATACGCCAAAACTAAACTGTCCTTTCAAAAAATATGTATCACGATTTCAAATTTTCAAAAAACTGAAAATATTTTTTTATTCATTACCTATTGTATCTTTAGAAAATTATTCAGATTGTATAAAAACTTTTATCATTTATATATATATATTTTTTTTAAATAATTATTAAAACATTTATTTAAATGCTAACAAAATCTATACTTAACGTAAATGCGTACTAATCGATATTACACGTATCTTTTCGTTTTCAAGCAATACTTTCCTCTTGAATTCCCTGTTTTCGATCTTCGAGGAACAACGGCACTTTTCCTCTGTTTCTTCGGCCAAAAGGGAACGGCGGCGAATAGACCGAGCGCGATTAATCACGTTCGAAAAAAAGCCGCGACTACTCCCGGGTTAATATTTTCCTACTGACACAGTTTCAGCTATCGAGGGATATATTATCATTTCTAGCTTATATGTGAGTGTTCTATGTTTTTATGGTAAATTCACATAAAATATGTGGCTTCAACAGTAATTTATGCAAAGGACGTGAAGTATCTGAATTTTAAAAAATCTTCCCAAAAGTAACATTTCGTATTTTCTAATGAATTTTTTTTTTATTTTACTAGAAATATTCATGGTATAAATTCCTCTTATTGTACAAATTTTTGTTAAATATATTAAATATTTTTAACATTTTAAATATATTAATATTTTTTAATTTACACTAAAAAGTTTGGGGACAAATAGCAATTCCTCTAAATACATAATAAACAAACGCTTAAAGAAACAGTTAAAAGTTACAGTTAAAGTATTGTTTTGCGAAATTACAAAATTAATAATTTCAGTGCAAAATAGTAACATTTTGTATGGTGAAACTAAAAACTAGCTAAATTTTACGGATGTGAATCGGCAAAAAAGTAAACAAAGGGGCGTGGCACAATCAGCAGATTGGACTCTTGAATGCTCCTAACTCCAGTAAAAATAGTCGAAATTGAAAAATTCTTTTTGTGTTCAATAGAAGGGAGTTCATATGTTATTAAGCTAAAAATGAAAATTCGACAATATGATGATTTTTTTGTGATTTTGAAAGTCCACTGTAGCCTTAAAGACGAAGTATAAAATAAAAAAAAAAACGTATTAAAATCAGTGAATTCAAGTTTTAACGGTGCATTTAAGAAGTTTTTATCTCTTCATAATTAGTATAAAATGCTAAACTGTGGCTTTTTTTTTTCTTTGTACCAGAAACAAATTTTAATCAAGAAGTTGGGTGTGCAAAATGAAAAAAATAATTTTACTGCATTCTTAAACAGTGAACCTCAAAATGAAAAAGTGAACTTGCTTCGATTTAATTAAATTAGAAAAGTGGAGATGCCAGTATGAATCCGTGGGACATTAGTCCACTCAATTTTCGTTGTTCTACTTCGTCACTTATTTCTTTAGTATTTGTTTTCTCTAAAACGACATTCCGTCCTGTTAGAGCTCATATTTTTTTTCAGAAACAGTAAGAGTAGCACGCACAACGCAATAAAAGTACTTTCAATTTAGAAAATTCGTGGCTTGTGTGGCTCACGTGTTTTGCTGGACGTGCAATATTTTATCATAAAGATGATTGTTCTCTATATAATGTTGTAATTATTATTGTAAACATTCTCCTATATTTTACTGGGAAATGGATTTTTATCTGTACAAAGTTATGCGGTAAATAATCCCATCAGTTTGAGTCGACAATAGCTAACTCAAATATGATGCATTCAAACTAAGGTGGCTATATATACAATGATACAAGCGCTGCGCAAAAAATGGATGATTTAAACCACTTAAGTTTAATAGTATTCTTCCCTTTATTGAATCTCAATAATCTCGGCATTAAATAAGGCCTGTAATTCTATTAAAATTTAGTGGTACGAATCGGCCATTTGGCGCAGTGCTTGCATCCCTGAATATAGGACCGAAAAAAATACAATGGTATTTTAACTTTAATAAAATGCTTACAGCTTAATACATTGCTCAAAACAATTACCCCATAGGGCCTATATCCCATAGCGTAGATAATCGGCCGACAAAATACACCACACCAAAACAATTAAAAAATATTTGAAGTTTTATATAAAATAAAAATATAAACGAATTTTTTTGCCGAAAATAGAAGAAGAGAATCACAAATGCAAATTTTTCTGGTTTTCAAACTGTGGGGTATGCAAATTTTGAGTTCGACGTCAAAAACGTCGCTTCAGCGGCAGCGAATGAAATTTGACTTTCAACTGGATAAAAGAGAATGAAGACAATGATGATCGGCATTCAGTGATTGCTTTGTTTCGATGAGTACGATGTCTCAGCGAAGTATTTGACAGATTCAGAAGCTTGGAGAATAGTTGGTAGGTTGGAAGGGGGCCAAACTCAAGCCGAAGTAGCGCAAGCCATTGGAGTGTCACAAAGTGTCATTTCCAGAATCTGGAACCGTTTTTTGGAGAATGGATGTGCAGGCCGAAGACCATGGCAAGGTCGTAGACGGGCAATAACACCCAATGAAGATCGGTATTTAGCGTTAACAGCTCGGAGACACCGAAACATGAACGCTACTCTTCACCAACAACACCTTCGCTCGGCTACTGGCACCACGATTTCAACTCAGACTGTCTGAAACCGGCTGCATGCTGTAGGTCTGTATGTTCGCCGACCGATGGTATGTGTTAGATTAACATCAAAGCATCGTTGCGATCGCAGGGATTGGGCAACCGAACATGTCAACTGGAGGAGAAATGAATGGAGCAATATTCTGTTTTCTGACGAGTCCCGTTTTTCTGTGCATCCGGATAATAGGCATATTTTCATCTGGAGGGACCGTGGCAGTAGGAATAATCATGTATTCGTGCACGAAAGTGTCAGATTTGGCGGTGGAGGAGTGTTGGTGTATGGTGGCATCTCCATTGACGAGCGCACTGACATCTACATTATTCGAGATGGAGCTCTGACTGGTCGTCGATATAGGGATGAGATCCTCAGACCTATTGTAGTCCCTTACGCTGCAGCAATCGGAGATAACTTCATTTTAATGGACGATAACTGCAGGCCACATCGTGCAGACCTGGTGGAGGATTTCTTTTCAAAGAAGGAATCGGTCGAATGGAATGACCAGCGTGTTTTCCAGATATGAATCCAATCAAACACGTTTGGGACGCTCTAGGAAGACGAGTTTCTGGCCGCCAACAACCCCTACAAACTCTCCAAGAACTGGATAGAGCTCTCCTGGAAGAGTGGGGCAGAATACCCGAATTCGTCATTAATAGCCTCATTGAGTCCATGCTTCAAAGGTGTTCAACGTTGCTGGCCGCCCGTGGAAACCATACCCCCTACTGAAAATGATTTTCTTTGAAGAAAACACGTTTTCTTAATCTTTTTTTCTCATATGCACAAATTGTGTTTTTTTTCTTTTGTACACAAATGCGCAATAAAATGCATTTTTTCTGCCAAACATGTATAATTTATTCTCATATAACCTACTATGTCTGCCGACCATGTATCAATCAGCTAAAAAGTTTCCCAGATACAAAATCCACCTAAAACTGCAATATCCTTTAATTATTTTGAGCAGTGTAATACATGATAATTTGTTAACATATTCAAAGATGGTGTTTTAATTTTGTTTCACCTAATTTTAATTCTAAATTAATTTTTCTCCCAGTTCAATTTTTATAATTTGCTTGTTCGATAAATACTAGGGTCTTTTTACTTATTCTCCATGTTATATTTATTAATTTTGTGCAAGGATTTAACATTGAAGTTTATAATTATTATTTTTTAATATTTATGTTGACAGCTTGTTGAATTTTCTTCATTTTTAATATACACGAGAGATAAAAAACACATAAATCCCATACGTCTCATAATACATGCACAGTTTTATGTTGTATATTCTAATGAATGTGTAAGAATAATCGTAGAAAATAGTAGAATGTATAATAGTAGTAAGAATAATAGTATTAATTTTAGTAGAAATAGTAGAAAGAAAGTTAATTAAAATAAATAAATAAATAAATTTTAGTAAAATAGGCTCTTTTACAAGACATTTTAAAAATTTTATTTAATATTTAGTATTAAATATTGTGCTATTATATATTATTACAGCGTCATTCAAAATTGAAGAAATGGTTTCAAAGATATTGTGTACCCCTAAACGCGATTACATTCAAACAACAATAGGTCAACAAATCTTAATTCACAAATCTTACTTTTCCAAACCTGTGTCATATAAATCAAGTTTCGTACGCATCAAGGGCTACAGATGTTTCAGTACCAGAAAATTGGTAAAGTACTAGTATCTATATCTCAAGATGGAACGTTCCTTGTTTTTTAAATTTGAATAAGACAAATATTACATTACAAAAATTCTAGTAAAAGAAAGGTCTTTGAAGCGTACGAACCCTGTATAAACATGTGTCATTTTGTAACCTGTGACATATATCCAGCAAACTCGAGCTTCCAAATAAAGCAGAATAGTCACGACATGGTTTTGAATTTAATAAATTAAGGCAAATTTTGGAATTCCTTTAATTGGACTGCGCAAATGGTTTTTTACAGAGGTAATTTACCCTTTCGGCTCCGACGTCATTTATAAAAATGTTACTCTGTCTGTAGGTACCACCTTTTTTAAAATGATATACTTTCAACTGCATAATATGAAAAATATATATATCTAATTAAATAAGACATGTTTTATTTTCCTTCATTAGCATTTCCAAAAAGAAATTTTGCATAGAAAGATTATGTAAATTCAGATTGAACATACGATAACAAAGAAATAATCGATAAATCGAACCTATGATATTTTCGACAAACTCATATGGATCTGGAGAAAACACTCATTCGACTACTAGTACACACGTTTTTGTTAAATTCTGAAATAATCCGAAAATTGAATTTTGTCCAGTTAGATCAACAAAATGCTCCATTTTGAGGCGCAGGGTTGTATAAATAACTACATAAAATACAAAAATTATTTTACAACAAATTTCTAAACAGAATTAGTACTTCACAGTGCATTTACAATAACAGGGTTCGCACAACTGTACCGCTTAATTTTTACAGTTTTTTCTATGTATTTCACTGCAGAAAAATAGTGCGAAAATTTCGGATCGAGGCGATGTTTACGAACTCTGTTTCTTAAAAATTAAATATAAATTTTCTTCTTATTAATAGTGGTGCCAAAGTCCTTACAAAATATAAGGAGTGTGCGAACCCTGAATAAGCATTTGTATTTATGACCTTTTGAAATGTCTTACAGGATATATGGAGGGAGATTTAAAGGCCGACAAACGTAGGAAAAAATACTACTCAACGTTTGCCATTATTAACCCGGGAGAACGCGCGCTTTTCAAGGTATAAATGATTTTAACTTTGCCACCAATAAAATCTAATTATAACAGTCACTTTATTAAGACGGAGACAATTCTTACAAATTTTGCGATAAAATAAATTGACGATCACTTTTAAAAAATTAGTGGTTACAATTGTAAAAACCACACGCACTCAGGGTCTTTTAGGCCCTGCGCGCGTCCTCGCGGGTTAAGGACAACCAAAGTGATTTAAGTTTCGAAATTGCCTCTTTAAAGGTCAGAAATCTAGTTAAAATCACCTAGTCTAGAAGTGCGAAGCATTTCCAGCAATTTAGCGATTTTCGCGTGCTGAGTGTGATTTTCTATAATATCAGTATGTTACCATTAAAATTTTTAAAAGAATGTTTTAAAATATTTTTATATTAAATAATGATTTTAATTATTCTTTCCCCATCAACCTTTTGAGCTCTGATGGTAGAATTTTCTACCACATAATTTTATTCCGAAATGTCACATCGGCACCAGAAAAATCGACTAAATTTATTTAAAAAAGGTTTAATGCATTTTTTCGTGCATCTTGTTAACCATTTTTTTTCTTTGCAAAATACTGGCGCTAATGTGGCATTTAGAGCTTTGAGGAAATTTACCCACCAGAGATCAAAGGGTTAAAAAGATTTTGTAGAAATCCACAGTTAAGTCACAATGTGCTGTCACTATAATGTGCTTACTATTTTCAGTGTTCGTACAGGATCTTTTTTTTCCGGTTGAAAAATATTTTTACAAAAAAATAAGTATAGTTTAAACTCACGAAATTTCGCTTTATTTAAGGAGAGATTTTCTGTAAAATATTAATTCCGAAAATTTTTCTGGTGCGAAAATTCCAGGGCCTACATGAACAATAAAACTGGTCACCTATTTAACGTGTCCCTTGCTTTTCTCAGTACCTCTATGTTTGATATGCGGATGAGAACATCATATGTATAATTCTCCTCCATCCTCTGAATACTAGACTTGAGCGCTGAAATGGCGGCTGCCAAAGGCGGATTTCTCTTAACGTATGTACGGTCTCTTAAATTTGGAAATCATTATTTTATAAAAGATTTTTTTTACTTGTTTAATCTAAAAAAATGTGGGGAAAAGAATAAAAAACTTTAAAAAAATTAGAACTAAAAATCAAGCGGCGTACGCATACTGAAATAAATGGGTGTACAGGCTAGATGTTAGAAACCTCGAAGGGTGGTACCCTAGACGACTCGGGATCACACATGTATAACGGGTCGGAAACACTTTCATGACCCAATTATGTTGATCAATTGAACCCTTGGAGGGGCAAAGCACTTCTATTCTTAAAATACTGAAATGTTGAAATGATGGTTTGGCACCAGAAATAAATAAATAAATAAATAAATAAATATTTAAAAAATATATATATAAAAGCTTTTCTTCATATCTATAAAAATTTCATTTCAAAATTCTGGGGCCAATGTGGCATTTAGCATTTAAAATTAAGAGGAATATTTTTTATCGTTAGTTATTATTTTACAAATTGGTTCGTATTATGCTGAAATGACTCACTGTTACCAGAATTCACAAACAAATTTCGTCAAAATAAAATAGAAAATGTAATTTAAAGCTTTCATTATAAAAGCAATTTTATCAAAGTATTACAGGTGTCGAATATAATTTTGGAATTAACACGGTCCCACCGTGTTATCACTGTGAATGAAATTATTAACACTCTCTCGAAAAACTTTGCGCTTAGAACACCGCTCTTCTTTTACTGGCAACACTCTCGCAACATCAGAGCCCAGTGTTGATAAAAGGCTACTATTTTTAATTCAGATTCCTTGACTAAAACCACTTTTTTTAAATGATAAAATTCGCCTTATTCAAAAACATATTAAACAAGGCTAAAATAAGGATTTTTTTTTTGAAAAAAATGGGGAACAATCAAGAAATCTCAATCAATTTTAAAAATGTAGTCCACTGGCAATACTGCCACGGCAATCGACCAGCTTTGTGTGATCCAACGTTTTCAATGTCTTTACTTGTCAGAAATGCGTTTCCGATCAGGCATTCTTATATGATTCAAAGTCGTATAATTGTAACCTATATCTCTTTGAAATTTCTAACATTTTAGTTAGGACACCCTGTATATGATAAAAAAAAATATGACCAAACTTTCAGTAACATTTTCAGCTTTATTATTTTTTTGTTGTTTGACTTCCCACTGCGAAAATATATTCCTATTATATTTTTCTGTATTAAATATCTCTAAAGTATTATTCTTTTTAACTCTGCATGAAAAATTATCCTATTTCGCACAAAGTAGATGACGAAAAATGATCATTTAACCCCCACCCCCCAGCTTCCACTCCCCTCCCCTCGAAAAAAACTGATTCAAAATGACCACTAAAAAATTTCAATAAAACCTAAAATACTATTGAAAATATTTTGGCATTGATAGCTATACATTCAGACTTGGAAGTCCATTCTATATATGACCCCTGATAAAAGACTGCTTGGTCATTTTAGAAATTTTTCAGTATTACTATTTTAAAAATAAATTGCATTTATTTGACAGATAAAAATGGGAGAACGGCATTTTATTCGGAATGATGCCAATAACCGTTGTGAAAAGTCTATAAAAATATTTTCAGATTTTTTTTCATGTGAAAAATTTGTAATATATGAGGAATGATAAATAGCGTTGAATTTTTATTCCATTATTCGCTATAAATAGGATATTGAAATAATAAGACACATATTGATGCTATTTGAAATGCTTCTAACAACTGATGATAGTTAAGCAATATATATATATAATGCAAAAAAAAAATCCTTGAGCGGTTGGTGGATAATTGAAGCATATATATACTCAACGGTATTTCAGACATAGTGGTACAGATAATAGCAAGAGACACGTCAGATATGTGACCAATTTCAGCTTTTATACGGGCCATGGAATTTTCGGACCAGAAAAATTTTGGAATCATGTATAAGTACTGTGTTAACACATATTTGCGGCTAATTTAATCACAATTCGGCTTATCCAGAAATTCCAATTTTGGAAATCCCGAAAAACATCTGACTTTCCCCATTGGTTTTCATTGTAAATCAAGTGTTTACAAGGTCAGAAATACATGATAAAATTATTATTATTTAATTTTGGTAGATTGCAGTGTTGTTTCGACGCAGGATAACAAATAGAATATATTGATATTGAAAACTCGGTTATTTAAATTTTGGATAAGCCAAGTTTTAAAACTCACGTCCTCATATAAAGTTATTTTTTAATTTAAAAATCCAGATTTCAAAATTTTGTTACTTGAATAATAACAAGTTTTTTTTTTTTTTAAATCTGAACAAAATACAGGCAAAAAAAGTTTTTTGCTCAATAAACAATAAAAAAGATTGTAACAAAAATGTTTGTCAAAATAAATCACATTGAATTTTGAGATGATTGAACATTCATTCGGAAATACTTGAGAGATCTTTTTAAGGAATGGGTTATGATTTTGTTGCAGGTGAAACTTGTAAGAACGTAAATGTGTAGCATTTCACATTATTTAGTAATTATACATTATCTCATTAATAAATATAAATTACTTCTTAGATTAGAAATCTGTCATTAAAAGTGAAGCTTTAAATTATTCTTAAAGCACTTCGAAAAAAATTCACCATATTTTCAAGAAATTTTTGCAAGTAATTAATAAAGAAAATACGAACTTAATTAAAGCTCCATATTGCCGTAATTAAAAATATCTAGTTTTAGTTTGGAGATAAAATTATATATATATTTAAACTATGTAACTCCATTTTAATATGTTTCAACCTAGTTGAATAAATTTTAAAATATAAAAATCGTGAATTTAATTAGCGAATGCCTGTTGTTG
The DNA here is from genome assembly GCA_964019185.1 of Maratus speculifer. Taxonomy (NCBI): domain Eukaryota; kingdom Metazoa; phylum Arthropoda; class Arachnida; order Araneae; family Salticidae; genus Maratus; species Maratus speculifer. Next base: position 88,083,972 of record OZ025293.1, read on the forward strand.
TTAGATATTTAATTTAAACTCCTTCTAAAATAAGTCAAGTGTTTTAGAATAAAAAAAAGGATAGTGTTGGATTAGCTTTCATTTCACATAATCTCTTAAAACAAATAAGCATACTTCAAAATAACTATGCTTAGGGTCAAACATTATTAAAATGAGAATTAAAAAAAATGAATAACTGCTTGTTCCTGAAATCATTACCCTGTGATTTTGCGTGGATACAATGATAAGAATATGAGGGCATATTTAAATTAACTTTCAAGTTACTACTATTTTAAAAAATGCTTTTTCAGTAACAGAAACTTCACTATTAAATAAAGCAAAGAGTATCTTTGAATATTTGTGACCGAAAACGTTTTTTAACAAGTTGAACATAAATTTCTTATAGTTTTTGTGGCTAACCCTTTCCGGCGTTCGTAAAATAATGTAATGATTGACTGTAACTGGAATTAGAAAACAACTTCATTAAGCATTAATCTTTCATTATAAAAATAAAATTTAATAAAATGCTCTTAGTGACGTTGTAAGTTCTAATTTTAAAATTTGCCCTTTTGAGTTCGATTTTTTTTCAATTTTTAGAATCCACTTTAAATGTTCTCAACAATGTTTTATCCACTTTAAATGTTGCCGTTTCTATTTACTTAAGTTTTACTGTTTTACTTAAGAGCCATTATTTGAAAACCAGTCAAACTGTGATTGTTGTATTTTTTGATTTGCTTGAATTTTTTGTTATATTGAAGTATATCATATTAAATAAATTATGTGCAATTTTGAAGCTCTGAAAAAATTTTCTCTTTTCTATAGAAAATGTCAAAGTTCAAGGTTGTGAATGCCATTTTTCATGAAAAGTGAAATGCTGGTATATTTAGAGCACTATATCTCTCGCAAGCAACAACATCCCAAAATTCTTTCGGCATAAACTGTTAGTATAACCATACCTAATTATTAAAATTAATTTGTTTCCATGGGACATTGTTACTTTACATTGCAAGGCTCCCAAATGATCCGCGAACTGAACACCAATATAATTTAGTAGAAAATTTCATGGTAAGATTCTACAGAATTTGCACTAAAAAGTTCTCTCGAAGCTGGTTTCTGTGCAATTTGAAAGAAAACTCTAAAAAGGAAATTTTTGTAAGAAAATATTAATGTTCAGTTGGCGGACCATTTGGGAGGCCTGCATTGTTAAGTTGTCACAAAGTACAGTCATAATGACGTTTTTGTCCATTTTCCGCACTTAATATCTTATTTAAGCAACAATACCCCAAACTTTTACTTATAGAATATGAAAGTGTACTACTAGGACAAGCAAAATAATGTAGTACTGTACCGAGATATTGTTGCTATTAGCAGATATAACCTGCTAAATACTCAAAATTTTGAAAATCTGCAACGATTTAAGTAATGTCATTTGAAATAAGCGCAACACTAAAATAAAACAAAATACGTCACGCAGTAGGTGAATATATGTACAAAAACATGGAAAAGAAAAAGAAGTGGAGTCTCGTGATATTTTTATGTAAAAAAATGACAAAATTTAGAAGAAAAGCAATGTCCATTATCACATTTCTCCCCTAAGAGAAAATGAAACGCCCTCATTCTCTTTCGGGAGGGACAACAAAAAAGGGATATTTCATTTTCTGATACGGAAAAACACAGCAAGAGGAACGAGAAAAGGGATTTTTCATTTTCTGATAGGGAAGAAATATCATCGACATTGTTTATTTGTAAATTTTGTCATTTTCCACGTTCTTTTCCACGTTTTTGTACATATACAGGGTTCGCACACTCCTTATATTTTGTAAGGACTTTGGCACCACTATTAATAATAAGAAAATTTATATTTAATTTTTAAGAAGCAGAGTTCGTAAACACCAGATTGATCCGCAATTTTCGCAATATTTTTCTGCAGTAAAATACATAGAAAAAACTGTAAAAATTAAGTGGTACAGTTGTGCGAACCCTGATACATTCACCTACTGCGTGCCATATTTTGTTTTATTTACTGTTGCGATTATTTGAAATAACATTGCTTTAAGGGAGACCCGTACCCCATTTTCGGCCAAAAATCATCAAAAGTTCAATTTTTTTTTTCTCAGAAAACGATAAAATACATATTTGCGAATATCCATGCAAAATTTCAGAACTCGGGGACACTTGGAACAGGTAGAAAATGAGCTTTTTAAATTGTACTCACTATAGAGTTTAAAGGACTAGCGGCCATTTAAAACGTGTTTTCCTGAAAATGACTTTTTTCATATTTTGCCTAAGTTCAAAGTACTAAGGCTCAGTGGTAAAATGATTTAGAAACAAAGTGTTTATGTTTTTAGAATCTTAAAAAAATTTGCAACAAAAGTCAGGAGAGATATTTTTTTTATCTATTTCTGAAAATTTTACATAAATTGGTAAACATGAAAATTATAACGAATTTAAGGAAATTTACCATGCGTATTTATTATTATTTTTTTTAGCTGATTAAAATAGAAAATTAAAAATATCTCTCCTTAGTTCTTTTCTATATACTATAACACTATTTAAGAAATTTTAGTAATACCAAAATATTGAAAATTGAATGAGGAGTAGTAATTTTAAAAAATGTATTTTTCGACAAAAAAAGTCATAAAAATACCCATTAAAAATATACTTTTTAATAAAAAGTGAATTTTTTTGCTAATTATTCCTTACAAGAAGATTCTTAAATAGTACACAAAAAGTCATTACTTTAAAATCAATAATAAAAATTTTGGGTTTTTTCTTACGGGTCTCCCTTAAAGGTTGCAGATTTTGAAAATTTTGAGTATTTAACAGGTTATATATGCTATAACGGTTATTTCGTTATATATTGCTTATTTTGTTATATATTGTTTCTAGCACGCCCGTTCCCTTTTCAATTCAAAATTCGTTTAAAATTATGCTTTATTTTTTCATTTCCCTCAGCTATTATTTCTTTAACCGCCAAAATTAATGCCTCAGGATTATTCGTAAGAAATATGCTCGCACTTTAATCAACCGTTTCAAAACAATTTCCAGATGTCAGCTAAGTCTGATCGGATGTTCTTGTCATTGCCTTTTATGGGCATCACACAGTAACGCGGTTAAATAGCAACTTAATGCCTCTTTTCCTTTCATGAGAAAATGCTAAAAATAATTTAACATCTGCGCATTAAAATCTGGTTGCCCCTTGCTAGACATAACTGTTGCAGTCCTTGGGTGTGAAATTTTCTTTCCGGTCGTTACAAAAACCCTTGCTGCACGTGTAAATTAATGTATTGGCAACCATGAGAACTTCACACCCTTTTTCCAGCAGGGAAGTCAAATTGAATACCGATCATGCCGGCTGCATGTTTTGGCTGCAATTTGTCGAGTCGTCTCCATTGTGCATGGGCAAACTTTTGTATTTTGGCGACTTTGTTCTACGCCAACGCTGTGTGCGTTATCTCTGTAAGACGGTCACTTCGCCCGTTGGTCTCGAACGAAAAGATTCGAACTTGCGTCCGGAGACTTTCTCTCCGATCATCTAATTGTACCTCCCCTTATTATATATGGATAAATAAAAGTGTGACTTATTAATCATTGTGGGGTTTTTCGCTATCCTTATAACAAACCTGGCCAACACTACTTTTATTCAGTGTTTTTCAGTACCGCGTTGTAGTCTAGTAAAAACCATCATATGAACGTCAACAAATTAACCACCGTTATATGTATGTGGTGCCAGACCACGTTTTCCCCACGTTAAAAAAATAAATAAATAACAAAAATAGGGGAGGTACAACCAGTGCATCGCTTCTGTTAGACAGTCTGCAATTTTCTCCCAGGCTTTCAGCGCGGAATTCTAGCACCGCGGTCATTCAACCCTCGTGAAGCCTCCATCATTCTTCCACCCTGAAAATCGTCTGCACTCAGTGTTTTGCTTCTCTTCATGCCTCGATTATCGGAAATCTTGGTTTTCGTCGTGACTCCAGCTCAAAATCGTCTACTCGACACACTCCCTGCTATCGCCTGTGATCTCCATCTAATGTGGTGCGCGGTTTGACGGTGTCATCTTTTCATGTGTTTAATGTGCTCTGCTGCCAATTCAGTGTTTAATAATCTTCGAGTGTGTGTAACAGTGTATTTTGTGAATTCTGTGTGCTTCCGTGCTCAGCTGCTTCAAAGTCAAGTCATCAATCCAAGGCGTTACGCCCCTGTGTGTTAACCGGCAAAATTTATCTTCTCCGAGAATCTGCTCGAATATAGTGAGGTGCTGTGTGTTATTCGGCAAAAAAAAATCTGCTCAAACATCTTTTAGTGCACAAAAAAATAAGAAATAAATAAAAATAAAATAATTACAAGAAAGGCTAAAATATCATCCACCATCTTCGATGGTACAACTGAATACCTCAATACCTGTGCTATAATCTACAAAATCGTGCTACTCTGCTGTGATTAAAAAAAAAGTTCACTAAAGTGCACATATTCAGTTTTCATCGAATTACGACAGTTTTGAGTGTAGGAGTAGACCTTGTCCCATTTCCCTAGCTATTATTTTTGGTGTAATTAACAAATTGGTAATTAATTGATTATTAATTTTTTAAACAAAAAAACAGTAAGTTAACCTAAGTACTTTTCTGTTGTTCTGCTTCCACAGTCCGTACACCACGGTCAACATTGCAGTGCTTTTGTTTTTACTTACCCATCATACGTAGTATAGGGTAAGTCTTGCAATCGTTTTGAAAATCGAAAAAAATTTTTTGACGGATTTACACGTTTTAGATAGTGGAGATTCCGAAAAACATATTTTAGAAAAAAAAATTTGCCGTCCGTCTGTCTGTCTGTCTGTCTGTCTGTCTGTAAACGCTCTATCTCCCGAACAAATTGAGATAGAGACTTGAAATTTTGTATGTAGTTAGTATGTAAGAATGGGACGAACCCTATTTAATATCAGCAACCTCGATTATCCGGAACTATTTTTTTCGGACCCTCGAAAAATTCGTTCTGATGAAAGGTATATAAAAATTTTCGAATTTTTTTTGTTTTAAGAAATGGATGTAAAAGGCAATAAAATAACACACATTTTGCATATAGAACGAAGTCGATCGGATTATTAGTTGTCGAGATATTTGTAATCCTGTTTTCCACATTCTTCGATTTTTCATGACCCTGTATTTCATTCAAATTTCAATTCAGAGGTATATTTTAATTGTAAATGAGACGCTTAATCCGACGCAGTTAATTGTTAGTTAATAGAATTATTATTTTTGGAGTTATAAGGATGTTTCTTTTACGCAGTTCGTGCTACTTGAGTAGTTTGGCGTTTTATATAATTTGTCGAAACTGGTACATCAGCAGTTCTTTAATAAAGCATTACTATGTATATTAACAATATTTAAATTTTGTTTATGAATTGCAATGCATTGTATAAATAGTTTTCACATGTTTTATTTTCATATACATATCCATGATGGGTAAGTATTACGGTGGCCCCCAACGACTAGTTTCAAATTGTGTTTGATTTCCAGATCATTATTATACTCCTGTTATTGTGTTTTTGAAAAGATTTTAGTTTTCGAAAGCACGGTAACTGTTGCTATTACTATTTATTATTTCAGTGACATTTCATGCATATTTTCCCTCAGTTATTATATTTGTAATTTTTTTTTTGCATGTTGCTACTATTTGGTTCAAATTTTACATATGCATATTTTCTTTTGTGCTTAAAAGTGATTTTTCGACCCAGTTTTGATGGTTTAATTCAAAGGTTAAAATAAGATTACTTTTCTTTGGTTAAAAAAAAAAGAAAAAAAGACCTTTTCCTTCTTTAACATTAATACCTTCGAATCAGGATGAATGAAGTAATTAGGAAATTTTTGAGAAGATCCTTTTTTTAAGATTTCTTTATAAACAATAGACAAAGTAGGGTCATTTTGTTGTTCAGTAGCAAATGTTTCATTCGAAATTTCTAATAAAGGATCAGGATATGTTTGTGTACCGGAAATAAGGTAGTTGACATGCATGTTAGAATCACTCGAGCTGGAGTGTGAAGTATCATATTCTACACTAGGTAAGGGTTGAGGATCATGGATAAGCTCAGGATTTGTAGCTAGAGTCTGTTGATTATTTTCAAAATTACAGCGAGATAAGTAGTCAGCAAGTACATTTTTTTTTACCTGGAATATGTTGAAATTGGTATGTGTATTCTGACAGATTCATGAGGCAACGAGAGAAGAAAAAAAACAATACTGTGAAAGATTTGAAATAATGGTTTGAATTTTTGGAAGTGGATAGGACGAACCTTGAATTATAGTGTTAACCATTCTCAGATCTAATGCAAGTCTAAAAGGCTAAAAAGAATTTAACATCTGCGCATTAAAATCTGGTTGCCCCTTGCTAAACATAACTGTTGCAGTCCTTGGGTGTGAACTTTTCTTTCCGGCCGCTACAAAAACCCTTGCTGCACGTGTAAATTAATGTATTGGCAACCATGAGAACTTTACCCCCTTTTTCCAGCAGGGGAGTCAAATTGAATACCGATCATGACGGCTGCGTTTTGGCTGCAATTTGTCGAGTCGTCTCCATTGTGCATGGGCAAACTTTTGTATTTTTGCGACTTTGTTCTACGCCAACGCTGTGTGTGTTATCTCTGTAAGACGGTCACTTCGCCCGTTGGTCTCGAACGAAAAGGTTCGAATTTGTGTCCGGAGACTTTCTCTCCGATCATCTAATTGTACCTCCCCTTATTATATATGGATAAATAAAAGTGTGACTTATTAATCATTGTGGGGTTTTTCGCTATCCTTATAACGAACCTGGCCAACAGTACTTTTATTCAGTGTTTTTCAGTACCGCGTTGTAGTCTAATAAAAACCATCATATGAACGTCAACAAAGTAACCACCGTTATATATGCTATCAGCAACAATATCTCTGTACAGTACTACTTTATATTGCTTGTCCTAGTAGTACACTTTCATATTCTATAAGAAAAAGTTTGAGGTACTATTGCTTAAATAAGATATTAATTGCGGAAAATGCACATAAACGTCATTTTGACTGTACTTTTTGGCAACATAACAATGTAAATTAACAATGACTGTCCCATGGAAACAAATAAATTTTAATAAGTAAGTATGGTTATACTAACAATTTATGGCGAAAAAATTTTGGGATGTTGTTGCTCGTGAGAGATATAGTGCTCTAAATAGACCAGAATTTCACTTTTCCCGCAAAATGGTATTCACAACCTTGAACTTTGATATTTTCTTTAGAAAAGAGGAAATTTTTTCTGGGCATCAAAACTAGGGATTATTCATCAAATATGATCTACTTCAACATATAAAAAAATCAAGCAAATAAAAAAATACAACTATCAAAACATCATTTCTTTGTCTGAATTTCAAAATAATGGCTCTTAAATCTAGTAATGACAGATTTTTATAAATTTGGAACATAAAAATACAAAAATATTTCTTAAAAAATAAAAGACGGTAACCATTTTACTCAAATGATTACCATAATTACTCATATTTAACATATATTATAAAAAATGATATTCAATTATTCTTAAATATATAATATTTAACACTAGAACGACCAAGACCGTCATTTTGACGGTTTTCAAATTTCATGCTTAAAAATTTGATATAATTTATGGCGAGTTCCAAAATTTTATGATACGACTTTTAATGAAACATAAAAATATTTAAATATTCCTATTCAATTTCCTCTCATTCATTTTAATTTCTGTAATCAGTATGACCTATACCTATTTATACGAAGACCCGTCGAATTGACGGCTTTGGCAATTAACAAACTCATCCCGAAGTGATGTGGACTTCCCCATTTTCCACATGCACTTGCCCTTTTCGCCCATGCGCAGTCTGCTCCAGGCTTCATATCAAACATATCAGTAATTGGTAAATGTAATTAGGAAGCGAAATTTATTAGTTGTACTTTTAATGTAATAACGTTCTTAGTGAAAAGTGCAGTCTGTGAATAATGTAATCTGTGTAAAATCTAATCTCGTTAAAAATTATGAATATATTTTTATAATAAAAAAATAACGTTTTTTTCGTAAATTCTAGTCAAAAATGAAACTATTTCGAGGAAGAAAAAAATTATTCAGAGAATACAAAGAATTCACTAGAATAAATGAAGATTATTCGGACATTAATTCAAGTAATAATAATGACACTGAAAATTCTGGAGATGAAATTGAAGTACGAGATATTGAAAAAAGTGACGAAGAAGAATACGAAGATTCAGTGTAGATTCAGTGAGTGAAGATAAAATTCCCCAAAAGAGCCACAAACGCAGAAAGCGATTTCGAATAAGTTCAGATACTCAGTCGGACAGCCAAACAGAAACTGAAACAAGTTGGAAATTGCACGTGAATGTATCAAATGAGGTGCGTTCGTACGATAACGAAATTAAAAAAATATTCAGATCTTGCTGATATAGTAGAGCGTACTCCGGATACAGTATAGTAGTCGAAATCTTTACGTTTCTGTAAATTTGCAGGAAGTAATTTTTATTACACCTCAGCAACGTATATCTTATTCATAAAATGTGAAATAGTTGAATATAATTAAAACACGTCCCAAACAATGTTTCCCAGTGTAGCATTAGTAGTGAAATACTTTTGTGTGGCCCTGTAATTTAATAATAAAAATTCTTTGCATCACAGATTGTACAGAATGCATATTTTAGTATATATTTCATAGATTCATGCCAATTCTATTATGTTCGAATGAATGTAACATCATTAAAATGCATTTGAAACTTTTTCCCAAATGACCGTAATGTAATGGAATACTTTTGATTGTCCCTGTAAATGATTTATGCATCCAACTTTCATAACATTTGAAATGACTCGACAAAATTACGTAATAATTATATTTTTAAATTTCAAACGATTAAAATGCATTTGAATTTTTTTTTCCCCATTGACCGCAATATAACGGAATCCTTTTGATTGTCCCTGTAATTGATCTATGCATCCAATTTTCATAACATTTGAAATGACTCAACAAAATTACGCAATAGTTATATGTTTTAAATTTCAAACGATTAAAATGCATTTGAAACTTTTTTCCCTATTGACCGTAATGTAACGGAATCCTTTTGATTGTCCCTGTAATTGATCTATCCATCCGATTTTCATAAAATTTGAAATGACTCGACAAAATTATGTTATAATTATGTATTTTAAATTCCAAACGATTCGGTTGGGTAGTTTTTGCGTTGTTATATGCGGACAGACGGACGGACAGACGGACAGACGGACAGACGGACAGACGGACAGACAGACGGACGGACTGAGCGACAACAATAGGTGCTACGTATTTACATAATTACGAACGCACCTAAAAAGACAGGAAAAAGAAATTGCTCTCGACGGTACTGAATGGGAAGAAATAGGGAATGGTTGTGTTGGTAGACTCCCATCACACACTATATTCAAAGATGCTTCAGGCCCAACTAGTTATGCGAAAAGAAACATTATGCTTAGTAATGTTAGCAGTAAATTTAGACTCATAATTGATAATTGAATGATAAAGCACATAAAAACTTGCTCTGAGCTTGAGGCCAGAAATGTTTTACAAAAGGACGATTGGAAAATTACCATTGAAGAATTGTATGCGTTTGTAGCTATTTTGTATGCTCGAGGAACGTATGAAGAATATGAGCGTATGAAATTTAAAATTATCCTATTTGTGGTTAGAAAAATGGAGACCTTCTTTCTTTTTCGAAACTTTGAGTAGAAATAGATTTTTAGAATTTATGAGATTCATGCGTTTTGACGAAAAAGTGAGAGGAGTAATCGCTTACGAATTGACAAATTCTATTAGCTTCCGAAATTCGGAAGTCCTTTATTGATAACAGCCAAGCTTGTTACAAACCAGATCAGAATATAAGCGTAGATGATCAATTGTTGCCCACAAAGGCAAGATGCAGATTTCTGCAATATATGTCCAAAAAACCAGAGAAATTTGGAATTAAATTTTGGTTAGCTGTAGACAAGCGAAGTAAATATCTTATAAATGGCTTTCCCTATTTAGGCAAAGACGAACTTAGACCATCAGGAGTACCTTTGAAGGAATTTGTTTTGAATCTTGTAAAAAACTACGTAAATAGTGAGAGGAATATAACATCGGATATTTTTTTTTACAAGTATGCAACTCACAAAGAAGCTACTGGCCAAAAAAACAAGTCTTGTTGGCACTATACAAGCAAATAAAAGAGAATTGCCGAAAATAGCTAAAGTTAGAAAAGATAACATGGATCTTTTCTCCACAAAACTCTACAAATCAAATGATATTGTTTTAACAGTTTACAAAAGTAAGCCCCGTAAAAAAGTACTGTAAATACAAATAGAAACTATTTTTGTTTAGTTTCTTTATATTTATCATTAATTAATTATATATTAAATATTGTTTTTGTTAAATTATATTCTTTTATTTACATTAACTAAATTTAATATATTCGTTTCAAGTGTTAATCTAAGATAACATGTAAAATATGTTATTTCATGCATAACAAATGTAGTGTACATGCAGATAGAAACTGGTTTTTTTTATTGATTTTTTATTAATAATTAATGAATTATCATATTAAATTATGTTTTTGTTAAATTATATATTTCTATTTAAATTAACTAAGTCAAAAATTACAATGAAAGCCGTGATAAAAAATCCGTCAAATTGACAAACGCGGTAAATCTAGGTATATATGAAACTCCGGTAGTTCTAGTGTTAATCCAATACCTGAAATATTGGGAGATATTTAAAAAACATATATCAAAGAATCATGTTCTGTTCTTTTTTATTAAAAGTCTAAGAGTTTTTAAAACGTATTATTTACGTAATTATGGTCATTTCCATTAATAAATTTACTATAAATTTGATATTTTTCAAAGTGAAAAAAGTCATAATGTGTTCCATTATTATTTGAAGGACGGTTTCTATGTAATTCCATATTTTTTATAAGTTATTTTGTAATTAGTATAAAAATGAGAAAATTTATTAAAGTGCTACTCTACTGTAATAAAAAAATCTACTTCTAATTTTGAGTATGGGATATTTAATCTTAAATTATGAAACGCGGCAGCAAGTTTTCATTATGTTACAGCTTAATTGAATAAATTTTATAATAGAAAAATTTAATTAGTGGATTCTTATGTTTTTTGAAATTTAATTTTAACTCCTAAAATAGGAGTGTATGTAATCTGAAAAAAAAAATATGGTAAAGACTTGAATAATCTTAAGTTTCACATTAATTAAAATCTTTAATATGAATAATGTTATTGCGAAATCATAACGCTTTAAAGGAATTTAAATATTTTACTACAGGTCTATGTTATATACGCTCTAAGTATCGTTATACCACTAATTTGTTTCTTACAATAAAAATCATTGCTAGCCAGTATTTGTGTGAAAATATTTTCCAGCTGAAGTATTCGCAATTTTTGCCTGTATTTAGAAAAAGAATATTTGATTTTTACTAAAAGTATCTTCATGACTTTATTAGGTGAAAGGAAAATTTCCGTCGCATAATCTTATTCCTCGCCGACATTTTTAAAATTCAGATTTTTTTTCGCCACTTTTTTGAAATAGCAAAATTTTCATTGTTTCCACGTTAATGTGCAACGTGAAATCTATAGGAATTTTGACTTTTCAAAAAAGTGGTAAGAATGAAAATATCTGAATTTTAAAAAGTAGGTGCAAAATAGCATTATATGATAGAACTTTCAGGTTGACCTAATATAACCGTTGCCATCACCCCCCCCCCTATATACTAGGCCTGAATCCAAAGTTGGCGACTGCCAATGGCGGATTTTTTTAAACACATGTACACTCCCTAATCATTAGACACATTTATTTTAAAGAATATTTCTATAACTTCATTATTCTCGGAAAAAATGCGGAATACCTTTTAAACATTACTCGTGCCAAAATTCAAGGAGTCCTGCAAACGTTAAAAAAAAATACCTGCGGCAATGTCAGCGGTAGACAAAGTATTCTTAGAGCGATACCATAACTATCCCTCATGAGTGTACTGAAATTATTCATAATGAATATATTCGAATACTTGAACTTTTCTTTAGACATTTTCATTAAATGTAATTCATTTGAAAATTAAAATTATGCCACCATGAATATTTCCTCACTTAAAGACAAAACTTCCAAAGTTCCATAATCGGAAAATATTCAACTTCAAAAATGCCTGTTTAACACATTGGCAACGGTATGTTTCTATGATATCGTGGTTTAAAACAGTAGTAAATATTTCTTTTTTGAAAGTCATTGGTATTGGGTCAATTAGAAAGTTCTTTATATAATGTTATTTTAGGCCTACTTTTAAAAAATTCATATTTCTTCCTTGGCACCACTTTTCTGAAATGCTAAAATTCATATAGTTTTCGCGTTTAACATTAACACATTAGTGCGTAGCGTCCCTTTTTCTGGACGATTATAAAAAGGGCAATAAAACACTTTTCACACCAGTAAAAATAATGATAAATAAACACTGTTTTTCACGAGACAAATTCCTCACTAATTAAAGATAAAAGTTATTTTTCTTTTAAAAGTGGTGAGAAACTCAAAACTTCATTTTTAATGAAGAAAATAATGTGGGCATTAATGGGTTAAGGTAAATGCAATGAAAACTTTGCTGTTTCAAAATATTTGTGCCACTAAAAAAATCTGAATTATAAAATTAGGCGTGAACTAACCTTATACCACAGAACTTTCCGGTTAATCTAATAAATTGTTTTTCTAGTTAGCTTTCTCAGGTTTATGCGTCAAGTTATATCTTCAGAGTTGCCAAGTCTCCGAGTTTTTACACACCACAATTATTTTAGAGAAAATGCTGCTATTTTCTGAATGTATTGAATGACATCGTATTTAAAACAGAAATAAAAGACAACAGCTTTTTGATTACACATTATTTATTAACCATTTTCAATAGTTGTAAAAAGCTATAAAATTAAAAAAAGCTAGAGATAGTCAAATAGTTTACATGATTAGACAAAATTTGCATTTTTGCTCTTATTCATTTTGATCAGATGTTGAATAAAGTTGCAGTCAAGATGAAATAATATGTTACAGTGTACGCATTAACATTTCTTGCAATGAACTTTTTTATGACTTAAAAACGCAATCTCGAAATAAAATATAATATTACATTGTCTTTTTTTTATTCCTTACCGTGATGAACTTTTTTATACTCAGACAAAGCAGACTTTGCTACAGAATGTTGTAGAGTTGGAACATTTTGCCACGCAACATGCGTTAAACCCAGTTTATCTGAAAAAACTTCACCAAACTCATTCAAAAACTTATTAAATTCCTCCTTCTCAACTTCACTTAAACCCGACTTTCCCAAATCAACTGACACTGAAACTGGCTCTTTCTTACTCACATTCTCATCATTATTCACGATCAACGACTTTTTAAAGAAATCCAGACTAATTCCTCTATCTTCCATATAATCCACACCAACTATACAATTCCCTGTTAAACCATCTAACACACAAAACTCCCAACACGACTTAACCGAACAAATTTCAACTTCTGAATCTCCTGAACCCTTATTATCACAAGCTATTCCCTGAGCTGACTGAACCACCAGACTTGACCTCTTCAACTTTTTATACGAAAAATATTTATGATAACAATCATAAAAAATAAAAGACTTATCTGCCCCTGTATTGAAAACACTTTTAACGACAATACCATCTAACACAATTAACACTTCAGGTAACTCAACCGGATTAATAGTAAATTTATTCAAACTCACAAAAGGCTTTTCTACTTTAACCTGTGACTGCATACCTTCCGAAATACAGCCAACTACCAGTTTAACTGACCCGACCTCTTAACACCTCTCCATTGCATTGATCTGCCCCCAGAATTCTCATCCGAAGTTAATCCCCTTACTCGTGAAGAAACATTCTTTTCATATCCACCCCCTCTCACCATAACCACTATTTCGCCTGTTTCCATCCATACTTCTGTTACCACTTCTAAAATTATTAACACTACCAAAATTTCTATTACCATTATCAGCATTTGACACATTACGACGAAATCCATAATTACCATTACCCATATCATTACGCATAAATCGCTGTTCTCCTCTCAAATTCATATCCCCTCATTTTGCAAATTACTATCCGTGACAGGTCTCTGTCGAGGGCTACGCGAATCCGAGCTATGCCGAGCCTCATACTTCGATAAAATTTGGTGCAGTTCAGAAAAGTTCTTAGGTGCTCTAATATCGATGTAGTTCTGTATATTCGTATTAAAGAGAGGAAGAACTATGTCCAATAATTCCTCAAATGTGATATCTAAATCTAACTTATTTTTCAGTATAAGCTTACGTAGGTAAAATTTTGATGCTGATTTATAAGTATTCTGCTTACTGCAATAAAATTCTTTCCTTAAAATACTCTTATCTTTAACGGGAGGAAATACCTTCTTTAGCTCTATGACAGTCTGCTCAAATCATTTAGCTTCATCATTAACCAAAAATTTTGCTATATTTTCTAACCATAAAAGTGCTTCGCCCTTAAGTGAGCATTTAAGCACTATATATCTATTCTTCTCAGGTATATTATTAAACAAAATATAATCATCCAGTTTTACTAAAAATTCACTAATGTCACCTTCATCCGTAAAATAAACTCGTTGCACAAGCTTACAATGTCCGACTTTCTGTTGGGCGCCATTTGTAACGGATGGTTGCACATAGTGGGTGTCATGGTTAAATGAATACATAACACGAAATATATAAGTTAAAACCACAGTTTATTTAAACTGTTAGGAATCAGGGGAAGTGGAGCTTTCAATTCGTCCATTTCGATAACTATTCACAATACTAAAAGATTAAACTCATAAATATACTCACAGCTCCGGCACTAGACTAAATTGGGGCACTACCAACCAACTTCTCATTTAGACTACAGCTAAACTTCTAGATAAAAGCTTTATTAGACAGCCCGTGGCTGTAAAACACTCTTTATTATCCAAAATACTCGACGTAGTAAAAATATCTCTTACCACGGAGATCTCTTTGAATAGCTCCGCTCTGAACAAAGTCACTCGGTAAACGCTGCTAGCTATCTCACTTCGAAACTCCTCGATAACTCACTGGAGGCTAATAATAACTCGCTATCACTCAATCTAATTCAATCCACTGCTTCTGACCACCACCTATCCGGCTTGCGCCGCTACACACACTAGTTGGCTTGGGCCGCTACACACCCTAGCTGGCTTCCGCCGCTACACACCCTAGCTGGCTTGCGCCGTTACACACACCTAACTCGCTTGCGCCGCTACTCACACTCCACTCTCTTCACACTCAAAGCTTTTATATGCTGCAAACTGAGATACTATAATTTTGCATATTGCTTCTAACCACGCCATAAATATAGATCCGAGGAAGACACACACGCTCTAGAAAGCTAAAGTAAAAGAGAGGATAGATGAGCTTCCACGCTACACCTGTTAAATCATTGACGTCACGATCTCAAAAAAATGCTAGAGTGCCTTTATCACAAAGGTCACTCCCTCACAAAGTTACACTATGCCGATTTAAAGAACTATTTTGAATGGATGATTTTTAACAATTTTCACATTCAATTTTTTTTAAATGAGATATTTGATGTCTGGTTAACGCATTTCTTTTTGGAGTAGGACATTTAACATTTATCACACAGAAAAATGGCAGCTTCGATTTGCTGAAGAAGGTATTATTTCAATGTTAGAGACAAGTGGCTCTTGTACCGGTAAAACTAATTTCATATTCTTTAACCCTTTGCAGGGCAGGGCAAATTCATTGCTTAAGTATTGAAATTAATGACTGACACCGGAATTTGGAAACAACCTTATTTATAAATAAGAAAACGCTATACTTCACGCATTCAATAAACCGTAATTTTCTTTAACAAAATTCTGGTGCGAACGTGGCATTTGGGAATTAAAATTAAGTGGAATATCTATGAAACCACCGCCCGTCAAGGGGTTAAGTAAGATTGACTTAAAGCCGTTTCTGATAAAAAAATTCCATGCACATTACTCATTTTAATTAAATTAGCAAACAGCACCTATTATGTCAATGCTCATATGTCAAAAAAGGAGACAATATTTTAAATTTATCCCAATTAATTCGATGTTATTGAATTAAAGCAACCACTCTTGCTTTAAAAAGCTAACAGGATTGGTTTAGATTCATCTCATAAATATGCGTAATCACCTACCGTAATTTCGGGTGTATAAGCCGCGGATCAAACAATTCTTTTTTGACCCAGAAATCTTATTTAGTGATTGAACACAAATATTTAAGGCAATTTAGGTTGTAACATTCATTTAAAAAAAAATCTGGGTAAAAAAAAAAAATTGTTTTATCCGCGGCTTATACACCCGTATCTATGGTACTTTTATTAACACGTTGACGGACACTTGCGTCTATAGCCGTCAAAGCGAAAATTTTAAGTGTTGAAATTAATGATTGACACCGGGATTTGAAAATAATTGTATTTATAAATAAGAAAAAAGCTAAATTTTACGAATTTAATAAATAGAAGTTTTTTTTACCAACATTCTGGTGCCACTGTGCTCTTTGGGAATTAAACTTTGGGAACTTGTTCTTATTGTCCGTCAATGTGTTAAGATGACGTTTAGTAAGTAAAAACTATTAATGTTACCTTTTGCTGATCATGTTTTTACAATATTTATTACTGATTGATAATTAAAATTATGTTAAAATTAAAGGGATGAGAGAAAATAAAATCACTTATTTTCAACAGTATGAGAATATTTAAATAATACGTTACTTAAATTTATTAATAGATAAAGACTTACATTAACCCCTTTCTATGTGAATATAACATATTTATTAAAACAGTAAGATGTTAATTAACAGATAATCGACTTATTAGAAGTATTCATCGAAACAATAAATGTTAATAAAGTGGTAGTATGCGTAATTTCTACCAATACATTTTGAATAATGTAACAAGCAGAAGGTGTTTGTATTAATATTTGTACAATCAATGTTTATATAAACATATGTTTTTAAAAAGTATTCTTGTAAGAAAAAAACACATAAAGTGAATAAATGTGAAAAATCTGCGTATAATAATAATTTTAAAAGTACTAAATTAAGAAAAGATTTATTTTGTTGGTCTAAACTAATGTGGATAAAATGAAATAAACTGCTGAATATATCATAAACGAATTATTTAAAACAACAGGTAAAATGATTTGTTTTCGAAAGTTAATTAAATTAAGAGATATTTCTCTTTGACATTTATAAAAATGTGTCAGATAGCGACTAAAACTATATACGGGCATTTCCATGCAAATTTGTTAGTGTGTTACACAACTGAAAATCGATATGCTTGTTGGCCACCGTTAGTGCGAAAAGTTTGCTTCACCTTATTCAATTGATGATATATCTTCGATAAACTAAGTCTCATTTTCTCACTTTAAAATACTGGTAGCCAAAAATCATAGTATGTAACAGACAAACAAGTTCGCATGTTCCCCATACTTAATAATTCATGTGTTAAAAAATTATTAAGTTGTTCTTAAAGTCCTTTCCGTGTGGGAAAATCAATTCGCACCGGAAAATTCTTTTATTTAGTTATTATATATTGTTTCCGATGTTTAATACATAGATATTAATGGACAAAATTACCCCTTACGAATTGATTTTCCCAAACGGAAAGGACTTTCCGAACAACCCAATATATACATATTTAATTGTTATATTTTAAAATTCCTCATTCTTATAATTGACATTTGCGTATGAGTGAAACCAGTGGTTATGGTTATTTACATATTAGCTAGTTTGTTGAAAAACTTCATTACTTATTTTTTTACTACATGCTTTTTTTACTGCAATTTACTACATTAAAAAGACAGTCAGACTCTGTTGATAGGATAATGGAGAAGTCTACAGTTTGTTTTGATAAAATTATGTACATCTAAAAAAATAACCTCAATATCATTTTGATTTCGGATTAAAACGCACTAATGTTACGAGAACGTATTATCTTTTGCTCTGAAATTAAAATGACAATGCGATTTTTTATATAAATATGCATATTTTTATCAAAAAAAACTGTAAGAAAAATATTTTGTTCAATAAATCTAATAAAACAAGATTTATCTTTTATGAGATAATAATTTGAAATTTATGATTGAATTTTTAACATGAATTCCCTAAATAGCTTTTTATGTTAAAAAAAGAGAGAGAGAGAGAGAGAGAGAGAGAGAGAGAGCAGTTTCGCTGCCATTCACACATTCAAACTGCAGTCTACTTAATAATAATCTTGTAATTCACCCTTCCGCTAGGTTGCGTATGACCTTTATTGATGTGACCCCACTTTTATATTTGCGGACACCTTTCCCATTTATCTTATGACACTTTACTACAGCTTTGATCTGGGATTTAAAAAAATCACAATTGTCTGGATGCAGTGTCGTAGCTAGACGGAAAGGGAGGTTCCTGATGCAATTGATACAGTGATTTTTTAAAGTTTTCTTCGTCTTGTCTAACTAAAGAATATTCAGCAATTAATCAAGGGGAATAAATTTATAATTTTAGTGGTGTGAAGTGCATGTGGCCACCGCACCCGCAGCTGTCTACGCCATAGTATGTATGTCAGTAAAAAAACTTCTAAAATGCAATAACAGAAAAAAATTTCAATTTAAAATAGTCTGTTTGAACACATTGTCGACTGCATATTTTTGTGATATCGGGGATTTAAAACAGTACTAAAACCTTCCTCTTCAGAAAGTCGTGTTTTATACTAGATAGCTTTTTAAGTTTTATGCGATTGGTTATGTATTTCAGTGTACGTATTTCATGTAAAATGCCTTGTAATCTAAAGAAAAACAGACAACATGATAAAAATTTATTTTCTGCAACGCAAAAATAACGCTTTTAGCCAATAATCTAGTTTTTTTACTTTCCAATACAGTTGAAAAGTGTTTATGCTTTCAGTTTGTCTAGCCGTCAGTCCGACTGTCCGCGCTCTAACTCTCGTTAATATTTCCCGATTGCCTTGGAATTTGTAGATATTACTGATGTTTACTCTAGCATGGACCCTGTTGAAAATGAAGTTTCTGCCATGATTAGTTCATTTACAGGGATAGTCAAAAGTTTTCTGTTACAATACGGCCTAAGAGAAAAAATCGTTTCAAAAATATTTGAAAGGTATTACACCTTATCGAACATATTCAAATATATATGCATTTGCGAGTGCACTAAAAAATACATTCTGTAAAATATGCAGTGAAAATAATATTTACCTAAAAGACCTACATAAAGAAAAATATTTTTGCCCTCTTTTCTTTATCAACCAAATATCGCATTAACATAATCTTCATTTTTACCCAAGCAAATGTATAAAACTTATCCTCAAAGCAAAAATATAAACCATAATTGACATGCCTAACTAGCCATGTGAGAAATTTCACAAGTTCGGATGACAGAAAAGTATCAGCGAGGAAAAAAAAATGCGTTGTCAATTTTCGCTGATGAAAGCTGAGTAAATGTGACAGATAATTTTTTTCCTCGAAAGAGGAGTAAATAAAACCTATCGTTGATGTTATACAGGGTAGGTCATAATTATTTCATTAATGTTTTCTTTTATAAAAGCTGTTGGCATGTAAAGATCTATTTTGGTCTCCGATAACGTCACAAAATATTATGTATTTCTAGAATATTGTTCTTATCAAAATGTAATTTAGGAACTATTTTTGCTGAAAGATTTTTTTAATGTGTTATACGAAATATAACTTATATTTTTAATAAGCAAGTTACGGGGCTCTGCCCACTACGAGCTGTGCTCACCAACTCCCGATCTGACACATGTTCTTAAAATACGCTAATTTGGTTGGGTTTTTTTAAAAATAGAGATGATTGTAATGTAATTAAAAAACAGCAGCTATCTCCTTTATGACGAGTTTCAATTCATTTCCCTTTAACTGGGAAAGTTTAAGGCCGAATCAACTATTGTTTAAACACCCAATTACAGGGTGTTTAAACATGGGGTTACATTATTAATTACCAAATGGTCCGCCAACTGAACATCAATATTTTCTTAGAAATATTTTTGTTTTATATTTTTCTTGCAAATTGCACAGAAACCGTCTTCGGAAGTTAGTTTTAGCACAAAAACTGTAGAAACCTACTATGAACTTTTCTGTTAAAAAATATTGGTGTTCAGTTCGCGGACCATTTGGGAGCCCTGTTCAATTACTCTTTTCATATTTGATAAAATGATATCAGCTGACCATTTTAAAATCAACAAGTATAAACTGAATTAAATAAAGTCTTTACCTCTTTGCCTAACGGTATTTTTAACAGTTCTATAGAAAATATTTTAAATAAGACATTTTAAATGTATCGTTTTAAATCGAATCTATTTTTTCCGAAGTTTTTTTTCTGTTTTTACCATTCACATAAAAAAAACTCTCACTTTTTTGCAGCTTCATGAAATGTGATTACTTGCTCTGTCTTAGAATTGGCAACATCAGTTAAAAGATCATTTCGAAATGTAAAATAGATATCTGGTACAAATAGATTTTTAACGTTTAGCTGTTTGTCATTCTTTTTTTTGGGAGGGGGGCATTTTAAATATTACATAATTATTCCCATTTACGGCTTTTAACACATATTAATGAATATATAATTTTATACTTATTTTTCTCTTTTTATTACTCCCGTGAAAAAAAAAAAGTTTGATGTTAGAAAGTAAAGGTTATTGTTTGCATTGCTTTAGAATTGGCAGTAAAATTTAATAAAAGCATCTGGCTATTTCCATGAAAACTTGTAATGTCTATCACACAGAAGGAAATCGCTTTTTTCATTTGCCACTGTTATTTTCGAAAAGTTTGCTTCGTCTTAATCAATTGATAAAATATCTCCGATAAAATAAGTCACATTTTTTCGTTCTAAAATACGGGTATCAAAAATTGTAGTATCTGACAGACATAACAAGTTTTTCATTGAAATAGTCATCTATAATAAAATAAATGTCTCATAAACATACATTTTATTTTAAACTGCTTGGTAGCATTATTATTTAATCCCTTAAAATATGGCGTAATTTCCTCCATTTACTGCTGTTAACACTACTAATTGACATAATTTTTACTGCAAATGACGTAATTTTCATCATTTTCCTGCATTTAACACGTAATCAATAAATTTTTATTTCAATGTTTTTACTGTTTTTAATAGTCGATTGTAAATATTTTTTATTAGTAAGGAAATGTTATTCTATGTTCTATTTTTACATTTGACAGCAATTTAAGACAATAACTTTTTTCTAAAATATGAAAAAAAGTCTCTAATAGAGATGAAAATTTTATTACAATAAATAAGAATTTATTTATTTATCGATTTATTTATCTTTTTACTTATTATTATAGTAAATGCGTTTTTAATTTTATCTGAAAAACTTAAATTTATTCCAAAATTATCTTCACTTTCAATAGAAATTAAAGATAATTTTAGTCATCAATTTCAATATGA
Source organism: Maratus speculifer (assembly GCA_964019185.1). Taxonomy (NCBI): domain Eukaryota; kingdom Metazoa; phylum Arthropoda; class Arachnida; order Araneae; family Salticidae; genus Maratus; species Maratus speculifer. The sequence goes on from OZ025293.1 coordinate 88,105,496, forward strand.
TGAAAAAAAGATATGTATGGATATCTGCATTCCCCCCCCCCTTTTCCCCAAAACGGTGTAATTTAATTGTTATTATTACAGAAGTTTCATTAAAATATGAAGAAAAAAATATCTGAAAAATTAATTCAAATTCAAAAATTCTAATGATTTTTGATACACGCAGATCAGTACGGATAATTGGTACTAATTCCCGACCAAAGGATTTTATATTTTAGGGCATATGGCTGTGAAAACTAATCAGTCTTTCAACGAGTTGTTTCATAAAAATCTTTTCATAAGTTCGTTTGATTAGAAAAAAATATATAGGGCAGATAACAGTGTTTTTCAATTTAAAAACACGATTTTTTAAATAAAGTGCTCATATGTCTATCATAGTTCTTTATATATTTATATGTATACGCAAAATAAAAAACTTGATATGTTATAAGAGCTCTGTCACGGCTCGCGGCATTCCGAAAGTTTTCACGCTTTCTTACCACAATTTTAAAGTAGTAATATTTAGTGTAGAATGTGTGTGTATATTTATTGTTGAATATAAATGAATGATTTATGATTTATAAATATTTTTTTGTTACTTCAAACATTGTTTCCAATGTCATGAAGCAAAAAAAAAAAAAGATTACAGGGTGGTTCAAATAAAAACATCCCTGTTTACAACACCCTAGCGAGAGAAGCAGTGGATGAAATGTCTTCATATTTGGAAGCTATACATATCACTCCATGGAGAATTGAATAATTTAAAAGAAAAAAAATAGTTCAAACAAAGGCCACTAAGGTGCTGCGATCGGTGTAAGATAAGAAAAATTTAACATGACCAAGGATATTGGGTTGGGGAAAAAGTAATTTCGCTTTTTTCGTATTTTTCTAAGCGAATTCATTTATATAAATTAAAAAACTAATCAATAATATATGTACCGTTTTGTTCGATGACATTTGCCACTTTTCTGACAAAACAATAATTTTGCTACTGTAGATCTTCTGAGATTTCTGGGCGAAAATCTGTACAAGGGGATTTTCACAAGCCTCTTTTGAAGCCAGCTTAGGACCATCAAGAAGGTTCTGCAGAGCGTGGAACAAATGGTAATCGGTCATGGCCTGGTCCGGGCCATACGGTGGATGCATCAAAACCACCCAGCCAAGCTCTCTCAGTTTTTAACTAGTGACTAAAGATACGTGTGGTTTAGTGTTGTCATGATGGAAGACAATGCCTTTCTTATTGATCAATTCTGGCCACGTTTTTTAATCGCTTGCTTCAATCGCATTACTTGTACACAGTAGGTAGTTGAATTAATGGTTTATCCAGGTTCGAGCAGCCTATGATGGACAATTACTTTGCAATCCCACCAAACACTCAGCATCACCTTCCTTGGCATCAATGCGGCTATGCCACAATTTGTGAAAATTTTTCGGGCTTCCTCCATGATCTTTTTCGCACATTGTTATCTTACGTGATCCACTTTTCATCACACGTAATCATTCGATTCAAAAATGGCTCAGTTTCGTGCGTTACAGTAGCGATTCACAAATGGAAACTATGTCCATTAACTTTTTCTCTGTAAGTTCATTGGAAATCCAAGTATCGAGTTTCTTTTGGTATTCAATCTTATGTAAATGATTCAAAACTGTTTTATGGTTGGTGTTTAGTTCCGTAGTAATGTCGTGGGAGGAAATATGTCGGTCTGCCTTGATTTTTTAAAAAAATTCCATGAACTATTTCAACGATTGGCCGGCCAGGGCGAGTTTCAATTTTAACATCGAAATTTCTGGAACGAAAACGAGGAAATCAATTCTGACAGTTGGTGTTTACACTGAACACCATAAACACCACACAATTTTCGATGAGCCTGCGCCATATTTTTACCTTTTCAGAAGTTAAAAAGCAAAATGTGACGAAAATGATCTTCTAGAATCTCCATTTTTAAAACGCAATAACTTTTGACTGATTAAACAGATGACGCTACCTTTATATCTAAAATTTTTTAGAGACTGCTACCTTTAAACGCTGTATAGTATGGCTTAACTGAGTATTACTCGAGATATGCGATTTTAAAACCATCTATTGGGAAAAAAATTTTCCCCAACCCAATATAAACCTGTTGGTGCCAAAGGCGTGATTCCCACCAATGATTTTTAATAGTATTATTCGTTTAGATTTAATAGCATATGCTGCAATGAATTTTACTGGTGTTCTTATTGGGCGAAGAATATTAAAAATTTAGCGGTGGGAATTGGAACATCTTCACCGCGAATTTAACACCTTTTAAATACGCAATTAATAAAATCAAAACCTTCAAATCACACAGATTTCCTATGTTTTCTCGATGAACTTTATCTTTGAGGTTACACCAAAGCCAAAAATAACATGTCGTGAAGTCAGGTGAACGTAGAGGCCATCATATAGGATAGTCAAGGCTAATATTGCGATCTTCCGTAAAACAGCATCGCAATAATTTTTGTTCTTTACGTCCAAGTGACGTGGCGCAACATCTTGTTAGCATGCTGTTGTAGCGAGGAACCCTGAAGTTCTGGAACAACCACACTTTGCAAAATGCCCGATAACGTGCTGCAGTTACGAAACAGGTTTTTGGTCACTGAGGAATGTTTTCCTCAATGAAATATAGCCCAGTCAAAGAGTCGCAGTGATCAGAATGTAACATGCGGAGAATGCAGAGCTTTTTTTCGATATGGTGAGGCTTCACAGTAGACAAGATACAACAGTTTTGTATATTCACTGTTCCACACATGTTAAAATGAACCTCATCGGTTGATAGGATGTTGCATGGAATTTTCTTATCCATCTCCATCCTTGCCAAGAATGTCCAAGCGATCGATTCACAAAGATCGCTATCACCATGTTTTAATTCTTGAAAGCGATGAATATTATTGTGTTTGCCTTGAGTGCTGCACACACGCTCCTCCATACGGGCCATATCCATTTGCCTGTATACGGCTCGAACAGTGGATGTTCCAGCTTCTTTTGTATAGGTTTTCTCAACAACAGCCATTGCGATGTCATCCATCGCCTACGGAATCTTTTTTTCTTCTTCGATCTGCTTGAACTGCAAAGCTACTTGTTTTCTGAAAGCGTTTGACCATATATTGCAGAGCACATGGTGTCACTGGTCATGCAAGCAAAGATTTCTGCTGTCGGTACAAACGAAGCGCTTTTGCAGTATTATTGTCATTTTGGTAAAAATGCTTTAGCAGTAAAGCAGGCTCAAAAAAAGAGAGAACCATCGTGGCGGTCTCAAAATATTTCAAACCTATCCACCTTCTTTTTTATCTGTTACAACGGTCCTTTATCCCGCCTCTTATGCAAACATTATTTTCAGGTACTGCGCGCGTAAATAAATAAGCACAGAACACAAGATTTAAGTAATTAATATTTAAAAGAAATCTTTACTTACCAATTATTTTACCGAGGTGTGAATTGGAATATCTTTATTTTCTCCTAATTATCATGATTCGAGTAAAGAAATTTAAAATAATGTTTATTACTGATGCCTGAAATTTTGTAGTTTATTCATTGTGTCTTCTTCTGTGGTGTACAGATCATGACGCCTATAAAACAATTCCCACCACTACATTTTTAGTATTCTTCGCCTAATAAGAATGCTAATAAAATTAATCGAACATATAATAATAAATTTTAAACGAATAATATTTAAAAATATGTTGTTGGGAATCAGCCCATGGGCCTCCGTGGCTGAGTGGTTAAGACATCACGCCACTGATCGTGAGGTCGTGGGTTCGAATCCCACTGGCTCCATTGCACACACTCTTTGTGTGGAGCTCCTGGTTGTACTTCTCTTGTGCTGTTATATTTCGTTGTGTGCTATCTCGTCCCTGTATATCGACGATGGCTTATAAGCAGGCTTCATGTCGAGCACACAAGTCAGATGTATGTTGTTCAATAAACAATAAAATCAGCCCATTGGTACTAAGTTGTTTACATCCTTGGTTATGTTATATTTTTCGTATCCGAAACCTATCGTAGCGCCTTTATATCCCCTGGTGGCATTTCTTGAACTAAATTTTTATTGCACCAATCAATTTCCCATGGTTTGATATCTATATGCTTCACATATAAAGTTATTTCATCCACTGCTTCTATTTCTAGGGCGTCTCAAACAGGGATAGTTTAATTTGAAGCACCCTGTAATTAACTATGTTTTATTTGTATGATATTTGCAAGTTTTCAAATCTAAAAAATAGCGTGAAAAATTTTAAAACTATGAAAAAAATAAAAAAAATGAAATATTTCGGTATTTGGTAAAATAATATGGTTTTTAATTAGATTCTGGTAGACTTTTTGCATTTTTTTATGATTTTTTTGCGTCAAATGCCTATTTCAACATTAAGTTACACTAGATATTTAAAAATGAATAAATATATTCTGCACTTTAGACCAAAACATTTGAGCTTCATGCTCATATTAGGAAACCTAATATTTTCCAATAAAAGAAAATCGTAAGTATGTGATCATATTCAGGGCCTGATTACTAACGAGGCAATTTCTCACCAGAGATATTTTCTAGAATTTTTTGCCTTCTTTAACCCTCTCATGCATAAGTTATTTTTCATTATTTTCCATTATTCACAAAAATCTCTTTTATGATGAATGAAAGACCTATTTTAAAATAAATTTATTATTGTGCTGCATGTTAGTTATTATCTTTTCACAAATCACATCTCCATAAATGAATGCTCGAAATTTTTTTGCTTAATATTGCAATAATTATTTGTCCTCATATGAGGCCCGTATGCATGAGAGGGTTAATCGCCCTTTTTTTTAATTCGAAATTACTGTCATGAATATGATAGTGAAAAGAAAACTATTTCTTTTTACGGTGTGAGAGTGCCCAGTTGATTATCAGGCCCTCATAATATTGTCAAGTTTTTATCAACTTGAAATTTTGAATTTCAATTTTTACTTTCTCGTGGTACACCTTATTGAATCTGGAGTATGCGTGCAGTGACGTGAAAGCACGTTAGAAAGAAATATATCTCACTCTTTAATATCCCAATCGCGTATTTAAAAACCTTCGTTATTGCTAATAGAATCTGGTCCATTTTCATTACTATCTATCCTAAAAGAAAAGTACCAAACCAAATTCGTCGTCAAAAGTCATCGAATTCCTCATTTTTAATGTATGAGAAAACTGCAAATTTTTTAGAATATTTTTTTATTATAAATACATAAATATAATATAAAGCAGTATAATATATATATATATATATATCTTAACTGAGTTTAAAAAGTTACTATCTTTATGCAACTGGCGCAAGCAGCTCTAATTTGCACAAAGTTCATATATTCTTTTATGAGAAAAGTATGAAAATGATGAAAAGATGAAAAAATGAAAAAATGGAAAAATGGGATTTTTCATTTTTTCATCTTTTCATCATTTTCATACTTTTCTCATAAAAGAATATATATATATATATATATATATATATGTGTGTAAAATTTTTGAGGATTCTAACTGAGAATACTTGACCAACACCTTATGAAATACATAATATTTCACGATCTCAAGTTTGCAACATTCATAATCAATATTTTATTAGAAAAGATTAGAATAATTGACACGTGCATCTCAATGCGAAAATTGTTTATGTCATAAATTTTATTGACTAGTTCTTGCATATTCTTAAGCAAAAATTTCAATTTCATAGTTTTTATAGCAGAATCCTGTTTTATAATTAAAATGGTAATAATCTATATCACTTTTCGTATTATTTTGTTTTTATTTATTCTTCATTAATACAATTTGATTACCAATTACGGATATTTCCACGAGCACCTGTGTAAGTCACATCTTTAGTAGCTGTTAAATTGTTGGCCACCGTTATTTTCGAAAGGTTTGCATAGCCTTATTCAATTAATGAAATATTTCTGATAAAATATGTCACATTTTTCCGTTCTAAAATACTGGTATCCAAAATCGTAGTATGTGACTTACACGATATGTGCTAATGGAATTACCCTTACTAAAAAAACAGAAAATGAAATTTGTGTAAAATAGTAATTAATTCTAAGAAATTTAATAAATAGATATTAAATTAGTACTACTATTTATTAACGCAGATACAAATTCATGCGATGAACAAAAAAAATATAATCGTAATTAACGTAACGTGCATTTTTCCTTACATAAAAGCACTTATGGCAATGTATATAGCCTCATTAAATAACTCATTAATTTTTTTCAACACCCAATCTTCAGATTTTTTTATGTTACTTATAGCCACCACTTACATTACTTACTACACTAAAGCTGCAAATACTTACTACAATAAAGTTGCAAAAGTCATGAATGGGGGCCTCCCTTTTAATTTAGTGCACTAGAGAAGTAAAATAAAAATCAGTTTTTTTGCCTTTTGAGCAAAAGTAATTGAATCTTCCCCTTTTGAAAATAAAATTTTCTCCATTTTTCGTACAAATGAAGAAATAATCTTTTCAAGTCACGAGATTAGGTTTTAGTTCAGGAAGTTTTCATTTCTTTTACTTTAAGCACAAGTGAGCGTAATGAAGGCATATAGAAATGATAATTCTCAACTACATTTCAGTAAGGGTAGTCATAGAAATTCTTAAAACTTCTGTTATTACAAGTATACAGTTCATTTTTTTTCATTTTGAAGAACATAAAAGGAAAAAAAAATATACTGAAAATAGTATATTTAAATTTCCTTTTTAAATTTATTTTACTATAATGCTTTTTTAAATTGCGTTTCTAATTTTTGATACTTATCTAAGTTATAAATTTCTTCCAAAGAATTTTTATTTAAACTGAAGTTTCAAGATTTAAACAAAATATAACATAGTTATTATACTCTTTTTTGTCAAATTTAATGTAAGAAAAAGTAATATAAGGAAGAATTAATCAAACTAAGAAAATCAATAACCTTAAGTTAATGAAATCTAACTTATTCATTATATTGTGAAGATTTCACTTTTAAAAGACGGCCAAATGTATACGCATTTTGAAATTTTTTTAATGAATTTAAACATAGTTATGCACGATTTCCTATGTTAGAGATGACATGTTCAAAATGACATGAGCAGATGAAGTGCATTTTTTTTCATTAAATAATGGGTTGTAGGTAACATTTACCTTTAAAGAAATGATCAATTATAATCCAGAGTGCTAACTTATTGACATATGTACACAGTCTTTATATTTAATGCCACTTAAAAAAAAAAAAAATAGTATTTGCCTTATTATATTGCAGAGATTTGGTACCCATTTCTCCATAACATAATAGGGAAATGTATTGTAGAAATCTTGGTGAATCAAAAGAAAAGGTGTATGGTTCGATATCTAAAAACTGGAAAATTCCATTCCAAAAATTTTTTGTTTAAATTTATTGTACCAAATACCACCTACATTTATATACTATAATATATATTTTGTCATTTAAATGATGGTCAACCTCAGTGACAATTATATTTACGCAATATTTGACTTTACACTTTATGAACGAAGAAGAATTATAATTTCCTATATTAAATATATATATATATATACAGGGTGTCCCTAAAATCATGGTACATACGCTAGGGAGTGATAGTGCACATCAAAACGAGTAATAGTAAATAGGAAACCAAAGGTCCCAAAAGGTTTCCAAAGGCGATAGCCGCCATTAAAATTTAGGGTTCAAAATTTCAAATAAACATAAAATACGGAAAATGGGTCGATTGATTTGCGGTTTTCACTAAAGCTATTCTTTATGTTGGTATTTTCTTGAAAAAAAATATAAAAATAAATTTCGAAAAATTCCGATGGAGGGCGTTTTAGAGTTTGGAGTAACGAACAACTATTTTTTTGCCGTTATTTTTTGCATCTTATTAAATGGTTTCGTAAGAATACTCTTAAACTTAAATTTTGAGCTCAAAATCTGAATAGTTGGGAGTGGTTAAGTTGCACAAACTGAACTGTGTTCAGAGGGTTCAAATTTGAAATGATTCTAAAAAACGGAAAAATTGGTCAATTGATTTACGGTTTTCACTAAAACTATTCTTTATGTCGGTATTTCATTGATAATTATAGATATAAAATCCCTCCGTGTATAACGATTCCGGGGTCAACCCATCCACGAGAAAAAACCCTTGACCAATGACAAATTCCACTGTGAAAAGTTATCTCTCATTTTAAATGCTAACAATTTTTTGTCCAATGCAAACGTTCCAGAGTCGTAACGGAGCGCTCTCATTTGAAAGATTTACAATTTGAGCTGTAAATGACGTCACTACATTTTACTGTGCTTTGAAATCTTTTCCCTATTTCAAACACAATATTCACACTGTTAAAAATTTGACTCATTTGCTTCAGCATCACTCTACCGCATTTATAAAAAACGATTACTTTGCTGTGTTATGAAGCATTCTCATTGGTCATAAAAGAGACATTCTATAAAAGCTGTGGAGTGACGCTGCAGTAAATGGGTCAAATATTTAGCAGTACACAGTTAAAAATTTGACCCTTTTTCTGTATCATCACTCCCCAGCTTTTATAGAATACACTGTAAGTAACACACACAAAGTAACCGTTTTCTATAAAAGCGTTGGAGTGATGCTGCAGCAACTGTTAAAAATTTGACCCGTTTGCTGCAGCATCACTCCACTGCTTTTATATAAAGCGATTACTTTACTGTGATATGGAGCATTCTCATTGGTCATAAAAGAGATATTCTATAAAAGCTCTGGAGTGACGCTGCAACAAATGAGTCAAATTTTTAACAGTGTAATACGATAAAGTAATCATTTTCTATAAAAGCTGTGTAATGACGATTCAGCAAAACAAAATTTTTAACAGTGTTTAATTAAAAACTTTTATTTAAGAACAGCGAATGTGTGTTTTAAATACAATATTGTTAGAATTTTTATATATGTGTTGCTTTATTTATTTTTATTTATTTATTTTTACAGCCGTGAATGACTTCATTGTGCGCCGACCCAGTGGGGTGGTTGGTAGCGTCAGCTCCTCCCATACCGCTGGACCATGGTTCGAGTCCAGCTAGCGGGATGGCTGTCTGTGTTGTCCCTGTGATGTGTACTAATATGTATGTACTGTATTTCCTGTAATAATAAAGTGTTCTGTAGGATTGTTTAAGGATTAACTGGTGTTATTGGTTTGAGTTTTTTTCTTATCGTTTAACGTTTCAATTGCAAACGTAACAATTAATTGGGTGTATAGACTTCTTTTATTTTTCCTTTGCGAGTTTTAATAACTCTGCAATTATCTGAAACTACTAGGGTAGTCAGTTTATCAATTCTATGTCGAATACCGTGATTAATGTCGTTCCTGACACGTCCTTAAAAACTTTGAATTATGTCGAGACAAATGTCGAGATGGAGGAAAGCAATGAAGTTCAAGAAGAAAACAGTTCGGTTTTTAGCAATAAAAATGATTATTTAGCCCGGTCTCTAGCGTCAGACGAGGAATTACTTAGACTAGCCGCTGAAAATAATAGCGAAAATTATACTATTTTTTTACAAAGTGAAAGCACTGAAGTTATACCTAAAAGAAATCCACGAGCTATTCAGATCGAGATAAAATCTAAAATCAAAAACTCTTCTAAAATAGATAACGTACGTTTCACTCGCACAGGGAGCATGATATTTTTAACCAAAGACGTAGAATGCGCTATAGACATCAGCAAAGTATCATCTTTTCTGGGAGTATCAATTCAATCAAGAATTATTTGGGAGAACATTACTAATCGGTTTCTTCTTTTTAATATCCCGGTCGACATACCTTTAGATGAAATAGCAAATGAATTAAAAGAAAACAACAACATTCGAATCCTAGAGCTAAGACGCTTTTTAAAGAGAGGGAGTACAAAGGAAACTTCGCCAATATTAGTAACAATACTAGGAACAAAACTTCCCCAACATATTAAAATGTTTTATACATTACAAAACATCAAACAATTTGTCGATAGACCGAGGCAGTGCGGAAAATGCTATAAGTACAATCACAGTACAATCAGATGTCCTTCAGAAAAGTTATGTATAAACTGCGGAAAAAAATCATAATGAACCTTGCACCGAACCAACAATTTGTATAAATTGTGGAGGTGAACACAAAGCCGATAATTCGCAATGTCCCACAAGAATTAAAGAAATAAATATACTCAAATTCAAATGTAGGAATTTTTTATCTATTACAGAAGCCAGAAGAAGATATAATATTAATTCAGTCTCAAAAACATACAGCACAGTTACTAGTACTTCGAACATGGTAAATGATAATTTTCAAAAAATTTTTGAAGATAGGACCAACTATATGTTAAAAATAATCATTGAATCATTTGCAAAAGAAATAAAGAGGGTAACGGAGGCGATAAATAAAATTCAAATTCCTTCAGAGGTTTTCACGGATATAGAGCAAGATAATATAGAGGGAAAAAAAGGGACATCACAGAATAAAAATAAAAGGGAAGATCCAGTAGAACTACAACAAGAGATTAAAAAAATATGCTTAGAAAAAAATATTATGAACAGGGAAGATAACAATAAAGAAGACAAGGATAAAAAAAACTAAACCTAAAAATCTAAGCCGCGGACGTGGCAAAAAATAGTCTCTACTCCCCCCCCCCCAAAAAAAAACTCTTTTTAATTTTATTTTTATTAGTGTTCAATCCTTTTTGCTTATTCTTTGACTATTTCTAATTATAGTAATATAAAATTCCGTCTATTTATATGGTTTTTATAGAGCTTTCTAATTTAATTTTACAAAGGAACTGTCGTGGTTTTAAAAACAAAAAATTTTTTTTTAGAAATAACACTTTCAGAAATAGTCTAATATGGGTCCTCCAAGAAACTTGGTTAAATTCATCAGATAAAGTACATATAGCCAATAAAGTAATTTTTCGTAATGACAGATTATCTAACAAAAGAGGTGGTGGTCTTTTAATAGCTATAGATAAAAAAATTCCGGCTGTGGTATATGATATTGATCCTCCTAACTCTAACACGGAGGTTCAAGGCATTCATATTTGGTGGAAAAAAATGGATAACTATTATAAATCTATACTCTCCTCGTCCTTTTAAAGATTGGGCTTGGTTGAATTATGAAACGAGTAGACTTGATCAAAATTATATTATTATCGGAGATTTAAATATAAATATTTTAGAGATCAACTCCACTCAAAGAAATAATAAGATAGAAAATTTCATGACTTGGATTCATGAATCAAACGGAATCCTTTTAAATTCTGACTATCCGACACGTTTTTCTAATGGCCATAACTCCCTCCTCGGCATTACTTTAATTTCGAATAGTTTATTTCATATACTTGAATATTCTTTACATCCAGATAATTTCGGATCTGACCATCATCACATCCAGTTGATTGATAAAAGAAAAAGATACAACGACGAAGAATCTAATTATATACAAAAATTTGTTCAGTGGGACAAAATAAATGTTATTATAGAAGAAAAAATTACTAAAAACCAAATAAAAGATTTAAACGAAGTTTACGATCAAATACAACTAATCAAAGAAAGTCATACCATATCATTGAAACTTAATATAAATAAATTTCCTCCTTTGTGGTCCATCAAGACTAAAAAACTTGTAGCCCAAAAAAGAAACGTTTATAATAAAGTCAGGAAAAATTGCAATATAGAAGATTGGATAGATTATAAGAGAATTGAGGCTAAAATGAGAAAAAATATAAAGAAAGATAATCAAGATAACTGGAATAAAATTACAACTGACATTGGGAAAGGAGATAATCTTTTCAAAATAATTAAAAGGTTAAAAAGAAAAAACTACGAGACAAATAATAGTAACCTATATTTCAGTGGATGCGAAATCGATAAAAAACGTCAAGCTAACCTATTAAGCACAGTTTTCCAGAATAAATATATAAATCAGTTCATTCCTTATGATATGAGTACAAACGTTGATGATAATTTCCAATTCAAAATAGAAGATTTAAACAACGCAATCAATAATAGTAAAATAAAAACTCCCGGATATGATGGCATAAATAGTAATTTCTACAAAAAAATGAAAGATAAAACTAAACAATGGATGCTTGAAAAATATAACGAAATTTTAAACACTGGAATCATTCCAAATAATTGGAAAGAAGTCGTTATCCTGCCTATCAAAAAACCTGGTAAAAATGCAGATAATCCACAAAATTATAGACCCATCTCCCTTACAGTAGACGCAAAGAAAATTTTTGAAAAAATGCTTTTAAATTATATCCTAGATAAATGTATAGACAGAAATATTTTCGATAAAAATCATTATGGATTCATTCCGTTCAAAAATTGTAACCAAGCTATATATAAAATTTATAATGATGCTAAACGTGCTAAGATTACAAATAAGAAAGGCTTCATAGTTGCTTTTGATATTGAAGGAGCTTACAACAACGTTATATGGGATGCTTTAATTAATTTACAAATTAGCAAAATTAGGAATAAATGGTAAAATTCTGTATATCATAAAGTGTTTAATAGAAGATCAAAATGCTCGTGTTCTGTGGAGAAGTATTTATTCATCCCCTTTTAAATTCAAACGTGGATTATTACAGGGAAGAATATTGTCGGCCATATTGTTCACAATCTATTTAGCAGATGTTTTCGAGATTTTTGATACAAATATAACTTGCGTCATTTATGCTGATGATATTTATTTATATCGGTATCACGAAAACTTACACTACATTGAATCTCTTATTCAAGATAATATTGACAGATTAGTAAGTTGGCTTCAGTTTTGGGGTTTAGCTATCAATTCCAGCAAAAGCAATATTTTAAATATCAATTTTAATAATGAATCAGAAGACAATAATTTGAAAATTGGCGGAGAAGATATAACATATAAAAAGAAAATTCGAATCCTAGGATATATTATCAACAATAAGCTTAACAATATAGATCATATCAACATGATTCATAATAAAATTAATCTTCAACTAAATTATTTGAAAATTATTGCTACATCAGCGAGAGGAGGAACCACCAAACAGCTATTAAATTTGTATCAAAGTCTTGGTCAAAGCATCCTCCAATTAAATCCCAGAATCCTATCAGAAGCTTCTAAACAAGAATTTAAAAAAATGCAAATCATTCATAACAAAGGACTAAGGTGGGCGACAGGATTGAATAAATGGTGTCCTATCCCAGTTCTTTTACACGAAAGTAAATCCCAGAACATCCATCAGCGCTTAAAATACCTTGCAATAAAACAGAGCATCACAAGCCTAAAATATAAAAAATATAAGACAAATGTCACAAATACCACTATAAGTATTGAAGCTAATATGTTACATCGTTATAGATCTAATATCAATGAAATTATATCCTATGAATGGAATACACTAGATAAAAATAATCGCCATAACTTTTTGCGTTTTTGGTCCATCAGTAAAAAAAAATATCGGAATGGAAAATTTGGCTCAATATATTAATGGCGCTATTGATGAATTGGAGAAAAATGCTATTATCCTAGCTTCCGACGCCTCTAAAAATCAGACATCTACCACTATTGGTATTGTAAATAAAAACATGAATGCTACACAAAGATTTCAGATACCTCATATAAACTCTATTTTTACGGCCGAAGCAATTGCTGTCTACATTAGTATTAAGTTATATACTGTGAACGAGGGTCAATATCATATCTTTACAGATTCGTTAAGTACCATCCAGGCTTTACAAAATGTAAACAAAAAATCGCCAGCGATAATCAGCCAAATAAAATATCTAATAACCCAAAAGGAAAAGGATAACATCCATATTCAATTATGGTGGATTCCAGGTCACAGCAAAATTCATATTAACGAGCTAGCTGATAGGATTGCCGCGTCTACAAGCGAATTAACTATATATATTCCATGGATTGCCCCAGAAGATTGGATTCAACACATCAAGAATAATATTAGGTCAGAGAATGCGCAAGATTGGGAAATGTATAAGTCAGAAAAAAATAGAAGTTACGGCGGCTACATTAAAGATTATAATCATCATAATTTACCTAGAAAGAAAAGCACAATTTACAGTAGATTCTTAACGAGAACTGTTTTAACTAATGACACATTAAGTAAATTAAAACGCACGTCATTTTCGAACTGTCAATATTGTATAGATTGTAAACAAACTGAAGAACATTTAATTTTTCACTGCCGAATGTTTGCTGGATCAAGAGCCAGACTTTGGAGGATTTTTGACATAACTCAAGACTGTTCTTATGATGAATTGTTTGAAAAAGCGTCTGCAAACAAAACTCTCATGTTACATTTAGCAAAATATTTACAGATAATCAGACTGCGTGCCCTACCTATATGTAATCTAAAGTAAACTTTAGCATCTCCCCGGTAGACAGCGACGTTTTTAGATCATGGACAAAGTAAAAGCTGTTTAAGGATCAAGTTGGTATAAATGGCGCTACCCGCCATATACACCACAATACTATCTCATGAGATGACATGAGATGAGAGAGAGAGAGAGAAGTGTTCTGTATTTGTTTCTGTGCATTATGGATCATTCGAGGTAACAGCCATTGTAGCTATAGACCTCAAAGCATTGTTCACTCAAACTCAAAGACTTCATTGTCACATAACGAATCACGATTGTTTACTCTTTATTGTTGACATTTGTTTTCGATCTTATAAAGTATTTTCTTTTAAGTATTAGCTAATAATATAAAATAGTTAATTCACAAATGTTTTAAAATAGCATTATTAGTGCATGTTTTGCATTATTAATGCATGTTAATTTGCATGTTTTTTGTGAAATAATTACTGTAATTTTGTGAGTGAAATTCATTAGCTGCATATTCTATGCCCTTATTTTTCCCATTCAATTAATAATTTGGCTACCCTCTCATATTCGTCTGGAAATGCACAAAATGGGAAATTTTTTTATCCATTTTGGATATTTTTATTATTTTCTCTCAGTATTTTAAAATATTTATTGGCTGTAGTTTCACAATGTATTCTTTCATAATTGATATTTGACCTTACTTTATTCTTTTAAAATTTATGCATTTACCATCTGTTCATTACAATCCTTCCTCAATCACCAGATAGTTTTGTTATAGTTTTAAATGCAGATTTCTATTGAATTTTTTTTTTTCAAATTTTTCTCTCATGTTCAGTCTTTGTATTTTTTCAAAATTGTTTAAGCCTAATGTGGCTATGATTGACCAAAGTTGTTGTAATGTTTTATCATCCTTTTAAAAATGGAAACACGTCATTTTGACGGGCTATCTTCTAGTAAATATAAAGATAATTTTTTTTTTTTAATGACGATAGTGGGAGCTTTAGACTTTGGAGTAAAGAACAACTACTTTTTGCCGTTATTTCTTGCATTTGATTAAATGTCTTCGTAAGCTTAGACTTAAAATTTGAGCTCAAAATCTGAATAGTTAGGAGTGGTTAAGTAGAACAAACTGAACTGTGTTCAGAGGTTTCAAATTTCAAATGATTATAGAAAACGGAAAAATTGGTCGATTCGTCTGCGGTTTAACCCATTAACGCCCAGCGTCCTTTTTTGAGGACACAAAAACAGCAAGAAAGCTGTTTTCCCACCAGTAAAGAGGAAGATAAATATGTACTTTACTTCACGAGGTAGAATTCTCGATAAATTTAGATAAAAGTTAATTTGCTTTTAAAAGTGGTGGGAAATACAAAATTTAAATTTTAGTGAAGAAAATAATTCGGGCGTTATTGGGTTGAAATAAAACTATTCTTTAAGTCAGTATCTTCTTGAAAATAAATTTTAAGGATACATTTCAAGAAATTCCGTTAGAGGGCGCCTTAAACTTCAGAGTAACCAACAACTAATTTTAACCGTTTTTTTAAATCTAATTAAGTGCTTTCAATAGATTATTAAATGTTTTCGAAATCTTAGATTTAAACTTAAATTTTGAACTCAAATTCTGAAACTTTGGGAGGGGTTAAGAAGCGCAAACTGAAGTGTGTTCAGGAGTTGAAATTTAACCCTCACCCCCCTCGAACACAGTTCAATTTGCGCTATTTAAACACTCCCAACGATTCAGAATTTAAGCTCAAAATTTAAGTCTAGGCATTTGAAAGCATTTAATGTGGTTTGAAATAATATCGGTTAAAACAGTTGTACGCTACTTTAAAGTCTAATGCGCCCTCTATTGGCATTTTGTGAAATTTATCTTTAAAATTTATTTTGAAGAAAACACTGATTTAAAGAGTAGATTTAGCGAAAACCGCAAACGAATCGACCAATTTTTCCGTTTTTTATAATCATTTGAAATTTGAACCCTCTGAACACAGTTCAGTTTTGACTACTTAAAAATCCCAACTATTTAGATTATGAGCTCAAAATTTAAGTTTAAGTCTAAGCTTACGAAAACATTTAATCAGATGCAAAAAATAACGGCAAAATATAGTTGTTCATTACTCCAAAGTCTAAAGCGCCCTCTATCGGCATTTTTCGAAATGTATCTTTATAAATTATTTTCTAGAAAATACTAACATAAAGACTAGTTTTATTGAAAACAGCAAATCAATCGACCAATTTTCCCGTTTTTTATGTTTATTTGAAATTTTGGACCCTAAACTTTAATGGCGGCTATCTCCTTTGGCAACCGTTTGGGACCCTTGGTTTCCTATTTACTATTACTCGTCTTGATGTGTTCTATCACACCCTGGCGTATGTACCATGAGTTTAGTGACACCCTGTACATATATATATATATATATATATGTGTGTATAAATATATAATAGCAAAATTTTATAATATTTTTAACTAACATTATAATATTTATAATATTGTAATAAATTTGCCTATGTTGTATACACTGGTGTCCAAAAGTTAAGCATAATTGGTAATTAAGTAAGTAATGAAAGAAATATAAATCGAAATGTGGTGAAACTCCAGGTGTGTAAACAAAATAGTACGCGTCATATATTTTCGCTAAGAGTTTTCCCCGAAATCGAACAGTGGACCGTCAACAAATTGAAAAAAACGGAGATCCTTTGGATAACCCTGTCAAAACTAATGTAGCAAAAGCATTCAAACTGCACATTATGATTAAGTGGCTTATTGTAATGTACTGTGTTTATTTTTATAAGGATAGCATTCATACTCGTAGAGAAATTAAGTTTTTTATAAAAACAGTCCTAAGTTTTTTGCTTATAATTTGCAGAGTTCTTAATGTAAAATAATGTTCTTTTCTGAAAATATGACAAACATCATTGTACACAATACCCTGTCATTAGAATTTAAAAATAATAAAAATTGTATGAAAAATGAGTAAGTTTAGTAAATAATTTTTCATTGCGCATGCGTCAACGATATAAAAATTTCATTTGCATATTGTGTTAGCTAAATGTATAGAGCAACTTCTGTAAAAGTTTCAAAAACATAGCTTGAAAATTCTGAAAATTATCGTCTATAGAATCAACTCAAAATCCGTTAGTCCTAAAATGAAGCAAAATATCAGGGGTTTTATCCAAATACAGTTGTACGTGCAATATTGTCTAGGCACGAAACAATGGAATATGGATACAGCCCCTCATCTTTTTGCTTCATTAGGGAATAAAATATTTTGATATCATTCTATCAACGATAATTTTCAGAATTTTTAATCTATGTTTTAGAGATTTTCACAAAAGTTGCTCTACACATTTAACTAACATAATATGCAAATGAAATTTTAATAGCGTTCACGCATGCGCAGTAAAACATTATTTAGTAAACCTGCTCATTTGTCATACAATTTTTATTATTTTCAAATTCTGATGACAGGGTATTGTGTACCATGATGTTTGTCATATTTTCAAAAAAGAACATTATTTTATATTAAGAACTCTGCAAATTATAAGCAAAATACTTAGGACTGTTTTTATAAAGACCTTAATTTCTCTACGAGTACACATGCTATCCTTATAAAAATAAACACGGTACATTACAATAAGCCACTTAATCATAATGTGCAGTTTGAACGCTTTTGCTACATTAGTTTTGACAAGGTTATCCAAAAGATCTTCGTTCTTTTTCAATTTGTTGACGGTCCACTGTTCGATTTCGGGGAAAACTCTTCGCGAAAATACATGACGCGTACTATTTTGTTTGCACACCTGGAGTTTCACCACATTTCGATTTATATTTTTTTCATTACTTACTTAATTACCAATTATGCTTAACTTTTGGACATCAGTGTATATACATATATAATAGCAAAAATAAATAATAGTTATTGATAATATTATAATACTGTGGCGTAACCAGTGTGTGCCCAAATGCTCTGAATACTGGTAATTTTTGAAAGTTGCGTTCGCCTTATCTAATCAGAAAATTTCCTCCCATGAATGAGAAGAAAACCTTACAATACTGCTGGTTTTTGGCACCCACCTTGGCAGTGTTGCCGGATGGGCTCCTTTTTTAAATTCAGATTCTTGATTGCCACCACTTTTTACAAATTATAAAATGGGCCTTATTCATTACAATGATAATTAATGCGAAAAGAAAAGGTAATTTACCGTTTCAAAAAAGTAGTGCCGATCAAGAAATTCGAATATAAAAAAGTAGCCCACTGGCAACACTGCACCCTGGTTACGCCTCTTTAATATTTATAACTGAATTCATTTGTAAGAATAAATGATAAGCAATATCAACAAAAGCTACAGTACAGTAAAATTATATAAGGTTAAGATTAATAGAATATAACTTGAAATTATGGTTTTCAAAAATTATTTTTCTTATATGCTGCACATATAAATCCATTTTAATAGCTTTTATTGCAAATTTAAAACTAGCAATGCATGAATTTTACTGCAAAAGATTTTGCCGACAGCTGAAGGCAGATATTTTTTAACGTATGTGCAGTAGCCTTTGTTTTGATACCAGTATTTTATAAAAGATCTCATTGTCTTTTTAATTGTCAGAAAATTTAAGCGGAAAAATACTTTTAAAAGATTGGTACTAAAATTCAAGGGACCGTACACACTATGAATAAATCTGCGAATTTGTGTCAGAGTTCAGGCCTAATACTTATCTCGTATATTCATGATGGGGTGGTAATGTATAGAAGGTCTGAGTACAAAGTCCGCAGAAACCTTAGAATTTCCAAAGATAATACGATCACCGCCCAAGAGATTAATACTTCACTTGTAGTTGATATTTTTTAAAATATGGCGCCATTTCTGGTTGAAATGAAGTTTGTGCGTGGTGCTGGACGTAATATTTTTGTTTGAATGTTATTACCCCTGTATTATATTGCCTTCAGCAATATTCTGGAAGAGAAGAAATATTGTGAGTTTTTTTATTATAAAGTGGAAAAATTTAGTTTTTTTATTTTTTGGAAAGTATTACGGTAAATTAAAACCATTACTTTCCCACTTGCTTTATTTCAACTAATATTTTTATAAGAATTTCTCTTATTCACAGTCGAAGAATGATAGTTTAAAAATTGATTTTTGGACTTTTGAATGACTGTTTTTAACTCGTTCGGGGCCGATGGCTTGAATATAAATTTTATTTGGTTGGCACCATTTTTTTTCAAGAAATTACGTTTAGTTAAACAATCACGAATGTGTTAAAATTTAAAAAAAAGCAAATATTACTTTTCTTTTATACTATTTTTCAAAGTGCACACTTGAACTAATGGTCCCTTGGGTTAAGAGTTCACATTTTACAGAACTGATTTTGATATTATTAAATAAAAAATTCCAGAAATTGATCAGTTCTGACCAATTACTGTTTCGTGGACTCTAGTTATTGATGAGTACATCAACTATTGAATGAATCAACTAATAAAAAAATTTACAGGCATCGTCTATGTTTTGTCATCTTTTACAAAATTTTTAATCTTTTATCACCGGTTGTCGATAACAAAAGTTTTTGCCTAATTGAATAAAAGAAATGCTCGGATTAGATAATTTATAATAAAAATTCACCTGCGAAAATAATAATTCATGACTTTTTAATCATTTGCCTGTACGACGTACGGGCAACTCAGGGAAGCAGTTAACATACGTAATTTCAAATCAATAGCCACTGTTCGAAATACTCCACCAATATTTCTTTAAAAAAGCTTTTTGGTTTTAAATTAAAGGGAAAATGTCAAAGGTGAGATGGTCGGTCCTTCATCAATTTTAAGGGAAAGAAAGGAACAGCTCCTTGTTGACTGAATAAATGCTTATGCCAAAAAAGGGTTCCAATTAACAGGAGGACAATATTTAAAACAGTAAAAAACATCATTGAAGCCGATAAAAGGCTAAACACTTTTCAAACTCAAATCCGGGGAAAACATGGATTTAAGGATTCACGCAAAGAAACAATTCGATAGCTGAGAGGTATGCAGATGCCAACACTGAATGAGCAGAAGTATCAGAGCCCAGTATCCGCGAATGGTTCCAACAACTTCACAAATATCTATCGAAACTGAAGGTTGCCTTTATATTGTCCTTGATTCCAAAAGAATTTTTAAGGCGGACGAAAGCGGTTGTTATATTTGTACAAAAGCCGCAAAGATTAAGGATTCACTTTATTCAACAATTTATATGAAATTAAAGTAGATAATGGAAAAGAAGTCGTAATAGCGAAGGCTACTTTCAATGCAGCAGGGGATGTTATTCTTGAGATAATCGTTTTCCCATTGTCGAAAACGTCACGTGATATTTCACAGACTATGGAAAATTTCACCGAATATTTCCCAGTCGTCAATTAGATCAAGGAAAGGTTGGATGTGTGTTAGCACCTTATTTTCACATAATACCGTAGTTCTTAAAGAAATTATTCTTAAAGAAATGAACTTAAAAAAAACTCTTGAACCAAAAGGAAGTACACTGGTGTCCAAAAGTTAAGCATAATTGGTAATTAAGTAATTATTTTTAAGTAATGAAAGAAATATGAATCGGAATGTGCTGAAACTCCAGGTGTGTAAACAAAATAGTACGCGTCACATATTTTCGCGAAGAGTTTTCCCCGAAATCGAACAGGGGACCGTCAACAAATTGAAAAAGAACGAAGATCTTTTGGATAACCCTGTCAAAACTAATGTAGCAAAAGCGTTCAAACTGCACATTATGATTAATTGGCTTAATGTAATGTACTGTGTTAATTTTTACAAGGATAGCATGTATACTCGTAGAGAAATTAAGGTCTTTATAAAAACAGTCCTAAATTTTTCCAAGTTTTTTGCTTATAATTTGCAGAGTTCTTATTATAAAATAATGTTCTTTTCTGAAAATATGACAAACATCATTGTACACAATACCCTGTCATCAGAATTTAAAAATAATAAAAATTGTATGAAAAATGAGTATGTTTAGTAAATAATTTTTCATTGCGCATGCGTCAACGATATCAAAATGTCATTTGCATATTGTGTTAGCTAAATGTATAGAGCAACTTCTGTAAAAGTTTCAAAAATATAGCTTGAAAATTCTGAAAATGGGAGCCTGTAGAATCAACTCAAAATCCGTTATTCCTAAAGGAAGCAAAAAAATCAGGGGTTTTACCTAAATATAGTTGTACGTGCAATATTGTGTAGGCACTAAACAATGGAATATGGATACAGCCCCTCATCTTTTTGCTTCATTTAGGGAATAAAGGATTTTGAGTTGATTCTATAGGCTCCCATTTTCAGAATTTTCAAGCTATGTTTTTGAAACTTTTACAGAAGTTGCTCTATACATTTAGCTAACACAATATGCAAATGACATTTTGATATCGTTGACGCATGCGCAATGAAAAATTATTTACTAAACATACTTATTTTTCATACAATTTTTATTATTTTTAAATTCTGATGACAGGGTATTGTGTACAATGATGTTTGTCATATTTCCAGAAAAGAACATTATTTTATAATAAGAACTCTGCAAATTATAAGCAAAAAACTTGGAAAAATTTAGAACTGTTTTTATAAAAACCTTAATTTCTCTACGAGTATTCATGCTATCCTTGTAAAAATTAACACAGTACATTACAATAAGCCAATTAATCATAATGTGCAGTTTGAACGCTTTTGCTACATTAGTTTTGACAGGGTTATCCAAAAGATCTTCGTTCTTTTTCAATTTGTTGACGGTCCCCTGTTCGATTTCGGGGAAAACTCTTCGCGAAAATATGTGACGCGTACTATTTTGTTTACACACCTGGAGTTTCAGCACATTCCGATTCATATTTCTTTCATTACTTAAAAATAATTACTTAATTACCAATTATGCTTAACTTTTGGACACCAGTGTATATTATAAATAATATCGTTATAAAAGTAGCAGAGCCAGCGAAATTTTTAACCTAATCATTTTATAAAGCTGATTCTAAAATGGATAACTGATTTTACTTGTTACTCTCAGGAACAATCGTCAACTGTCACAGAAGTGTTGATTGAGGCCACATTAACCGAAAAATGCCCCAATCAAGCAGAGAAGTTTGATTACACACTGTAAAAAAATGTTGACCAAAATATCCATTTACACGTTTTACTGCTTGTGAAATAAATTCTGTAAGTGGCAAAAATTATGCTCAGAGAATGAATTCCTTCATTTTGCCTCTTAACAGAATTGCAACACACATACTCCAACCAGCTGACGTTGCTATTTTCATGTTTCTCAAAGTGCGCTAGCCAGAAACTGTCACGTTTGGAATAGTATTGGTATCGATATTATTTACGACGGCAGATTATCTATGCTAGGGATATAGACCCCAGGGGGAATGCCTTTCGTGGAGATTTTTCTAAGGGGTCCTAAACCGTATTTATGCAAGATTCGAAGAATGATACGGGAACCTATCAACCTAGTTTCTTCCATCTACGAGCTTCGAGAGCAGAACATCTTAGCCACTGGTGGGACTGTTCACGAATGAAAAAACAAATCTGGAAGCAAAGTGGTCATATAAGCAGTATTTGGACTTGATTGCAAGTGTATTTCCAGAAACGGGACTTGTAAAGTCATTAAAATCGGTCTCCAGAAATGCGGTCTGTTTCCGTTTAACCCAGATCCAGTAGACTACAAAAGATGCATTAGCAGTAAGCAACTAAATTATTCGGAATATAAATTAGCTCACTCGCCTTTACTATTATGCCAAATCTTATCTGCGGCATGTTATGATTGTCGCTTTCCATGGTATTTTAAAGACTTTGTTTACATGTGCAGAGGTCGCATTATATAAGGAATATTTTACCTACCAAAACCCTTAATTTCTAATATTCATGATAATTTTTTTAAACATGTGCCACAGAATTGTAAAATAAAGATATTGCTTTTAAAATAGTGCTACAAATAATACATTTTTCCCTATATAATGATACTACTGTATGTTGCATTCCAAAGCGGTTTCGATGTCCAGAGTCCGAGATGGGTGCAGTGGTGCCAGTGGGCTACTTTTTATAAATTCAGATTTTTTGATTGGCACAACTTTTTTGAAACGGTAAATTACCTTTTCTTTTCGCCTTAATTGTCATGTCATTTAATAAAGCACATCTTATCATTTGTAAAAAGTGGTGACAATCAAGAATCTGAATTTTAAAAAAGTAGCCCATCTGACAACACTGGATGGGTGCTTATTACCCTTGAGTGGTGGTGGGATATATTTTATGCATATAATCTAAACGAGATTCTTACCAGAATTTTTTGACGGAATTTTATATTTTTAACTTTCGTGGCAAAATGTTGTAAAATTGCCTTTTCTTACATTAAAAGAAAATTTTTCGATTTTTCGTGCGAGAATTCAATATTACAAAGACTTTATTGCTAGCGTCACAAGGGGTTTTCGCCATGCATGAAACTAGTGTCGTTTTTTATCATGATGAGAAACCAAAAACATCATATTTTATGGAGCAAAATTTGCGCGGGGAAAGTAGTTTTTTGTTAATTAACTTGAATTTTACATACAAATATACGATAGTGATAATAGAAAGTAGAAGGAATTGAGGTGGGATCGCAAAAAATAAAATGAAACACTTAAACTATTATAATTATTAATTTTAAGTATGATTTATGTACTTAATGAAAAGGATTGTTTAACTGTTAAGAATTATGAATTTATTAGGAAAAATCTTTTGAACCATCGATTATTCTCAATGATGTAAGCAAAAGATGATTTTTTATTTATTAATAAATAGAATTAATGATTTTACGCGAATAAAGACTCATTAAATGCTGAAATTTAACTTATTATAGATATTTGAATGAATTTAAAACATCCATGTTATTAACAAATTCAGAGATAAATACATAAATTAAAATATTTGAATTAATTAGCGATATCATTAAAATAAATTATTACTTTAATTAATTAGAAAATTATTCGAAATTTTGATCTGGAATTAAGACAGAGTGAAGAAAATAGTTATGTAAAAATAGACTTTATAAGATTTTTCAGCACAGAACAGGACTGTTCTGTGCTGAGGGACTGTTCTGTGACTTTCCTGGATAGACTTTCTAAAAACAGAAATAAAGTTCGAATGAACTTTAATTTGATCTCTACACTATAGATGGGGCCACGGCTGCATTCACATGCGAATTTGGATTTCCTTCAGAAGAAAGGCGGGTTTTTGCTTCTAGTATTGTATTATGTGAACTGTGTAACGTGTTAGTTTTTTATCTTCTAATGTTTCCCTGATGATGAACAAGCTTTATTGTTCGAAACTGTAGGAAATCAACTCTACTTTACTTGTAAGTAGTACATGAATTTTAATAAAAAATTTTAACATCTAGTATACACTGATGAGCTTATTTTATTATTTGTTATAGTAAAATTAACGCTTTAGTAAAATCCCTTCATATATATGTTAGATAGAAACGAAGTGAATATCAAAAACATAATAGTAAATGAAATGTAGCACTTTTGAAAGTTCCTTTTTTTATATCAGTGTTTTTTTAAAAAAAACTTTTCGGAATAAGGTTCTACAATACATGGAATAGAAACAGCCTTAAGTGAAGATTTACATAAAATTATCAAAAATACACATGCATAGGCTGACCCCGCCAGTAGTTGATATACTGTTTGAAATATTGTACCACCTCAGGCAGAGGAAATGAATTTTGTACGTTGCACTAGATATAATATTTCTGTTTGAATATTAATGCACCTCTTTTCGTATTGTTATCAGCTGTTGTCTGTAAGAAAAGACATTTTATGAATTTTTTTATTAGAACGTGTAAACATTTAGTTTTATATTAATTTGAGGCAATTATGGTAAGTTAAAATAAACTCCATCCAACTCACTTATTGCAAAAAAATATTTTTACATAAATTATTATTAACACTAGAACTACCGTAATCCATCATTTTGACGGTTAACATATGTGTATGTTTCGTCTCAAACCAGGAATTTGATTACGAAATAAATTTAAAAGATGCAAAGAAGAAAAATGCTAAATAAAAAAGTTCAACTGTATTAAATAAAAATTCTGGTGTAAAATACTTTTGTAAAACTTCACTCAAATTTCCTGTAGTTATAGTGTTAATCTCAAACAAAGGATGATATTTTAAAAAATAAGTTTTGATTTTTGATTGATTTACTTCGCTTGATCAACCACTGGTAAAAAGGCAATGTATAAACTATTTATTTATAATTTTGTTGCTATTTAATTTCAGCGAATTTCATTTTTGTCATCCTAATATGTATCGAATCTGGGCCAGTGACCCAGATTCGAATTTTGTCAGAATTTGTTTTAATTGTGTTATTTCATGTAAGCAACGTGAATTAAAATTCACGAATTAAATTTCAGATTTGTATATGTACAAATCGTTGTACTTGTAAAATAAGAAGTTTGTAAGATCTAGCACGTTTTGCAGACCAAAGATTAATTTACTTTCTCTAATGATCTGCGAAATGAACATCAATACCTTGTTAGGAAATTTTTCTCTTTAGTTATTTCAGGTAAATCGTGCAGAAATCGCCTTTGGCGGCTGGTTGTAGCACGACTGCTGTAGAGACATACCATTGATTTTTCTGTTAAAAAAATATTGGTACTCAGTTAGAGGACTGTTATATCAGGCGAAATTTTATTTCACTGAAACAGTTTAATTTATTACTATTTTAACCCCTTGAAGGTCAATGGGATAAAATATATCCCACCTAATTTTAATTGTGAAATGCCACATTGATGCCAGAATAAAGAAATGAAAAATTTATCTTTACAAAATACGAGGAAAGAAGCCTTTTTTACCTATTTTCAGAAAAAAAATATTATTTTTAAATTCTGGTGTTAAACAATAATTTTATCATTATACAAATGAAACTACTCTGCTCATAAATGGGTTAACACATTCGCGCCGATAATTCTCGTAGAAAAGTGAAAAAAAAATATTTCACAGTGGCGTAGTCTCCGGCTTCCCAAAAATGAACTTATATTATTTTGTACTAATTTTTTTTTAGATTGTAAGGCATTTAAATTTAATACGTACACCGAAAGATAATATTTGACGCATTAGCTTGAGAAGTTATCTAGTAAACCTATTTACAAATGACTTACGGAAGAAGGAGGAGTTACTACTGTTTTAAAAACCAGATATAAAAAGAACACTACGTCGCTAATGTATTGACTTATTTATCAAATATTAAATCACACTACCCTATTCAAAAATCACATAAATAATCATCCAGCGACTTTCATAAATTTACTTTTATAAATGAGTGCTTATATATATTTGTGTAACAAAGCAGTCATGTTTGTACTTTCAGAATGGAATTGAAAAAGAGAAAAAAAACTTTTGCATTGATGACAGCAGTAAAATATATTTTTAGAGCCGTCTTAAATAACTTTAGTACTTCCATGAAAAATAACTGAAAAAGCAAAGAAATTGTTAATTGTGTATTCAGGCTTTATACTTATTAGTTTAGATTTGTTAATTTTTTATTACCCCCCAATTCATTATATTTCGGCGTAGTAAAAACATGTGGAACTAAGAATTCGAAACTACTTTTCAGGCTGTCCTAAGATACATTTTTTTTTTAAAAAGCAAATATACTGTTTTATCTCTTTTATAAGAGAAAAAATACATTATTATATGCATGAAAATATAAGTTTCATAAGTTTGAAATAACACATTAAATGTGAAACCATAGTAAGAAAAGTATCAAACACATAACAGATCAATATTTAAAAAAAAAAAAAAAAACATTTTTTTTTTTTTTTTTTTTTTTTTTTTTTTTTTTTTTTTGTCTTTTACAGATTTTTTAGTCTTTTATCACCGAACCCCACCAGTGGCCGAGACGTTCTGATCTCTCAACTGGTAGACGGCAGGTGCTAGATTCGAACCGAATGGCGGCCGTCGGCTTAACCGTTGGGAGTTTTCGTGGTTTTCTTCGTAACTTCTGTAAATACGAGTTAGGTTCCCTTAGAAAAACCCCCACGAAGGGCACCTCTCCCCCTGGGCCTGTATCCCTCGAGTAGATAATTGGCCGACAAAAAATAAACCAAAACAAATCTTTTAACATCAGTTTTTCGAAACAGAAAATTTTGCCTCATTCAATTGTAAAAATACTCGAACCCAAACGAACAAACAATCGAATCGTTCCTCTTTATAATGTTAGTATCGATTAAAACATGAGTTATATTTTAGCAGGTGTATATACAGTTGGCAAAAAAAGTATTTGTACACTTCATTTTTTTAAGTCTAATGAAATTAAATAAAAGATTTAAGCAAAAAATACTGTAATACATTAATTTAAAGCATTTTAATAATATAAAAACGGAAACAAAATAAAACGAATTGATTTTTTACATTATAATAAACAAATATACAAAAATATAATGCAAAAAAGTATTTGTACACTACATTAATGTACTATAATTAATGAAAATTTAGTTAAATTATACAAAATAATATTTTGTGTGAATTCCTTTAGCGTTTATGACTATTTCTAGATGGTGTGACATAGATTCCACCAACTTTTTTGTAGCGGTCTGGTTTATTTTATTCCATGACTCAATAAAAGCTTCTTTAAAACTGTTTTTTGCTGATACATATTTTTTTTCGGATTTTTGCATCCAATAGCATCCACAAACTTTCTATTGGATTCAGGCGTAGAGATTGCAGATGTATTACCAGTCGCCTTCGAGCATTGTAGGGTAATCATGTGTTGGTGATCACAGCAGTATGCTTTGGTTGTTATCCTGCAGAAAGTGAAAAGCTTCCTCTACACGTAATTTCTTAGCACCATTTAATAAATTATACCGCGACACATCAATGTATGTTAAAGCTGTCATTCCAAAGTCAATAAATTCCAAATGCCCTGCTCCATTAGAAGCTATACACCCTAGAACCATAATATTCCCCTCCACCATGCTTGATATTTCAAGTACACGTTTTGGATCTAGAACAGTTTTATTTTTACGCCAAATTTTTCGAATGCTAGGTGGTAAGAAAATTCCGAATTTTCTCTCATCAGAAAAAATTACTGTTTTCCAAAAATCTAATAATTTGCTTCTGTATGCGAAAGCGAATTCTATGCATTTTCGCCTATTTGTTTCACTGATGAATGGATTTTACCTAGATGTTCTTCCTTTTAAATATGCATTGAGAAGAACATTTCTTATTGTTTGAGGTAATACTCTGATGTTAGAAGATCTTGCAAGGTCTCCAGTAAATTTTTGAACAAAACCCATAGGATTTTTTAAAGCTGTTTTAACAACACTCCTTTTTTCCCTCATTGTTAATTTGCTGAGAAGTCCTGGTTTTCAATGAATTTCGATGCATCTAATTTCTTCAAACTTCCTCATCATGTATCCAGTAGTTGTAAATGGTAATTTAATAGCTTTTCTGATTTCTTTATATAATTTTTATTTTTATGAAGCACAAAGATATGATTTCTTATGTTCAAAGGTACCTCTCTAGTTTTAAGTACCATTCTCAATTACTTCAAGAGCAAATTAGATTAAATGCCAGACAAACATAATATGAAGTTAATAATTATTAAAAACTACCAAATTATGTTACAACTTTGAACCACAAACGGTATAAACTCAGGGCGAATCTTGTTGAGGAAATGTACAAATACTTTTTTTGCAAGAAAATTTTAAACTTTTCCAGTTATAACATTTATTTTACACCTTGATCGAAAATTTCTGTCGTTTAATTTAAAACGCATAGTAAAAACACTGTATTAAAACCATTCGTGTTAAAATATCTGTTTTTATTTAGTTAAAAATTAAACATATTTGAGTGTACAAATAAATATTTTGCCAACTGTATGTATATTTTTTTTTCTGTAACAAAAAATAGATTTAAAAGCATTAAACAATTTATATCTCGATTGCGTAACACAGGGCACCCAAAAGGTCCGCCAAGTGAACATCAATATTTTCTTTAAAAAATTTTCCTTTTATAATTTTTCTTATAAATTGCGCAGAAAACGCCTACGGACATTAGTTTTAGCGAAAATACTGTGGAAACCTACTGTGATGTTATTTATTAACACTAGAACCGCGGTGACGGGTCATTTTGACCCTTAGCAATTGAATAGATGCCGATTCCAACCAGAAAACTGTATTTAAAAAGTTTTAAATATATTCTGCACAAAAATAACATAAATAAAATTATTAAATAGTTTTAAATAAAAGTTCTGATGCGAAATATTTTCATAATACTTAAGTAAAATTTCCCGAGGTTCTAGTGTTAAAAAATATTGGCGTTCAGTTCGCGGATCATTTGGTGGCCCTGCATAACAAGATAGAATATTTTAATCACAATAAAAGAACACGCATTGTAAAGCCAAAAGACATATCATAAAATGTGAAATCAACCATCCGAATTCAATTCGATTCGATTGCTAATTTAACAATTCACTCCATAAATCCTGGAAATGTTTGCTTGTTTTCTTCTCATTCATGTGGTTTCTTGTTTATGGCATGTATAGCTAAAACAAGTGACAATGACGTTTGTATCCTTTCAAGCGCATCAGTAATACATTTTCCCCCCGAATTCATTGAATATTTTATAACAAATGTACTTGTTCAGATTAATTATTTTTCAGAACTTATATTCATATTTTTGTTTATGAATGTTACATGCAGCTATAATTGTTACATGTTTTTATAAATTTATTCATTTCATTTATATGTAAGGAATATTTAATTTTGAATATTAATTTCACATGTTCAAGCATTTTTTTTATTATTTACTTTATTGGTTAAAATGTTTGCTGGTTCGATAAAACGTTTTTGTAGAATTATAGTAAGTTTTTATGCACTTACTTTTATGTAATACTATCTAAATTGCTTTCAAATATTATGTCACAAAAGCTGAGTATTTTCCTTAATATTGTTTCAATTTTAAAGATACGCGTTCATGTTAATTTCACATCGAAAGGCATTTTACACGTAAATTTGCTCACGATCCGTTAACTGTTGCAAACTTTTATGAGATAATTCTACAATAAAAAAGAAAAAAACATTAAAACACTTGTTGTATTTTAGCAGGTAAATATATTTGATTTTATTTCTGTAACACATAACAGATTTAAAAACATTTAATATTTTATCTCTCGATTGCATAATAAGATAGAATATTTTAGTCACAATAAAAGAATACGCATTGTTAAGCGAAATGACAGAAAAGAAAAAGTTAAATCATCCATCCGAATTCAATTCAATCCGACTGATAATTTAACGATTCACTCCATAAGTCCTGAAAATGTTTGCTTGTTTTATTCTCATTCGTGTGGTTTCTTGTTTATGTCATGTATAGTTAAAACAAGTTACAATGACGTTTCAATCCTTACAAACGCATCATTAACACATTTTCCCCCAAATTCATTGAATTTTTTATAACAAATGTAATTATTTAGGGGAATTATTTTTGAAATCATGTTCATATTTGTGTTTATAAATGTTATATGCAGATATAATTGTAACGTATAGTTATAAGTTCATTCATGTCACTAAAATATTAGGGATGTTTAATTTTGAATATAATTTTCACATGTTCAAGCATTTATTTATTGAAACCTTATTGGATATAATGTTTGCTGGTTCAGTAAAATGTTTTTTGTCGAATTAAAGTAAGTTTTTATGACTTACTTTTATGTAATGCTATCTACAATGATTTTAAGTATTATGTCATAAAAACTAAGTATTTTCTTTAATGTTTTTTAACTTTAAATATACGCGTTTACGATAATTTCATATCATTAAGCATTTTACACATAAAGTTGTTCACGATCCGTTAACTGCTGCAAAATTTTATGAGATAATTCTACAATAGACAATTTCAAACCTTTAAAACAAGTGTTGTATTTTAGTCGGTAAATATATTTAACTTTATTTCTATAACACAAGACAGATTTAAAAGCATTAAACATTTTATCGCTCGATTGCATAACAAGATAGAATATTTTAATCACAATAAAAGAACAAGCATTGTTAAGCGAAAAGACTGATCATAAAATGTTAAATCATCCATCCAAATTCAATTCAATTCGATTGCTAATTTACAATTCAATGCATAAGTCCTGGAAATGTTTGGTTGTTTTGTTCTCACTCGTGTGGCTTCTTGTTTATGTCATATATAGTTAAAACAATTTACAATGACGTATCCTTTCAAACGCATAAGTAATACATCCCCACCGCTAAAGTTAATTGAATATTTTATAACAAATGTAATTGTTCAGATCAATTATTTTTCAGAAATCATCTTCATATTTGTGTTTATGAATGTTACGTGCAGCTATAATTGTTACGTAAAGTTATAAATTTATTCATTTCATTAACTTGTTAGGAATATATAATTTTGACTGTAAATACCACATGTTGAAGCATTTATTTATTCAAATCTCATTTCAGGAACTTTTCCAAATGTGAAATAAATGCAAAAATATTATAAAAAATTAGACTTATTTTACACCATCCTCTCTGTAAATATATGCATAAATATATATTTTGTATGAAACTTTTTGCATGATAAAATTGAAAATCATATATTTTTTGTCCGCGCTTTGTCTAAAAAAATAAAATTGCAAAAACTCACGATTCTTTTTTCACTACATTAAAATACCTATTTTTTTATTCTACCTAGAAAAAAAGTCACAAAACAAAAATTTTCGACATGGAGGTTGCCAACATTTGCCAGTGAAATGTACTACATTTAGCTTTCTTAAATGGTGTTCCGAAGAGATTAGAAAACTAGTCGCTTGTGACAAACATGTAGACACGTGTTATCTCGGGATGATAATTATTTGACTATATACGAACTCTAAGGATAAAAAGAGAAACGATTATTTTTATTTGACACAATGAATTAAAAGTAGGGACAATACCAGTGATGCAAGCGCGCTACTTTTAAAAAAATCAGTTTTTTGATCGACACCACTCTTTTCAAAAGATAAAAATATCCTTCGTATCGTCTTAATTATTATGTCATTAAATAAACAAATCTTACCTGTTTCAAAAATATGGTGACAATCGAGAAATCTGAATTTTTTTTTTAAAGTAACCTACTGGTAAAGTATTACGTTTAACGTACTAACAAATTATTCTGGTTTACGCCATTTTGTAGTCTTACCTAAAATGTATTTTTTTTTCAAATGATACTTTGCATATATTTTGAAATAAATATATACATGTAATAAATGAAAATATAGTATTGCTAGATATATTTTGAATATCAAACAATTTTACAGAAGTTTAAACACAATATGCAGTTTATGTTTAATATTTGTCGTTTGTTTAAGTAAAATACTACAGTAATTAAAAGAAACTCCAGAGCAAATATCACGTATACTATAAAACAAATACATTTTTACGATGCAAATTAATTGTATAATTACTTACTTGCAAGTGAAGACTGCAATCTGACATCTCTTATCAGAATTCGTAAAGGTCCAGTTATTTTCTATGTGATAAATTAGTATTTTTATAGTAAATAAAAAGAATATTGCCCAGTTAAACTGATGGCGTTGAGCTCACAGGCTACGGATACTAATTGAACATTAGAGCCTTGTATTTTCGTTAATTCCGTTCGAAAAAAAATTAAGAAGGGGAAAAAGCTCTCCCCTTTCTCCTGTTTTATACTTAATCATTGAACCTCCTAAACTATCAAGTACATGCTTTATCATATTAAAAAATCTATATCCAAAATTCAGAGCAAATCAGATAATTCTTAATAAAAACCCATTTAGCATTTATATATTTTAAGAGGAGTTATTCCCCTCTTTTATACTTAACCATTAAACTTCCAAAACTATTCAGAGATTTGAACGAAATCTGACAATTCTGATTGAAAAATCCATTTATACAAGTTAAGGGGAGGGGCATTAGAACCCCCGTTCCCCCTGTTTGTACTTATTCAATGAACACCTAATAACAGCCACGGGCTCGCCTCATTAGAATGATCCTATATCTAAATTTTGAACGAAAACTGTTAATTTTGCATGAAAATCCCGTTTATATCAATTAAGGGGAGGGGCATGAGCCTCCCGTTCCCCCTGTTTATACTTATTCAATGAACACCTAATAACATCCACGGTATCGCCTCATCAGAATGATTCTATATCTAAATTTTGAACGAAAACTGTTAATTTTGCATGAAAATCCTGTTTATATCAATTAAGGGGAGGGGCATGAGCCCCCCGTTCCGCCTGTTTATACTTATTCAATGAACACCTAATAACAGTCACGGAATCGCCTCATCAGAATGATCCTATATCTAAATTTTGTACGAAAACTGTTAATTCTGCATGAAAATCTCGTTTATATCAATTAAGGGGAGGGGCATGCGTCCCCCGTTCCCCCTCTTATACATATCGAATGAACTCCAAAATCGAATCAGATAAGCGCCTTATCAGAATATACCTATATACAAAATTTCAAGTGGTTCCGATATTTTTATCATGAGTTATCGCGTTACGCACGAACATACATACAGAACGGACGAGCACATAAGCTCTCAGGCTATGATAGCCTGTGAGCTAAAAATCTAGTTCAAGCGCGCGAACTTTCGTCTAATTTAAAAACGGACTTTCTAAAAGAAAATACTGGTACCGTAAACGTTTTTTTTTGGTCTTGAAATTCCAGAGCCTGTATGAACCTTGCTTATAAACCGTGAGGCAGCTTCAGAGGCAATCGCCTCATCGAGTATATTAATGAAATTATAGAAACGAGGAACCCGTCGAATTCGACAAAAGAAATTCTTTAAGAGAGAACTGTTTCATTGATTTATAATAAATCTACAAAATTAGTTACGGTAAAAAATACATCTTATATTGGTCAGTCTAACTCTGAAACAAATATTATTCTAAGCTAAAATTAACAAAATCATCAAAACCCAATTATACAAATTATTAAACGAAATAAAACCGAAATTCCCGGATTTCATAACGGACGATATTTTTTAAATAATGTACGCATTTTAATTTTTTTTTCAATTTTAAGGGAAAATGGAGTGATTCTGCCGCTACAATTACAAAATTGGTACTAAAAATTATTTTTAAAAGTTATATCTCAAAAATAAATTGAGATACAGCTTTGAAACAAACTGCTTTTAAAAGTAAATTTTTTTCTCTATACAACGGTGTAAAAATGAAAAAATTACGACGTTTAGAAGAGTAAAATTCGCAGTATCGAAAATTGCAAAACTGAAATTACATGGGAAAATGTTGCAAATTTTTATTTCTATTTTTTTTTTTTCAATTTTTAAAGAAAATGGAATGATTCTGTTGCCACTATTAAAAAATTGGTTTAAACTATAAAAAATTAATATCTCAAAAATAAATTGAGATATAGATTTCAAACAAATTTCATTTAAAAGTACATTGTTTTCTCTATACGACGGTGTAAAAATTTAAAATGTGTGATGCTTAGAAGTGTAAAATTTGCAGTAGTGAAAATTGCAGGGAAACGCGTTGTCATTCACAAAATGACGTATGCGTTATGCCCACATACGTTCCGCCTTTGGAAAAAGGACGGTTACCATTAATTTTCAAATGTTAATTTTGAAATCAGTTTGATATCGCCTAATATTCAATAGAAACGTGATTTAGAATGTTTTTAAGGCTTTTTTCACAATATGTATATTTCCTGCTTACCCCAAGTTCTTGCGGTACTGGCATAGAAAATAGAGGATGAAGAGAATGTAGGATTATGAGAATTATCTACATAGGATCGGAAAGTGTCACCATTGATCCGAAACCATCACTTTTATAATCAGTTTCTTACTTCCTGAGATTGCACAGAAATCGTAATTGACGAATTTTTTAAAACGATTTTCGCCCCGCCCCTTCGCTTCACAAGTTTTAAATTCAAATTTACTCATGACAGTTCTTAGAAGGCATTTATTTTTTGTAAGTAACTGCCATGCCAAATTTAAAGTTTCTAGACTTTTTAGTACAATTAAAATCCACATTTTGAATACTTTTCGAACCAGCACGCTCTGCTGATAGTGTCAACGACATAAAATGTAGCTTTAGGTTGTTATGCTTTGATAGATTCTATCACTGCCAATTTACTTTTGAAATCGGTTTGCTATGTGCTCAGATTGCTTACAGAATGCTGTTAAGAAAGTTTTTACTTTATTAAAAATCTGCAGCATTTGCTGCATCGAAACACTACCTCTTTACAGACTATCTTTATTGTGACCAATCAGATTGATTTACTACATAGTCAAGTAACAGATTTTTATCAAAACGGTTGAGCGGTGATGAAGCAATCCTGCAGATTTTTAACAGTTTAGGACGCCTTTTCGCGCAAATTCCGAAATTTTTAGAGAAAATGCTGGAAATAATTTATGTCTTATAAGTAATTATCATACTAAATTTCATGCTTGTAGTCTCTGCAGTAACACAAAATCGCCTTTTTAGAGCATTTTTTGCTCCTGCACCCCCTTAGGATTTTTGGCATCGACATAAGATGTTTGATTCTGGGCGAACACCATAATTTTGGCACCATTATTTTTGAAATCGGTCCGGTAGTTCCTGAGATTAGCTCCTACAAACAAACAATCTTTTCCTCTTTATAATATAGGTATAGATTACCATGCTAAATTTCATGCTTGTAGTCCCTTCAGTAGCACAAAAATCGCATTTTTGGAACGTTTTTTGATCCTGCATCCCCTTTGGATTTATGGCATCGACATGCGCCTATGTTTGATTCCGGTCGAACACCATCATTTATGTACCATTACTTTTGAAATCAGTTCGGTACTTCTGAAGACTAGCCCCTACAGAGTAATAAATAAACAAACTTTTCCTCTTTATAATATAGGTATAGACAAATGTGTGAAAACATGGTCAACTGAGAGCCGGAAAACACAATGATAAATCTACCAGTCAACAAATAAAACCGGGTTTGCAGAGGTATTCCATTATGATTTGAATTGCAGACCAGTTGCACTTTAATATGTGTATCGTTTAAACTAATCAGCCGTGAATTCAATGTGGTGATGGTTTAGGCAGCCATTTTCTGGTTTATTAAAGACATAGAAAAGTGCATTGAAAATCATGGACAGCTATTTCATGCCAAATTGAGGAATAATAATCCTCAATATAGGGATGAGTCTTGGTCTATAAAATCATTTTTACCACTGGACATTTTATGAGTAACTGTATTTTCTGAAATCAAATTTTCATTGCAGGCTTTTGCAGCATTTGCTCTAAAAGTATCTCCGAATTGAGTTTCTTTAAAAATTACAAGAGAAATTTGAAAATAAGTGTGCCTTTTGAAAAAAAGTCATATTAAAATATCGTATCCAATAGGAGCCCTTTAAGCGAAAATTCCGTTATATTTCATATTAACACACACACACACACACACACACAAAAAAAAAAAAAAAAAAAAAAAAAAAAAAAAAAAAAAAAAAAAAAAAAAACGTAATGTAGGGTATGTACACAATAAGAAATTTCAGATATTTTAGATGTTTTAGCACCGAAAATTTTGTAATGTATTGGTCTCTGTGTCTGAAAAAAAGAATTTTATTTCATTAAAAAGGGCAAATGTTACTTTGAAAAAAGTCTGGCAATAGTGCTTGAAGTCACTGAGGCGAATGAACCCTGTAGTAGAGTGAAAAAACTTTCGTAAAGTTTTATAAACTAATTAAAAAGTGTGAATTCAGGTATTCATAAGTTTTAGCACAAAGTGTTTTCTTTCGTTTTAACCCCTTAAGGGTCGCATTAAATTACGGTTTAAAAGTTCAGATTGATTATTACCACCACTTTTTTGAAAAAAGAAATATCCATTTTATTTAATGACAGGCAAAATGATACCAGAATAAATCGAATTGCACTATTTTATAAAACCGGTGAGAATTTAACAATTCCTAATAAAAGTGATGAAGCTTGCATCTCATCGGTATCCAGGAAACGAGAATTAAGGGGTTAAACATTTTAAAAAATTATATTTTTAAACGATTTTACGTAAATATTAAAATGAAAACACCTTCTTACATAAATTAGTGCAACATCAAAAGCGCTATGGAATAAAAACCTTTATTTATTGCAGAATAAACAACTTAAATTTTCTAGAAAATAACTTTAAGAAAAGAACACAGGATAAATCTTTTGTTAGACAAATTTTTCTTTTCTTTCCATACTCCAGGAAATGCATTCTTTCATCTAAGCACATTCTTGTGAAAAGAGTTGCCTTTCGAGTCGACAATGATGTACTCAAGTGTGCTCAAAATTGTCTAACCTGACAATGTCGAAGACGGATTTCCCTCTATGTATCAGCTTTTGCACTTTATTTTTTTTTCGCGATGCGTATGCTCGCCGTTTCAAAGCAAAAATAAATTTTATATCCATCAAATAAACTAGCAAGTCCCCTTTTCATTTTTACTTTTAAATTATAGCTTAGACAGCAGCACATGCGAGAGAAATTTAAAAAAAAATCAGTTCTTTGTTTAAAACTTATCATTTAGTGATAGAGCTATATTTTTAAATTCCTCTGAATAAAAGTGGTCGAGAGTAATCGGGGTTAAAGTTGTGATTTTTTTCTTTTTTTGCGCAGTATAAATTTCCTTTCACAAGATTTTATCAATAAATTACAATTTCCTTATAATAGTATTACATTTTATATTAAAGAATTTTTTTAAGTATTGAAACTGTGTTCAAATTTATTAAGTATAGGATTTTAAATTGATATTTTTAGTTATTTTATTAAGACCTACTCTATTTTGTGAGTTATTTAAATGGCGAAAACATAAACAGATTTTCTTCCAATTTTTAATTGAATTTTTCAAAGCGACGTGGTGTTGTGAAACTAGGAATAATACTTATTAGTTTTAGAAAATCAAAACACTTCATGTAATTATTTTATAATCTGTTAGTTCTTCGCAGTTTTAAAAGATCATTTATGTTATTAGTAATATCTATTTTTAATCGACTTGCAATAAATTCTCTCACCAATAAAATTATAGAATATATCCCAGGGCTGCACTATGTTATTTTTTGTTGCTGCTATTTTAAAAATATCTGTTACAATTTATTTGGCGTTTGCAGCATTTCTAAAAATTCATGTGTTTATTTCATGTGATATCGTCACCTGAGAATAATAAAGCTCTATCTGTGTTTTTGAAAAAAATGATTTACCAAAATAGAAATGTTCTATTTGTATGCTTGAAGGCATTTCTGGATTAAAATAATGTCATATTATGATTGTAATGTCATATGTAAATTATATAACATCATTTTGATGCAAAAATACCTTCATAGATACAAATAGAATCTATCTATATCGATAAGTCAATTTTTTCAAAAACACAGATAGAACTTTATTATTCTCAGGTGACGATATGTTGACATAAATTTATATTTTTTTTATTTTCAGATTTTTTATATACATGTGCAATGGAATTATTCCCTCTTACCAAATTTCAAGGTTCTCGGTCAATTCAAAATACACCATAGATTTCAGTCTAACAAACTATATCTTACTTCCCTTTCGCATAGAAACTTAGAATTTAAAAAAATACTAGATGGAACGCGTCAAAACATGACGGAAATAATTTACCACAATGTTGGTTAAATAAACTTTTCATTATTAAAAACCTTCAGGGGTGGTTGGATATATCATATGCAGATATTATAGGTGGGAAATATTATATACCACAGAATTTTAACAAAGATTTACAAACTTTTTATTTAAATTTGCTTTTTTTGAAAAAAAGTTTTGAAATGAAAAATTTTGGAAAATTTTAGATCAAATTCAACATTACAGAACCAAAATTACTTCACCTACTTCACCTTGAAAAGATTAAGTGGAACAGAAGAAGAGGAGAATATGAAAAACTGTTTGAGCATCAACTATGAAGCATTATACAAATAAAAACTGTATTTCTACATATATATCATTCTATAAATAAAGAACATAGTAAATAAAACACACTTCTAACTACCGGTGATAAAGCAAACGCCTGATCTCCATGAAGGGCAAGTGCATTGCATAAGCTAAAAAACCACAAATTCATATATATACACTATAAATGCTTAGAAGTAAAATGCTAGGTAAACATAAAAATGGATATAAAAATGAAGTAAATGTAAAAAAGGCTTACTTAATTTTGAATTTTGAGCTTTATAATTGATTAAGCTAAATGCATGACTTTCTTTTGCTTTTCCTTTCCATGCATGACCAAATTCAACATTATAAAATCAAAATTACTTGCTCTTAAAAGGATTAAGTAGAACAGAATAAAATAATAGGAAAAACTGTTTAAAAAATATTTTAACAAATTTTGATGTAAACTCCTAACCAACATTCAGTAAACAACTGTGTAATGCAAATCAAATCGACATTATGACAATATTCTCCACAGCAAAAAAATTTCAAAGACGTATGGTGCATCCTACAAATAAGAAGTGTATTTCTACATAAAAATCACTCTATAAATAGAAAACATA
The DNA here is from genome assembly GCA_964019185.1 of Maratus speculifer. NCBI lineage: Eukaryota > Metazoa > Arthropoda > Arachnida > Araneae > Salticidae > Maratus > Maratus speculifer. The sequence goes on from OZ025293.1 coordinate 88,145,291, forward strand.
GTAAATAAAACACTTCTCTCCACCAGTGATAAAGCAACTGACTGAACACCATGAAGGACGTGCATATTGCATAAATAACAAAGCACAGATTAGTATATATACACTGTACATGCTTAGAAGTAAAATTCTAGGTAAACATAAAAATGGATAAAAAGAATGAAGTAAATGTACAAAAAGGGTTACTATTAATTTAAAATTTGAGCTTTATAAATGACTAAGCAAAAGGCAACTCTTTTCTCCGCGAACTGATCAACTTCACAGTTTTTTTTTTTCTTGGCCAATGACAGATACAGATAAAATATTTCTGTATAGTCAACTGACACATTTTGTGCAAGAACTATTTAAAGAAAATATAAAACAGAACATTATGGCCACGAAGCCTTTTAAAGAATTTCACATTTTCGCCCCCCTCGGTTGAATGATGAATTTCAAAATCATTTTTCTCGACTGATGTTTAAAAGTTATTTATTTATCTCTATATCTGATTGAAATATTTTGCAATAACAACAACCAAAACTGCATGTCAAAAAGAGCAGTAAAGGTCACCAGCATATAAGATAGTTTGAAAAGGTTGGTTGGATGGTTGGATGGATTTTTATGGCGTAACGTCCCTTTAACAGTTTGAAAAGATCCGTTCACCATCTAAGTAGATTGGAAAGGCTTTCCAGGCAAATAAAGTAGTTTATTCAAGATGTATAAACTAATTTTGATACAATTTTTTTGTCAGATGATGAAAAATTTTAGTTTTTTTCCTCTAGCAGCCATTCAACAATTTTCTTAATTTTTTTTCCCCTCCATAACTTATCAATTAATTTCATACCCTTTCTCAGAAAATTGACAAACTTCAATTTTTTTATAGCCGATGATAGATATTGTTTTTTTTTCATCTAGATGGAACCCGTCAAAACATGACAGAAATAATTTACTACAATGTTGGTTAAATAAACTTTTTCATTGCTTAACACCTTTAGAGATGGTTGGATATATCATATGCAGGTATTATAGGTGGGAAATATATACTACGTAATTTTAACTGAGATTTACATAAAACTTTTCATTAAAATTTGCTTTTTTTGAAAAAAAAAAGTTTTGAAATAAAAATTTTTGGATAATTTTAGACCAAATACAACATTATAGAACCACAATTACTCCACCTTGAAAGGATAAGTGGAACAGAAAAAGAGGAGAAGATGAAAAACTGTTTGAGAAGCATCATACAAATAAAATATGAAGCATCATACAAATAAAAATTGTATTCCTACATACATATCATTCTATACATAAAAAACATAGTAAATAAAACACACTTCTAACCACTGGTGATAAAGCAACCCATGAATGCAAGAAGTCTATTCAAGTCAAGACTGAAATCTTTTCTGAGTATTAGAAATAACTGAATGAAAAGGGGTTAGAGAATTTCTAAGCCTTTCATTATGGCTAAAAATTGTTCTCTTACAATAAAAAAGTGATTAAATGTTCTTGGTGGAAAAACTGCTGTTATTTGAGTATATAAAGTAGAATTTAGGCTTAGTCAAAAATCTCTTCAAGACTGAAATCAGTCCTGAGACTGAAGGTCTTACACCCATGAAGCAACCTCCTGAACTCCATGATGGGCAAGTGCATTGCATCCGCTAAAAAAACCACAGATTCATACATATACACTATACATGCTTAGAAATAAAATTCTATATAAACATAAAATTGGTTAAAAAGTATGAAGTAAACGTAAAAAAGGCTTACAAATAATTTTAAATTTTGGGTTTTATAAATGATTAAGCTAAAGGCAGGACTTCCTTTTGCTTTTCTTTTCCATACTTTACCAAATTCAACATTACAAAAACACAATTACTTGCCCTTGGAAGGATTAAGCGGAACAGAAGATGAAAAGATTATAAAAATCTGTTTAAAAAAATATTTTAACCAATTTCGATGTAAACTCCTAACCAACATTCAGTAAACAATTCTGTAATGCAAATCAAATTCGACATTATCACTATATTCTCCATAGCAAAAACTACTACCATAGCCAACTGACACATTTTGTGTTAAAATTAACTAAAAGGACATGCTATACAGAGTAGTAGGAGACAAAAGACCTATAAAAAACACACATTCTCGCCCCCTCGACTAATTGATGAATTGAAAAATAATTTCTCCACTGATGTGCAAAAGTTATTTATTTTTACTGCAGATTGACCTATTTTGCGATAGCATTAACCAAAATAGCATGTCAAATAAAACAGTAAGGATTCCCCGCACATAAGATAGTTTCAAAATATCCGCCTGCAATGTCAGGTAGATTGAAAAGGGTCTACAGGCACGTAAAGCAGTTTCTCCAAGATGGATAAATTAATTTTGTTATTTTTTTGCAGATGATCAAAAACATTTTTACCTGTTTCAGTCATTTAACAATTTTTTTATCTTTTTTACTTTCTTCTATCTTTACAAGAAGAAAGTATTGGATTCATAAAAATTTTCGACTTCCGGTTTTCGACGGATTTATACGTTTTAGAAGGTCCGGAACACGTTTCGACTATTTTTAGAAAATGTCTGTCTGTGAGTCTGTCAGTCTGTCTGTTAATCTGTCAGTCTGTCTGTGAGTCTGTCAGTCTGTCTGTGAGTCTGTCTGTATGTGACAAAAAATTTGTGGGCGCTCTATCTCAAGAACTAATGCTCAAAATTCAATAAAATTTTATATTCAGTTAGACCTTAATATGAGTTAGTGCCTATTGGTTTTTGGTGAAAATTGGCTTGCAGGTAGCGCTGCTATACTACGTTTTTCATGATTTTCAAGATTGCTATATACCAAGAACTAATGCACAGAATTTCACCAAACTTTAGATTCTGTGACCCCTTGATATACATAGACGCTGATTGAGTTTTGGTGTAAATTGGCCCGCAGGTGGCGCTGCTATGCCAAGTTTTCCATAATTTTCATGATAGATATATCTCAAGAACTAATGCACAGAATTTCACCAAACTTCAGATTCCCCGATACCTTGAGTTACATAACACCTGATAAGGTTTTGGTGTGAACTGCCCGATAGTCGGCGCTTCTATGCTACATTTTGCACGATTTTTGCGATAGCTATATCTCAGGAACCAATGCAGAGAACTACATCAAATTTTAGATTCTGTTACACTAGAATATATAACATAATTAGACGCTGAATATATTTTGGTATTAACCTTGCAACAGGCGGTGCAGCTATGCTGCATTTTGCACGATTTTTCCGATAGCTATATCTCAACAACCAACGCACAAAATTTCATCAAACTTCAGATTTTGTTACAAAATGACATATAACATAATTACACGATGATTACGTTTTGTTATAAATTTTTCAACTGATGTTGCTGCTGTGCTATATTTTACATGTTTTTTTTAACTAGCTATATCTCAAGAACTAATGCACAGAATTTCATCAAACATCAGATTCTTTTACACCATAACATAATTAGACGCTTTTTTACGTTTTGGCATAAATTGTCCAAGATATGGTGTTGCTGTGCTGCGTTTTGCAAATTTTTTTGTTATAACTATATCTCAAGACCTAATGGACGAAATTCCATCAAATTTCAGATTCTGTTAGGTCTTGACATAAATAGATGCTTATTAGGTTTTAGTATAAATTACCCAACATGAGGCACTAGTAAGCTCATTCTCTCAGAATATTAATTAAATTTTGCGTTTTAGGCTTTTCGGGTACCAGAATCTCCTTAGGATAGGTCAAATGTTCGAGGAAATTCGATAATGGGTAACTTTGGGGACACCAGGTTTTTTAAAAATATTAAAATGTACTTATGAGATGGACGAAAGTTTTGGGATTGACACATCCAACTAGTTTCACCATGACCTATCAAATACTTTCATATCCTTCCTCGGCCAATCGTCAATTTTCATAATTTTTTTTCTTGACTGATGAATGATATTGATAGTCTCCTACAGCCAATTGACACATTGTGTTAAATTAACCGAAAGAGCATGTAAAAAGAGCAGTAAGAGGCACCAAGTCTATTAAAAAAATTCACATTACTGCCTCCTTGTCTAATCGATGAATTTCATTTTTTTTCTACATAAATGTACCCTAGTTATTTATTTTTACAGCTGACTGACATATTTCACAATGACATTAACCGAAACAGCATGTCAAAGAGAACAGTAAAGTTCACCTGCACATAACATCGTTTCAAAAGATCTACCTGCAATGTCAGGTAGATTGAAAAGAGCCTACAGGCACATTAAGTAGTTTCTCTACGATACATACACTAATTTTGTAATTTTTTTGGCAGATGATCAAAAGAAATTTTTTCCTGTGGCAGTCATCTCACAAATTTCTTTATTTTGTTTTCTCCATGACCTATCAACTAATTTCATATCCTTCCATGGCCAATCAGCAAATTTGTTTAGTCGATGAACAATATTCATTGTTTCTTACAGCCAACTGGCGCATTTTTGCATGAAAATTAACCAAAAGTACATGTAATAGAGAGCAGTAACAGCCACCAAACCTATTAAAAAAATTTCATTTTCTTGTCGACTCAACAAATAGATGAGTTTCAGAAACTTTGTTCTTGATTCATAAAAAAAAGTCATTTACTTTTACAGCTAATTGACATATTTTGCGTTTACATTAACCAAAATAACATGTCAAACAGAGCAATAAGAATCACCAGCAGATAAGTCAATTTGAAAAGACTCGCTCGCAGTAAAGGGTAGATTGAAAAGGGCCTACAGGCACATAAAGTAATTTCTCCAAGATGGATAACCTAATTTTGATATTTTTTTGGTAAATCAAAAAATTTTTACATTTTTTCCCTCTTTGCAGTCATTTAAATAATTTCTTAGTCTTTTCTCTCGATGACATATCAACTAATTTCATATCCTTCTTCGGCAAATATTTAATTTTTTTTTCTATTCTCGGGAACGATGTTGATAATTTTTTTTAACACATAAAGTAGTTTCTCCAAGATGGATAAACTAATTTTCATATTTTATGGCAGATGATCAACAAATTTTATGTTTTCTTTTTCCCTATCAGACATTCAACAAACTTCTTGATTTTTTTTCTCCATGATCTACAACTAATTTCATAGCCTTCCTCGGCCAATCGGCAAATTTCACATTTTTCTCGCCCGATGAATGATATTGATAGTTTTTTCAGACGTGGTACAGGCACAGCAAAGAAAAAGCTGACCTTTTTTATGACCTATTGAACTTTTGATGATATTTGTATATCATTTTTTTTTGCACTGTTTTGATCAAATTTGTATTTTTTACGTAATTTTTTGACTGAATTCGTGTTTTTTCACAATCCTCCAACAAAATTCGAGGTCTTGCACACAATTCTTTGCTAAAACTTGCATATTTTCTACAATCTTTCATCAAAATTCAAGTGTTTCCCACAATCATTTGAAATAATTTGCATTTTTTCCACAAAACTTGTATATTTTCCACGATCTTTTGCCAAAAATCATGTTTTTTTGTGATTGTTTGTCAATATTCGCTTCTTTTTACATTTCTTCAACAGAATGCAGATCTTTTTCCCAATTCTTTAACAAAATTCACATTTTTCCAACGATCTTTCAACGAGATTTGTTTACACGTCTTTCGTCAAAAATTGCATACTTTATACAATTTTTCGATTAAAATCGTACATTTTACACGATCCTTTGAGATTTGCATTTTTTCACAATTCTTTAACAAAATTGTAATATTTTTCTTAATCCTTCTTAAAATTCATGTACTTTGACAGAAATGTCTATTTTGTCGCAATCCTTTGAAGGAAATTACACTGTCCCAGCGATCCTTGACGGAAACCGTATTTTCTCTCATGGTTCTTAGACAAAAATTGCATTTTTTTTTTTTTTGTTATTTGCTCACGAAAATTGCATTTATTTCCGTGACACTTAGACTATTTTTGTTTTTTCTGAGATTATTTGAAGAAATTTGCTCAGTTTGGCACAGTTAGTACTCACATTTCATCTGCTACCATTACCTACCCCCCTTCCTCAACAAAAAAGTCATCAAATTTTAATGCAGATTTGTATTGATCCCAAGGATTGATAAAACCTAGCACCAAAAAAGTGGAATTCTTCATTTCTGTAGAAAAATAACATGTCCGTTTCTTACAGTCAACTGGCATATTTTCTATTAAAATTAACCGAAATTGCATGTAAAGAGTGCATAAGAGCCACCAACTCTATTAAAAACATTCACACTACCACCCCCTCATCTAATCGATGAATTTCAAAATTTTTTCTATATGGATGTACCAAAGTTATTTATTTTTACAGCTGACTGACATGTTTCACAAAAACAATAACCGAAACAGCATGTCAAAGAGAATTGAAAAAATTCGCTTGCAGTATAAAGTAGATTGAAAAGGCCTACAGGCACATAAAGTAATTTCTCCAAGATGGATAGACTAATTTCGATATTTTATGGCAGATGATCGACAAATTTTATGTTTTCTTTTTCCCTCGCAGGCATTCAACAAACTTCTTGAATTTTTTTCCATGACCTATCAATTAATTTCATATCCTTCCTCGACCAATTGGCAAATTTCACAAATTTTGTCGGCCGACGAATGATATTGATAGTTTCACTATAGATTCAGTAATAGTACGCACGGCAAAGAAAAAGCTGACCTTATTCATTCCTTTCAATCAAATTTCTTGATTTTTCCCCATGTGGGACTATTATCTGGCAATGTATTTCCCCTATTTTCACCTTATAAATATTGTTATTTTATGAGATAAAAATGTTTTTTCAACTTTTAAAAAACTTTATTTTCTTAAAAACTGTTGAACCGAATTAAATGCAGTTAATTGAGTTTATATAGACACCAAAGATGCATAACTGGGGATTTTTGTATAATTTTCTGATAAGTGAATAATAATTTATAAGTGTGTGAAAAAACAATTTAAAATTTTACAAAAATAAAAATCAAATCTTATAGTTGCACGAAAGTTACCATTTTCTTCTAAAAAGTTCCCCATATGAGCCCGAATATTATATAAAAATTCCAAAAGTTTGCGTTGGATACTACATATAAGTATTTACAAAAATGTGTATGAAAATTATTAAAATCCATTTAAAGGCGTTATTTAGGGCGGAGCTATTCAACTTCGTTATCCGAAGACTTTTTGGAACAATGTCAAGAGACGATGTGTCAATTCATGTATTTTAGATTTCATTAAGCATATAGGCTATAATTTTCAAAACCGTCGATATTATTTGGATAACGAAAACTGATGTTTTGTTTCGGAGACAGTAGAGAAAAATATTTTTGCTTAAAAAACACTAACATTCTTCGATATCGAAATGTAACGCCAGCTATTATAATGAATTTTATTATAACATATTTACCACTTTTAACGAAGGATAATAAGAAAAAGTAGTTCCGTTTTTATTATTTTCTTTGCACTAAAATTAGTACAAATGTTCAATAGCTATGATTAAATCATAATGAGTTCTTTTAATTTTAACATATCTGTGATGTGTGGTAATTGACAACTTTTTGTTTAATATATACGCTACTAGCAATTTTTCATTCTAACGGTAGATTTCTGTGGTTGTTTTATTTGTTGATAAATATTAGCGAAAAGTACATAATTTAAGTTAAAAGAAATAAAAAAGTATACTGACAACATTGGATAATATTTTATACTAAGAAGTATATTTCTGTAACTTCGGACCGTTTAATATCTATATTAATAAAATAACAAATCGCTCTGTGTGTGTATGTGTGTGTGTGTGTGTCTGCGATAGTTATCGAAAACTACGGTGCGTACGAAGCTCAAAATTTTTCTGAGAGTAGCCCAATATCTCTCCTGATGCGCCTTATGCTTAGAATTTCGAAATTCTATTTATTAACTGAGTAATTAATTAAATTCCAAACCTCACTCTCATAAAAAATCGCTTTTTTCTGTTTATTTCCCTTTAGTTCTCTTATGGTTGGTTGGTTGCATAAAATTTTCACAGAAATAATTAAAAAAGCTGGGACTGACCTTTAAAATTCATAGACTGGCAGCATTTTTGCCAGTCCCACCGAAGCTATCATAGGGGTGAAAAATACGGTCTTCTGATTGGTTGAATAATTTTGCTTTCCTTCATTTTTGAGTTTAATTAATCATCAATTTCTGTTTGAAAAGCTTTCGAAAGCTAGATTTTCCTTCTGTTTTTACATATTTATTAATAGATAAAGAAATAGATAATTCGGAATTTACAATTAAAGAAGTTAATCAGGATGTTTAACAATTGTTCTGTATTACTTTTAGAAAATAATAAAAATAGAATTGCCATTTCTTTTTTTTTTTAAACATGATATGCACATACATACACAATCAGAACAATTTATTTAGAAATAATAGTATTTTCATTTTACGGCTTGAAACTCAGTTGTTCTATATTACTTTAAAAAAAAATCCAATTTTTTTTTCTAATTATTATTTTAATGATATACCCATATACGTTCCTAATATGTACATTAGCATTCAGGATGATCTGTTTGCAAACAATTTTTCGACCAATCAGAAGCCCGTATTTTTCTCCCCTATGCTAGCTTCGGTGGGATCGGCAAAAATGCAGACTGGAAAACTGTCAGTTTAAATGAGGATTTTTTTTTATCACAGCTGCTGTACGCCATGGAGGAAAAAGATAGGTGGTGGAAAAGTAAACCGAAAAATAAAAGAGGTTTGCAATATGAAACCATTTATCGCTGAAATTTTAATGTCTCAAACAATAGCACGAGAAGGAATTTTGTATTAATAAGACGGATTGGAGGAAATGAATTACAGCTGAAGCATATTTTACGAAGAAATAGTAATTTTTTTAAATGGTTTTTTCTATTATATTATTTATTAAAATAAATGTTTGCTTTTAAAATAATTGAAATTGGAAAATTAAAAATAATTAAAAGTCAAAATAAAATTAAATAAAATATTGAAAACATATGATTTGAAGTAAAAAATTGTATTACTAAAAGTTTACTCTTTTTTTTCCAGAAATTTTTAATACTTTATAACATAGATGAAAAATGTTTATGATTTAACAAAATATTAATAATTCCATGTCAATATATAAAATATAGTGATGAAAAGATTCTTTTAAAATCATGCATGAACACTTAAATAATAATATTAATCTAAAATATAGATTTCAGAGTGCAGAAGATTTTAAGACATTAATGAAAGAATTTTGATTTTTGAAACAAAATCTTAAATGATGCTTCTATATTGATATTTCAAAGTCATATGATAAAAATAATCAAATAATTCTTGCCTATGATTGATCTATTTGTATCTTTCATGCATTCTGATCGTGTATTACAGGCAATATTGGCACAAAACGTTATTTTTTAAACGAAATTTTAGTCATCTGTTCAATAACAGTTTAAAAGGTAAAAAACAAAAAGAAAGAAATGCTGGTTTAAACCAGTTTGAATTGATCGGAGTTTCAAAGTACATGGTTTTGTTGGGGCTTATTTGGACTTAATGTAGCGGATTTTAGACTTACATTTTTTGCGCCACCACAAGACATTATACGGCCTCTCTATTGATTTCCTTTTACTGAATGGTTGTACGCATATTTTTGGCATTTCGAACATTAGAATGTATGAGTCATTAGCTGTGTTGCAGTAAAAAAAATACACAACACTTTTCTATGAGTTTATTTTTTTAATCATTAATTAAATTTAAATGTGTTCAATTCAATTTAAAATTGTAATATGGCTTTAATTTGTTTTTAAAACAAAAATAAAATAGCTGTTTGGCGTACAATTGTTTGTATCCGCAAACGATTCATTCACCTAAATTATCAAATAACAAAGTAAATTAGCTATCAGAAATAGCCATAAAAAGAATAGTAGCAAAACTGATTTTAGCCTTAATGTTTAGACTAATTTAAACATAACCCGATCCCAACCAGAAAAAAAACAGACCACACTCCGATCCGCGATACACAAAATTTCCGTGAGTATAAACTCCTAACCTAAAAATTATGTTTGGAAAAAACTATGGATTTGATAATTGACCCGAACCAAATCTGAATCCCACAAAAATGTTCAAGTGATAAAAAAAAAAAAAAAAAAAAAAAAAAAAAAAAAAAAAAAAAAAAAATTCGTGGGCATGAAACTTCACCGGAACCTATATATTTTCTTTTAAAAAACCCCGAAATATGACTCGAACGAAATCTGAACCGATAAAAATATTCCAGAGAACTATAACCCGATCCCAGCAAGACAAAATACTTTCCGTGGTCATAAACCCGACTCAAACCTAAAAACCTCCGTTTGAAAAATCGTGAACTTTGACCCAAACCACATCTAAATCTGACCAAAGTATTCGAAAGAACCATGATTCGAGTAAGACAAAATAATTATCGTGAACATGAACCCGATACGAACCTAATACTTCCATTCGAAAAAATACCGGAAATTTGAATCGAACCAAATCTGAATCTAACAAAACTGTGTCAAAGAAACGCAACCGGATCCAAACAAGACAAAATATTTCAAAGGACATGAACACAATCCGAACCCAAAAAATTTCTTTGAAAAAATCGCGAACTGGACGAAATCTGAACATGGCAAAAATATTCCAGTGAAGCATGTCCTTATTCGAACAAGACAGAATAATTTCCGTGAACATGCAAGATGACCCGAACCCAACAGTTATATTTGAAGAAAAACTCGAAATCTGAATTGAACCAAATCTGGACCCGACAAAAATATTCCAAAGAACTATAACCCAATCCAAGCAAGACGAAATAAGTTCTATGGACATAAACTCGACTCGAACCTAAAAAATTCGATTTGAAAAAACCTGAAATTTAACCCAAACCACATCTAAATTCGGTCAAAATATTCGAAAGAATCATAACTAGATTCGAGTATGACAAAATAATTTCCGTGGTCATGAACGAGATCCGAACCTAAAAATTCTATTTGAAAAAATACCTGAAATTTGAATCGAACCAAATCAGAATCTGATAAAAAATATTCTAAAGAATCGTAAACGGATCTGAATAAGACAAAAAATTTCCATTCACATGAACCGAATCTGAACCTAAAAAATTTCTTTGAAAAAATCACGAAATCTGAACTGAACCAAATCTGAACTTGAAAAAAATTATTCCAGTGAAGTATATTCTTATTCGAACAAGGCAGCATAATTTCCGTGAAAACGCAAGAAAACCCGAGCGCAAAAATTCCATTTGATGAAAAAGCCGAAATCTGAATTGACCAAATCTGTTCTCGACAAAAATATACCAAAGAACCATAACTGTATCCGAGCAAGGCAAAATAATTTCCATGGACATGAATACGACCCGAACATTAAAACTCAATATCAAAAAATACCTATAATCTTAACCGAACGAAATCTGAGCCCGACGAAAATGTTCGAATGAATCATAATCAGATCCGAACAAGACAAAATAATTTCCATGGACATGAAACCAATATATGGTTTGGTAACATTTAGGTTGCAATTACATTACGGTAAGTCTTTGATTATATTTAATTTCCCGTTAGGTTACAGTTAGGTCACGGTTAAGTTAAAGTTAGGTTAAAGTTAAATTGCATTTAGATATGGTTAGAATAAGGATATGTTACAATAAAGTGAAGGCTACATTTATGTTATATTTAATTTGCGGTAAGGTACTGTTAAGTCGAAGTTAGGTTACAGGCAGGTTATGGTTACGGTACAAAAGTTTACGGTTAGGAATTTATCCACAGAATGAACATTACGCATGATTTGATTAAAAATAACACTTTTGTTAAATGGCTCTGAAATTATAAATACTATATACCAACCTTTTAGCTACCAGCGAATATCGATTTCATTCATGGTATAGTCGGATTTAAGAGTGATATAGTTTGAAATTCAAAATATTTCACTTGGGATTTCTATGTGAAAAAAAATAATTAGTTACGTGACTTAACAGTGGTTTTTGGTAAATATCAACACTTTAACACGCAGTCGTTGGATACATATTCCTTCCCGCGTTTCTCATCGCTCATTTTGAGTATTTTTAGAGCTTAATATTAATTGTTTTTAAACCGATTTTTCACACAGTCAGTGGCCACGTATTTCAGACAATGCATTTCTACATGTTTAGAGTTAATGATAGAATCATACAAATTTCAAGTTCTTTTAATATTGCTAATACGGACCCGGGCAACGCCGGGCGGGTCAGTTAGTTTGAAAATAAAATAAAACAAAATTGTTATTATATAAATTATTTTTTTATAAATAAATTTTAGATTAAAAACACAGTGGAAAAATTTACATGAGATTAAAATATTGTAAAGACATAGTTATTTCTTTGTGAATATATAATAAATATATATGCGTATATAAATAGTCGTATTCAGTGCTTTAGGCTTCACTTTCAAGAACTGCGACATTTATGATGCAAAACAGCTGACACGTGATAAGGTATTGCATTATTTTATACATAAAAATAAAAACTTAATTTTTTTTCTGTAACCACAATTTTGTTTCCTAGAAACTTCGACAACAATCCTTTTCTGGATTGGCATTTTTAGATGACATTGTAACAAATAGAAATCATTGACTACAATAAATCAGTTTCTGATCGCGGCAGTTATCAACTACCTACGCACTTCACATGGTGGTAAACAGGTCATACCGGTGGGTTGAAAAAACTTGAAACTATTATCTTTAATATATCTATATAAAAACTGGTGAAAACATTTTAATTGTTTGTGATCAGTGTCGTCCCATTTGGATATTGAAGAATGTAGTTTTTTCTAGGCCGAAAATATTCTTCCCTGTTATTCTATCCAACACCAATAAGTTATTTTTATATCGAAACAGTATCGTCAGCGTTGAGAATGATGCTTAGGTGATCATTAAAATTTAAAATACAACAATTCTGATAGTGTATATTCCAAAAATTCTTCAGGTGTCGTAGATGAGTAGCTCCGCCCCAAATAACGCCTTTAAATTAATTTTAATCATTTTTATGCACATCTTCGTAAATATTTATATGTAGTACCCAACTAAAACTTTTGGTATTTTTATATAATATTTGGGCACATATAAGGAACTTTTTAGAAGAAAATAGTAATTTTCCGACAATTATAAGATATGATTTTTATTTTTGTAAAATTTTAAATAGCTTTTTCACACACTTATTACAATCAGAAAATTATACAAAAATTCCCAGTTATGCATCTTTGATGCCTACATGCACTCAATAAATGGCATTTAATTCGGTTCAATAGTTTTTGAGAAAATGAAGTTTTAAAAAAATCTAAAATACATTTATATCTCATAAAATATCAATATTTATAAGGTGATAGTAGGTGAAATGCACTGTCAGATAAGTAGCCACACATGGCAAAAAAAATCAAGAAATTTGATTGAAAGGCATGTTTCTAATGCTTATCCAGCTATTCCCTTTGTATTTTTTACGTGACTCTGACAGAATTCGTGTTTTTTCACAATCCTCCAACAAAATTCGCGGTCTTGCACACAATTCTTTGCTAAAATCTGCATATTTTCCACGATTTTTCATCAAAATTCAAGTGTTTTCCACAATCATTTGAAATAATTTGCATTTTTTCGACAAAACTTGTATATTTTTCACGATCTTTTGCCAAAATCATGTTTTTTCGTGATTGTTTGTCAATATTCGCTTCTTTTTACATTTCTTCAACAGAATGGAAATCTTTTTCACAATTCTTTAACAAAATTCACATTTTTTCAACGATCTTTCAACGAAATTTATTTACTTTACACGATCTTTCGTCAAAAAATGCATACTGTATACAATTTTGCAATTAAAATCGTGCATTTTACACGATCCTTTGAGATTTGCTTTTTTTCAAAATTCTTTAACAAAAATGAAATCTTTTTCGTAATCCTTCAGAAAAGTCATGTACTTTGACGAAAATGTTTTTTTTTTTTTCGTTGTAATTGTTTGACAGAAATGTCATTTTTGTCGCAGTCTTTTGATGGAAATTTCAATTTCCCAGCGATCCTTTACGGAAACCGTATTTTTTCTCATGGTTCTTAGACAAAAATTGCATATTTTTGCTATTTGTTCATGAAAATTGCATTTATTTCCATGACACTTTGAATATTTTTGTTTTTTTCTGATATTATTTGAAGAAATTTGCTCAGTTTGGCACAGTTAGTACTCACATTTCGTCTGCTACCACTACCTACCCCTCTTCCTCAACAAAAAATGTCATCAAATTTGAATGCAGATTTATATTGATCCCAAGGGTTGATAAAATCTAGCACCAAAAATGTGGAATTCTGAATTTCTGTAGAAAAGTAACATGTCCGGTTGTTACAGCCAATTGTCACATTTTCTATTAAAATTAACCAAAATCGCATGTAAAAGAGAGCAGTAAGAGCTACCAACTCTATTAAAACTTTTACATTAAAATCCCCTCATCTAATCGATGAATTTCAAAAATTTTTCTACATAGATGTACCAAAATTATTTATTTTTACAGCTGACTGACATGTTTCACAAAAACAATAACCGAAACAGCATGTCAAAGAGAATTGAAAAAATTCGCTTGCAGTATAAAGTAGATTGAAAAGGCCTACAGGCACATAAAGTAATTACTCCAAGATGGATAGACTAATTTCGATATTTTATGGCAGATGATCGACAAATTTTATGTTTTCTTTTTCCCTCGCAGGCATTCAACAAACTTCTTGAATTTTTTTCCATGACCTATCAATTAATTTCATATCCTTCCTCGACCAATTGGCGAATTTCACAAATTTTGTCGGCCGAGATACGTTTAAATTACGTAAAAATATTGCTATTGCTCCTGTTTTAAGCTTTAAATTATGAGGAGGCAATCCACTTACTTCTAAACTATTTAAAAATTCTGATGGATATTGAAGAACATCATTTTCATCTTCAGTTATTAAATAATTACAACTGATATATGATCTTGATTCTCCAAGTATTAAATCAATTATCTTTGAGTTTATTTTATTGCAGTGTTCATTTTTAGGTGCTAGTATAGCAATATTGGCAAAATTGATAACTTTATCAGACGATTCAAAATTTTCACCATAAATTTCAGAAACAATATCCTTTTTTGCAATTATAACAGAGAGTAATGCCATAGTATCCATCTGCTCATCACTCACTGCTGGATATTCTCCATTCCCAATTTTTAATAGAAAATTTGCAAATTCTATTTCTTCTTTTTTAGCACGCATGTTAGTATTTAATTTAAAAATCTTAAATAATTTCCAAAGTTGTGAAAATTTTATACAATTCTGGACAATTGTTTGCCTGGAAGCATGTGGAACAACAGGTAAAACCTGTCGAAAATCACCAACAAGAACAATAACTTTACCACCAAAAGGAACATTATTATCCTTCAAATCTTTCAGAAGTCTATCAACACACATCAAAGAATAAACATTAGCCATGGGTGCCTCATCCCATATAATCAACCATGATGCCTTAATAAATTTGGCTTCCTTACTGTTTACTTTTAGAAACGATACAGAACTTTCTGTCAATTTTAATGGTAGTTTAAAACGACTATGAACAGCGTGACCATTGAGTAACAACATTGCAGCAATTCCAGTCCAAGCTACAGAAATTACATGAAAACCTAATTGTGAACAACTATGCATCAAATAATTGTAAACAAATGTTTTCCCAGTACCACCAGGGCCATCTATGAAATAAGCATTAGGTATGTTTGTATTATTTTGTTTAACTAAAGAAATAATATTGTCTATAATAAACCTCTGGCCGATCCAGTGGCATGGTTGGTAGCGTCAGCTCCTCCCACACCGCTGGACACTGGTTCGAGTCCAGCTAGCGGCATGGGTGTCTGTGTTGTCCCTGTGATGTGTATTAAAAAATGTATGTACTGTATTTCCTGTAACAATAAAGTGTTCTGTATTTGTTTCTGTGCATTATGGATCATTCGAGGTAACAGCCATTGTAGCTATAGACCTCAAAGCATTGTTCACTCCAACTCAAAATAAATCTCTGCTCTTCATTGGGATTTTGCAAAATAGGAGTAAGGTTTTTGTTAGTGCAAGAATGAATATTTGTATCAATAGAGAAACCTTCAATGATTGGTAACTTAAATGCTGATGTAGAAAATGCATGCAATATGAAAATGATGTTTATATATTTAAGAGCTAATTGATAGCTAATGTTATCATCATAAAGAAAAGATAATCTTCAGAGAGAGATTCCTTAAAAGTTTCCCATAATTCTCTAGCATTGTGTGGTTGTTGAAATATACAAATATATGCAAATAATTGACGCAATTGAAAAGGCATTTGGAGAACTGAAGCCTCCTGTAAACATCGAAACAATTCTGTATCGTCTAAAAGTAAACCCCGGTGCTTTGCAGCTTCTTGAAATGTCGGATACACAATTCCTTGATATGTTCTCATATCTTCAAAGCTAGTGGCACCTACAATATTAAGGAACAGTAAATAGAGGTGATAATGCTCTGTTTCAGAAGGTGAAACGTTATATAATCAACCAATTATTTTTTTAATCGTTTTCTTTTTTTCCGTTGGCAGCATCTTTCCTTCAATGTATAATAAACTGGAGTTTCAGGATATGTGTATGGGATTTTAGTTGCAGAATTTTTTTTCAATTTAAACCATCCACTCAATTGTGTACTTTTCAATTTTGCTTTTAATAAGACATCCGAAGCACTGTCATTATTAAAATATACTGTTTCTTCATCAGGCAAGTGAACAGGTAAGCGAATAACAGTATGAGACTGTTCATGCATGGGATAAGCAAAAATTCTACATGCTGCCTCAGTTTGTCTAACATACCTGGTATTTAAAAAAGTGCTTACTTCTTCATGATGAAGAAAACCATCATCAACTGTTACTTGCATATTTGCACAATCATGTCCTTTGTAAATATATTTATGCAAATATTTCACACTATGGACACTTGCACAAATTTCGACATTGATATGTGCTTGAAAATATCGTAATAGAAAAGCATTATAAGGGACTATAAAACGATTGTCAATATCAACTTTAACTCCACTAATAGCTTTAGAAATTGTTCTACCATTATTTCTTCGGCGATAAACAGGATAATCATTCACATTTTCTTTTGTTTCTGATACAAAATTTTTAGGAAATTCTTTTTTACACTTCCCATTTTCCATACAAACAGAATTTGGACTTAAATTCCCCCAAGGCCCATATACCATATGAGATTTGACTAAATTAAACAAAGTAGCGTCATTGTGATCGGGTATTTCAGCTGAGACAGCTTTATCAATATCTGAAATTTCACGGAATTTACAATCATCCTTGACACTTAGTAATAAATGAATATGAGGTAAACCACGTTTCTGAAACTCCACAGTACATAAAAATGTTTGTAGTTCTCCAAATATCTGTTTGTCAGTAATTAATATGATTAGTTCGTTTACCTTTACGTGAAATACATGAACAACAATATCAGGTCTGTTATTTGCTGTTTCATATGAATGAATGCTATTACGTATTTCAGGCCATGATGAATTACATGTAAATGTAATAAAAATATCGGGCTTGCCAAACTTACGTACACTGTAAAAAAAATCTACGTAAAATTACGGACAAAAGCCGGCAGCAGAGATTCCGGACAATATCCGTAAAAAAATATTTTGACCGTAAATCTAAAAATCACCCGTAATTTTACATTTTAGCAAATGCATAACTAGCCCGTAAAAAAAGTAGAATTGTCCGTAAAAATAAAATGCCAAGTTGCCCGTGAAAAAAAGGGCATTGCCTGTAAAACTACAATGCCAGGATGCCCGTGAAAAAAAGGACGTTGCCCTCAAAACTATAATGCCAGGATGCCCGTCAAAAAAGGGACATTGGCCGTAAAACTATAATGCCAAGATGCCCGTAAAAAAAGGTGCATTGACCATAAAAATACAATACCAAGATATCTCTGAGAAAAGGGACATTGCCTGTAAAATAATACAAATTCTGGCCATGAAAAAAAGGGGTGTTGCCCATAAAATAATAAAACACATACATTAGGATACCTCATTAAAGAAAAAGCATTGTTTGTAAAATTACAAAAAGGATCATTCAGTGAAATTAATATAAATTTCCATACTCCAGTATTATCCCATTCTCTTTTGGACTCAGGGGGGGAAAAAGGGGGCACAAATCATAAAATTATGGGGGTTTTTAAATAAAATCTTTAATGGGGATCACCATATGTACCAACTGAAAATCCATAATAGATTTAAAAGAGGAATATAGATAATTCACAACACAAACAACAAAAATTTTCACAGGAGTACTTATGTTTTCGCAATATTTGAATAAAACATTCATAACTTATGCATATTATAAAACTTGTATATTCAAAGCCTAATTTTCCAAGGTTTTCAGGTACTCTTAGCAGGCAGTTAGTTTTTTTTTAATAAAAGTTTAATTCTATTAAAGGAGAGCATTCTCACTCATTTCCTATAGTAAATTGTATTTTTATTCAGTTACGAGGTTCTCACTTTTGGTATTATTGCATTAATAACTTATGTTAAAATACAATTTTTAGCTTTCCAAAATTTACCATCACACACTTTAATAGTGAGAGAGTGGTGAAGCATTTAAAAACTGGTAAGATAACAAACCCTCATGTGTTTAGATAAAAGTCTGATATGTAAAATGAAAATAAAAAACTAGTTAATATTAAATTACAGGGGTTGATCCAGGCAAAATTTGGGGTTCACAAAAATCTATTTAATAAAATAGGTTTCTTCACAAAATAACTTTAATAAAACAGACCCTTTCACAAAATTCTTTTATGCCATTTTCATACTGTTTTAAAATCTAATTTGTACACAAAAACATGTCATAATTTTCAAAAACTTAGCAAAGGAATTTTTTAAAATATATATATTTAGTTTTTAAATTCCTTGTTCAAATAATAAAGTCAACTTCCATTAAAAAATGTTATTTTCACAAAAATAACTTTTCTTTTTCACAAAATGAGCCCCAGAATAAAAACCTGCATCGACTCCTGAATTGATCAGAAAAATTATGATTAGTAATATCAGTTTATTAGCTGTACTGCTATTGCTCCCTCTTTTCCCTTCCAAGCCGCTTAATAATAGAGAGCAGCTTTTTTATGATACACAAATGCTAATTTATTATTTTGATTTTTATGTATCACATATTTACTAAATACTACATGAAACAAAAGTAGTCCATTTTTGATTTAACAATGATTCATAATCCTACACACATCGGTGCAAGAAATCCATCTAAGTCAAGACTGAAATATTTTCTGAGCATTAGAAATAACTAAATGCAAAAGGGTTAGAAGATTTCTAAGTCTTGTTTTATACCTAAAAATTGGTCTCTAACAATAAAAGAAAGTGATTAAATGTTCTTGATGAACCACTATTATTTAAGTAAGTCAAAAATCTCTTCAACACTGAAATCAGTCCTGAGATTAAAGATCTTGCACCCATGTCCCACGGTTCTTGATCTTGTGTACACAGATAATATATACTATATTGTTTACAAGATTTCGGTGAAAATTGATTAAACTTGGGAATGTTTGAAGATGAAATTATTACAATAGTTCTGTTTTATAAATTATCATTCAATAAATAAAAAGAAAACATGAATTTTTAAAAATTTATTTAATATACTTCAACACAGTATTCTTAGAAGTAACAAATTTAAATAACAAATTAAGAAACAACAAATAAAAAATTCATTTTTTCACACAGATTTGTAGTAACACAATTTATCGCCAAGGTTGTTTGGATCTTGTAGATAGTTTTTTCGATTTTGTGTCTTTTTCCAGATTAATAGCCAAGCATGTACTATTTAGAAAAAAGGTAAGATAAATATTACATAAAAGTATATACAATAAACAGAAATTGAGTATAATAACAATCTCAATTATTCCAGATGAACAGAAAATACAGCAGTTATGTTTAATAGATAATTGTTATGAGCATCCTATTAAAACAAGTAACAAAAAAAGTAAGGAATTAGAATTCATTCCAGTTTAACCCAAAATTAATTTCAATTATTGTAAAATAAGTCATTTGTTGTAATGTTACAGTTAGTAATTTATTTTACTGAACCTTTTGTACATGAATAAAACTTGCACTTGACCTTTTATTTCTATGTAAAATATTTTTAAATGAGTAGATTAAATTTGAAGCAATTTTAAAATGACAAAATTCTTTTAAGCTCTGATATAAAACTTTGGGCCCAAAAACAAAAAGGCCTGAACATCTCTGATAGACATTAATGTTCTTTATGTCAAAGTAAGATGCCTTTATAGCACCTTGAACCGTTTATATATACCACTTATAGCCGTTTGAACCAATTATAGTTGGTTTTAATCACTTTTGAATTGTTTGTCTGTTTTGCAGCCAATGTGTATTGCATTTCTTAGATCTCTTCTTCATTGCTAACTGTAATTGAGAGTGCATGTTTTTTCATATGTTTTTATGTTTTATCTTTACAAGAAAATACTGAATTCAAAGAAAATATGGTATTCTGACTTCCGGTGGATTTGTACGTATTGGAAGGCAAGGAATGAAATTTAAAAGTTTTTAGAAAATGTCTATCAGTCAACTCCGTAAGTTTTTAATTAAAAAAAAATTGTGGCTGCTTTGTTTTAAGAAATAATGCATGAAATTTCAAAAAACTTTACATTTAATTAGAGCATTGATATAAACTGAAGTTGGTTAGTTTTTGGGGTATATCTCTTAACAGGTGGCGCTGATATGATGCATTATTCAGTTTCCATAATATCTTTAACTCAAGAACTAATGCACAGGTTATTATAAAACTCTGTTAGTTCCTGATTTAAAAATTGCTTCAATTCATATGGGGAACAATTTTTTACTACCATTTCAAAAATATATCGACATCAACTTCTTTTGTATCAAGCAATAAATCAACAGTTACATTGAGAATTTTAGAGAATAGTAAAATAATATTTTTTTCTTTCAAATAGAGCATTTTCCAATGTTCCCTTAGTAACTAATTTTCTGTTTAAGGGTGTTCTTAAATCAAAAAGAGCAACTTTGTGACACATGCATTAATTTATTTTTGTTCCGAAATGCATGAAAATAGCAGGTGTTGTTATTCAGAAACTGTCTAATTGCACTCATTCTTTTGTTTTTAAAAAACACAATAGATTTTTCATAACAAGCCTTCAAAGTTGACACTTTTGAGCATATTTCCCGACGAAAGCAGAAAAACCGGTTGAAAAGGAGGAGAAAAACAGGTGATTGTGTCATCGAAATAGCTTATAACTCGATAAGTAATTTAATTATCATAAAATGGAAAAATAAGTTCAATTCGAAATCGCTTTCATAGTCAGGCATTAAAATTTTATAACTTTCTGTTAAAAAATGAATTTGTAAATGTGTCAAAACGTTTTTCGCTTGTTGAGCGGATCAGTTAAGAACATTCTTAATGCCATAAATAAATATTTTTGTTTATCGAAAAACTTTTTTTTCCGTAAGTGATGGAAATATTTTACACATACACACACGTTGCCATAATTAACACTACAACAGCACAAACAATAGATTTATATTATACATTCCATCTTGCAGACTTTTTAATAATATAATTATTGATGCAGACACTTGAAGATAGTTCTGTCACTGCACTCTCAACTAAATTTGTACGTTTTACAAGATCTCTCAATTAGATTCACACTCTTTTCAAGATCGACTATATTGGCACTTTTTCTGAGATATCTCGAATAAATTGGTGCTCTTTTCGAGATATCTAGACTAAATTTGCTCTTTTTCTCAAGATTTCGACTAAATTCGCACTTTTCCTCCCCAGGATCTGGACTAAATTCACACTTTTTTCTACAGGATCTGGACTCAATTTGCACGTTTTCCTGAGATCTCAATGAAATTAACACTTTTTCTCGAGATATCAACTAATTAATGCGCTTTTTTTTTCAGATCTCGACTAATTTTGCACGTTTTCTGGAGATCTCAACTAATTTGCATGTTTTAACAAGATCGCGACTAAAGTTGCATCTTTTATTGAGATCAAGACTAAATAATGCATTTTTTTTCATCTCGACTAAATAATGCATTTTCTCGAGATCACGGCTAAATTTGCACTCCCTCCCAGGATCCTAACTAAATTTGCACCCCGCCCCCTGAAATCTTGACTAAATTCACACTTTTTCCGAAGATGTCAACTAAAGTCACACTTTTTCAGATTATTTAATGATATTCATATCACCTCCTCGCTCTCTGCAGAATCATAATTCCCATTTTTCTATCATGATTCTAAGTTGAAATCTGCATTTTGTAAGTATGATGAAATTAGCATTTTTTACCAAGATTCTTTGACGAAACTTCATTTTTTTTAATGCGATTGTTCTATTTAAGGGATTTGCAATTTCTTTCTGTGATATTTTGGCAGAATGTGCATTTTTACCATGACCCTTTGACAAAATTTATTTCTTCTGCAACTAATTGACTTTTTTATACGTACTCATTTGTTAAAATTCACGATAGTTTATCATGACTGATCGCCAAAATTCTCAACAGTTTTGCACAACCGATTGGCTCACTTTGCAGAAAAAAATATGTAGAAGAATTTACAGGGGGAAATACAGTACAGAATTTTAATGTGTAGGTCTTTCTTTTTCTGTATGTAAATCACACAATTCTGCACATGATTTCAAACCCTACCCCTCAAAGACAACCCATCCCCGAAGAAACTCTTAAAATGGCACCATAAGCAGCCAATTTATTTATTTTATGTGCTTGGCGGCTCAGCCAATTTATTTATTTTATGTGCTTGGCGGCTCTTTTAAACTCTTTTGATGCACACAATGGTTTTTTTTAAACATTTCCATGGCAGCCTGTGGAAATTCAATTGATCTTTGAAAATTATAGCAAATATTTTTGGTATACAAAGAACAAGCATACCCCCCCCCTTTTTTAATAGCTCTTTTTGAAAAAATGTACTCTTTTTTTTAATTAGTGGTTCCTCTTCGAAAAATTCAACCTGGTGCCCCCCCTTTTTTTTTCTTTCTAGAATCTAGAGTATTTCAGATATGACAAAAAATCATCTTTGCTAGTAAAATTGTATTATCGTAGTGAGCATTAAAATCATTCAAAATACAATTTAACTGCAATAGTTGGCAGATCTGTAGTGGTATTTGTAATTGATTTTAATTTTTGAGAAATTAAAAACAAACATGCCTCTTCTAAAAAATACTATACAGTAGAGTATCTAATTTGCTGACCTGTAATTCACAGTCAATTTTTTAAAGTTAACAAAAACGTATTTAGATTAATAATAATGCACACTGTGCCACCCCCTTAATGGTGAGTATTAATTTTTTTTTGTTTTTTTGGGGGGGGGAGAGAAGGCTGGAAATAAAACTTCACGCGAACAAATTGATGCTGTGATGACTTGTTGCTGCGACGAATTGTCGCTACAATGATTTCAATGCAACACCTAATATTTCGAATTATAACTAACTGAGTGAAAATGCCTTAAAATTAATAATTATTTGTAACAATATTAAAATGCTATATCGTCATTAGAAACATTTTTCTGCATAATTTCTTATTTTAACACATTATTAAGCAGGTAAAAACTTGTTTGCAACATTACATATCTACATACAAAAAGAAAAAAAAAAAAAAAAAAAAAAAAAAAAAAAAAAAAAAAACAGATTCTTGTGAATTAGATATAAATGAAAAAAAAAGCATGTTTTCATTATTGTAACATTTACAAAAATATACATTTTTTGAAAATGCATTAAAAGATAGAAAATTTCACCAAATTAACCAGCTAAGTTGGTTTTATATATGGCAATTTATTTTGTTGCCAAATTTAGTTGTATATGACCAAATTGGTCAAAATTTAGTTCTATGGTAGTAATACTGCTATTACTACTTTTTTTTTTTTTTTTTTTTTTTTTTTACAATTACCCATTGTTTAAGCTAATACAGATTTCTTCATATGAAAACAACCATTATACCTACGGCAGCCCACTGACCACCTTAGGGACTGAATTAAAGAGAAAAAAAAATCAGCCTAATGTGTGTATTGCCTTTGAATACATGAAGGAGAGACTGGAGCACATGTGAATACACATAAAGATAGCTTTTTTTATTACTGGTTAATTTCTGAAAACAAAAAATACTGAATACAGTAAACAGAACGCTTTTTTTAAACAAGGTAATTTTTTATAAAATCATCTTTATAGTTAGCTCTTCTTTTTTTTAATAACTTTATAAATTCAATGAATTGCTCACAAGTGCCCCAACAGCAGGGTAGTTGCGAACACAAGAAAAAATATTTGATATGCTTTACATTCTGTTTTTTATTTGTTGTCATGATCATTAGTTACACTATGTGTTAAATTTACTATAAACAAAATTCTAGTTCCGCAGTGACAGATTTAAGCACAAGATTATAAGACGAAAATAAGTAGACTGGGAAAAAGGAGGATTATATGACTAATTAAATATTGTCGGAATAAAATAAAAATTAAGATGTACATTTGAAAAAAATAAAGCCTTTAAATTTTGCTTAGGGGAATTTAGATAATATTTATCAAAAATCTGCCAAAGTACAAAAGATTCTTATCCTTGTATTTCCCTTCTAGTATCCTTGTATAGGATATATATACCTTGTATGGGTATACTTGTATCCTTCGAGTATCTTTGTATTTCCCTTCTATTCTAAAATAATGATAAAGGATTTTAAAATGATTAAAAAAAAATAAACTCAATTACAAGCACACACCCAAATTTAACTTCTTTTACTTTTGAAAGAGGAAGGGGGGGGGGGAAGCTCACAATATTTTATAGTATCAGTTTAAAAATTTTAATTTCAGGCAATTCTGATATCTATCTCCATTCAAAGCATCATACACATACACATTTTAGAGGTGAAAGTGGGCTATCATTCCAAGTTTGGAAGAAATGAAATTGTTTAGCAAAATATTGCAAAAAACTATTGCATCTTAGAAAACTTTACATGGATTTAAATTATAATTGGATATAAATAAGCTTATAGCTCTTTACATACTTGCTAACGGATGCTCTTGTGAAAAGTTCAATACAAAATCAAATATATGACAAAAAGTCTCCTATTTCAAGACAATATTAGATATGACATTATTTCGCATGAAGTGAACTGAAAGAAACAGAATCATAGAATGATTATTGAGACACTTATGAACTATTCAAATCTGCCTCAACTATTCTGTTAACAAATGACCCACGTGGTGACTAGAGATAAATTGACAAATCATTAACATTTCTCAATTTTAGAATTCTTTTTTTTTTAAATCAAAAATACTTATAATTTATAGTATATGTTAGAACATTAAAATTAAATCAAATAAATAAAGTTATTCATTTAAAAATTTAAAAGTGAGATTTTACTTTTGAGACGCACACTTTATGCCTCCATTTCTTTCTCTTCTCGATGACACTATCAGTGATAGAAGCGCCTCCATCATATTCTGGAACTGTCCATTTGAAATTGGTAATTAGTAACCTTTTAACCAGTAGCTTGTAGTCGGCCAGGCTTACTTGGTTCATCTGTAAAAAAATGCAGTATTATACAGGGTGTTTACAAAAATGTATTAGTTACCATTAAAAGTGATTATGTTATTTCATAAAATACCTAATTATTTCATGAAATCACCGAGTATGTTAAAGTGTGTAAAGTCAATGCATTTTAAGATGTAACAAATTATTTTATAGAACAACAGTTGTCTAATTGTTAAAGTATTAAAACTTTCGGCAATAGCCATTTGAACCAATTATAGCCAGGATTGCAAAAAAGCCATGCCGGTGGCTTTTATTTGTTTTATTTGTTATTTCTTTTATTGACCAAAATTGGTGTTTTTTAGTTAGTTTTAAAGACTTAATTGAGGTAGAATTCAATATAACCCAATTTCACCAAAATGAACACATTAATATTGGAATAATACGTATTGATTTGCAGTCAAAATTATAAATATATCAGCTAACTTTTAAAAGACCATACAAAATGCTTTCTCTAGTTTATACTGACTTTACCCCCCCCCCCAAACACACACGCACAATTTTTTTTCTTTTTTACTACTTTATATAATTAAAAAGGACAATAGTTGCATAGTTAGTATCATAATTTATTACTTAACTAATTTTAAAGGATATTAATATACAAGTCTTATTTTATTGCTCATAAATTTTTATTTGGAGCCACACATAAAGTCATTTAATAAAAAGAGCAATTCTTTTTAATAAAACAGCATTACGAATAACTTTGCATTAGTTTATGTATGAGTATGCATTCTTTAAAATAACAATGAGCTTTTCAAAATTTTAATTCAACAAGTTCTATTACAACAAGATGATTTCAATTATTAAATACACATAAGCTATTGTCAATTTCAAAAGTAAATAGAAGTATGTAAGGAAAATTCCATTTTTATATATAACATTTAGTTATTGTTTCATATAATATTTAAAATGTTTGGTATATATAGAGCTATGCAACAACGAATTCCAAACCACAAGATTACAGTCTAATTTAATTTATTCTTATGAATATTTATAATTTCAATTTCAGACATAATACCTTCACAGATGCATCAGCAGTTATAAAGACTCATTTATTTGATAAAATTTAGTAGAAATGTACATTTTTTAATAGAAAATATTTATAAGTGTATTACAAATAAATTAATTCAAATTTAATATGAAATATCTGTAAACTAGGGATGCACAACCTGTGGCCTGCGAATTTCGTCAATTTACAACTGGAAAAAATTGCAATTTTTGTACATATGTCACACAAAAAAAATCCTAAATTTTGTCAATTTACTGCGGGAAAATATAAAATTTCGTCATTTAAGAATCACAAATGTCATTTATCGACACGGAAAAATCACGAATTCTACTGATCAAATGCGAAAAAGTCAAATTTTATCGATGAGGATCGGAAAAATCATCAGTTTTGCTCATCAGAGAGGGCAAAATCTCGAATTTTGCTCATGAGACTCGGGGAAAAAAGTAGCAAATTTTCCCGATTGGGCACGAAAACATCGCAAGTTTTTTCGACCAGGGATGGAAAAATCGCAGATTTTGTCGGATGGACGCGAAAACTCGCACATTTCGTTGATCAAGCAAGAAAAAAAATCATAAATGTTGTTGTTCCTCGAAAATATTGCAAATTATCATCGGATGGAAAAATAGCATATTTTCTCGGTTTATCGCATTAAAAAAAAGCGAATTTTGTCGATAAGGCACAAAAAATCGCAAACTTTGTCGATCAGAGACAAAAAAAAAAAAAAAAAAAAAAAAAAAAATTTGTTGATAAGACACGGGAAAATTGCGAATTAAGTGATGATGCGTGGAAATATTACAAATTTCGTTGATCAGCTGCGGAAAAATCGTGTTTTTGTCAATTTATCAAGAGAAAAAAATCATGAGTTTTATCTTGCCGCATAAAAAAAATGCAGATTTCGTCAATGCTAATACAAAAATCACGAATATTGATACTCGGTCGAAGAAAAATGTGTATTTTGTCAATTTACAGCAAAAAAAGCGCACATTTCGTCGATCAAAGACCGAACAATTGCGAGTTTTATTGATCGCATTTCGAAAAATAGCAAATTTCTTTGGTCGGAGATGGGAATTTTGCAAATTTTGTTGGTCACACATAGAAAAATTGCTAACTACGTTGATCAGACTAGAATAAAATCGAGAATTTCATCGATCATGCAGAGTAATTTCGTGATTTTCGTCGATTGGCTTTGCAAAGATCACGAATTTCGCCGACAGGCTTTGAAAAAATCACAAATTTGATTGATCGGCTTCGTAAAAATCCTGAATTTTGTCGATTAGCTTCGGAAAAATTGTGAATTTTGCCGATCCGAATTGGAAAAGCGCGAATTTTCTCGATTAGGTGCGGAAGAATCACGAATTTCTTCAATCAGGTGCGGAAAAATTGCGAATTTTGTTATTCAGTCGCATTAAAATCACGTATTTTGTCAATCAGGTTCGGATGAATCGCCAATTTCGTCGATCATGCGAAGGAAAATCATGAATTTCGTCTATCAGCTTTTCAAAAATCATGAATTTCATCTATCAACTTTTTAAAAATCGCGAACTGCGTCTATTGACTTTGTAAAAATCATGAATTTTGTCGATCGCCTTCATGAACATCATGAATTTTGTCTATCGCCTTTGTAAAAATTGCAAATTTCGTATCCCCCCCCCCAATCATACACATACACTCTCCTCTGAAACCACATATTTTTTTTTTCAGATTGTAGGCTACAGATCACCTTCTCTAACTCAAATTCTCTCCATGTTATTGATGTGGCCCTCGACCACCCAGATATATTTGAAAGTGGCCCTTCTCTTCAAAAAATTGTGCACCCTTAATGTAAACCATCTTTAACAAATAAATAAAAGCCGGCGTTTTTCAATTAAAACAGGCTTTTTTAAAGTGTTTTACAAAAAAAAAAAAAAAAAAAAAAGCCAGATGACATATTTGGGTTGGCTAAAAGCTGCTAACTCTGGTTATAATTAATTTTAGTAAGTTTTGAATCATTTATGGCTGGTTTCACATGCTTATTTATTAGACCTTTTCATTGTTATTAACTGTCATTACGGGCACATGTTTTGTCAATATGTGTATTAAATTTGCACAAATATGTAAGCAAGCAGCTAATTTTTGTTAGCATTTTCACAGGGTTCATTGCTGCCTCCAGTTTTATGGAGTATTTTAACTGTTAAAACCGGTGTAACATTGTCATGTTACATCAGTAATATATGTTTAAATCACACCATTGCATATGTGAAAACAATTACTCCATGAAACTGAAGGCAGCATTTGCCACCATTTTTACACCAATTGTATGGAGTAACGTTTCCACAAATGTTTTACAGTGAAGAGTGATTTCATAGTCATTTTTCGGTAATCAACCATTTTCGTGAGAGACTATGTGATTTCATTTGTGAAATGCAATTTTCTTTGACCCATGAAATTTCATTAGGAGTTAAACAAGATAAATTTCACACAATGCTATACATTATTAGACTTTTTTTTAATGATTTTTACATCACTATGCAAATGAAGTTCCTTATTTCTTGTTTAAGAAAAATAACACCACTTTGTTTCGCAGATTGTTGCTCGGTTAAGATTTTTAAAGAATTTATCCCCAGTGAACAGAGTCTATTTTAGCAACAAAATTCACATAATACTTTTGAATTCAAGGCAAGGAAGTTCAGAAACTGTTACATGTTTCATTTCACTCTCCTTAAGAAATTTGTTATTTAATTAGCATGATTAAATCAACTTTGTTAAATCAATTACAACAAATGGCAGATATTTTTTCATGTAAGGCTGTACCAACAATAAACCGACGAAGGAAAATGAAAATTAAGAATAAATTTAACTTTAAAAAAAAGATACAATAGAATCATACAAGTGATAATTGGGATTGGGAATCTTTTTTTTTTCCTTTCTTTTTCAACACAACAGATAAACAACTACAAATATTCCTAGATTTCAATTGCTCTTTTTACAGCTGGTAGACTGTAAAGCCAGCTATGTATCTTAAAGACAGTATTGCCAATTAACAATATTTCCTAATAATCTTGAACACACT
Source organism: Maratus speculifer (assembly GCA_964019185.1). Classification (NCBI taxonomy): domain Eukaryota; kingdom Metazoa; phylum Arthropoda; class Arachnida; order Araneae; family Salticidae; genus Maratus; species Maratus speculifer. The sequence goes on from OZ025293.1 coordinate 88,174,944, forward strand.
ATGTGCTGTTTTTATAACAATTTCATTCCACCTGACATTTAATGATTTTTGTGTCGAATTTAATTACTCATTTATCATAGCGAAAAGCACAATAAAAAATTCATAAAACCAATTTTGAAGAATTTCAGGTTTAGCATCATAAATTTTTACTTACACAAACCAATTATTTTTCGCTACCAACACCATTTACTGAAAATAAAGTATACTTAATATAAAATGAAAATATTAAACAAATTTTATATCAAAAAAGTAAGTTTATATACAATTTTTTCACATATTTTTAATAAAAGGGGGGGACAGGGACAAGTGGACTAGTTATCATATTGAGCAAGAAAAAATGAATGTAAATGCTTAAAACTGAAATTGTTAAAAATAAAAAGCTAATTTCTATTTATTATTAATAACAATAAAAATAAAGTTCATTTTGAAAGATTTCTTTCATAAAATTTGAAAACATGCAAATTTTATCGAGGCCTAAACAATGTTGGAGAGAACACAAGGAAATGCACTACCAAAATCCGTGAGGTCATCAATCATAGGTTTGTTTTTGAAGAATTTTCTTTTTTAAATGTAAAATTACACTAATTCAATCAAGATACAGGCACTGTCATATGGGCCAGACAGTATGCAATAAAGATAATAATCAATTCGCTACATGGACAGCATGAAAACTAAATTTAGGTATAGGATACTTGTGCTTTTTTTTGGTGGAAGATATAGGTCAAAATTAACATTTTTAGCCAATGGTCATTGGCCAGTACACTAATTTTTCTAACTGGCTATTTTTTTCAACTGCTGGCCAGTAACAAAGTTACAAATGCTCCATACAAAATTGTGTTTTTTCTAGCTAAGAACAATGTTATTTACTATTTCTGTTACTTACCATTCAATAGGATTGTACATCACAGGTGATTCTGAAAAAAAAAAAAAAAACCTGAAGTTAGGGATACACCGAACAATCATTTTGGTCGAATACCGAACATTCAGCCATCCAAATAGTAACTATTCGGCCGAATACCGAATATTTGGCTTTTCAAATACAGTCGAGTCTCTATATAACGAAATCCACCGTTCCAGTAAAAAATTTGTTATATAGAGAAATTAATCTTTTGAATTAAGTATTTGAAATATTTAAAAGTAAATATTAACCTAACATTTTATTTCTTAATTATTTAAGTTGTTTCAAAAAAGAGAACAGACATTTATTTAAAAACTTAATGAAAATCAAATGAGGAAGACTTGCATTAATTTCAGACGAAGAAATCTGTAATTTTTTGTTGTTTTTGATTTTAAAATTGTTACGCTCTCCAATAAAAAAAACTTTTAGCAAGGAATGAAAAATTGTCGTTAACATTTTCCTCCATTTGAAGGCCTCCCTTATGTGCTTTTCATTGATTCCTCTCTTACGTGTATCAATCCAATTGACTCTGTTTCGAGAAGGATGTGGAAAGGTGTGTGGGAGGTGGGATGAATTCGTTGCATTTAAAGAACAAGGAGAGAAGTAATATAAAAAAAAACTCAGCACTGACGATAAATCAAAAATAAGTGATGGAAAATTGATACCATACGAAGCTTTTTAAAACTGAATAAATTAAGATCAATTTATGAAAAAATTCGTTATATGGAGATAGATATTTCGCTAAAGACTGTTTTTAATGTAATCATGTGAAAAGGGGACCGTTCCAACTAAAAATTCGTTATATAGAGAAATTCGATGTATGGAGTTTCATTATACAGAGACTCGACTGTACTTTTTATGTTTCAAAGTTTAAAGGTATTAAAATGTTACTTTTTAAAACAATTTTACATAATGTTTAATAAGAGAAACTTACATTTTGATAAACAAGAGTTTTTTATAAAAACATTCAGTATTAAAAAAATATGCCTTTTTTTAATTAAGAAGCATAATTATGAGACTTTTTCAATTAGTAAAATTTTAAAATTCATTTCTTCTACGAAAAGAAACAAACATTTTGAAATCAAAGAGAAATAATGAAAAAATAGTTGAAGAAAAACTGTACAGTCTCATATTTGTTCTTTTTAAATAACTCAAGGCAGATTTTTTTTCAATATAAAGTATAAAGTGGCGGTCAAAGTTTCTGGCCAGCAAAACTTTTTCAGTTAATTTGTAAATATACCCATATGAAGAGAAATCTGAAAGTGACATTTTTACATTTTATTGACATAACAGTTAGGAACTTACTTATAGAAGAACATGTAAATATCAATAAATTTAACTGACAAAATTAAGTATAAAGGAAAATGAATGTTCTCAAAAGTTTCCGGCCACCTTCACAAGTTTGTAAAAAAAATATTATTGTAATAGAAAATTACAGTGATCAACAACATTTACGATCACCTTATTAGTATTTTATCGTACTACTATTTTATTATAGCTTTAGCAATAAGTACTGCGGCGCAGCAACGTGACATTCATACAATCAACGGTTAAAGATCGTCTATGGTAAGTTTTTCCCACATTTCTTGCAATTTTGGCGAAATTTCGGCTGAGTTGGAATATTTATAGTTCCGCAAACTTTTGTCATCTTCTTTTCAAAGATTTTCTATTGGATTCATGCTGGGCGCTTGGGCTGATCATTTCAAAAACGAAATTTTTTGTGCGAAAACCATTGCTTATCAAGGATTGCAAACATTATTTACGTCGTTATCATTTTAAGAAAAATAGATGCGACCAAATTTTTTATCTAATAAGGCAGAAAATAGGCTAGCAAGATATCCTTATACATTGTATAATTCACCTGGCTATGGATTTCAAATAACGTACTGTCACTTTTTGAAGGAAATACTCCCCACGGCATAACGTGTCCTCCGCCATGCTTCATTGTACGAATAACATAGGTTGAATCATATCTTTTGCTGTTAGGTCATCGGACGTTGTGTCTGTCATCACTTCCAAAACTGTTTCAAATTCGATTGATGGAAAAATAGAACTTTTTTCTAGTTTTCACTTGACTAGACTTTTGTGTTCCTTGGAAAATGAAAGTAGGGTACGTCAGTATTTTTTTTACCTATGAAAATTTTTTAACACAGACTATTCCATAAAGTTCTGTATCACATCAGCATCATAACACGGTAGACTAACTTATTTCAGCAATATTTTCATTCCGTAAATCACAATATATTGCAACGGAATTTTCATGCAGATTATCAATGGTTTTTCTCCTGGTAATTCTGTCCGCAGGAATAGCAATTTTTCGGGGTCTCCCGGACCTCTGAAAGTTCTGAAAGCCATAACATCTTTATTTAATTTTGTAAATATTGTTTACAGTCGATTTTAGCAATCGATAACTTAGGAGCAATATCTCGAGAAGATTGTTCTTTTAGCGACAAACTGATCACTCATTTATGAATAATAGGTAATTGTTGAACTTTTCAAATTTGAATTCAAACTATGCTATACATGTTGATTCATTCATAAACACAACCAAAAAACACTTTATGGATAGAAAAAAACTAAAGAATGATAAGTGGCTGGAAACTTTTGAGAACATGCGTTTTCTTTTATATTTAATTTTGTCAATAAAATTTATTGATATCTACACGTTCTTCTATAAGTAAGTTCCTAACTAATATGTCAATATAATGTATAAGTATTACTTTGAGATTCCTCTTTATCATATGGGTATATTTACAAATTAACTGAAAATTTTTTACTGGCCTGAAACTTTTGATTGCCACTGTAAATACTTTCAACTTAATTCTGAATAAAGGAATGTCTAGCTCATAGTCCTTTTCTTATGAATAGTGGCATTTTCCATCCTTCCCATCATATCATATTTTACAGAAATCAAAGCATGTGAGTATGTGAGTTGAAAATATGGTATCTTATTTATTGTTAATGCAGCAAACGAAAACACAAGTTTGACCTAGAGTGAGAAGAAATACAATGCATTTATGATTCAATAAGTTGATTACGATTATGGTTTCATAAACAAAAAATTGTCTACCTTGATAGCTATTACTAATCTCAAAAGTTTTCCTTTCCTGTTTAAGGTCTTTTGGGAAAAGTAAGAAACAGATTATTTACTAAATAGAATTTAGGAACTTGCATCTGCACTCGCATCATTTATTCCTAGGAAGAATCCTAATAAATCATAATTTTAATCCTTCTCATGGTTAATTTTCTTAAGTTAGACTTTACAAACAGCAAATAAATAATGTAAAAACATTCTATATTATTTAAATATGTTTTTATTTCTAATTATCTTAAATATATTAATAAATTGACAGTTAAAAGTAGAAATTGTGAAAAGTTTTTAAAAATGCGTTTTAAAAGGCTTTATTAAGTATTGGATTCGGCCGAATACTTTGATATTCGGCCAAACCGAATAGTTTGATATTCAGCCTAACCGAAAGGTAATCGAATATTCGGTAACATGGTCGTGTAGACCGAAAACCGAATATTCAGTACATCCCTATCTGAAATTAACAATAAATTTTTGAAAAGTGATAGAAGTAGGGGGAAATCCATTTCGGGCACTGTCTATGGCAAGTGGCGTGGCGAATGCTAATTATGTGCTACACTGGAAGAGAGTTAAATTGTTGCATCATTAATAAATAATAATTTGCGTAATCAAAAACAGATGGTTTATAATCAAAGGTAGATGAAAAACTGTTTGTTGTAAAAAACTAGTTGGATGTATCAACTGATCGAATTTACTGTATGAAAGTGATGATACACATTTAAAGAATATACTTCAAACGTTTGTTATTTACATTGGCGATCACTTTTCATAAACACAATTCGAACAGAAAATACATGCTACACAAGAATATAAATAACTTAAACAGAAAGCAATACTTCAAAATCAATTTAGAATATAAATTATAAAAGCGCTTACCTGTTTTAAATGAGAATTAACGTAAGACAGGTGCTTCAAACACACGAGAGACGTTGTTCCACGCGATAGACCGCCATGTTTTGTTTTGGGTTGAAATGTTGAAAAGGATGCTTGTCTCTGATTGGTTGAATATTTGTCTGCCCGATTGGACAGAAAACTGCACTTTGGATTTATGGAAGAAAACTCTTAGCTGGGACAATTCTAAATTAAGTATTTTAATTAATAAAAATACTCTTTTTTTTCCCTTTAGTATAGAACAAGATTCTTTTATATAACTTTAGGAACTTGTTATATTACTTTAAGATGAATTTAATAACTTCAGCTAAATATTCTAACATATAAATGAGAGTTTACCAAGTTACTTTCTTTAGTTTAGCATCTTTTTAAGTTGTACTACACATATTGATTATTTTCAATCACTAAAATTTTGATATGATTTAAGTTAATCGTTAATACGATATATTACAATAAAAATATTATTTCTTTTTTAATAGTGGTTGAAATTAGCTTTGCGAAATGTGAGCTCTGTGAGTTCAAAATGAAATTTGTTTTTCAGAAAGTTAGGCAAATTTTTTAAAAATTAAATTTGTATTTTGTATTTGAAAATTTTCAGAGTTGGAATTGGGGGAAATGATAAATATTTTGGAAATTAATATATGGAGAGGGCCCCTTGAAGTCCAGGGCTCATAGGCAAAGTCCCGATTTGGCCATGCAATAAAAAAGACCTCTTCCCAAAAAAGTATTATATATAATTAAAAAAATTTAAATTCTTAAGTTTCCATAAGTTTCAATATTTCAGATCCAGCATTGGTCAACATCGACCAATATTGACCAATATCGGTAAAATAAAATCGGTCTTTGCCAATAGAGGCCAAGATTGGCTAATATTAGAATTGGTCATGGCCGATGGCCGATATAGACCGATATTGAGAAATAGACTTTTTCTACGTAAATTTACAGAATTTAAGATGTTATAAAAATTTATTCCTACCTTCCATTTTTCCAAAAATGTACAATACATAAATAAAAATTTTAAATATTAAAAATTCCACATGTTTTTACATTTTAGATCCAATATCGCCGAACATCGATCAATATTGCCTAATGTCGGTAAAAGGCAGGCCCTTATTACTGCATGGGTAAATCAGGACTTTGCCCATGGGCCCTGGACTTTAAGGGGCCCCCGAAATCCATAAATTAAATTATAAAATATTTACTTTCTTTTTTCACAATTCCAGCTCTTCCGTATGTTGAAGTTATTAAAATCATCTTAAAGTAACATAAAAAAAAACTGCTAAATTTATATTTAAAAAAAATTTAAATCTGTACAAAGGGTAACAAAAGGTGTACTTTTACTAATTAAGGTATTTAATTTAGAATTTTCGGAGTTAAGATTTTTCTTCTATTTATATCCAAGATTCGAAAGTATGTTTATGCATTATACATACACAGTGAGTGACCATCAGCTCCATTTGAATGAAGTTGCAATGATTCGAAAGGGGCCCCCCTAATTTATTTTTGCCCAGGGCCCCCAATTAGTCATAATCGGGCCCTGGTAAAAGGCAATGGTGTAATGGCAAAAAATCCAGAGAGTATACGCTCAAAATATAGGGTATGGTATACTCTAAAATGTATATACTATAGTTTCTTGAGAAGCAGAGAGTATATGGTGTTCCTTAAAAAAGTCCAGAGGGTATACGGCGTATACCCCCGTATACCCTCCACTACATCCCTGGTAAAAGGTAACCTGTCTTTGCCGATGCACGCCAAAGTTGTCCGATATTGGGCAATATCGAGTCGATACTGCTGTGCTACCATGCTTACCTGGGATGATGCATTTTTCACGATTTCGCAATAGCTATATCGCAAGAAATAACACATGAATTTTCATCAAACTTCAGATTCAGTTTTAACCCCTTATTAAAATTAGTCCTGATTAGTTTTTTGTGTATATCACCCTGCAAGTGGCACTATTATGCAGAACTTATTTCAGATTCAGTAATAGCGCTATCTCAGAAACTAATGCACGGATTTTCAGCAAACTTCAGATGCAGTTAGGAGTTCACGTAAGTTGTTAATGATTAGATTTTGGTATAAATCACATAACCGGTGGCGCTGTTATACTGCACTTTTCAGGAAGTATTTACATATATGAGATAAGAAAATTTTTGGAGTGCCACCACCGATTAATTTTTCGATAAATTTACCAAAACAATAGCATATTAAAACCAGACGATAATTTTATGCGATAATTTAAACCAGACAATAATTTAATTAAATAATAATAATATTTTCAACAAACAAAATAAAACGTTCTGTTATGACGTCTTCGAAAGACCTTTATTCAAAGGTATTTGTCCGTAAAAAAAATGGCTAGGCAGCAGATTTGAACATCCTGCATAAAAAAACGGGCGTTGCCCGTAAAAACATATTAGTACTCCGAATTTATGTTTCTGCAACGTAAATTTACGGAAGTGTACCGTTAAGCTTCAAAAACGGACAACTACCGTCAAATATTACGGTAAATGCCCGTAAATTTACATTTTTTTTTACAGTGTACTATTGCCATTGCATTCTGATAATTTTTCATTAAATTCCGAGGACTACCATTGAAGGAAGAGGGCAAAATAACGATACGTCCCGCTTTTAATTTTTCCCCTTCAGCTTTCATTCTGACAGCATCTGCAAGTATGGCATAAGTGTCAACTCTTAATTTAGCTTGTTGGTTACGAATGAATTTTAATCTATCGCCTTCAATGCGGCAATAGTAATCAACAATTATTTGTTGTGTCAGTTGGGCAGCATTTAGTAAAGGATTCAAATCCCTAATAATATGATTACTCCGAACTGAAAGTATAACAAGTATATTCACGCATTGTTGCAGTATGTCTAACTTTTGTTTGACGACTACCTTCAGTTGGCATCGAGATATGCCATTCTGTCTCCCCTTCGGGTCATATCAAAACATAGCATTTGGGGTCGCAATGCATGCTATCATAATCAATTTTTGTTAAACCACCTTTTTTAGGGTAAACAGAAATATGCCTATGAGAAGGAGGAGCACCATCGGCAGACTCAAACACAGCAGCAACTTCAGAATGTGAGGGACCATTATACCGACGTGGATCTGATTGAGGATCATAGTAAAAACGCATAACTAAATTTAATTCGGAACGATTTTCCTTTGCTGCTAGTATTTCTTCCTCCTTAACTTTTTCGTGCATTGTTTTATACGATCGAATATATGGATTGTGTTTTTCTAATGTGGAATTAAATATGGTTAGAATATCTTCTCTTAATTTATTGTTAGAAGGATGCTTCAGTCTTATTCATTTGCGTCTGAAAAGTTAAAAATATATAACTGACCATAAGAACTATCATTAAGGTCCTCGGAATATAATGATGAAATCCTATGATGCACCATACCAAGGATTTTAAAACAGTAAGGGCCATTTCTATCAGGCAATTTAACGTTGGCACCAAATGAAACAAAAGACATTGCCGAATATTAGATCTAAAATGTTTAGACTTTTCATCATTTCCAATGTATAACTTTTTAATGCTCTCAGGTATATGAAACGGTGGCAAGCTGATTTTCCCAGTAGAACAACAAAGAGTAAAATATTCTGATATGTTTTTTGCACACAAAAAATGATGTGCATTGCAATAAGTACATAAATAAGATAGAGAACTAATATGATAAGGATTCACATCACAATCAGACCAAGAAAGTGCACATTTGTGACCAATATTAAATGGTACTTTAGAATTAGAAATTTGTGAAACAGCAGTTTGATACCGTGCACGTTTTGCATCGGATTCCCTACGACCACATAATGACCTCTTCCTTTTAGATTTCTTAGAATTTTGGTTTTTATTGACTGAAATGCCTAACACATCAAAATGCCCTTCATTTAGATTACCGGATAAACACAAATTATAAACAATGTTTCCCGAACCGTAATCTACTGTTTCAGCACTATTTTCAGGATAAACTCGAAACATACAATGTGCGTACAATTGTGTAATACATACTAATTCAACACTACTACCATATTCACCATCGCTCGAAAGTAAGTTTGAATATTCCTCGGGTGTAAAAATCGGCAAGCTATAGGATGAATTACCAACGATAAAATCCTTATAATATTCCCAATGATTCAAAATTTCAGCGACAACTTCTAACCTTAAATCACGGTTTTCTCTTGCGTGGTATAAAAACAATACGAAACGGCCCGAAATAAACAGTTACCATCGTCTATTATCGGTACATTAAAATTTTCCATTGCAAAAAATGCTTTAAAAACTCAATAATATCAAACCCGTGAAAAAAATACGCTTGTAGTTAGTCAGAAAATATATCGACAATCAAAAAATTGCGCGTGATGATAAAAACACAACCGGCTTCCACTTCTTATGATAATTCAACTGAGCGAGCATTTATACGCTTGTGCAGCGCTTCAGTCAAGGCAGAGATTGGTACTTATAAAATACGCATGCGCATAAGTGAAATTTTAATTGATAATTACAACTAATTAATAAAATTTTCGATCAAACGAATGTACGATAACAAATCTGTGGACAAATATCTTTCCTTTAAAAAAACAATGGTGTAATTTGATGCAGTAGTTTTTTCTCACGGACTGTCTAATGAAAACGTTTAGCGTTTTAAATATATAGATATTTTATTGCACATGTATTGGGGAAAAATTCCAATATCATTAATTTAATATGCTATTATTATTTTTTTCATATAATCAATATTTCCCATAATGGAAATTCATGAGTTTATAACGTAGTAAACAACACATATTTATAAATTAATGATTCTCGCAAATTTTCCTTTACATGGATTGCATGGGGAGTGGCTCTAAATTTCCCACTTCAGCTTTAGCATCAATTCCAGAGTTTGGAGAGCGGTATGATGTTAAAATGCAGGATGACCTCATCACTCAACATGCCAGGTTATTTCCTTTGAACATCTTCACATAATATTGTTAAACATTCACAAGCTAAACATCTTTTCTAAACGTCTTGCTTATATTTTTATTTTTTAGTTTTTATACATATATTTTTTAGTTTAATTTAATTTACATTATTAAATTCCTCATTTTATGTAATCATAAATCGTAGTACATTAACTAGTTTGGTCCCCAATACTAAAATATTTTTTGTTTATTTTTATATATTTTTATTTATTTATTATTATTATTTTTTAAGATTAAATTTTGCACACTGAAATTATAATCTCTGATATTGTGACTCTTCTCATCAAGGAAACGACTTCTACTGTCAACCAACAGAGAATACCATCGAGTTTACTTGTAAGTTTTTGATTTTTTTTGTATTATTTGTTTTTTTATGAGTTAATCAATTCGAGGGCTAGTACGGGTCTTAGAATTTCCAGCCCAGGAAATCCTTCAGAACCATTATTTTCTTATAGAAAATCTCTCCTCAAATAAGGAAAAATTTCGGAGGTCTAAACAAGATTTATGTTTTATATTAAAAAAAATACTGATATTATATATGAAGAGTAATCGGACCCGTACGAATCCTGGATCTTAGTCTTAAAAAACTTCATATAAAACGCCACAGAGTTTGTATGCCATACAGAATGTTCCAGGAGAAGTATCAGTATCTTTAATAAAAATAAAGCTGCATTAAATGCGCGAAATTTAGCCAGTCCAGATCAAGAATTTTCTGTTAGAAAATACTGGTGTAAAGAATTTCCTAGTCCTAAAATTCCAGGAGGCGTGCGAACCTTGATACCATATCGTATTATTTATTAATTCTAGCCAAAAATGCATTCAAACTTAATATAAATGTGTACCTTTTTTTCCAATTTTAACCAAAAATGCACTCAAACATATATAGATTCTGTTACCAATCTACACACCAGAGAAATATCGATGATTACGAAATATAATTTGATAAAAACTATGATTTTATGCAGTACGCGTCAAAATTTTAAGCAAAACATAAAGATTCAAACTATCTCTTTTTAAATTTTTTGCCAGTTACTTTCCTTTTCACATGACCTTCAAATTTTAGTTTTAAAAAGATTCATGCGTTATTTATCTCAAGTAATAGAATTTTGCAAAAGAATAAATATGTATGTGTTAAATGTTGAAGCATAGTAGTTCTTTAGTATTTAGTATATCAAGAATAATAAAAATAATAATACTTGAATATTACTGCATTCAGCTGAATTACTTTTAATATAGGGTCTTAAATCTATAAAACGAGGTTCTGTATTGTTTCTAGTTGAACTTTAAACCATACTTTCTCAATGGCATCTTTCAGATCTTTAACGGAAGAATACTGCTTTTCATTTAGATAAACTGCATGGATGAAAATACCTCACATATTTTCTATACGGTATAAATCAGGGCTAACTGCCGAGCATTTAAAAACAGGTACTCTCTTCGACATAAGCCAAGTTGAAATTGAGTTTAAGGTATGGATCAAGCATTATCATGTTGAAATAACCATTTTACTCCTCTCAAAACTTCGGTAACAATGAGTAAATGATTTGCAAGTGTCTTTTGATATTTTCAGGATAAATGATGAACGCTAGACATGTCTGACTATTGAAAGAAATAACCGCCATACTATTGCACAACCGCCATCATGTTCTCGGCTAAATATAGTTCTAGATTCTTTGCGCAGATCATACTAATAGTAATTAGACTCACTTGTGCCAGCATGATTACACTTTTTTCATTACTGAATATGATATTGACAACTAATCACCAAATGACATATGCTGTTCCTCTGTAATCTAGCTTCTTTATGGTGTCGTTTCAAACATGATGACAGAGGCATTTTACGGGTTTCAATGTATTTCGATTACACAACTCTTGTATGAACATTTTCTATCTATATTTGTCCGCCAGTTGCTTGTTCTATTTGCGAAACAGAGAAATTACGGGTTGAAGACAAGTTTTCCATGGACGGTCTTCATTCAAAGTACCCATTCCTGGCCTTCGTGAATTTAATTTAAATCATTACCACAAGCAAAATTTTATGAATACATCGTTTTAATCTTAGTAATGAACTTGCAATTTCAGACTTGCAATTTCAGACTTATATTTTGCTCTCTTACTCTACATATATATTACTCCCTCCCCTGAAAATTCTTTTGACTTACCCATTTTGTACTAACTCAAAAACCACATCTGAGTTCTTATACACCATGAAATGTTTTGCGAGCGTAACAACTTACATCAGTTTGTAAAAATTGAATAAAAACGATTTCGTGCTTAAACTTTGGACACGGTTATATTTGTTCTATTCTTAAACTCCACTGTTTAAAATAAAATTTAAGACATTGGATTATAAGGAAAAGACATTGGAAAATAAAATTTTATTGAGTATAGTGTTAAATTGCTATTATTAAAATTTATGCAAGAGAGATATTGAAAAAAATGAATATTTAAAGTTTTATTTAAAAAAAAATTGTGCTAAAACAATTTAGACGCTCTAGGTTCCAAGCTACATTGTCTAACACGGTATCTCATGCATTTTCAGAAATACGATTTAATGAGTTACTAAATACTCAATTATTACTACTGAGATTTTCACTTCACCTATATTGTTCAGTTAATTCATTGCATGAATGCTTGACATCGTAACTTGAGTATTTCATAGGAAGTAATATTAAACAATATACCGTGGTCCATTATGTAGATAAGTCATCCGATGTTATCCCACGAGGGGATGGCAAATACACCATATTACGAATTAAAATGAACTTGCAGAAACATTATTTGACAGTGAATACTGATCAAATGTATATTTGCATGATGAATAATTTATATAATATGTAATAAATATAATATAAGTTTGTTCTTATATTATAGGAAATAATGTCCAAATTGTGAGTATTATTCCTAATGAGAAAAGATCGGATATTCAGATTAGAGAATGTTGTATACTTTTTCAAAATTTATTGAACTCTTATTAATTTTAGCAATCATTTTGTAAAAGTTAAAATATAAATTAACCACTATCATTAAAAATAATTATAAATTTATCTTATCTGTGATTTCCAAGTACCTGTTATTTCGGAAACCGCTTGATTAAAACATGAATTAAAGGCTCTGTTAAATTAAAGGGTACTTTTTCTGTACTAAACTTTAAGTACTGGACTATTATAATCAAACTTCTGATCTTCAGAATCTGTACTAATAGTTCTAATGTATCAAATGAAACAAAATTTTATGGTATTATTTTTAAAGTGCAAATTGTGAGCTCAAGACTTAGTTTGTAAACATACGTTTCCAAAATAATGGCAATTGTTTTAGGTCCAGTTTAAGGCGGTTTCATATGATTTTTCATTCAATTTCCTTAATTTATTTTTTATTTTTAAGAAATTTTAAATCGGGATGGTATATATAAGGAATATTTTTCAAACATACTATTCATTAGTATTTTACAGGGTCCGCATAATCTTACCACTAAAATTTATCAGTATATTCAAAGTATTTTACTGAAGAAAAACATTTCTAAATTTGAGTTTAAAGGCGTGGTTGTGAATCCTGTTTCTTTAAAATTACATATAAATTATCTGATAATTAACAGTAGTGTCAGAGTCCTTAAAAAATATAAGGAGTGTGCGAACCCTGTTTTAATTTTTTCTTACATTCAATTTTTTCCCACAAAATAATTTGGAAAAAACTATTGCAATAAAATTTTGTTGCTTTATTACTTTCACAACGATTTAGGTTTCGTCAGTGGGAACAAGTCATTTACAGAATGATGAATTACTCCTTCAAATAGCACGCAATATCTCCTGGGCCTTTATTTTTTCATTAAATGAACAATCTCTCAAGACTTACCTTGTCAGCAAGTAGTGGCAAGAGTTTTAGGTCAAGTTTAAAGCGGTTCTGAAAAAAAAGTTCAAAAACTGGAAAATTTCAGGAACTTTTTGTTTCAATTTTAAATGTAAAATGGATTTAAACGTAAACTCAAGTAATTTGTATGGATTTTTTTTCTAAATTTAAGAAAAACAATTTTAAAAAGATTCTCAAAAAAGTATTTTTCCCCGCCAAATGATGTAAAATTTTGTTTTTTAAGTTTAAAAAAATAACAATAGTATGTACTTGTTTCAATATTTGAAACTTCTTGATGCTTATTAATAAAACAAATCTTAAAAACAAAAAAAATAACTACTTATAGAATAATTTTATATATATATATATATATATATATATATGTAATGATACAGGGTGTCTACTCTTAACGGTAGCGAATGGCTAATTCCTAAACCATAGATACGTCATAGATTGTCATAGACACATAGTTCCAATTATAAAATGTTGTAAAAGAGGTAAAGAAATATTTAACAAGCTATTTGGGTCAATAAAAATAGTTATTTTAAAAAACAAAATTTAAATTTTTATGCAGTTCCTCATTTATTTTTGTAGATATTTAACAAAATGTCAAAAATCGCATGAGACGAAAACAACAGGCAACAGCAAAATAAAAAGATGTCGCGTGTTCCCATAGACTGTTACAGAAATGCTGCAAAATATTGCAGATCTGATACTTTTACTTGTAACAATTATTTCATTTAGTTTGTAACGATTGTGCAGCTATGAATATTTTCTACAATATTTTGTTCTATGAAACGAAAATTAAAATATAAATATGTACAAATACTGAAAAGATGCATTTTAGATTGTATTGACTGAAAGTTTGCAGTGATTTTGAGGCGAATGATGGAATAAATATTTTTTTTTACCATAAAATAAATAAAAAAAAGAGAAAGAGAGAGCAAATCCTTAAATTCATTCGATTCGTTTAATTTTTTACTCATTAAATTCATACTGATGGTTATGGAAAATTTCCTGCAAGACAAAATCAAATGGTATATAAATGCAAAAAAAGGGAACAAATAATAACTGAATCAATAAAAAAATTATTAATGTTAAATAAAATGTGAAAACAATTCTGTAAAATTCGATTTCCTCCATAATTTTTCAGAACGAAAAATCTTAGTTTTATTCTACATTGCAACACTTTAAGATGCTTAAGGAATTTTCTCAAAAGTATTCTCGATGTTGAAAAGCTAACACTGCTTCTCAATATTTGAAAACTTCATCGGATTCATTATTTTTAATATAAATTACAGGACTCCTAAATGCAGTGTTGCGAGATGGTCTACTTTTTTAAAATTCAGATTCTTGATTGTCACCACATTTAACAAATGATAAGATGTGCTTTATTAAATGACATGACAATTAAGGCGAAAAGAAAAGGTAATTTACCGTTTCAAAAAAGTTGTGCCAATCAAGAAATCTGAATTTATAAAAAGTAGTCCACTGGCACCACTGCCCAAATGGTCCGCCAACTGAACATCAATATTTTTTTACAAAAGTTTTCTGGTTAGATTTTTCTTGCAAATTGCACAGAAACCAGCTTCGGGAATTCTTTTAAACTTAAATTCTGAAAACATTTACCAGGAAATTTTCTATTAAATAATATTGGTGTTCAGTTCGCGGACTATTTGGGAGCCCTGAAATTATCGAAGAAAATATTTATCTATTTTTTTATATTCTGCAATGTATTTTAATTATCGTTGTATATATTCATTCTTTTCAATTGTACTTACAGTCACCAAACCGCACACATTTTCATATGTTTTATCGGATAAATTAACAAATATTTAAAATGACAATTTAAATGAATATACATTTAAGAACATCTTACACATAAGAAGTCAGCTAAAAAAGTTGTTTTGTAGTGTGATTATTGTTATTTCCCAAATATTATTTTCCAACGTTATCGAAAAATTATTGCTTTACTTACAAAAACAGCCTTTTTTATCTTCAAATGTAAAAACTCTTTCAAAATCAAAAATGAATTTAATCATGTCTTATTCATGCATTCCTCTGAAAGAATTGTGGAAATGTAAAAGTAATGTTGTTTGAAAACTGGAAAATCTGTGGTATCTATTTATTCCTCATTTTATCTTTTAATATTTTTTTTATTTGAACAGATGGTAAAATTAATTTGTAAAAAATATAAAGTAGTTTTCACTGTGTAGAATTTAAAATAAAAAAGGAGATTTTTATTCAACAGACTTTACTTTTTACCAGACTAATATTGAAATAAAATAATTGGTAATGATATTTACATTATTGTGTGTATTTAATTTATATAATATAGTATACATGGTGTTTCTAAACTCATGGTACAAACTTTAAGGGTGGTAGAGCACACAGTAACAATCATTTATTGCATTGGAATGTATGGGACCAAGTGACGCATTAAGATGAAAACACCAGGGGCAATTAAGATCCTTTATTAATTTTCAAAATTTCTCATTCATACCAGAAAATTTTTTTGCTATACTTTTCTTGACATTTCATAATTACTTAATAATAAAATTCTTCTTTCAAAATTTTTGATATGAAATCGAAGTTTTTGAATTAAATAAAAAAACGCAAAACTGCCTAACTTATCAAACGAAATACATGAATAAAAAAGATAAAATGATTATTTACAATATAGTTTGGAAGTAAACAATAATACATACAATAATATTACAATAAGTATTCAAAATTGCGTTCAACAACTGTGATACATGCTTCGCAGCGTCACGTCGGTGGAACGATTGGAGCACACTTTTAAAGATGTCAGGCATTTCCCGCACACGTGCAGCAGCTTCGGATATGCGAGATACTGGATTTTTGTCTGAGTCAACTGGAGATGCATAAACAAGACTCTTCAAATGCTCCCATAAAAGGAAATGAAGAGACTATAAATCGAGAAATCGAGGTGGCCAAGGAACTGGTCCATCACGTCCAATCCATCGCGTCCCAAATGGGTCATTCCACGTCAAATGAGCAAAAATTTAAAAAAAAGTCGTGGCCCCATGGTTACCGATTTTAATAACATTTGATACACGGGTTTTATTCACATTCAAATAGATCTCTGCAAAATATCTTGACAAAAAATAAATTATTTTAGTAGTTTTTGGACTTTTAAAAAACTTGTGATGTAGAACGGAATGTATGCAACCGTCCAATGTTGCAAGTTTAAAGCTCTGTATCTTGAAAAATATTTAACATAAATGAATTTGACTTGCAATTTTATAACCTCTGAATAATTATCTTTTTATTTATTTAGCAATAGCAATCTGGTAACAACGTAATTAATTTTAAATGGGTTGTTAAAATTGAAAATTTGTGAATTTTGAGAAAATTCGAAACATTATAAAAATTTTAAAAAATGATAAAACAAGTGAGAAATTGGTGCATAATACAGTATTATATATGAAAATTGAATTCCCCAAGTTTGATAATTATCATTTAATTCCTTCATCTTCAAAAAAAGTTTCTTTAACTTCTTTTTTCCTCTTATTTATAATCAAATAATGAATAAAGGACAAATTCGTCACTAACAATATTGAACAGACATAAAGATTAATGAGTCCATAATATGCTCGAAAATTTTTAATAGTGACTTTTGATTCCTAACATTGAAAAAAAAAGGATTCCAAAATGTATTTTTGTTACATTTCACGCAATTTTCCCTTTGAATTAGCGCGGTTCTTTTAAAAATATTGTACGATTTCAATTTA
The DNA here is from genome assembly GCA_964019185.1 of Maratus speculifer. Classification (NCBI taxonomy): domain Eukaryota; kingdom Metazoa; phylum Arthropoda; class Arachnida; order Araneae; family Salticidae; genus Maratus; species Maratus speculifer. The sequence goes on from OZ025293.1 coordinate 88,192,395, forward strand.
AAAATAGTGCTGCCATCTATTGGATTTTAACAATACTAGATAATTAATTCTTCATTTCTCATCGCTTTTAATAATGTCTGAAAGAAAAAATGAAAAAAGAAAAGAAAAGAAGAAAAGGCGAGAAGTAGCACTTGAATATTTAAAATAGACACTTCTATCTTTGATATCAAGTAATTTGAAATGATATAAGAGATTTCCTTCATGACTAAAAGAGCAATAGAAATATTGCCTTTTCCCGTCTTTTTTTTTCCTTATTTATTTTTTTTCCCATTAAGGAATAAAAAAGGCATATATGAAACTTCTTGTGTTCAAAATATATACTTTTATCTAAAATGTCAAACAGTTTTGAAGTCACAACGCCGTCCTAAATCTTTTATAAGCAAAAGAAATATTGAATTTTCTTCTTAAAAATTTTCCTTTTATATATTTTTTTCTCAGTAAGGAATAAAAATTCAAATCCCAAATTACGCCAATTTCTTACTTAGTATCCATTCTTATATCTGAAAATAATTTATGATATAGTTTTCCATTCCTAACGCGGATAATACAGATTGAAATTTAAAGCATGTAAACAAGAACTCGATTTCGTATCAATTTTTAAAGTGAGTTTACATGCTTAAATAATCTGTCCTGTAATCTCTTATTTTGCATTTCTTCATAAATAAACATGTTGTACTCATATGCCAAGTTTCATTCAAATCCGTGACATGGCAGCCACAGCTCATTTGCCTATTTTGCCTGGAATGACCCAAATGTGACATCCAGGTAACTGCGCACATCAGTGATGAAGCGCGAGGGCGCTCCATCATGTTGAAATCACATCCGGTTACGAATGGCGATCGGAACATCTTGCAGCAGTTCTGGTAACACCTGTTGCAAATAAAATAAGGTAACCGTGACCATCTAGCTTCTATGGTAATAGGTATGAGAAAATCAAATAGTTATTAACAATACCCACCACAATTGAAATTGTGGTGGGTATTGTGGGTCACAATTGAAGTTGTTCGCATTAAATACACCTGTAAATACTGCCTCATCTCTAAATAGAATATGGGCAGTAAATTCTGGCTGCAATACGTGTTGCTGCAAAACCCACTGGCAAAAGTTCCATCACAGAAGATAGTCGTCAGGATTCAAAGTTTGTACACGTCGAAAACGGAAGGGATAAAACCTATTTTCATTTAACACTCTCCAAACGAGGAAATGCCTGACATCTTTAAAAGTGTACGTCAATCCTTCCATCGATGCAGCAAAGCATGTATCAAATGTGGTGGACGCAATTTTGAATACTTATTGTAATAGTATTGCATGCATTATTGTTTACGCCTAAACTACACTGCTCAAAACAATTAAAGGATATCGCACTTTTAGGTGGATTTTGTATCTGGGAAACTTTTTAGCTGATTGATACATGGTCGACAGACATAGTAGGTTATATGAGAATAAATTACACATGTTTGGCAGAAAAAATGCATTTTATTGCGCATTTGTGTACAAAAGGAAAAAAACACAATTTGTGCATATGAGAAAAAAAGAATAAGAAAAGGTGTTTTCTTTAAAGAAAATCATTTTCAGTAGGGGGTATGGTTTCCACGGGCGGCCAGCAACGTTGAACACCTTTGACGCATGGACTCAATGAGGCTATTAATGACGAGTTGGAGTATTCTGCCCCACTCTTCCAGAAGAGCTCTTTCCAGTTCTTCGAGAGTTTGTGGGGGTTGTTAACGGCCAGAAACTCGTCTTCCTAGAGCGTCCAAAACGTGCTCGATTGGAGAACACGCTGGCCATTCCATTCGAACGATCCCTTCCTCGAAAAGGAAATCCTCCACCAGGTTTGCACGATGTGGCCTGCAGTTATCGTCCATTAAAATGAAGTTATCTCCGATTGCTGCAGCGTAAGGGACTACAATAGGTCTGAGGCTCTCATCCCTATATCGGCGACCAGTCAGAGCTCCATCTGGAATGATGTAGAGGTCAGTGCGCCCGTCAATGGAGATGTCACCATACACCAACACTCCTCCGCCGCCAAATCTGACACTTTCGTGCACGAACGCAGGATTATTCCTACTGCCACGGTCCCTCCAGAAGAAAATACGCCTATTATCCGGATGCACAGAAAAACGGGACTCTTCAGAAAACAGAATATTGCTCCATTCATTTCTCTTCCAGTTGACATGCTCGGCTGCCCACTCCCTGCGGTCGCGACGATGCCTTGATGTTAATCTAACACATACCATCGGTCGGCGAGCATACAGACCTACAGCATGGAGCCGGTTTCGGACAGTCTGAGTTGAAATCGTGGTGCCTGTAGCCGAGCGAATGTGCTGTTGGAGAAGAGTAGCGTTCATCTTTAGGTGTCTCCGAGCTGTTAACGCTAAATACCGATCTTCATTGGGCGTTGTTGCCCGTCTACGACCTTGCCCTGGTCTTCGGCCTGCACATCCACTCTCCAAAAAACGGTTCCAGATCCTGGAAATGACACTTTGTGACACTACAATGGCTTGCGCTACTTCGGCTTGAGTTTGGCCCCCTTCTAACCTACCAACAATTCTCCAAGCTTCTGAATCTGTCAAATGACTTCGCTGAGACATTGTACTCATCGAAACAAAGCAATCACTGAATGCCGATCATCCTTGTCTTCATTCTCATTTATCCAGTTGAAAGTCAAATTTCATTCGCTGCCGCTGAAGCGACGTTTTTGACGTCGAACTCAAAATTTGCATACTCCACAGTTTGAAAACCAGATTGTGATTCTCTTCTTCTATTTTCGGCAAAAAAATTTCGTTTATACCTTTATTTTGTATAAAGCTTCAAATATCCTTTAATTGTTTTGAGCAGTATACATTGTAAATAAACATTTTATCTTTTTTATTCATGTATTTCGTTTGATAAGTTAGCCAGATGTTCGTTTTTTTTTTTAAATTTAAAAATTTCGATTTTATACCAAAAATTTTCAAAGAAGAATTTTATTATCAAATAATTATGAAATGTCAAGAAAATGATAGCATAAAAATTTTCTGGTATGAATGAGAAATTTTGAAAATTAAAAAAGGGGCCTAATTGCCTCCTGTTATTTTTACTTTAATATGTCACTTGGTACCATACCTTCATATACAATAAATTATTGTTATTGTATGCTCGACCAACTATTAAAGTTTGTACCATGAGTATAGAAACACCCTGTATATTTTATTTCTGTGTTTCATCAGAAAAATTGAAAATATGTTTTATGTAGTTTTTTTCGCATAAAAAGAAAGAAGTATATTATATTTTTCTATAAATTTCCTGGTATAGGAAAATGATGATGGCGACTTATTTATAAAACGTTTTGTCACATATAGTAGGGCTGCACAACTTTTTTTGCAGGAGAATTGTGGGTCAAATGAGTTTATTTATGACACTAAACGATGTGGTTTAAATAACAGAAATGTAATTTAATAGAAATAAAAACGAAAAAAAATGCATACAACATAAATTAACTAGCACTTTTGAACACATTGAGGATACTGTAACAAAACTTCACAGTCCATTAATGTAAAACATGGTGACTGTATCAATAATTTTAAAAAAGAATATCGCCTTAAAGAATCCAACTTCTGTTAATACCATAAATTTCCAATAATTAACTGATTAATTTTTTGCGTGCAACCGTGTAAATGATCAATAAATTTTCTGTATACTAAATATTATGCTAAATTGTATTAAATTAAAGAAAAAACCTAATGGAAATTTTCTATCAGCAATTTTCGTGAAGAAACAGAAATGTACTTGAGAAAATTTTCTGCTCTCTATATGGCATATAGAATTTATACACGCCAAATTATATTTAGCGTAATATAGTTTACGTATGTTTAAAAGAAATAAAAATGAATTTCGTGCAATTATTGTTTATAGTCTTCCATAGTTTAAATATTGCTCACTTTCTTCTATAGCTAACTTATTTTTCTGTCCCTCTAAATGAACGATAAATTATGTTCATTTTCTATTCTACGGCAATTATCTTGTAATAAACCACAGTGATATACATATATGCATGTGTATGTAAATTTCATTATGTTAATGTGATATAATAAAGTGATATCATTAAAATACACCAAAAAAATTTTTTTCATTATAAGGACGAAACATAAGGTAATTCTTTTGAGTATCCCTGTGAATGAACCGTAAAGGCTCCACACTTCATTTTTAATACGGAACATGCCATAATGAACCATGTAACATATACAAATTTCACTCATATACTTATATGAGTTAGAGCACGAACTGACGCACAATAAATACAGACAAACCATAAGGGACATAAACAATCGTAACAATGTTTGAAAGTGTAAAAAAATACCTGCAGACGCGTAATTATATATATATATGCCACGGTCCTGGAAGACTTATAACCAACGCACAGTTTAAACTACTTAGTAGAAACATACCGGGCACATAATATTTGCTGCAATATTTCATTCCAATATTTCTGTCCATAGCATTTTGATGCAACATTTTTTGAAAGACAAAATTATCATTTTTGGTAGCAGTTTAACCCCAAAATAAGTTATTTGTTTTTTATGAACGAGCAAGAAATATCAGCGTAGGCGGAATCAACTAAACAAATATGGCAGCCTCCCCCCCCCCCCCTTGTCGAAAAAATAAAGATCAATAATTTTGGTGGATGCATTTTTTTATTATTTGTGTACAAAAAATAGCTTATTTTCCGTTTGCTGAATTTTTCATCACCATTTTTTAACATCGGCTTGCATACGGATTTCCGACTCTGGATAATTTTGCACTGAAAAGTTGTATACTCGTCTTATATTCGGAAGCGATGGTCCTGATTTCAGTGTATTTACCGGATGTCCCAAAAATGACTGATGGATTTTAAAATTCAATAACTTGCAAACGGTGACAGCTATTTAAAAAAATTTTGGTTATGTATAATGTCAGGATTTTTTTTTACCGTAACTTTTTATTTTAGTTCGCATCTCAAACAATAGGTGGCGCGGACGGCGATTGAAGGCCAGGTCGACACTTCACTCAGCACTGATCACTTGGCCTTCAATCGCCGTCAGCGCCACCTACTGTTTGAGATGCGAACTAAAATAAAAAATTACGGTAAAAAAACTCCTGACATTATACATAATCCTCCTGCAAAATTTTTTTTTTAAATAGCTGTCACCGTTTGCAAGTTATTGAATTTTAAAATCCACCAGTCATTTTTGGGACACCCGGTAATTGTGTTACACGATTTCATTTATTTGAAATTTATATGCATCTTTGATGTACACTGTAAGACGCTTTCTATACTATTCAAACAAATTACATTATCTTATGGTAAATAGGGAAATTTCGTCCGCGGGACATTTTAACACATTGAACACTCGTGGGCATACTTCTTCCCATTTAATTTTATTACCAATGTCTCACAATGTCGTCATAATACTCGACCCGAATTATTTGAAAAGCAATTAATGATTTTTTTTCCTTTTTTAATGTTTTTTTTTTTTTTTTTTTTTTTTTTTTTTTTTTTTTAATAAATCGTATCATTTATTTGCAAAATACTGGTGCCAATGTGATATTTCTGTATTTTAAAGAAATGATTTTGAATGATCGTAATATGATTTCAATAGAAAATTTAACAAAAAATAATGTAAAGAAAAAAGCTGATATAAAATTGTGTCGCCAATCTACTTCTTTCTCTCGTAAAGAATAACGTACGAGAATATCACAATAGATTTTGATCATACGAAAATCTTATTCCCAATATCTAATTATTATTTATCCATTATCTGAGTATCCATAGAAATCCTATGCAAAAATAATCAAGTTTGTAATGATTCCATATCGTATAATATACCATCTTTATGGTTTAACATCCTGAAAATAAATCCTGACAATTTGAGAAAATGACGTATTAAAATGTATGATACAACAATTAAATTTTTCTTTTTACCGTTCACCTAAAATACTACTAATTCAATATTCAATCCACGAGTCTTGTTCATTTTCAAAACGGAATCATGTGTTTGTGCAAATAAAAAAAATATTCTCTGAGAAAGGACGTGATTAAAGGCTTGAAAGTACTAAGATGTTTTTAAATAAAATTAACTATTAACATCTATATTTGATTATTTTAATAGCTTTTTAAGTAAACCTGTACATTTTAAAGTTCATATTTTATATTTTGTTTTAAAAGCAAGGCTAAATTTTCATTCCGTCATATATTTTTATATTTATTTAACATTTTCCGGCGCAGACAAGTTCTGTTCGTAAAATAAGAAATTGTTGACTGACATTGGAATTTACAAAATACTTTCTTAGCAATTATGAACGCCCTGATTTAAGCTGTCATTGTAAAAGTAAAATTTTACTAAAATATTATTGGTGCCGTTTGTATGTTTGGAATTAAAATTAGGTGTTGCCGGAGTGGTGACACTGCGCCGGAAAGGGTTAAGAAAAAATAATATTTCACGCACCTAATAAACAGCAATTTTTCTTGTCAATGTGACCACTGGGAAATAAAATTAAGTGGCTTCATAGAAATACCATCATCCACCAAAGGTTAAAAATAATAATGATCAGTTTATTAGGATGAAGTTTTCAGTCGAGGCTTATATGCTTGGTATTCAGGATAAAAGAAACAGTAAAATTTATTCCACTTTGATACGATGATAGAAACATAAGTATTATATCATTTTCACCTTCTCAAATTTTATACACACACTTCTCATATCCATATTAACCATTTAAAAAAATAAATTAAGGAAATGTTGAAAAAACATCACACAAATATCCTTTAAAATACATTTTTTTTCTAAAGTGAAATCAATATATCGTTTGTCAGGTTAATTTGAAATAAACAACAACAAAAGAAAAAACTATTTAATTAATATATGAAAACCATATAAAACCAAAGTTAACCATGTTTATAGCCTGTCATATTTTTGATGTAGCAGGTATTTTAATTACAATTTTTCAGTTGCTGTGATAAAATGGTATCAAAACTGCACGGTAATCTGCTATTTTACATTTACTTCCCATAGAAATGGCGTACTAATGTTGCCACCATTAGAGAAATAAAATAAAAAACTATAAAAAATAATGTTTCAAAAATAAGTTTATAGTTAATAAAAATAATACTCAAATTAAGTTTTTTACTAGTCAAAAATAAGGTTATAATTTTCAAACAAATTGCATTTAAAAGTACATTTTTTCCGTATATTATGATGTGAAGATTGAAAATTTGCCATGTTTGAAGGTTAAAAATTTGTAGTAGCAAAAAGTGCAAAACCGAAATTTCATCATTAAGTGTTTTCTTACACAAAATGACTTACGTATTGCATACAGGTACGTTTATCCTTTATAACATAGATAAGAAATATGACATTTAAGAAGAAGAAATTATGATAAAAAATTCAATTGTTTATATTATATTTAAATTTATCCGCATAAATCCCACTAAAACTTCTTAAGATCACTATTGTAGTTTTATTTTTATGTCTTTTTGAGTATGTTAAATTGTAGCTACGATAATTTATTCCTAAGTTAAAATAACAGTAAATATTCAAGTATTTCTAATTACTTTTTTTCTGGATGCATTGCATATATTTCAACTAGGCAAGCATAAAACATTCAAATAGAGCCCCGGAAGGTATTGCATTTACTTTAAATTCAATTCAATTGCTACTTGATATTATTTCAAATATAATGAAAAATTAGAAAAGACGTTCCTCGTTATGTAGGTAATTATTGTTTTGGTAATATAAACAGAATAGTGTTTATTATCATATTTTTGAAAATATACCCATTTCTTGTTTAACTGCAGCAATTTTCGAGAGAAATAGGTAAAATAAGAATTTGATTAATATTAAGGAAACTGTTGTTAATAAATCATTTAGACATTTAATAAACCTTTGAAATTGGTTGGTTTCTATAGACATAACAAACAACCTTTTGAAAAATAATTTACTTATCTATGTTAATGATATAAAATTGAAAAAAAAAACAATTACCAATGAAATATGTTTGGCATTGGTTCAGAAAATAAATTTTATTTCAATATTAACCGAAAATGTATAGAACAAAATATTTTTTGGTTACATTTAATACGTAGCATGTATACAGGGTGTCCCTAAACTCATGGTATATACGCTAGGGAATGATAGAACCAACAAGTCGAGTAATAGTAAATAGGAAACCAAGGGTCCTAAACGTTTTCCTAAGGTGATAGCCGCCATTAAAGTTTGGGGTCCAAAATTTCAAATGCACATAAAAAACGGAAAAATTGGACGATTGATTTGCGTTTTTCACTAAGACTATTCTTTATGTTGGTATTTTCTTGAAAATAAATTATAAAGATAAATTTCGAAAAATGCCGATAGAGGGCGCTTCAGACTTTCAAGTAATGAAAAACTATTTTTTGCCGTGATTTTTTGCATCTCATTAAATGATTTCGTAAGCTTAGACTTAAATTTTGAGCTCAAAATCTGAATAGTTGGGAGTGGTTAAGTAGCACAAACTTAACTGTGTTCAGAGGGTTAAAATTTAAAAAGATTATAAAAAACGGAAAAATTGGTCGATTGATTTGCGGTTTTCACTAAAATTATTCTTTATGTCGGTATTTTATTGAAAATAAATTATAAAGATAAATTTTTAAAAATGCCGATAGGGGGCACTTTAGACTTTGGAGTAACGAACAACTCTATTTTACGTTATTTTTTGCATCTGATTAAATGTTTTCGTAAACATAGACTTAAATTTGAGCTCAAAATCTGATTAGTTGGGAGTGGTTAAGTAGCACAAACTGAACTGTGTTCAGAGGATTCAAATTTTAAATGATTATAAAAAACGGAAAAATTGGTCGATTTATTTGCGGTTTAAAATAAAACTATTCTTTATGTCAGTATCTTCTTGAAAATAAATTTTAATGATAAATTTCAAAAAATTCCGTTAGAGGGGCCCTTAAACTTCAGAGTAACCAACAACTAATTTTAACAGTTATTTTTTGTATCTAATTAAATGCTTTCCAAAATTTATTAAATGTTTTAGAAATCTTAGATTTAAACTTAAATTTTGAACTCAAATTCTGAATCATTGGGAGGGGTTAAGAAGCGCAAACTGAAATGTGTTCAGGAGTTGAAATTTAACCCTCCCCCCCCATCGAACACATTTCACTTTTGAGCTACTTAAACACTCGCAACGATTCAGAATTTGATCTCAAAATTTTAATCTAAGCATTTGAAAGTATTTAATGAGATTAAAAAAAATAACGGTTAAAAATAGTTGTACGCGAATCCAATGTCTGAGACGCCCTTTTTCGGCATTTCGTGAAATTTATCTTTAAAATCTATTTTCAAGAAAACACTGATTTAAAGAGTAGTTTTAGCAAAAACCGCAAACGAATCGACTAATTTTTCCCTTTTTTATAAGCGTTTGAAATTTAAACCATCTGAACACAGTTCAGTTTGTGCTACTCAACCACCCCCAACTATTCAGATTTTGAGCTCAAAATTTAAGTTTAAGTCTAAGTTTACTAAAACATTTAATCAGATGCAAAAAAATAACATAAAAAATAGTTGTTCGTTACTCCAGAGTCTAAAGCGCCCTCTATGGTCATTTTTTGAAATTTATCTTTATAATTCATTCTCAATAAAATACCGACATAAAGAATAGTTTTAGCGAAAACCGCAAATCAATCGACCATTTTTTTCGTTTTTTATAATCATTTGAAATTTAAACCCTCTGAACACAGTTAAGTTTGTGCTTCTTAACCACTCCCAACTATTCAGATTTTGAGCTCAAAATTTAAGTTTAAGCTTACGAAACCATTTAATGAGATGCAAAAAATCACGACAAAAAATAGTTTTTCATTACTTCAATGTCTAAAGCGCCCTCTATCGGCATTATTCGAAATTTATCTTTATATTTTATTTTCAAGAAAATACCGACATAAAGAATAGTTTTAGTAAAAACGCAAATCAATCGACCAATTTTTCCGTTTTTTATGTGTATTTGAATTTTTGGACCCCAAACTTTAATGGCGGCTATCTCCTTTGGAAAACGTTTGAGATCCTTGGTTTCCTATCTACTATTACTCGTCTTGATGTGTTCTATCACCCCCTATCGTATATACCATTAGTTTAGGGACACCCTGTATTTTGAATGTTTATAGTTATAATCTTTAAATAAATCGTTTAAAAAATATCCAAAAAAATGTACAGGGTGTCCGGTAAATAACTGATCAATTTAAAAAAAACGGTTTTATATAAAAATACGCGGTTTACTGCATTGTTATTAGAAAATAAATAAATTTTTTAAATGACCTTTCTTCAAATAGTTTCAATTTCGGCCAACAAATGGCGCTGGCGGCAATAGGCGGACAAAATTCAGACTTTATTCTAGTTTTCATGCTCATGAGATTTTCGGATCAGTTTGCAGGGCGGAATCTCAGTCGACATGTTGAATTGACTCTCGACTCATGTGCAGAAATAGATTTTGTTGGATGGAAAGAGATTTAAAATAATATTTATGATTGGACAGTGTCTATTATGATTTATAAAAACAAGCAAAACATGCTTTATAACGAGCATTGACTTATCACACATTTACCATAAATAAACTGTATTGAAATAAAAATCGTTTTTGTAATCAGTTAGCTAAACGGTTAAATCTTTTTACGTACAATAAATTGAAAATATGGGATAAATATGACTTTTTTAAGCTAAAATACGCAATATTTAATCTAAAATTTTTTTTCATAGCTAGAAATTGTATTTTAAAAATTTTGTGGTGTCAAAAACCTTTAATTGAAGGATTAAGCAAATACTTCTTGTCCATATGTCATACAGACAAATCAGTTAAGTGGAGAAAAGAGTGGTACGCAAATAGTGTTGGGGCAAGTTCCCTGTCTAAAATAAAGCGGGGCAGTGACTTATAAATCGGCACATAAAAATATATTAAATCTTAGACTAAAGTTTCGTCTATATCTCGTCTATAACAAATCCTGTCTTAAACATAAAAAATTATTGATTACGACGGAACACGTATTATACGAAACCACTGGCTAAGACGAAAACCTGTCTAAAGTGAAATATCGTTTATTTTTCCGAAAACCGAATCATCCCGACTTTATATTCATATTTTGATATTTGACATATCCGAAAAATTTTTACGAAAACCACGGGATATTTTTAGATGCCTTTACACACAATACTTCTCTCTCCTCGCCCTGACTGCAAATGCACCTACGCTGAAATGGAAGGGTGTTTAAAAATAAAAAAAGCGACTTACCTGTTTTTATATCCTGCGATACACACCTTTTCAAAATTTCATTACAGAAAGACTCATAGATTCTGAATCATCATAGAATCATCATAGTTCTAGTTATTTTAGTTCAATTTTAAGAATATAAATCTTACCAAATTACTGGAACATTGGTAGTCTTCATACATAATTTTAAAAAAATGAATCTTTTTTAATGTTTCTTTTTTTCAAATCAGATACAAGAGGAGTTTTCAGAATTCTTTCTGTCATGAAGAATAGTTTAGGAAGGGGGGGATGACGAAAATTATATATCAGGATCTAAGGTGCTCTTTGTAAGGAAATTTTGAAAAGGGGCAACTCGCAGTATATAAAACAGGTACGATGCAATTTTTTTTTTCTCTTTTTAAACATGCTTCCATTTCGGTGTAGATGTGTTTCCAGTCGGGGGGTAGGGAAAGGAGAGATGTGTGTGAAAGTCATCTACAAATCTTTCGTGGCTTTCATAATAAAATTTTTAATTAAAATTAAATTTTTTATTTTAAATGTCACAATATGAATATTACTAGTAATAAGTTATAAGTCATAAAAAGTTACCTCAAAATGACTATTTTAATAAAATATGAAAATTTCAATATAAATTATGAAATGAATAGTACAATTTTTCCACAGTTCAGATAAAAGACTTTTCATAATGCGTTCGTGTGTCATTTTAGTTTACTAGTGTTAAACAGGCTTAAATATTAACTTTAAACAAATTACATAATAAATAAAAATTATAGCGCAATATAGGAAAAATAATATATTATTTAAATGAAAGACCAGTACACAAGTAACTACAATTTTTACAAACCATAGAAAAATATATTTTTTAATACATTTATTGATTGTATATATAGCATTATAATAAATATATTTAATATAATTATTAGAATTATATATTTATTATAGTCAAATATATTATTATAAAATTAAATTTAATATAACAGTTATATGCATTTAATATAAATATATTTTTTTAAATCAAGAATGGCCTGGAATGTTAAAAATCTCTTAAGTCTATTTTTAGATCTCAAGTGAAATGATGCAATTCACACAGACAAACAAGAAAAAAGTTAAAAGAGATACGCATGACTCCCTCAGGAATTGAAGTCCATCTGTCAACCCCGCTATCGTCACAAAAGACTATTGGGGCTTTACGTCTACAGATTTGCTCCAGACTTTACCCAAATCTAGATTTATAAGTGTTCTGTTTTTCACTAAACTTTGTTTAAAAACTAACGGATTTATTCTTTTTTGCTACGAATTTTTAAATTGCTAACGTTTTTTATCTGCAATAGCAGTATTGAACCAGTAAACATTTTCTTGTAAAAGTTTTATGATTTTATTTACATTAAAATATGCATTTTTATATTTTTTCATATTATTTTTATCCTTACAGATTATTTTATTAACTGGATTTTAATCCCTTGACCGCCAGGAAAAATGGCAAAAATATGTTGTTTTCTCTGTAATTTATAAAAATAAATAAAAAAATAAATAAGAAAGGATATGTCCAACATGACATAAAATACTTAATTATGTAGATGAATATAAGCTTTGAGAGTATCAATCACAACAAAAATATTTTAAAATAGTATTATATTTGTATAAATTATATTAATTTAAATTGCTTGAAACGTGCAATTTAGTGAAGGGATATATCAGTTCACAGTCATGAGAAGGCTAACATACATATATATATACAGGGTGTCCGAAAAGTCTGGAAACGGTCGAATAACTCGAGAAATACATATGAGATTGAAAAATGTAAATATACGTGTTAAATATTTTTAAATAAGCTATTCAGTGATACCAAATTTGACCTTCGTAACCGACCCCCTGGGGGTCAGAGGGGGTCCAACTTTGAAATCTTAAATTATAACCCTTATTTTTTATTGCAGATTCGGATTCTACGGACAAAAATACGTAACTTTTGTATTTGATGTTTATTTCGAATCCTCGTTTATCACGGTGTAATTGAGCATATTAAATCGATACATATTTCGGCTTTTCCAACGGGATTTTCCCTAATCGAAACTAATTGGGGAGAATTTATGACATCAAATTCCTTGTCTTTTGCAATAATAGCGTTTCCTGAAAATCACCCGTGCCGATTATTTCGGTAGTGCTACACAGTTAAAAATTTTATCCATTTGCTGTAGCGTCACTCCACAGCTTTTATAGAATATCTCTTTCATGACCAATGAGAATGTTCCATAACACAGTAAAGTACACTGTAAAAAAATTGACTCTTTTGCTGCATCGTCACTCCAACGCTTTTATAGAAAACGATTACTTTACTGTGTTATGGAGCATTCTCATTGGTCACAAAAGAGATATTCTATAATAGCTGTGGAGTGACGCTGCAGCAAATGGGTCAAATTTTTAACAGTGTAGCACTATTGAAATAATCGCCACGGGTGATTTTCAGGAAACGCTATTCCTACAAAAGACGAGGAATTTGACGTCAAAAATTCTGCCCAATCAGTTTCGATTAGGGAAAATCCCGCTGGAAAAGCGGGAATATGTATCGATTTAATATGCTCGATTACACCGTGATAAACGAAGATCTGAAATAAGCATCAAATACAAAAGTTACGTATTTTTGTCCGTAGAATCCGAATCTGCAATAAAAAATGGGGGTTTTAATTTAAGATTTCAAAGTTGGACCCCCTGTGACCCCCAGGGGGTCGGTTTCGAAGGTCAAATTTGGTATCACAGAGTAGCTTATTTAAAAATATTTAACACGTATATTTACGTTTTTCAATCTCATATGTATTTCTCGAGTTATTCAGCCGTTTCCAGACTTTTCGGACACCCTGTATATACACTACACTATCTACCAAAAAGTATTTGTACACTTTCAGTTTTTGACATTTTGTCAAATATTTAAAAATATACTGGTCGGATTCTTCTGGAACTTCAGAAATATAAAGATTATGTTTCACTTTATATTTATTTACATTCATTTGTTAAGCGGGTAATTAGGGGGCCGGCAAAAAAACAAAGAATAATAGAAATATTTGGGATCGCCCTGTACATGAAAATGCACGAAACGACTTATCCCTTTAGAATACAAATATATGAATACAGTAGAATATGTACACTAATTTTTGTGAGAATAGCATGTATATTTATGGCGATAGAGCGATTTTTTTGAAAAATTCAAAAAATTCTGGTATGTTTTTTGTTTATATCATGCTGGGTTTTTGACCAAATTTAACGCAAATTTCAGAAAAATTGGCAAAATGCAGTAGAAAAAATGTAGCGCAATTGGAATATAAATATATTAAATATTTTATGAAATATGAGTAGTTTTATGAAATAATTTTTATCTGCGCATGCGCGAACGATAAAAACAATTCTTTTACATCATTTAATAGTCAATTCTATGGAGTAACTTATAAAAAAAATCCAATGAAATATCGTGAAAATTCAAAAAGATATCATTATTATAAGTAATCTGTTTTTACATTGCTCTCTAAAAACGGCTGAATGATAAGGGATTCTCCACAAATTGACATTTTTTATTAACTGACTTTTAGGAAAAAATTAGTACTATTTAATGAATACAATATTGCTGCTAATAAGTATCTTGACACCTGTGATAGAAAAGGAAAAGGGCTTTTATTCTTTTCCATCACAGATGTCAAGATACTTATTAACAGAAATATTGTATTAGATATTGTATACATTAAATACTAATTTTTTCCTAAAAGTCAGTCAATAAAAAATGTCAATTTGTGGATAATCCCTTATCATTCAGCCGTTTTTAGTGAGCAATGTAAAAACAGCTTACTTATAATAATGATATCTTTTTGAATTTTCACGATATTTCATTGGATTTTTTTTTATAAGTTACTCCATAGAATTGACTATTAAATGATGTAAAAGACTTGTTTTTATCGTTCGCGCATGCGCAGATAAAAATTATTTCATAAAACTACTCATATTTCATAAAATATTTAATATATTTATATTCCAATTGCGCTACATTTTTTCTACTGCATTTTGCCAATTTTTCTGAAATTTGCGTTAAATTTGGTCAAAAACCCAGCATGATATAAACAAAAAACGTACCAGAATTTTTTTAATTTTTCAAAAAAATCGCTCTATCGCCATAAATATACATGCTATTCTCACAAAAATTAGTGTACATATTCTACTGTATTCATATATTTGTATTCTAAAGGGATAAGTCGTTTCGTGCATTTTCATGTACAGGGCGATCCCAAATATTTCTATTATTCTTTGTCTTTTTGCCGGCCCCCTAATTACCCGCTTAACAAATGAATGTAAATAAATATAAAGTGAAACATAATCTTTATATTTCTGAAGTTCCAGAAGAATCCGACCAGTACATTTTTAAATATTTGACAAAATGTCAAAAACTGAAAGTGTACAAATACTTTTTGGTAGATAGTGTATATTGCCATTGATTATTGGACACTTGCGATTTTAGACATTTTACTAAATATCTAGAAAAATACATGAGGAATCATCTCGAAACTCTTAGTGTATAAATATAATTGTATACGCCATACATCGCCGTGAAGATTTTTTACCGAAACTCCATAGGGGACCGTCAACAAATTAAAAAATAATGAATATGTTTTGAATAACCCTGTCAAAACTAATGTAGCAAAAGTGCTCAAACTCTAGATTATGATTGAATGCCTTATTGTAATACACTGTGTTCATTTTTATGCAAATAACATGCATACTCGCAGAGTAATTAAGGTTTTTATAAAAATGGTCCCAAATTTTTCCAAGTTTTTTCCTTATAATTTTCTGAGTTCTTAATATAAAATAATATTTTTTTCAGAGGACAAACAACATTGCAGACAGTACCCTGTAATCAGAATTAAAAAATAATAAAAATTGTTTGAAAAATGAATAGGTTTACTAAAGAATTTTTTACTGCGCATGCGTCAAAGATATCAAAATTTCATTTGCATATTATGTTAGCTAAATGTATAGAGCAACTTTTGTAAAATTCTCAAAATCATAGCTTGAAAATTCTGAAAGTAATCGTCTATAGAAAAAGAACAAAATCCGTTGTTTCCAAAATGAAGCAAAAAAATGAGGGATTTTATCCAAATGTAGTAGTACATCCCGTATTGTGTATTCTATATTGACACTAAACAATGAATATATGGATACAACCCCTCTTGTTTTTGCTTCATTTTGAGAATAACGGATTTTCAACTAATTCAATTGACGATTATTTTCAGAATTTTCAAGTTATGATTTTGTGACTTTCACAAAAGTTGCTCTATACGTTTAACTAACATAATATGCAAATGAAATTTTGATATCGTTGACGCATGCGCAGTAAAAAATTATTTAGTAAACCTACTCATTTTGTTCAAAATTTTCATTATTTTTTAATTCTGATTACAAGGTACTGTGTGCAATGTTGTTTGTCATATTTTCTGAAAAAAATATTATTTTATATTAAGAACTCTGAAAATTATAAAGAAAATGGAAAATTTTGGGACCATTTTTATAAAAACCTTAATTACTCTGCGAGTATGCATGCTATTTGCATAAAAATGAACACAGTGTATTACAATAAGGCATTCAATCATAATCTAGAGTTTGAGCGCTTTTGCTACATTAGTTTTGACAGGGTTATTCAAAAGATATTCATTCTTCTTTAATTTGTTGACGGTCCCCTAAGGAGTTTCGGTAAAACATATTCACGGCGATGTATAGCGTATACTATTATATTTATACACTAAGAGTTTCGAGATAATTCCTCATGTATTTTTCTAGATATTTAGTAAAATGTCCAAAATCGCAAGTGTCCAATAATCAATGGCAATATAGTGTATATATATATATATATATATATATATATATATATATATATATATATATGTATGTATGTATATATATATATATATTAGAATTCCAGCACATTTTCTCACATTCATCCTTTGCTACTGTATATTATGTTTCATAAAAAGAACTAAAAAGCTAAGATGAGTAATATCTTCTCAAAATGGTGTAAAGACAAATAAAATTAAAATATATATTTCTATAAATTAACGTGTAGAATATATTTTATGCTTTAATTCTTACTAATTTACTTTCCAAAAAAATAACACATCGAGACTGTCATTCAAAGAGTATTGCTTCAAATAGTCATTATATCAAAATACTTAAATAATAATTTCGGATTTTCAATTTCGTTACTGATAAAGTTTCTAATGAACTGAGATAGAATATGCAATTATTGTGACATTAAATTTGCTGCCGGTATTCTTTTACACTCATGCCATGCAATCACTTCTTCAAGAAATCACAATTTTTATCTAAACACATACTTCTTTAACAGACAGATAATTACTCCTTGTTATAGACTTTTATAAAACATAATCAAACTCATTTTCCAAACATAAACATAAAGAAATTGTTGTTTTCAAATTTGTTTCAGTTTACAAATTGGATTTGATATATACGGAGATTAGTTTTGCAAACTATTTAGTATTCCCTCGATTTTTCTCTTTAACCCCTTGAGGGGCAAAGCACTTCTGCTACTAAAATGTTAAAATGATTGATTGACACCGGTATTTATAAACAATTTTATATGAAACAAAGTAAAAGCTTTTCTTCGAATATATCATATGAAACAAAAGTTGATTTTTAAATTTTGGTGTCAATGCGGCATTTGGGAATTAAAATTAAGTGGTATATAACATATACCGGTGCCCTTCAAGGGGTTAAAAACAAACTGCTATGCAGATAATTTAAATTCAGATTATATTCTTGAATATTCCAAGAAAGAAGTGATCAATACCATTACAATTTGAACATCTTAAAAAGCATTCTGTTAAACATTTGTCGTGTAGATATAAATATATATTAGGGTGGTGCGAAAAAACAAAAGTTATTACGTCCGAATCGCTATAGTGCGGAAAAGCTGCGATTGTTAAATACAAGAAAAACAAAAAAAGAATTTTTGGAATCGGAGTTTATCTTCCGATCGCGCAAACCGCTTAAAAATTCGAAAAAATTGAAAAATTTCAGACTTTTTCAGAAATTTAAAAAATGTTATATACATATATTTTTTATCGTTATAGTGAAAATTATGTGCAGATTGTACTATTTAATAATAGTAATTTTAAAATAATAGGTTTAGAGAATATTTTCCAATCGCGCAAACTCTATGAAAATGGGGAAAATTTCAATTTTGAGGGATTTTTATAAAATATGATTTGAGGTTAGTTTGCATTTCAATGTTAACATTTGCATAGCTTGTCCAGCACTTTGCTTGTTTAGATATTTTCAAATATATAAATAACCCAGAACTCACCAAGGGGAGGCGGCTGCACTTCGAGTTCCAACCACATCCTTTCCTTTATCCAACCAATGCGGGTGTTTACTATTTACTTTACTTAAATACATAATTTGTTATTTAATCTGTTTAAGTATGACTTTTAGACGCAACTTTGTATTTTAATTTAATGGTAAAGTCTGGTATCATGGACCTTGATTTTAGAGCGGTCCTAATGAATCCATCTCTTGATTGGGGCCTACATACGTTAAGTGATGCTTCCGTTCAATGTCGCCAGATGGGCTACTTTTTTTAAAATTCAGATTCTTCATTGGCATCACTTTTTTGAAATGGTAAAATGAGGCTTAGCGAATGTCATATTAACTAAGGCGAAAAGAAAGGGAATTTTACCGTTTAAAAAAATGGCGTCAATCAAGAAATTTGAATTTTAAAAAAGTAGCCCACTGGCAACACTACTTCCGTTACTGATTTGAACCACCGCTCTACACCTTGCGTGTGGTCGGGAAATTATTTATCATCCCAATCTGCGATATCACCTGATTTGCTTAGGAATGAAATATTTCATTGGTTACTCTATGTAAAACAGATGGAGATCATAATTTTACATTAGTCCAATCAATTCCGTATAATCTGACGCATAGAAGTTTAAACTAGGAAGGATAAAGTTTGTGATACTTTTAGCTCCAGAAACAGTCTGTCTGGCTTTTAACACTCTTCTTAGCCCTAGCGCATGTATGTGCTTCCTTTTATCAAAGACCATTGCCATCAGTAGGTTTGCATCGGGTGAGCAAAGAATGAGTTTCATTCGATTACAGGGATTACCAGTTTCTTTGGGTCGTCAGGCAAATAGCAAGATGTTTCTATTGCTCTGTACCGATGAATAGGTCCGTCTGTAATGTGCTGCAGCAGTTTATTTCAAACTAAACGGAATGTAAGATTTCAAAAAAAAACTGTCACGGTGGCTTTTAAGGTATACGATTGGTTGTTCACGCTCTTGGTTGTAAAGACTCTGTTTGAATAAGTGAGCCATCTGACATCTGAAATGTGATGACCAAAGCATGACCAGGGTCTTGTTTTAATAAATCGTTTGAACAGTTGCCGCTTCGAATTGTTTGACTTATGTCAAATAGATATCTTTAGACCTTACTCACGTTTTGTCTGGCCACTTCTATAATTTCACAATCAATTGGTTGAAAATATTTCACTGAGAGATTTTCACAACCAATGAGATTCTTTCTAATTGGTCCACTAAAGGATCTTGAGCCAGTTGTTTCTCCGATAAATAAATAACCCACTGCAGTGGTTGTACAATATGCACTTTAAGCTGTCTGATAGCAACACCTTTCCACCTTCGCATCTCTCCCTGCCAACGTCACTTCCACAGTGCGCTATTTCATATCAGTGAGAATGTTAGCGAATTTCGTTTGTTAATGGGTGTACTATGTTATTTTAATTACATTAACAAGTGAAATGGATACGGATACGCATACGTCGATGACCAAGAAAATTACTACACAAACTTTTCATTGTTCCTATATCTGTCATGCAAGAGACTTCTGCCAAATATTCTTCCAACACAGGAGGATGTTTTTCGATGCCGCTTTAAGGAAAAGTTTCTATTAGAAATTTATTTTTATCAACCTTTTTTTTATATAGTTTGGATTTTCTTTGTCTCGAATGTAAGATTTCATTAGCTTATATAACTGATCGTAATAGGCATTAATTATCTGAATAATCATATAATCCCCTCATAGCATGCATGATCACAATGACGTCATCGTCATGATGACGTCATTGTGAGTCACATAACATCTTTGACCAAACAGCTACCACTCAGTGACGTCACATTGTGAATGAGATGTGACTTTAAAAATCTTTAGAAAATTACAAAATTTCTTCAAAACATGTTATTTACTTTAAAAAACACTTTTGTCACAGCTTCGTCACGATGTTAAGAGCACACACTAGTCACACGTCAAGTCAAATCAAGATGGCCGACTCTCTTTTTCAGTTCATTCAAAGGATGGGATAAAATTGAAATGATTGACATGTAATCATCCAATTAGGAAATAGAATTTTCTTAACCAATCATCTGTGACGATTTTTCTCCTCAAAGGCGTGTTTTCTAGACGGTTTCTTCACTAAAGGATTTTTTCAATAGTGTTCCCATTACTTTGATTACATTCGATGATTTCTAGTTTATAAAAGTTGTAAAAGAATTTTAATCTGTTTAGCTTTAACGTCCCAAAATTAAACGGTTTGATTTTCAGAAAATAAATGAGTTATAAATTTAGATAGATTGCTGTAAAATAAAAACTATTTTATTTATTTAACGCAATTACAAAAATAAATAAATAAATAAAATAAAAATAAATAAATATTGAATGAGGGGTGGGGGGGACATCAGGTACAAGTACTTTAACTATTTTTTGGGGGGAGGGGATTCTTTTTAGAAAACGAAACTTATCAAGAAACTTATGTAAGATAAATAGCACTGAAGGTTAAAAATAAGATCTTTATAAAATTATGAGTAAAATATTTAGACAAATTTAAATATTTCAAACATTTGTATATTTTTGTGCAAATGGAAACAGCAAGGGAGAACGGGAAATAGAAATTTTGAGAAAAGGAGGTATAGGTGTTAATCCCAGCCTAGTCGTCGTTTATAGACATAACACCCAATTTCTTATTGTTAGAAGTAACAAATGTGACAGAAAAAGGTTGCAAATTAAAAAAAAAATGTGTTACGTTAGGTCAGTAGGGCAAATATTTTGTCAAAATTTCTGGTGGAAGGATATTTAGATTTTTTATGATTTTTACAAGCATTTTGTAAATATCGCAAGGAGCTCTAACAAATTTTGAGTCCTGTGAAGGGGGGATGCAGGGAGTTTATTAGATGACTTGTCTTATTTACACGACTAAATATTAAAAAATAGTATTAAAAATTAATAAACAGGAAGACGAATTTTTGTATGCTTTGCAAGTAAAGATATAAATAAAACGTCAATTTTGGTGGGTGAAGAGAAAAATTATATGATTGATTATTTATTATTTCAATAAAAGTTTTAGAAAAATCAAGACTTTTAAGGTTTAAAATTTAAAAGCTGAGGGAAAAAAGAAATAAGCATATTATTTATTAATTTATTTATTTTCGTGTGTGTGTGGAGGAGGAGATGTTTACTAGATGACTTATTATTTATTTGCCTTTCAAAATATTTATAAATCGGTTTAAAAAATAATAAAAATGGAAATATTTAAAGAACTAAATTTTCTGCACTTAATAAAAGGAAGGGAGTGAAAAAACACAATTTCATTCGTGGGGGGAGAGGAATTTTTGTTATTGATTTTTTATTGTTACAATAAAGTGACTTATATGCTACAAATATAGGAATTGTGGGATAGGCTACAAAACGACGAAGTGATATTTTCGAAAAGTGCAATTTAAAAGATTGTGACAGGTTAAGAATGCGAAGCGAAATTTTGATATAAAGGGAGGCTAAGAGCTTATCTGGAGAGTCCTCAAGGGGGGGGGGGAGCGATTTTTGAAATTTGGAAACTCCAGTCTGATGCATCGGTCGGACTCAGTATTTTAATGCGGTCGTGTTACGTCTACTTTTTTTGCTGTGGGACGGGTTTAGGTCCGGTTGGCTTCCATTTTTTGCTCCTTGCCGAGTTAATTTCTACTTGGGTCGGGTTGAATTGTACTCTTTGCTGCTGTTAGAGTTAATTTCTGATTTTTTGCAATTTGGTCGGGTTTGGGTCTGGAAGACTGCTACATTTTCTGGTTGGTCGGGTTAACTTTTGCTTTTTAACTGTGCTTAGAGCATTTGGGGCAGTTTAGTATTTGGTTTTAATTTTGCGAGAAGGTTTCGGGTTTATCCGAATCGATTGGGGTGAGTCCTTTGATAAAATTTTCGTTCTTTTTCGCAATTTTTGAACGAAATGTGCATGTGTTTTACGATCCTTTGAAGAAATTCGTGTTTTCTCCGCTATCATTTCACAAAATTTGATGTCCGTTTCGCTTCTATTTTTTGCTGCTGGTCGGATTAATTTTTACTTTTTGTTGTGGGTCGCGTTTGGATCCGGTTAACTTCTACTGTTTTCTGCGGATCAAGTTAATTTCTGATTTTTTGCGTCGGGTCGGGTCTGGGTCCGGTTAACAACTCCATTTTGCAAATGGTCGGCTTGACTTTTACTTTTTAGCTGCGCTTAGCTCATCGGGGGAAATTGTCTTAACATTTTGGATTTAAGATTAGATTAGGATTAAGATAGATAAGATTTGGATTTAAGTTACAGATTCGGTTTTAACTCTTGCGGATTGAGCCCAGTAAATGATTGACTTCAGTTTTGATCGCGATCCTTTGAAAAAATTTGCGTTTTTATCCGTGATCCTTTAACGAAATTCGCTTTTATGCGTAAACGGGATACTTTGAAGACTCGTTATGTATTCACATTATCACCGTGATCCCTTCGCAAAACTTGGAGTTTTTTTGCGACCATTTGATAAAATGCGTGTTTCTTTTGCAACCTTTAACGAAATTCGCATTTCTTTAATGAAGTTTGCCCTTGTTTCCGGCTATATGATGAATTTCACGTTTTCTCTATTTTATAATTTTTACGATTAACGAGTAAAAAAAGTTTTCAATCCAATTTAGGATCGTGGGAAAAAAATTTGAGAAGTGTACGGGTCACTTT
Source organism: Maratus speculifer (assembly GCA_964019185.1). Lineage (NCBI taxonomy): Eukaryota > Metazoa > Arthropoda > Arachnida > Araneae > Salticidae > Maratus > Maratus speculifer. Next base: position 88,215,682 of record OZ025293.1, read on the forward strand.
CAAGCCAGTAATGTTTGTCATACTATCTAAATGAGAGTTGTACCGAAAGTGTATCTCCACGGGTTGAGTTAGGGACAGTAATGTTTATCATACTCCCTAGATAAGAGACGGACCGAATATTTAGCTTTTATCCCGGGACGAGCTACGACCTGGAAATTTTGTTCAATGCAAACTTCTAAGAAAAATGATATCCAGACCAGGCTCGGTCTGGAAGAAAAAGAAGCCTGTCACCACCCGAATCTCCAAAAAAAGGATAATCAGGACAGAAACCGATTCAAAATGAGTGAAAACCTTACCCAGTCCAAGTCTCGTGGACTTTAACTGGCGCGACCTGTGCCAGGCCGTGACGGGCTAGAACTTCTCCCCAAGTTATTTCTCGTGAGAATGCATAATGTCACTTTTTAAACCCTTTATTAGCCCAAGGGGAGGGGACTTCGAGCACTTTTCCCTCACCCCTTAGAGCCGCCACAGCATTCGGGCTGTGTCGATCCCAGATCGACCGTTTAGACTTTATACCAGATGCAGCCTGGGCTTAAAAATTTTTTCCCGTGTACCTCTAGTGGGAAGGAAGTCCACGCCAGACCCGACCTGGAAAAAACAGTGTGGCTCGATCCAGCTCTGCAGCAAAAAATAAGCCCCGTCCCGACCTGGTTTTGAAAGTGCGAAAACCTGACCTTCTCCCAGTATAATAAATTAAAGTTTGCGCAACCCGACCGGGGTCGCACCGGTCTAGAGTTTAAGACACAACAATTTTTCTGTGCAGGCATCTGATGTCGTTCTGCAGATCATTTATTGGGACGTTAGGCCCTACTCGATGTTCCTGGAAAAAATATGGCCCGAGCTCGGCCCGAAAACATTAGTGACTAGGCCCGGACCGAATCACAAGTAAAGACCTAGCTCGGACCAGCCCGAATACCGTTATTGGAAATCGGCGCGAACCCGGCCCGTGGGACGTGCTCAGGGTTCACACCGAGGCCTGCCCCGTTCAGATCTCTAAAGTGAGTACAAAGAAGGAAGGTAAAAAAAAACTATATATAGAACATTCTGCCTATCTGATTAGCCGTTTTAGATAAGAACCAGAAATTCAGTATACCAAACTTCTTGAAAATATAATTAAATAGTTATTATAGCGGCTTTAGAAATTCCTTCCCTAAGAAGGTAATAAAAGTGTGTGTGTAGGGGGAAGGGTGAAAATTGTAGCACATTTTGCCATATATCAACAGCACTTTTAGGTATAAACAGGAAAATCATAATAATAAAGCAACTAAAAATATATTTCAATTTAATATTTCAGTGAATTTATTCCTTGTGTGTCTTTTAAGTCATCAACATCGACTTTGAACTGGATAACGTAAGATTATACGAATAAGGCAGCAATTATGGTTATATGATTAGGTATTTAAGAAAATGTTTATTTTATTTCACATTTGCTAGATATATTTCATTGGATTTGCGATTCTTTAGAAAAACCGACCCAGCGTAGCGGGTGAAGGCTACTAGTTGGCTTTTACGACCTTTAAAAAGAATAGTAAATTTAACGCTCCATTAAGAAAAAAAAATACTTCTACAATTTATTATACCAAATTAAATTTCTGAAGATTGCCATAAATATACACTAGCTATTATTTTCACAAAAATATTCCTCTTGGATATGGACTGGAAAGAAATTTCTTGAATCTAGTGAAACAGTACGTCAAGGTTTCATTTGTGAAAATACTCTTCAATCATTTTTCAGTAGTAATTTATTGAAATTTAAAAAATATATTATAGGAAAAATAAGTCAGCATTTGGAAATAACCCATATAAGCCCTTTACAATCGATGGACAAACTTCTACAAATTTTTCGCATTGTAGCACCGTAATGAAAAAGATTCTGTGTCATCCAACCAACCAACCAAGATTCGATATTTAAAGGTAGCGCGGTCAGTTTCAAGAAAATAGGTTGACGTACGAGTGGAGACGAGATTAGAATCAATCGTAGAGTATTGGCCGTTATTGCTAAAATTTTTACCAAAATCTTTTGTAATTTTGATCTTTCTAATTATGGTAAAACTATAAAAAGCATATTACTAGAAGTTTAATCTCTGAGCTATTATTGTGCGTTTTTTTTCCTTCTGAATTTTGCTAATATGGATTTCATTTGGCTGTAAAAGACACACACCTCGATCATTTTCCGAATGATTGAAAAATGATAAACAAACTCCTCCAATTAGTAAATGGAATATTCTTGTAGCGTGATTTTTTTTCACGTTACGCAGTTAAAAGAAGAATTTTGAAAGAAGCGAAAATTATTATGTACAAATATACTAAAATAACTGTATTTTGGAAGATTCTTTGCAGAACTCCATATTTATCAAGAGAATTACATAAGCTAAATGATATTAAAGTATAAGATAGGATCTTCATGAAATGAGGAAAAAAATATTTAACAAATTAAACGATTTTAAACATTGCATATTTTATACTGTAGAACAAGCATGAGGGGGGGGGATGTCAAACATAAATTTCGAAGAAAGGAGGTGTAGATCGAAACCCCAACGTATTCATTTATGGGGCTGTTCATAAATGATGCCACACATTTGTCCAATATTTTTAGCCCCCCTCCCTCCCATTTGTCACATGTCACGCTATATTACATATACATATACTTGTAGTTCAGAAATATACTTGTAGTTCAGTAGCACTATGTTATAGATCGTATTTCAAATTTTGTTTTTAAACTTTAACTGTGTATTTTAATGACTTTTACGTATATAACTATAAAAATAATTATAGTTCGAAAGCACCCCATTTTCCATGTTTGTCGAGCAATTTCTAACCTGTTCAATTATCAAACCCCAGTAGAAGGACAATCGAGAATCGGTGTCACATTGAAATTTTTTAAATGTTAGACCTGTAAAGAACATTACCATGATTATTTGATACTACCTGGTTTAGATAGATTTCGTGAGAAATACTATGTATACTATATCGTAAGATATAAAAGGGGGGGGGGTATAAAAAGCATTTTTTTTTAATTTATTTATTTTGAGGGCAATGCAAGAAATTTATTAGATGACTTACTTTACATGAGTAAAGATGAACAAATATGTCTAAAAACATAATAAAGAGATTTAAAGATTAAATTTTATATGCTTAGTAAGGAGAATAGAAAGAAAACATCAATTTTGGCGGGGTTGAGAGTAAAAATATATGTCTGATTATTTATTATTACAGTAAAAGTTTTAGAAAAATCAATGACTTTAAAAGTTTAAAATTTGCGAGTTGAGGGGGAAAAGGAAACAAGCAGATTTATTATTTATTTACTTCGGTGTGTGTTGGGGGGGGGGGAGAGGGGAGAAGTTTATTAGATGACTTGTTATTTATTTGCCTTTCAAAACATTTACAAATACGTTTAAAAAAAGATTAAGATGTAAGAAAATTTCAATGAATATGTTTTAGGCACTTAGTAATAGAGTGAGAGGGATAAATCCCAATTTCAGTTAGGGAGAAGGAATGTTTGTGATCGATTGTTTATTGTTACAACAAAGTGACTAAATTTTGTAAATATGGATAAAGTGAGATAGACAGCAAAACGGCGAAGGGATACTTTTGGAAGGGGTAATATTGAAGGCTGTGATGAGAGCAAAAGAAGGGAACGAAATTTTGATAATAAGGGGAGGCAAGGGTAGATTAGATTAGATTATTTTTCCTAAATCAAAATTTCAGAGAATTCAGATTTTCACCTGCAGTTAATAAATAATGAAAGACTTAGATATTTTTAAGGACTTTTTTCAAATTCTGCATAAAAATTTTTTAAGGAGCAAAAATTACTTTTGAAAAAGTAAATACGTTTTCAAAAATTTAAGAAACATAAGAAACGTGTAGGATCAATAAAAATTATTCCCCTACATTATGGTCTATGTGGATAAATCATTTGTCGTGTTTTTAAGAGCGTCATCCTAATTTAAATGTAATGAAATTCATATATACTACTGAGGTACTCTTGAAGATAGTTATTAAAAAATATCATAGGTATCACTTATTGTATATGCAGAGAGGATCTCCATAATAATCTATTACATTATAGTATAAAAATCTTTCGCGATGTATTGTTGTAATAATGTTACGCATTTACAAACAATTAAATTGATACAAACTTCTGAGATGGTCTAAACAACGCTTGCGGTATAATATTTGGTGAAAAGCATTTATTCATTCAATTACAGAGTTACAAAAATGATTTCGGTTGTAAAATGCTCTTCGGAGAAAAACTGTTTCTAGCGTATTTAATTTATGTTCACTACTTCGAACATCAAATGCAATGAAACGCTGTTCTTGTATACTCTCTGTTTAAAAAAAATTTCCATAAATACATTCTATTTGTATACTTAATCAAATTAAACTTGGTGAAATTGGTCATCTGTTCCCCGCCGCCCCCGCGTTTTTTATCACTTTCAAAGTCTCTTCTTCTTCACTTTTCTTTTTTTTTTTTTCAAAAGGAAGATACTGCACAGTCAATCTAGCTTTATCAATGTTACAGTGTTTTACAGTTAAGTTTTCTTTCTAATTTTAGTATTCATTGCAGAACAATGTAATAATTCCCACGAATCATCTGTCGACATACAGTTGGCAAAAAAATTATTTATACACTCTAAAATGTTTAATTTTTAACTAAATAAAAACAGATGTTTTGTCAAAAATAGTTTTAATTCAGTCTGTTTACCGTGCGTTTTAAATTACACAACAGAAAATTTCGATAGAGATGTAAAATAATTTTCTAATAGGAAAAGTTTAAAAATTTCTTGCAAAAAAGTATTTGCACATTTCTCCATCCTGATATGTACTGTGTTTTATAGTGTTTATGGTTCAAAGGACTACTTATACAGAAGCTTTTAATAATTTTTAACTTCATATTATATTTTTCTGACATTTAATCTAATTTGCTCTTGAAGTAATTGAGAATAGAACCTAAAACTAGAGAGGTATCTCTAGATATATGAAATCCTATTATTGAGCATAATAAAAATTGAAACTCGCAACAAGAATTTGTAAAAGCTATTAAATTACCATTTACAACTATTGGATGCATAGTGAGAAATTATGAATAAATTGGATGCATCGAAATTCAGTGAAAACCCTTCCCAGCATTCATTAGTTTGCTGAGAATGAAATGAATGAGGGAAATGAGGGAAAATGAATGAATAAGGGAAAAAGGGAGTGTTGTTAGAAAAGCTTTAAAAAATCCTATGCGTTCGGTTCAAAAATTTGCTGCAACATCTTCTCGCATCAGAGTAATTTTCATACAATAAGAAATATTCTTCTCAATGCAGATTTAAAAGGAAGAACCCCAAGGAAAAATCCATTTATCAGCGAAACAAATAGGCGAAAACGCATAGTATTCGCTTTAGCATACAGATGTAAATCATTGGATTTTTGGAAAACAGTAATTTTTTCTGATGAGGGAAAATTCGAAATTTTCTTACCACCAAGCATTCGAAAAAATTGGTGTAAAAATAAAACTGTTCTAGATCCAAAACATATACTTCAAACTATCAAGCATGGTGGGAGGAATATTATGGTTTTGGGGTATATAGCTTCTAATGGAGCAGGACATTTAAAATTTATTGACAATGGAAAAACAGCTTTAACATACATTGATGTGTCGCGGCATAATTTATTAAACCGTGCTAAGAAATTGTGCGTAGAGGAAGCTTTTCAATTTCTGCAGGATAACGACCAAAGCATACTGCTGTGATCACCAGCACATGGTTACTACAATACTCGAAGACGATTGGTAACTCCTCTAAAATCTCTAGACTTGAATCCAATAGAAATTTTGTGGGTGCTATTGGATGCAAAAATCCGAAAAAAATATGTATCAGTAAAAAACAGTTTTAAAGAAGCTCTTATTGTGTCCTGGAATAACATTAACCAGACCGCAGCAAAAAAGCTGGTGGAATCAACGTCACACCATCTAGAATTAGTCATAAACGCTAAATGAATTCACACAAAATATTCATTTGTATCATTTTACTAAATTTTCATTAATTATATTATATTAATATAGTGTACAAATACTTTTTTTGCATTATATTTTTGTATATTTGTTTATTATAAGATAAAAAATCAATTCGTTTAATTTTGGTTTCGCTTCTATAACATTATAATGCATTAAATTAATGTATTACAGTATTTTTTGCTTAAATCTTTTGTTTAATTTCATTATAATTTAATAAAATGAAGTGTACAAATGCTTTTTTTGCCAACTGTATAAAAAGCTAAAGTGTGATTCAATAGCAAGATTTCAATACGATGAATACCAGAAGTGATGGGGCGATCGCCGCCCCCCCCCCTTTAAGCCTATGAAGGGTCTGCAAAATGGTATTAGATGTCCACAGGATAAATGAATCGTATTTAAGATTGAGAAAGTGCGACCTGACCGAACTCGACCAAGCAGTCGCAGTCCAGATTGGGCCGCGCCAGTTTTAATTCATGAGACAAAGTTTGGGTCAGGTCTAGAAATCTGCACGGATCGGACCAGGCTGGCAAAATATTTCCGAATTTTAAATTAGACCAGCAAAAAAATAATATGAGAAGGCCATACGGGCCGGGTCGATAAAAAAATAACGGGCCTGCCGTCCTATTATAAAGATTTCGGCAAAAACGCTAAAATGTGAACTATTTTCAATGAATATGGGTTTAACGAGCGTAGGTATAAATCTGTGTCACGACTCGTAACTAGTTTGACAACATCAATCCAGAAATGTAACTTTTAAAGCGTAGAGATCGGCATCGGACAGTTACTTTTTTTTTATAGGGGATTAATAATTTTTTGGCAAACTGGAGCCGGGCCAAGGTCAGGCTTGCAGTGTTTTTCTAATATAAGCGAGATGGGTCATAACTAGACTTAATTGTTCATGAAACGTGTTTGGCAGATAAGATGATTTGTAAAAAGTATTAGAAGGGATAAAGAATTTCTGTAAACGTACCCTTTGGAAATATACTGCTTGGTGTTGCTTAAATTCATTACTCAACAACATGAAAATTTGACACATTTTCTGACCAATTTTAACTGTAAAGGTACAAAATTGACAAGCCTGACTTTGAAGAGATTTGGAATCGAATAGTACATTTTATTTTTGTTAATTAAGATATTTGTATATACTTGTTGAGATATAAGAGATTCGTGTCACGGGATTTCAGATTTTTCTCCTTCTCAATGTTTTGCTTTCGGAAATTCTTTTCAAAACACTAATTTTCATAGTATTTTCTTAAATTGCTTGTGTCAAAAAAAAGAAAGAAAAAAAAGACAACGCCATTCCATTACATTGTTTCTGAATAAAAACACCTGTTAATCTCATGCGTTTCCGAAAAGAAATGAATATAGGAATGCATAAGAAAATAGCTCCTCTAGATTTGAGAAAATTTTTGATAAAATGATATAGAAGTATTTTCATAAATCTAGTTTTTATTACACAGCTTCAAAAAATATGATAATTTTAACTTTTTTTCTTTATTTTATTCTAAACCATACTAATTTTTGAGTGCATCTTTATTTGAATGTTGAAAGTCTAAGAATCTAAGTAATCATTAATGTTTTATAAGTGTATTTTCTGTAAAATCACCCCATAAATATATAAGCAATAATCTTTAAAAAAATCTTAATTGTATGATAAAAATCTGAATTTTTTAGAAATAATAGAAATTATGTCGGGCCTGATCGGGCCGGGCTCGGACCGACTTTTGAATTTTATAACGGGGCGGGCCCAAATAACATTCATTCGATCCGGACCGAGACGAGACTGGAAATTTCAGCCCGTCCAGACCTCTAGTCAGGTCTTCAACCTTTCGGAAACCGTTCCGAGTTCGGATCTTACTTTTTTATGCAAAACTTGACAAGACTTTTTTCCCCTTCTATATCGGGGCTGACGTGGATTTTGTTCTTCTAGAGGTCTGCCCGGATTTAAATTTTCATGCCCAGGCTCCAAAAGCAGTTCAATTTTAATCCAACCCAAGCTCACTAAAATAAAAATAAAAAATCTGCCCTAGTACCGAATAACCTGATACAAAACAGACCAATAAATCCAAATTAAAACAAAATCAATCTATATTTAAAGGTAATTGGCCGTAAAATCGATCGATATTTAAAGGTAATTTAAAGGTAATCCCAATTTATACCGGATCCAAATGTGTCAAAACCCAAAAGAAAAAAAATGTCCCGAATCCGAAACGTTTAAAGTCAACCCGACCCATAATGTATCAATCCGAACCCAAAAATTACATATTATGTTAAATCGAGCCTTTGCCAGAACACGGCACAAACATTTTTGTCGTTCTGAAACTGAAATGAAAAAAAATGAATTCATGTGTTTCAATCCAATTATAATATGTATTTTACAACTTTAACATGAATGTCATAATTTATATAGAAAAAAAAAATCTAGTATATACACTTTAGTGAAAACCTATTCGTAAGTGAGCCTGCTCAAACACGGTCTGCAGCAAAAAAATATACAGTGTCTCACAAAAGTGATGGGACACTTGTGCTTTATAAAAAGAAACTGCAATAAAATAAATAAACAAACATGTGCAAAAATATTTTGGGTGTGTTTCATGTTTAAAGTTAGTAACAATTATTACATAACATACATTTTGTCAAAATATTAAAATATTAATTTAGTAAAAATACAATTGTTCAGAACGGAGCAAAAAATGGCTCACATAAGTGATGGGACTCTTACTTTTCCATCAAATATTTATCCAAAAATTTTACTTTTTAAAAGGTTTTAATATTTTGTTGGATTTTCTTTTATTTTAAAACATGATTTAATCTTTTTGGGATGGATTCGACTAATTTTTTTGTGATTTCTAGAGTGATTTTTCCCCATTCTTCTTGAAGCACCGATTTCAGTTGTTGTTTTGAAGAAATGGTGTGTTTGCGAATTCTTGATTCCAATTCTTGCCAAATATTCTCTATGGGATTTAAGTCTGGAGATTGTGGTGGTGTTTTTATTATTTCAGGACAGTTATATAGCAGCCAGAGTCTAACGTTCTGAGCAGTGTGCTTGGGATCATTGTCTTGGTAGAATTTAAAATCGTTATGAAGGTTCAATTTTCGTGCTGAAGATTTCAAATTTTGCTTTAAAATATTAATATACTTGTACTGATCCATTATACTGTCAATAAAACAAGATTACCAACTCCAGCGGACGAGACATACACCCCCATACCATAACTCCTCATCCACCATGTTTTACTGTTGGTACCAAGTTCTGTTTGCGAAATTCTTCCTTGGGTTTTCTCCACACCAAGATTCTACCGTCAGAACCAAATATATTAAATTTACTCTCGTCAGCAAATATAACTTTATTACAGTAATCAGAATTTTTATTTATGTTGGATTTTGCGAAAGCTAGTCTGAGTTTTCTATTATTTTCTTTTACGAAGAATTTTTTCCTGGCTACTCTACCGTGATATCCAGCAGATCGAATTACCCTTCTAATAGTCTCAGGATTAATAATTATTCCTTATAATGCTTGTAAATCAGCAGCAACTTTTGAAGCATTATTTCTTGGATTTTTTTTAATGTTTCGAACGATAATTCGCTTTATTCCATTGGATAGCTTTGATGGTCGGCTAGGTCTTCTTTTATCCTGAATCATATGATTCTTTTTATATCATTTAATGATATTGAAAACTGTTGAACGACTCAAGTTAACTGCTTCAGCAGTTTTTCTACTATATTTTCCACGTTCAATATGCAAATTAATAACTAATTTTCGAATTTCGGGCGAAGTTTCTTTTCGTTTAGCATTCATGGCTTCACAGAGCTAAAAAACACAAAAATTCCAAAACAAACTGGAAAGAAATACTGCAGACGATTTTATAAATTATTGCCAATTGCTTTTAAGTAAAAATAAAACCCCAAAAAATATTTTTATTGCTTATTTCAGACGATTTTTGTTGCATATATAATGGTGTCCCATCACTTATATGAGCTATTTTTTGCTCCGTTCTAAACATTTGTATTTTTATTAAATTAATATTTTAATATTTTGAAAAATGTATGTTATGTAATAATCTTTACTAAATTTAAGTATGAAACACACCCACAAAAATGTGTACATGTTTTTTAAATTTATTTGATTAGTTTCCTTTTGTAAAGCACAAGCGTCCCATCACTTATGTGAGACACTGTAAATCTACCCGACATACTGAAAACAAGTGGAAATAGCCCGACTCGCAATTTAAAAGAAAAAAAAATCCCCTTACCGAACTTTTAACACAGATCCCCACCTTGTTCTTGGCGCAGCATATCTCTAAAAGATCTTTGCGCCGTAAAACCCCATTCAATCGACCAACCAATCAACCCGAATCCAACTCTCAGAAGTTAAACCTTATCCCGGAACGGAATAGAACCGAATTTGAAAAAATAATATAATTGAATTACATTTCTTTTAATTCGGTTCTTTGAATGAATTGACCCAAACCCGACCCACAGCAAAAAGGTCAAGGCGATTCGAACATGACTCACTGCAAAATTTAGAAATAATCCCCCCCCCCCAGCAATGAAAATCATTACCTCCCGCCCGAACATCCAAATTTTTAAATCGCTTCCCCTTGAGGATTCTCTTCTTCCACCCTTGAATCAGAAAAGAGCGTTCTTCTAAGAAGTGCACTTAAAACAACTTCATTTTTCAAATATTCGACTAAAATAAGTTATTTGACCCCTGAGCGTATGGTATTGTCCTTCTTCCGATCCGGACCCGAAAATTCCATTGGAAATCAAACCAAAACACGACCAAACAATTTTCATTGTTTTAGAACCGAAATGAAAGAAAAAAAAATTCAAATTTAAATGAAAGTATAAAATGTCGACAGTTATATTTCTAATATCAATTTTATCCTTTATATGGAAAATAAATATGCAATATACACTCGTTAATATTAAAATAACTGTAGATCCTCTAAATAACGGAAACAGCCAAATAGAGATGTCTAAATTGTTGAAAACTTTTCGTTAAATAGAGGTATCTTCTATTCGAGACAATCCATATGGAGATTTTAATGTAGATGTTAACACTTACGAATAGCAATTTTCAACGTAAAATCTTAAATATTCATAATTAATTTTTTTCGAAGTGTCTGTTATGGCGTTTATATAGTTTCATTTTATAGTGTCTTCGATATTTTCTTTTATAATACTTTTTTAAAATATTTTCTCGCATAACGAAGAAAATATTTGGACCTTTCATTTGAAATATCGGGTCGAACTGAATCCTTCTTGCGAGATTGTAAATCCAGTATGAAACCGATCCAAATTCAAAATAATGTAAATTAATATGACCCGAAAACAACAACAACAACAGCAAAAAAATGCAGAGAAAAGCAGATAAAAAGTAGAATTCCCTCGGTCCGCAAGAAAAATGTAAAAATCAACTCGGCCAGTAGTAAAAAAGTAAGAAGTCAACTTGACCGAAACCAAACCAGCGTCAATAAAATAGTACTCACCCCCCCCCACACACACACACAAAAAAATAGAAATTAACCAGACTCAATTCCAAACAGCAGCAATAAAGAAAGAGAACCGGACCCCAACCCAACCCGCAGCGGCAAAGTAGAATTGAACCTAACTGAAACACGACTCGCAGCAAAAAAATTAGGATTTAACCAGAACAACGACAAAAAATGAAAGTAAAGCGGACCGAAACCCGACCCGCAACGAAAATTTACCCCCACCCTACCCATGATGAAAAAAAATTGTCTCGACACGAGCTGCAGGTGCGATTGGAATCTCTGAATTTCTGAAAAGTCCCCCCCCCCTCTTTTTGAGGAGTCTCCAGATCTGCCCTTGTACCAGTGCAAACAAAAACTGCTAAAACAGCAAAATCGTCTAAATATTTTACAATGTTGTATTGAATTGTCACCCATTAAATATATACGAACTCGTAAAGTTTGTATATATCTCGACAAATCTTGTCCACGATACTTTATATGATGTTTTGGAATATGCAAAAGCCTTCTGCTTGATAGATGCTGCATTAGTTGATCGTCGAAAAAAAAACTCTAAAGAAGAAACAATTCTGAAAAGTATTAGATAATAAAATTTGCTGAATAGCAGACTTTAAAAAAAGGCTATATTTTGTCTTACAGTTTCATTATTTTTACTTTTCTATTGTAACTAGCGGCCTGCCCTCGCTTTTCTACAGGCAGAGCAAGTCGCCCAGTCCCCCGCCACTACTGATACCGCAAATTGTTACTACCACTTCATTTCATTAAATCCAACTACTAAAAACATTACCCTCCTTTTAGGTAGTCAGATAAAAAGTAGCCTATATGATAATCAAAGGTATCAGATACCTCCATACAAAAATTTCATAAAAATCGATCTATCCGTTCCGTTCGTGAGTTATAAATGGTGTAACCAACACGACTTTGTTTTATGTATATAGATTATAGCAGCCCATTCCGGCTTCTTACGGGTATTAAAGAAAAATTTCAAGTTATAAATTTTTACACACACACTCATAACCTAATAATTTAAATGCCGTCTCTGATATTGACTCCCCTCCCGTGCCCCAGTGACAGCTACATCACATATTATATTGCAGCCTAGCCGAGCGGGTTGAACGACAACCACGCGACTTTTTTCTAATACTTACATTTTAAATTCGTGATATCTTTCGAATGGAAAGTCCAAATCGAATAATTAAAAAAGTCATATAAAGGTATTAAATCAGTCTTGATTATGAAGTAATTTATTTTGATAAGGATTAATATTAAGGTAAAAATAAAGAGCTTTTACAGAGACGGCATTTTAGTTTTTTTTAAATAATAAAAACACTTATTGTGACGTAACTATAAGAGTTAGACATATGCTGACGCGACATTTTTTGTAGATAATTATATGTTAGCAAAGTCGTAGTACATTATTTTGTTCTATAATCAATAGTACTCGCAGCGGACGCGATGTAAGGATTTTTTAAGTTCATCTTTCTACACCTTGGGTTACATTATTGGCATTTTAGTAAGAATCCCTACATTTTTTTGAAAATTTAAATATAGCCTATGTTCACCGGAAATAGTGCAACTTTCCAACGGTGAAAGAATTTTACAAATCCGTCAAGTAGTTTCGGAGCCTATTCAATTCAAACAATCAAATATTTCCTCTTTATAATTTTATATTAAATTAAATAAGTAATATTTTTCCCTGGGCTTAGTGAAAAGTCCGCATTTGAAATGGTAGAAAACGTTACAATTTTAAATATTTGACCGCTCCCCGTAAAAAAAAAAAAAAAAAAAAAAAAAAAAAAAAAAAAAATCCTCCTGCTTTATATTTGATGCTCACTACTCTTTAAAATATTTACTATCTGTTATAACTATTTTGAAAACTCCAAAACAAGCGTTTTGTGATTTGTTTTTTAATTTTAATTAATTCGCGTGTCAGCATTTATTTTCCTTTTTTAATAATTGCTAAATAATTTTAAAAATTAAAACCCACGCTTTTATATCAGGTCGGACTAAAAAGTTTGAATGTTTTTTTTTTTGTTTTTTTTTTGGGGGGGGGGGAAGGATGGTTGCATAGATACGATTTTCATATGTGCTTCAGTTATTGCCATGTGTCTAGAGTGTCAGGTAATTTTTTATTTCTCAAATTGCTTTTGATTCGTTTATCCAGCGTTTTATTTTGATCCAGTTAAGCGGCGACTATAGCCTATGTTCACCGGAAATAGTGTAGCTTTTCAAAGGTGAAAGAATTTTTCAAATCCGTCAAATAGTTTCGGAGCCTATTCAATTCAAACAAACAAACAATAAAATATTTCCACTTTATAATATTAGTATAGATAAATAATGATAAATTTTTGCAATTCCTTGTCTTTGCGAATATAACTTTATGTTATATTAAAATAAAATGTACCACGCAACATAAATTTCCAATTTTTAACGACTGTTAAAAGTACATCTTTTTCCTAAAAAGTAATATATATTAAAAATATCTCTTTAAAGTTTCCAACAAGTTGATCAATAATTTTAAAGTTTTAAATCTTTAAAACTTTCTGACTTTAATTTCTACTTATTTTTGATAAAAACTGTTTTCAAACTCAAAATGCTAATTTGTCAGATATTTTATACATGTATAACAGTAGGACATATATAACATAAACAAGTACTAGTATTTTTTGATTATGTAAATTTATTAATTGTTAACTATTTTAACTGTAAAAATACTAAGAAAAGAACGCATTTTTTTTTTTTTACTATTTTACTTAATAATACTAGACTAAAATCGGGTGCCTATAGTTTCGTATAGTACCAAAAACAAGCCCAGGGGCATATGAAAAGAAAATTGCGGAGCAAAGTTAAAAGTTAGCGTCCTCTCCCCCAACTTTTTCTTGTAATGGCCAAAAAATGGCATTAATAGTATAAATGTGGCGCCCCCCCCCCTCTTTCGAAAGACGCTGAATAAGTCCCCTCCACATGTACCCTCGCAGCGGCGTGCGAAAAGAAGGGGGAGGCAAAGGGGCGGTTGCCCCGGCTGCGTAAATTTAGGGGGTGCTAAATTTATATTATCAACTTCCTTTTTAGTCTGTCACAAGAAAAAGTTCAGGGAATGGGACGCCAAACTGAAACTTTGCCCCGAGCACAGTTTTCTCTTCGCACACCACTGCCCCCCCCCCTTTCATATATTTTGCAGGGTGAATAAGGAAATTTATAAATTCCAAATATAGCCCCTTGTCCTTTTAAATATACCTATCTATTTCACAAAAGTTCCAATTATAAGCAGCCTTTAAAATTATCAAAATTTCCTTTCTGCTAAAGAGAAACTTTCTGTAATTTGTATAAAATCTACCCTTTTTAGTATGAACTTGAAAAAATATATATATACAAATGAAATGCATAATTTTCTTCTTTGGAAGTTATCTAAAACTTAAAAATAGTATTAATTCATAAAAATAAAGACTTTGAAATCGACATTTTTTTCCAAGAATAATACTGTTAAAATTTACTAATAATCGTTGAAAAAATTAAATCCAATATTTCGAAAGGAGGCGTTTATTTCAACGCATTGCTATAATCCAATCACCACAAAAAACGCAAGGAAAAGAAGTGATTTCTTTACATTTGCTAAACTGGATTGGTGA
Organism: Maratus speculifer; assembly: GCA_964019185.1. NCBI lineage: Eukaryota > Metazoa > Arthropoda > Arachnida > Araneae > Salticidae > Maratus > Maratus speculifer. Next base: position 88,230,807 of record OZ025293.1, read on the forward strand.
TAACCAATCAAAGTTTCAAAAGGGCGGGATTTGGCGCAGGCGGAGATCATATAATTATAACACATTATTTGTTCCATTTTTGGTCAAAATCTTTCCAAATTTTGCTCATCCTAATAGCAGTAGAAATATGGAAAGCATATCATTGGAAAGCTTAAACACTAATCTTTCGTGAAGCGTTTTTAATTTTTTCTGACTTTTGCTGAAATAGATTTTATAAGACTAAAAAGGACACAACACCTCGAATTTCACTGAATCCAAAATTTAGAGGGTCCTCAGAATTAAACTACAACGAAAATAAAAAAAGTACAAACTAGCCCGGTAATAGAATGTCCTCAGCTATCCTGTGAAAAAAAAATAATGTAAAACTATTAAAATTTCAGCGAGATATTAGAAAAGAACGCTCCCATAGACTTTACATTAGCGCTCGGCTTTTACCGCGTGACTAGTGTGTGCTCTTAAGAGCCCACAATAGTCACAGAAAAAGTACTCAAAAAGACCCGGATGATAATGTAAAGTCTATGGGAGCGTTCTTTTCGAATATCTCGCTCAAATTTTAATATTTTTGCGTGATTTTTTTGCACAAGATAGCTGAGGGCGATCCACAACCGGGCTAGTTTTTACTTTTTCGATTTTGGTTTCAGATTTTAAAAAAAAAATTATTTTAACTTTCAAAACCGGTTTAAACTGGTTCAGAAATTGAAACTATCATAATGTAAAAAATATATAACCAAAATCGAAAAAGTAAAAACTAGCCCGGTTGTGGATTGCCCTCAGCTATATTGTGCAAAAAAATCATGCAAAAATATTAAAATTTGAGCGAGATATTAGAAAAAAACGCTCCCATAGACTTTACATGATCATCCGGGTCTTTTTGTGTACTTTTTCTGTGACTATTGTGGGCTCTTAAGAGCGTACACTAGTCACGCGGTAAAAGCCGAGAGCTAATGTAAAGTCTATGGGGGCGTTCTTTTCGAATATCTCGCTCAAATTTTAATATTTTTGCATGATTTTTTTGCACAAGATAGCTGAGGGCGATCCACAACCGGCCTAGTTTTTACTTTTTCGATTTTGCTTATATATTTTCTATATTACGATAGTTTCAATTTCCGAAAGTTTAAGTGATTGTTTAAAGAAAATCTGAAACGAAAACTGAAAAAGTAAAAACCAAGCCGGTTGTGGATCGTTCACAGCTATCTTGTGCAAAAAAATCATGTAAAAATATTAAAATTTCAGCGAGATATTCGAAAAGAACGCCCCCATAGACTTTACATTAGCGCTCGGCTTTTACCGCGTGACTAGTGTGTGCTCTTAAGAGCCCACAATAGTCACAGGAAAAGTACACAAAAAGACCCGGATGACCATGTAAAGTCTATGGGAGCTTTCTTTTCTAATATCTCGTTCAAATTTTAATATTTTGACATGATTTTTTTTGCATAAAATAGTTCAGGACGATCCACAACCGGGCTAGTTTTTACTTTTTCGATTTTGGTTATATATTTTTTGTATTATGATAGTTTCAGTTTCAGAACCGGTTTAAACCGGTTTTGAAAATTAAAGTAATTTTTTTAAAAAAATCTAAAACCAAAATCGAAAAAGTAAAAACTAGCCCGGTTGTGGATCGTCCTGAACTATTTTATGCAAAAAAAATCATGTCAAAATATTAAAATTTGAACGAAATATTAGAAAAGAACGCTCCCATAGACTTTACATGGTCATCCGGGTCTTTTTGTGTAATTTTTCTGTGACTATTGTGTGCTCTTAAGAGCCCACAATAGTCACAGGAAAAGTACACAAAAAGGCCCGGATGACCATTTAAAGTCTATGGGAGCGTTCTTTTCTATTATCTCGTTCAAATTTTAATATTTTGACATGATTTTTTTGCATAAAATAGTTCAGGACGATCCACAACCGGGCTAGTTTTTACTTTTTCGATTTTGGTTTTAGATTTTTTTTTAAAAATTACTTTAATTTTCAAAACCGGTTTAAACCGGTTTTGAAACTGAAACTATCATAATATAAAAAATATATAACCAAAATCGAAAAAGTGAAAACTAGTTCCGGTTGTGGATCGTCCTGAACTATTTTATGCAAAAAAATCATGTCAAAATATTAAAATTTGAACGAGATATTAGAAAAGAACGTTCCCATAGACTTTACATGGTCATCCGGGTCTTTTTCTGTAATTTTCCTGTGACTATTGTGGGCTCTTAATGTCAAAGTGACATTATTCAACACTATTATTATTATTGTGACATTATTATTATTCAAAAATGACACATTTTTCACAAATTTGTCACAATGTGACATCACAAAAGAGCTCTAAAACGGCCATAACGACTTCACATTTTAGCCACTGTGACTTCACATCGACGTCACGTGACGTCACATCAACGATTCATGGTCACAAAGTCAGAGTGTGAGATCACAACGAGGTCGCAGTGACGTCACCATGCCTCAGGGGTCAGAAACAGTTGGGATAGACACCTTCTGATAAATGTATTTCATTGCTGACATAGGATAAACTCAATTTAATGTTGTTGAGTTTACTTGCTAATAGAAACTTCTCTTCAAAGCAACATCGAAGAACATCCTCGTGTATTGGAAAAATAATTGGCAGAAAGTCTCTTGGTTGAGAGAATATAGGACAATGAAAAGATTTTCTAGTAATTTACTTGGTCATCGACGTATACGTATCTGAATCCATTTCACTTGTTAATATAATTAAAATAATACACACAATTAACAAACAAAATTCGCTAACGTGCTCATTGATACGAAATGACGCACTGTAGAAGTAGATATGGGCGGCAAAGAGATGGATGCTCGTGCGTACGGCTACCTAATCGCTATTTCGCAACGTTGCTAGCAGGAGTTGCAAGAACTACTAAAAATTTCGCCCTACAGCGATCTCATCATGGTAAGATCTAGGTTATTAAAAAAAACCATAATATGCTAAATAGTATTAATTTACATTTAAATTTTAACATGAGACCGCAAACTGAATTCATTTCATTATTTTCTTTGTATATGAAAATCACTAAAAATTCAAATTTTCCCGATTTTTATCGATTTTGCGCGAACGGAAGATATTCTTTAAACGCAATTGATTTTATTTTGGTTATTAAACTGTACAATATACAAATATTTTCCACTATAGTGATAAATTATATGTTTATGTAACATTTAAAAAAAATTCTGGAAAAATCGGAAACTTTCAATTTTTTAAAATTTTTAGGCAGTTTGCGTGATTGGAAGATAATGTCCGATTTGAATTTTTTTTTTTTGTTTTTCTTCTATATACTTTTCCGATCTATAGCGATTCGGAAATAAAAACTTTTTTTTTTTTGCACCACCCAAATATATCTATATTAACCTTTTTAATTATTTTAAATAAAAATTTTAAATTATTATTACATTTTGAAACCCCACCTAACCTACGAATTTGAAGTTTTTAAAGCATTTCAAAAACATTTTTACAATTGTATTCTATAACTGTAACGACCAGATTTCTAAAAATTTTAATTAGTCTTAGAAAAAATAATCAAAACGTCATGGAATATTTAAAATTACACTAAATATTGACGCTTTACTTTACTTATAATACATATATATATATATGTGTGAGACACTGAAAGTTCAATCCTTGATTTTATGAATTGCGCATTGAAATCATCTATAAAAATGAGAATCAATTGAAAAGTATGCATTAAAGTTTCAGTGTTTTAGTTATATTGTAAAGATTTAAACTGATAAAAGTGAATTTAAACATTGCAACTCTGATTAATTTTAAGGTAGATGGATGGAGTGAAGTTGTGCTATTCAACTAGCGTAAGATTAATTTCGAATTTTTTAATGATTCAAAGGAAAATGATAATTATTATAATAATATAAATTTTAATAAATAGATTTTGCTATATAAAGGAGTGTATAAATATTAACCACGCCTCTCATACATAATATCTTCCTTCGAGGATATTTTTATGCAGAATGCTTCTACGAATTATAAAAAAAAGAAAAATCAGTATTTCACAAATTTGTATGTAAATAATCTTCAATTATTCATGAACATAAAGATATTAAAGCCTATATGTTCATAATGCTTTTGCGAAAAAAATAGGAAAATTTCAATTATCATTGATATAAGTTTATTTTCAAACTTTTTAATGGTATAGGAAAAATCTTAACAAAACTTGCAATATAGAAAATGTTGAAGAATTTACTAGTATCTGTCATGGTATTTTTTCTCAAACTCTTTTATACGTTGTATTTCTTTATTGTACAGCGCCAGTAACCCGAGCATGTCAGCATCGTTACAAGTCCAAACACACACACACACACACAAAAAAAAAATGCATCGCAGGAGAAATGAAATCGAATTGCACACAGGTTGTAACGTTGAAGAAAATTTCTTGAACAACTTAAATTTTAGCACGAGATTTATCTCGACAGAGTACCAATATTTCCTGAATTATCATAATTTAATTAGGTCAGAAAAGTTGAAAAAAATTACCTGACAAAAAATATCTTTTTTGTTTTGTCGTTCGTATTCCTCAATCTTTGGAATGTAACTAAATTTCTAGTAGCCACTGAAATATTATACGAAGGGTCGTTTTGTATATTTTCTTTTTGTGAAAATTAACAAAGAACAGAATAGCATTCTGTTAAATTTCATTTCCTTGTCTTCATAACAATTTCTCTTAGTGGGAGATTTTTTAGTATAGCCTTATTTACCGGATACGATTCTTGCTTTTTGAAGTTGTAAGATTAAGCAGAGGATTAATTTCGTTTTGTAGACTCTTTTGTTATTTGCATTCTCTTTCCCGTTAGCAATTCTCAAAATGTACTTTGGCGTTACGGTTTAACTCATCTAATAAGACGAAAACAATATTTTATTATAAAATCCCGATATGTTGTAACTTTTTCAAGAAAGTTCAAGATATAAAATACCCTGTTCGTTAATTAAGAAAAATAATCTATGATTAAAGTAAATAAGCTAGAGATATGTTTTTTTTTTTGGAAGTTCAGTTAATTTGAATTCATATATTTGGCCCACTACTGTTTCTCTCTTTTCACTAACTGTTTATATATATATACATATATAGGCCGTAGATACATATATGTATATATATGTAATAAAATAAAAAAAAATGCGCCATTTTGCCCGCTCTGAGTTTTTAATTCTAACTTTATGGAATATCCTTTTAATCTCAGTTTCGTAATGTATTAATATTTTAACAGCTAAAGTTCTTTTTTCTTATTTTATTTAACTTAGTAATAATCTATTGATTGTTTCTCAAAAAGAGCGGGAAATGATTTCGAAATCTTCTTTCAATGTAGAGGTCTATTTTTTCTTTTTAGAATAATTATTGAGATTTTAATTTTATTTTTAATTAGATCGTCAGCTGGTGTGTTTATGCGCGTATGTAAACAGGTTATTCTATTCCACACAAGTATTAAGATCTTACGGGAGGACACGCCCCGTCTGCCAATAGGAGATGGTGATGTCTGACGTCATAGCCTTGAAGTTAATCCTAATTGGATCTTTAATTTGCTGACGCGGACAGGGGAGGGGCTAGTTTTTTCGTGGAGCCTCGTATTTTCATTCTAGGTTTGGAGAGCGTGAGAATGCAACTGCCTTTATTCTATTAAGACGCCCGTTTCATTTTTTACGAGAACTTAGAAAATCGAATCATGTAGATTAGATAACGAAGGTTGTAGTATTCGATGCGTGCAACGGTGACTGCTGGAACACTTATTTTATGTGTTCTAAGTAAATGTGAATTCAAAGACTGATTGACTTAAATTTCTTACGGGGAAATAACCCAAGAAACCAATCCACTGCTTGTCAACTTACCATTACGGCTGCTTAACCTGCTGTTAGTTCTTAAGGGAATGGACGGATGTTACAGCGGAGATGGTGTTCAACGAAAATTGATGCCTTTGGATGGAATACAGGACCTTTTATCGTTTCATATATATATATACATGTATGAGCCGTACATATATTCACATGCATTACATACATAATCATGCCTGGTATACTTTCTTTTTCATAAAGAATTTAATTTTTAATGTCAAATTCACTTTTAATTATTACATTTTAATGAGTACTGATAACATTAGATATTTCTTCGAGTTCCTGAATAACTGTAGCAAACTTTAGTATAACTAATGAGAAAATATCTTGATAAACATGCATTAAAATGAAATTTTAAATTTTGCTGTTCGTATACAAGAGGGCTCTTATGCATAGCAATCGTAGAAATTAATTAAAAAGTGTATGAATGCTTAAAAAACACATATGTTTAACTTCTCAGGTTAATTGATTGAATTTTTTTTTTTCATTTCATTATTTTTAGATTAATATGAGACTGCAATGAAAATAAATTTCTATTTGTTTATTTGGATTTCTAATTATTGTAAGTATACTTTAGTCACATTGCATTTAAATTTCAAGTGAATCCGTCTTATGATACTTTCTTACTCTGCAGACAGAATGTTTTTTTTTTTTTTTTTTTTTTTTTTTTTTTTTTTTTTTTTTTTTGCGAGGGGGGGGGGGTTGTTCTAAAGACATAAACATTGCTTTTATGCAACACTTCTTTTCAATGTACATTTTAACTCAGCATAAATAACATCTTTACTATACAGGGTGATTCCGAATTTTTTTTTACAATAAAAGAGGGGTGATAGTATACATCAAGACAAACAATATTAAATAGGAGACCAAGGGTCCAAAACGTTTTCCTAAGAAAATAGCCGCCATTAAAGTTTAGGGACCAAAATTTCAAATAAACATAAATAACGGAAAAATCGGTCGATTGATTTGCAGTTTTCACTAAAATTATTCTTTATGTCGGCATTTTCTTGAAATTAAATTATAAATATAAATTTCAAAAAATGCCAATAGAGGGCGCTTTAGACTTCGGAGTAACGAACAACTATTTTTTGCATCTCATTAAATTTTTTCGTAAGCTTAGACTCAAACTTAAATTTTGAGCTCAAAATCTGTGGTTGGGAGTGGTTAAGTAACACAAATTTAGCTGTGTTCAGAGGGTTCAAATTTCAAATTATTATAAAAAACGGAAAAATTGGTCGATTGATTTGCGGTTTTCACTAAAACTATTCTTTATTTAGGTATTTTCGTGAAAATAAATTATAAAGATAAATTTCAAAAAATTCCGATAGAGGGCGCTTTAGACTTTGGAGTAACGAAACACTCTTTTTTGGAGTTATTTTTTGCATCTTATTAAATGCTTTTCTAAGCTTAGACTTGAATTTAAATTTTGAGCTCAAAATCTGAATAGCTGGGAGTGGTTAAGTAGACAAACTTAGGTGTGTTCAGAGGGTTCAAATTTCAAATAATTGTAAAAAACGGAAAAATTGGTCGATTCGTTTGCGGTTTTTGCAAAAACTAATTTTTAAATCAGCAGTTTTTTTGATCAATCAGTGTTTTCTTGAAAATAATTTTTAAAGATAAATCTCACAAAATGCCGATAGAGGGCGCCTTACACTTTGGAGTAGCGTACAACTATTTTTAATTGTTATTTTTTTAATCTCATTAAACCCTTTCAAATGCATAGACTTAAATTTTGGGCTGAAATTCTGAATCGTTGGGAGTGTTTAAGTAGCGAAAAATTGAATTGTGCTCGAGGAGGAAAGAGGGTTAAATTTTAACTCCTGAACACACTTCAGTTTGCGCTTCTTAACTCCTCATAACGATTCAGGATTTGAGCCCAAAATTTAAGTTTAAATCTAAGCTTCCGAGAACATTTAAAATTGTTTTGCAAGCATTTAATTAGAACCAAAAAATAATGGTTAAAATGCATTGTTGGTTACTCTGAAGTTTAAGGCACCCTCTGACGGAATTTTTTGAGATTTATCTTTAACAATTATTTTGAAGAAGATACTGACTTAAAGAATAGTTTTATTTTAAACCGCAAACGAATCGGCCAATTTTTCCATTTTCTATAATTACTTTAAATTTGAACCTCCCCCTACCCCTTGAACACAGTTCAGTTTGTGCTACTTAACCACTCCCTACTATTCAGATTTTCAGCTCAAAATTTAAGTTTAAGTCTAAACTTCCTAAATCATTTAAAGAGATGCAAACAATAACGGCAAAAAATAGTTGTTCGTTACTCCAAAGTCTAAAGCGCCCTCTATCGGCATTTTTTGAAATTTATCTTTATAATTTATTTTCACGAAAATACCTAAATAAAGAATAGTTTTAGTGAAAACCGCAAATTAATCGACCAATTTTTCCGTTTTTTTTTAATCATTTGAAATTTAAACCCTCTGAACACAGCTCAGTTTGTGTTACTTAATCACTCCCAACTACAGATTTTGAGCTCAAAATTTAAGTTTGAGTGTAAACTTACGAAAACATTTAATGAGATGCAAAACATACCGGCAAAAAATAGTTGTTCGTTACTCCAAAGTCTAAAGCGCCCTCTATCGGCATTTTTTTAAATTTATCTTTATAATTTAATTTCAAGAAAATGCCGACATAAAGAATAATTTTAGTGAAAACCGCAAATCAATCGACCGATTTTTCCGTTTTTTATGTTTATTTGAAATTTTGGTCCCTAAACTTTAATGGCGGCTATCTCCTTAAGAAAACGTTTTGGACCCTTGGTCTCCTATTTAATATTGTTTGTCTTGATGTGTACTATCACCCCTCTTTTATTGTAAAAAAAATTTGGAATCACCCTGTATATATTTTTACTTTTCTTTCTTCAGAATAATGGCAATAAACTTAACCCATTAGTGCCTAGCGTACCTTTTTAGGGACGCTTCAAAAGGTGCATGTAGCACTGTTTTTGACACCGGTAAAAAAGAACAGCAATCTTTATTTTATTTAATTGAAACATTTTCGCAATTAATGAACTAAACTTAATTCTTTTAAAAATAGTGGTGCAAACCAAATAAAATTTGAGCAAAAGGTGGTAGGCACGAATGGGTTAACAGAAAAGCATTTATCTACATATTATATTATTTTACGAATTCACAAGTAAATGGTTATATGAGAAAAAAAATTCTAAAAATAAAATTCTTCTACTTATTTCCGTTGTTGTTTAGTAAATCTATAAGTATATTTTTAGAAAATATTATATTTTCTTACTCAAAAGTGGAAATTTATCCAAAAACAATATCTACCAATGAATATTTTTGTTAAAGCAACACTAAAAATATTACAAAAAGAAAAAAAAAACATTTTCTTCCGGCATAATTATATAAATACGATAAACAGCTGATGACTGAAGGCCGCGTCTGGTCATAGAATTAAATATAAGGAGGCTATTTAAAAAAGTAGTTTATCTTCTTTAATATTTTTATTCCTATAAAATATATGTACTAATTTTATTAATTTGTTATACGGTACTAGACGACCTGATGTTGCCCGGGGCCCGATTTAATAATATTAAACAACACTCAACTTTGTATGATTTTATACCTTTTGAAAATATTTTAAGTGAACCTAGGTTTGAGGACATTATCCGCTGCGTTTTCCACTATGCTCTTTCTGAACGAACCTGGAATCTCGATCCCCACAACAAATTATCAGGCTTCGGCATATGCTGAAGACTAAGAGAAAATTTCATAATACAGAAAGTAGCCTAATTGTCATGTAAGTTGATTGAACCGAATCCCATTGAAATGATGTCCGTAGAACCCAATTAAAGAATGTTTTGATGGATGGCGCATGGCTTAGTTGGGATACACCTGGCTAATATCGATGAGGTGCAAAATGGATTGCATACATGGTTTCGGTCCACACTGTAAAAAAAAAAAAAAAAAAAGTTAAATTTACGGCAAAAACTGCTGGCAGCAATGTTGCCAGCAGTTTTTGCCGTAAAAATTGCAGTATAATTAGACGTAAATTTTTTCACTACCTCTATTTTTCCTGCAATTTTTAGGGCAAAAACTGCTAGCAACATTGCTGCCAGCAGTTTTTGCAAGACATTTAGCGGATTTTTTTTTTTTTTTTTAGTGCAAAGATTGTTTTAGTATTATCATCGTGGTATTCATGTATTGTCAAAGAGATGGCAAAAATGTGTAGCTAACGTGGGACGATACCTTCAACAACCATTTTTTGTATCTCTCATGAAATTTTCAATTTTTCATGGATACAAGAATCCACCGAAACTTAGTTGCGCACCTAGTAAATAGCATTATAAGTATTCAGATTTTGGCATAATAGCTGTTGAATCTTGCAAAAACTTTATGCATATCAAATTTATTACGTACTAGCTGACCCGCCCGGCGTTTCCCGGGTCCGTATTAAACAATATTAAACGAACTTGAAATATGTATGATTTTATCATTAACTCGAAACATGCAGAAATGCATTGTCTGAAATACGTAGCCACTGACTGCGAAAAATCGGTTTAAAAAACAGCTAATGCTAAGCTCTAAAAATACTCAAAATGAGCAATGTGAGACGCGGGAGGGAATATGTATCCAACGACTGCGTGATTTTCGTGTTAAAGTGTTGATATTTATCAAAAATGACTGTTAAGTCACGTAACTAACTATTTTTTTTTCACATAGAAATCCCAAGTGAAATATTTTGAATTTCAAACTAATTATATCACTCTTAAATCCGACTATACCATGAATGAAATCGATACTCGCTGGTAGCTAAAATGTTGGTATGTGGTATTATATTTTCAGAGCCATTTAACAAAAGTAAGTGTTATTTTTAATCAAATCATGCATAATGTTCACTCTATGGATAAATTCCTAACCGTAAACTTTTGTACCGTAACCATAACCTGCCTGTAACCTAAGTTTGACTTAACAGTAGCTTACCGTAAATTAAATATAACATAAATGTAACCTAGCCTTCACTTTATTGTAACATATCCTTATTCTAACCATAAGATAAATGCAATTTAACTTTAACCTAACTTTAACTTAACCGTAACCTAACTGTAACCTAACGGGAAATTAAATCAAAGACTTGCCGTAATGTAATTGCAACCTAAATGTTACCAAACCATATATTGGTTTCATGTCCATGGAAATTATTTTGTCTTGTTCGAATCTGGTTATGATTCATTAGAACATTTTTGTCGAGTTCAGATTTCGTTCGGTTCAGATTATAGGTATTTTTTGATATTGAGTTTTAATGTTCGGGTCGTATTAATGTCCATGGAAATTATTTTGCCTTGCTCGGATACAGTTATGGTTCTTTGGAATATTTTTGTCGAGAACAGATTTGTTTCAATTCAGATTTCGGCCTTTTTCTTCCAATGGAATTTTTGGGTTCAGGTTTTCTTGCGTGTTCCCGGAAATTATGCTGCCTTGTTCGAATAAGAACATGCTTCACTTGAATATTTTTTTCAAGTTCAGATTTGGTTCAGTTCAGATTTCGTGATTTTTTCAAAGAAATTTTTTAGGTTCAGATTCGGTTCATGTGAATGGAAATTTTTTGTCTTATTCAGATCCGGTTACGATTCTTTGGAATACTTTTTATCACGTTCCGATTTGGTTCGATTCAAATTTCAGGTATTTTTTCAAATAGAATTTTTAAGTTCGGATCTCGTTCATGTCCACGGAAATTATTTTGTCATACTCGAATCCAGTTGTGATTCTTTCGAATATTTTGGTCGGGAAAGATGTGGTTCGGGTCAAATTTCGGTTTTTTTCAAATCGAATTTTTTAGGTTCGAGTTGGGTTTATGTCCATAGAAATTATTTCGTCTTGCTTGGATTGAGTTATAGTTCTTTGGAATATTTTTGTCAGGTCCAGATTTGGTTCAATTCAGATTTCGAGTTTCTTCTTCAAATATAATTGTTGAGTTCGGGTCTTATTGCATGTTCACGGAAATAATTCTGTATTGTTGGAATAAGGACATGCTTCACTGGAATATTTTTGCCAAGTTCAGATTTTGTTCAGTTCGCGATTTTTTCAAAAAAAAAAAAATTGCGTTCGGATTGCGTTAATGTCCATGGAAATATTTTGTCTTGTTTGGATCCGGTTGCGCTTCTTTGAAATAGTTTTGTCAGATTCAGATTTGGTTAGATTCAAATTTCAGATATTTTTTTGAATGGGAGTTTTAAGTTCGTATTGGGTTCATGTCCACGGAAATTATTTTGTCTTACTCGAATTCGGTTATAGTTTTATCGAGTACTTTGGCCAGATTTAGATGTGGTTTGGGTCAAAGATCAAGATTTTTCAAACGGAGTTTTTTAGTTTTGAGTCGGGTTTATGACCATGGAAAGTATTTTGTCTTCCTGGGATTGGGTTATAGTTCTCTGGAATATTTTTATCGGTTTCAGATTTCGTTCGAGTCATATTTCGTGTTTTTTTTAAAGAAAATATTTAGGTTCGGGTCAGGTTTCATGCCCACGAAAATTATTTTTCCTTGTTTGAATCGGGTTATGCTTCACTTTTGCGGGATTCAGATTTGATTCTGGTCAGTTATCAAATCCATAGTTTTTTCCAAACAGAATTTTGAGGTCAGGGTCGGGTTTATGCTCACGGAAATTTTGTGTATCACGGATCCGAGTGTGGTCTATTTTTTTCTGGTTGGGATCGGGTTATGTTTAAATTAGTCTAAACATTAAGGTTATAATCAGTTTTGCTACTATTCTTTTTATGGCTATTTCTGATAGATAATTTACTTTTCTATTTGATAATTTATTATGGTGATTGAATCGTTTGCGGATACAAACAATTGTACGCCAAACAGCTATTTTATTTTTGTATTAAAAACAAATTAAAGCCATATTACAATTTTAAATTGAATAGAACACATTTAAATTTAATCAATGATTAAAAAAATAAACTCATAGAAAAGTGTTGTGTAATGTTTTTTACTGCAAACAGCTAATGACTCAAACATTCTAATGTTCGAAATGCCAAAAATATGCGTACAACCATATAGTAAAAAAAAATTAAGAAATTAATAGAGTGGCAGTATAATGTCTTGGGGGGACGCAAGAAATGTATCTCTAAAATCCGCTACATTAAGTCCAAATAAGCACCAACGAAACCATGTGCTTTGAAACTCCGATCAATTCAAACTGGTTTAAATCAGTATTTCTTTTTTCTTGTTTTTTACCTTTTAAACTGTTATTGAATAGATGACTAAAATTTCATTTAAAAAATAACGTTTTGTGACATTATTGCCTGTAATACACGATCAGAATGCATGAAAGGTACAATTAGATCAATCATAGGCAATAATTATTTGATTATTTTTATCATATGACTTTGAAATATCAATATAGAAGCATCATTTAAGACTTTGCTTGAAAAATCAACATTCTTTCGTTAATGTCTTAAAATCGTCTGCACTCTGAAATCTAGGTTTTAGATTACTATTATTATTTAAGTGTTCATGCATGATTTTAAAAGAATCTTTTCATCACTATATTTTATATATTGACATGGAATTATTAATATGTTGTTAAATCATAAACATTTTTCATCTACGTTATAAAGTATCAAAAATTTCTGAAAAAAAGAGAAAACTTTTAGTAATACAATTTTTTACTTCAGATCATATGTTCTCAATGTTTTATTTAATTATGTTTTGACATTTAATTATTTTTAATTTTCCAATTTGAATTATTTTAAAAGCAAAAATTTATTTTAAAATATAATATAATAAAAAAAACCATTTAATAAATTTACTATTTCTTCGTAAAATATGCTTCAGCTGTAATTCATTTCTTCCAATCCGTCTATTATTAATACAAAATTCCTTCCTCGTGCTTTATTTTGAGACATTAGAATTTCAGCGATAAATGGTTTCATATTGCAAACTTTTTTTTTTTTTCGGTTTACTTCGCCACCACCTATAGTTATCCTCCATGGCGTACATCAGTTGTGATAAAAAAAATCCTCATTTAAACTGACAGTTTGCCAGTCTATGAATTTTAAAGGTGATTCCCAGTTTTTTAAATTATTTCTGCGAAAATTTTATGCAACCAACCAACCATAAGAGAATGAAAGGGAAAAAAGGCTACAAAAAAGCGATTTTTTATGAGAGTGAGGTTTGGAATTTAATTAATTACTCAGTTACTAAATAGAATTTTGAAATTCTGAACATCAGGTGCATCAGGAGAGATATTGGGCTACTCTCAGAAAACTTTTGAGCTTCGTACGTACCGTAGTTTTCGCTAACTATCACAGACACACACACACACACACACACACAGAGAGCGATTTGTTATTTTATTAATATAGATAAACGTAATATATATTATATGTAAATATATATAAATATATTAAAATTAGTATGAAGGAAATACTATAACACTTTTTAAATGTGTTTTTTAATGTGTCTGCAATAATTACTATGACAATCTAGAATCATTACCTATCATGGGACATCACTGAATTAATTATGCATATAGGTTTTAATATAATGAATAAAACTTTTATTTACATCTTTTTAAGTTTTGATGGGATTTTCATAAAATTTGACATAACTTGACAAAATTTTGCAACAACTATATATATATTGAATTTCAAACCATGCTATTAGGTAGTTTGTGTTCTGTTATACGCGAAAAGACCGACGGAGTAGGCGACGACTATAGGGACAACGTATTTCTAGAACTAATAATGCACTAAAAATAGCAAATTAAGACGTTTTCTATAGTTACAAAAAAATTTCGTTTATTAAATGACCAGTATCAATGTTAATACAATTTGGTTTAAAAAAAACGCCTTGCTTTGTTGAAATTGTGATGAATGACGTGTTATCATGCAGTTTAAGCTTAGATTAGTATAACGTAAAGTAACTTTCACTGTTTACTATAATTTGTAGTTCATATAATTACGCCACATTTTTTTACTTACATCTTCGCCATATTTAAACGCATAATTAATCATACAAATTATATGAATATTGCAGTGACTAAGAATTCTGCGACTAAACTACTAAATACAAAGCTTCTCATATAAAATACTCATCAAGGACTCTCCAAATTCCAGGGAATTTACACTGTTTAATTTTGAAAGATTTATTTCTAGTTGTTGTATAATTCCATTTAGCAAAAACCAAATCAAATCTGTCACTGTGCGTAGAATTATTAATATTTAGGCATCTCTGTTATAAATATTGATTTCTTGCAAAGAGTTTAACTATTAATTTTTAAATTTAATTTTAATTGTATTTTTATATCATCATGAATATAATAAATCATTTTAAATAATGTTTATTTTACCTTATCAAATTCAAGTGTTATTCATTTAAAAGATGACGTATAATGTCTTTCTAAAAAAGCAAGTTCTCATTTTTATCACAGTTTATGATAAAAAATATTTTTTAATATTGTCATCTCATACAGGATTTATTTGCATTTTTTCGAAAAAAATCATGAAATGTGCACCAATCGATAAGCAGTTATCCACAACAGGCATACGGAATACTCCAATCTCTTTTTTTCGGTCTAAAACCCTCTTTTAATTAATATATTTTTATGCCTCCAATCCCATTATAAATCCTTTTGCATCCAGCTTATCTATAACAAGCTTTCGTAAATTTAATGAGGAAATATCATGACGAGAGTTTCTGAATTAATGCTTAAAATGAAATATTCAAATAAGCAGTTTTATGAGATCATAGTAGTTACGCTAACAAATCAAGATGGGAAAATTTAAAATATATTAATAATTCAAACAAGTAAGGATGTAAGTTTTGTAAATTTTTATTTGTTGTTTCATGTTTATTTCTAGAAGATTTTTTTTTGTATCAATATGCATTTACTAAAAAAAAATAACAAGATTTGAATTTAATATTTACTGAATCTTTCATTGTTTTTTTTAATAATTCAATAATTAAAAATTTTAAAATTCAATTATTATTCATTATTTTTAATTATTGAAAATTGAATTGTCCTCCTTTTAAGAACTATTATATTATCAAGTCAATAATTCATAAAAAAAAATATCAGAAATTCCATAATTCTACTTCAAAAATAAGCCAAAACATTTCTAAGACTAGGCCAGAACACTGACATAAAAGAATGTGGGCTATTTCAGGTGAATGTTTTAAAGTTATTTGTACTGTATAATCCTTTCAGTTTTAATTCCACTATTCCTGATCAGAAATATTGTATTGTAATTAAATAAGTTAAAAAATAATATTCTAAAATAATGGCACTGGAATTTAAAGGACAGTTCAGATGCTTAAAAAGAATGAAATAGCCCGAATGAAATGGTGTCTATTTTTCAGTTCGTGCGTAGACAAAGCTATTCACTAGAGCAACGATGTAAAAATCATCGTGAATCAGAGTACATAAGGATATTGTTGGTTTTTCCCAGATTTTTAACGTCGAATACCAGTATTCTTTTTCTAAAAAAAATAAATCTAGTTCAAAACGGCGATATTTCACGTTAGAGATATTTAAAGAGAAATTTTCTACTAGAAAATGCTGGTTCCAAAGAATTTTATTGTCTTGAAATTCCAGAACTAGTACGAACAATGTAAATACATTTTAATGGCAAAGAAAGGTATGCATCTTATGCAGGATTCGTACGCTTCAAAGACTTTGGAATAACTTTGGTCAGATTTTTTCTAAAATAACATTTGCTTTATATAATGAATATATATATATATTATTTCAAAAGTGAACATTTTCTTTTCTTTTTGTAATATTTTAACTCCATATTTTTAATGAACCCTTTTAATTTATTCGAAAATACATAAACCTTTCAAAAATATTCATGTCTTAAAAAGAAAAAATATTTAAAAAGCTTGTTGACCCTCTCTCATTTTGGATGTAAGCGTCTGCATACATTTTAATGGCAAAGAAAGGTATGCATCTTATGCAGGATTCGTACGCTTCAAAGACTTTGGAATAACGTCGGTCAGATTTTTTCTAAAATAACATTTGCTTTATATAATGAATATATATATATATTATTTCAAAATTGAACATTTTCTTTTCTTTTTGTAATATTTTAACTCCATATTTTTAATGGACCCTTTTACTTTATTCGAAAATACATAAACCTTTCAAAAATATTTATGTCTTAAAAAGAAAAAATATTTAAAAAGCTTGTTGACCCTCTCTCATTTTGGACGTAAGCGTCTGCCCTTCCTATTCTCAGTGATTTTTAATTATTTTTTTTTTTTTTTTTTTTTTTTTTTTTTTAAGTAGAACATTCACAGGTAATTTTTGTGTTTGAGAATTTTTTTCGTAAATTTTAAAAATTGCAGATGGTGGATGATCGCTAAATTATGATAAAGAGACATTTGATAATTCGTCATGATTGGAACTATTTTCCATATTACGATCGATTAAAAAAACATGGAAAAAATTGTATAACTAAATTTTAAAAATTAAAAATCATGGTTCTAAATAATTTTCATAATTATTTTCCAAGCATGGTTTTTAACCCTTGCAAACGCAACCATCGAAATGTAAAAAAGCTTCACCGTCAGATAGGACGGTAGAAAATATATAAGTAAATAGTTTAGAAAACATATAATATGTTTAAATATCATTTTAGAAATTACCTTCCACAATAAAAATGTTTTATAACTATTTTGTGCAGTTCTGTATTGATCTGTATCTATAGATTTAATTATATACCACATAGCATGACAAAATATATTTTAGTTAAAAAAAATATTGTTCAGCCATTTTCGCCTGTAGATGGAAAAGCATTCAAAATCGTTTATACAATCCTGCTTGATATGCAAACACACATTTTTGAATATTGTCTGTACAATGTCGAACTATACAACCGAAACACTATTGCCATGGGGTTATTTTTTTAACTTTCGGATTTATTGATTGGCACCACTTTTCTCAAATGGTAAATTTCTCGTTTTTTTTTTTTTTTTTTTTTTTTTTTTTTTTTTTTTTTTTAACCTCTTAAACTGTTATTAAACAAGATTATACTAGGCGAATTTTACTTTTTCAAAAATGCGGTTCCAATAATGAGACCCTAATTTTAAAAAGGTAGGCCATGATGCCAAATTTTGTAAAACGATTAAAGAGAACAGGGTCTGAAGGATTCAACGAAGAAAAGTGTTCTAAAAGTGACCGCTGGAGAAATATGTGTGGCTGTGAAACAGAAAAGCGAGTATCAAAAATGCTGAAACAATACTGAAATAAAATTTACCTTTATTTCGTAATTTAATGATTATGGTATCGATATTGCATTTCTTAACTAAATTTAATTCAAATAAAAAACGCATAACGTTAATTATAAATCACAAACGGCAACCATAAACTGTCAGTACTCACAGTACTTTTTAGTGCAACCAAATTAATATAATGACCCCAAACTTTGTAAAAAGATTAAAGAGGACATGATCTGAAGGATTCAACGAAAAAAAACTGTTCTAAAAGCCACCGCTAGAGAAATATGTGGGGCTGTGAAACAGAAAAGCGAGTTTCAAAAATGCTGAAACAATAATGAAATAAAAATTGCCTTTTATTTACCAGTAAGGCATGGTGACGTGACTGCGACGTCGTTGTGAAGCCACCTTGGGACTTTGGGACCATCGATTGTCGATGTGACGTCACGTGACGTCGATGTGAAGTCACAGTGACTAAAATGTGAAGTCGTTATGACCGTTTTAGAGTTCTTTTGTGACGTTTCACAAAGTGGTCACAATGGGACAAATTTGTGAAAAATGTGTCATTTGTGACTAATTTGACATTAACATTGTGACGAAACTGTGACAAAAGCAACGATATTTAAATTGCCAGAAAAAGGTTTTTAAAATAAATAACATGTTTTGAAAAAAAAATGTAATTTTCTAAGAATTTTTAATAAAGTCACATCTCAGTCACAATGTGACGTCACTGCGTGGTGGCATTTTGGTTACAGATATTATGTGACCAAAGTGATTCACAGTGACGTTATTGTGACGTCACTGTGACCATGCATGCTATAAGGGTATTATATTTAATGATTATGGTATCGATATTGCATTTCTTAACTCTCTTTTCCTTTACACGGAGCCACATGTTCTCCTAATTCTGAATTTTGGGACTATTTTTTTGTGGAATCCTCCGTTCCCTGTCCCATTTAATCTTCTTACAAAATCTGCTTTATTCCTTTCAATTCGATCGCGTTACAGAATACACTGTGTATTGTCAGCTTAATTATGGCCAACTTCTATCGTGTTGTTTGTATAGTAATATATATGATTTTTTTTCATATTCAATAAATATATATTATTGCTCTAAAGTAGATCAGTAACAAATTACATAACACAATTTAAAACTACCATTAAATAAATCACTCCTATAGTCTGAAATACTCAAAGTAATTCCCGACGTATAATCCGCGGATGCCTGTAAATAACGTGCTAGGAAAAATTCTAGTTCAACATGAAAACGCTCTTCTAATTATTGCTCAAAAAATTACCGAAATGACACTCTTTTGTCTTTACCTGTAAATAAACGACAAATTTAATGCACACTATACTTTTCAATAAACAACTTAGAGTGCACATGAGTACAAATTGCATTATGTGTAAACTCAAGTAACATCATGAAAATATACTGCAATAGACTTTTCCTCATAGAGTGTTATGAAACAGAAATCTTTTGTGTTACGCTGTAAAATAAATAATAAATGTTAAGCTCATCTTCAAAAGGAAGAATGCTTTAGTACATTTTATAAATGTGTATACATTTTATTACGTTTTTGATTGTGAAACGTGATTTAAATGGACTTCAAACAATGTTTTCAGATCGTCCGGATCTTAATGGAATTAATTTGAATGTCCCAGTAAACGAAGTATATCCTCTACACATGTAATAATTAATAAATAATAGATAATAAAAAAGTGAAAATTGGATTCTGAAATAATTATTTATAGTTGTTTTTAAAAAAAATCAGTATGTATTGTTCTCAATCAAATTAATGTATACAGGGTGATTCAGCTCGTCGGTAACAAACTTTAAGGATCGATAGAGCACACCTAGACGAACATTTTTGAATAGGGAATGTAGGGTCCCTGACGCGATGGTAAGGCGCTAGGCGCTTTCGAAAATTTGGGTGCCGAAATTCGAAACGTCATAAAAACTAGGGAAATGGTTAGATTTTCTTGCTTGTTGCGTCGAAATGATTCTGTTTGTTTAGACTTTCTTCAGTACCAATTTGATAAGCGTATCTCTTAAAACATGGATAGGGGGCGCTGCAGACTTTGGAGAGCTAGACAACAACTTTAAGCCCGTTATTTTGATAATTTAACACATGCTCGGAAAAGTTTATACTCTAACTTAAAGTTTGAACCCAAAAGTAGAGCCCTGCAAAAAGCGTAAGAGCCGGAATAAAATGTCAAAGTACAGGGTGGTCGAAACTCCATACGCCAAATACGCTCCATGCGCCATACGCCAAATGCATGTCAGCCAATTCAGAGTTTGTGTACCGTTCCATCCTACTACCGATCTGCAGACAAGTAACCCGAAGCTTAAGTAGGTACCGCACGTTCAAAAGACGTGTCTGCGCATACAACTACGTCATCTCGCGTTGTCGTCTACGCATTACGTATATTTTGCATATCGATATGGTACGATATCTTTTGCATAAATCAGCAAAAAGCACCTTATGTAAATTTTATTGCGCGCATTGTGCATGATTGAAACCGGCTATGTTTGTTAAAAAAAAAAAAAAACTGCAGTTTTAATAGCTTCTTATGATAAGTAAATTACTCTCTTGTTTTGTTTCTAACTGATCGTAGCGCCCCGTTTCCAGTTAGCGTCCGAAATGTCAACGAATTATGTTTTTTGCCCAAAGCGCCCCCTATCGATGTTTCTTTTTGTACCGTTCAACTGAGTTTCAGAGAGCCCCAGCAAACAGAATCATGAAAATGCATGCCATAAGTCAAGAAATCTGTTTGTTTATCTCTTAGGAGCCTTCGAGTTTCGACCACCCTGTACTTTGACATTTTATTCCGGCTCTTACGCTTTTTGCAGGGCTCTACTTTTGGGTTCAAACTTTAAGTTAGAGTATAAACTTTGGCGAGCATGTGTTAAATTATCAAAATAACGGGCTTAAAGTTGTTGTCTAGCTCTCCAAAGTCTGCAGCGCCCCCTATCCATGTTTTAAGAGATACGCTTATCAAATTGGTACTGAAGAAAGTCTAAACAAACAGAATCATTTCGACGCAACAAGCAAGAAAATCTAACCATTTCCCTAGTTTTTATGACGTTTCGAATTTCGGCACCCAAATTTTCGAAAGCGCCTAGCGCCTTACCATCGCGTCAGGGACCCTACATTCCCTATTCAAAAATGTTCGTCTAGGTGTGCTCTATCGATCCTTAAAGTTTGTCACCGACGAGCTGAATCACCCTGTATTAGTATAACATGTTTAACATGATGTAGTTGGAAGAAAATATTACTAAATCGATTCAATGTCAACACCATATATAAGTGTCAAGACCATATTACAATTATTTCTAAACAGTAATTTTTATGGTCTTCTACGAAAATTATTTAATGGAAAAACTGTATGCAGATGTATGCCAGTTGCATCATTCTTTTAGAACTGGGATGTTATGTTTTCGTTGTAAAAAGCATAGGGAGACTAATAATACAAAACATAACATTATCTAATACTAAATCTCAAAGACTCATACTTTGGTACAGTGAGGTCTGTTGTATTCAAAACACATGCATCAATCATTCATTTAAATAAAGAAATTAAAATTGAACTAAACATTGAAAACTATCAATAGATTAGAAACGGATAATCGCGACATTGCTGACATGTACGAAACTAATAAGGAAAGTTTCCATACAGGCATACTCCAAAAAATCTGAAAAAATCACACAATGTTCGTCTCATGAGGATACAGACGTTTATAAAAAGTTTCGGCGGAATCTCGATTGAGCTTCCAGAAAAATATAATGAAAATTTCATTATTTGGCAATTTATCACCGGTTGGCAATAAAATACAATTTCAAAAGGTACCATTTTATGTCAAATACACTTTAATGAAAAAATGTTTCATGTTGAACTTGCTAAAAATTTATTTTAAATAAGTTGAGCTTTGTCAGTTTTTGTTAGTTTTAAATATAATTTTGTCATATCGGTATTTGTATGTCGATATTTATATTGAAATTTAAGTTTCTGAAATTTATATTGAAATTTAATTATGTTATATCGATATTTATATTGAAATTGTACTATCAAAATTTATAATTTAAAACAAAATTCAAAATTTAAATTAACTAAAATTGATTTTCAGGCTCAAAATTAAGTCCAGCTGAGCATTATCGATTCAATTTTGTTTTTATGTAAACGACTTTGCCGTGTATTTTTTAACATACTTACCGTAATTTCTTGCGTATAATCCGTGGCTCAAACAATTATTTTTAGACCTAGAATTTTTTAAAGGATTGAACTTTATCAGATCGCCGTAAATATTTATCTTCAATCAATAAAAAATACTTCTCGGTCAAAAAAGAATTGTTTGATCCGCGGACCATACACCGGAAATTGTGGGAAATGCATAAAAAATTTTCATAATTTTTTTTTTCTTTCTTTTTTTTTTTTTTTTTTTTTTTTTTTTTTTTTTAAATAACCACAGCTTCCAAATGGTCCGCGAGCTGAAGATCAATATTTCTTAACCGAAATTTTCATTATAGGTTTCTAGAGAATTTGCGCTAGAAAAACATCTAAATGTAGATTCTAGGCTATTTGCCAGGGAAAAAAAATCACTAAGAAAATTTTGATGCTCAGTTGGTGGACCATTTGGGAGTCCTCTATATCAAAATATTTTTTCAGTGATACATTATGTAACTACAGAAACAAGCAATATATAGTGTATGTAATGCATATATTTAAAATAAAAACTTTCATTTTATGTTTAAATTTATTAAATACCATTTACGTGCATTCTAAAAATCCATTTGCAAACAATTTCCAGTTACATTATAAATGTTTGCCTTTTGAAAGGAAAAGTGCTGCTCGCCGAATTACATGACACATTTTAGCTTACAGACTCTCAAAGTCTAAAAGCTTATGTTCCCGCCTGTTCTGTATGTATGTGCGTCCGTGTGTAACGTGATATTTTACGATAAAAATAACTGATTCACTTGAAATTTCGTATATGGGTATATTCTGATAAGGGGCTTCCATAATTAGTTTTTGGAGTAAATTCGACATGCATAAGAGGTGATATCGGGGCTAATGCCCCTCCCCTAAATTTATATAAATAGTTTTTTCATGCAGAATTATCATTTTTCGTTCAAGTTTTTGTAGATATGGGATCGTTTTGATGAGGCGCCTACGTCATTACGATTGGATGTTCATTGGATAAGTATAAAGAGAGGGAAATGAGGGCCTCCACTCTTAATTTCGATAAATGGGTTTTTCATACAGATTTAACAGAATTCATTTAAATTTTAGCATAGGATCACTCTGATGAGGGCACCGGCATGATTAGTATTGGGTGTTCCTTGGATAAGTATACAGAGGAGGGGTACGAGGGTTAATTTCCCACCCTTAATTTCGATAAATGTGTTTCTCATGCAGAATTATCAGATTTCATTCAAATTTTAGACATAGTGTCATTCTAATGAGAGCACTCCCATGATTAGTTTTGCGAGGTTATTGGATATGTCTAAGAAGTAGGAAAAGGAGGGTAATTCCCCTTAATTTAGGTTATTTTTGGTATATTTCGCAACTTTCTCAACTAATTACTGATTTGCTTCAAATTTTCGATATAGGTTCATTCTGATAAGGCACTTCCGTGATTTGTTTGGGGCATTCACTGGGTAAGTATAAATGGGGGATGGAAGACTACCACTCGTAATTTAGGTAATTTTTTTCTCATGCAGATTAAAGAGATTTCCTTCAATTTTTTGATACAGACTCATAGTGATAAGATGCTTCTCTGATTAGTTGTGGGGTTCTTTGGTTAAGTTTAAAGCGGTGCACGAGCGATTGCCACCCCCCCCCCCTTAAATTAGATAAATAGGGTTTTATGCAGAATTATCCGATATCCTTTAAATTTTAAATGTAGGTTCTTCCTGATAAGGCGAATTCCTCAATAGTTTTGGAAGATTAATGGTTAAGTATAAAGGAAGAGATAACCACTCTTATATTATAAAAATGGATTTTTATGCAGAATTATCCGATTTGTTTCGAATTTTGAAAATAGTTTTTTATATGATAAAACATATCTGTGATTAATTTTGGGAGTTCAATGATTAAGTGTAAAAAGAGGAAATGGGTGTAGGCTTTTTCCCTCCTTTTATTTTACTTTTCGAACGGTATTATTCCATGAAAATATAAGGCAGTAATATACAATTAGTATGCGTAGCCTGTGAGCTCAATGCCATCAATTTAACTGGACAATATTCTATTTTATTTATTTTGACTACAAATATTCGGAAGTATTTTATCTTTTTACATACGTTCTACTGTAACTCCGCTGCTAAAGTTGACTGACCTTTCATTATATGCATGAGTAGCTTAATTAACATTTTTTCAAAATATTCTGAGTATGCCCAGAATAAAAATCTTTCCTCTTCAGTAACAAACAAACAAAAATAACGAACAATTGTAAAATAATTGAAAAGTCTACTATAACAGCAAATTTATAACTAATTAATACAAATACCAAATTTTCCGTGCAAAATACGACTGAAAATTACTACGTTCAATACGTACGGAAATTATATTAATAAACAGAGTTTAAAGACGTCAAAATTGTGCGTCAAATGTAGCAAATGAAGTGCATCCGTACTACAAGGAAGTTTAAAAAATAATCAGATCTTGGTGCATTTGTATACAGCAATATTATCCGAGATTTTTTGTGTGTTCCTGTAAATACTATCTGCTTTCTAATACACGGATGTATCTTATAATAAATCTAAGCAACGTATAAAAATTTTATAAAATGTGAAACATTTAAAAAAAAATTGAAATGCGCCCCCCAAAATTTTTTTCCCGATACTATTGTGTAATTGAATAATTTTGTGGCCTTTTAGAATTAATAAAAAAATTCTTTGCACAGCATATTGTAGAGAATGTATATTTTAATACACTTCATAGATGCATATTAATTTCATTATGTTCGAAAGAATGGAATAACATGAAAATGCATTGGAAACTCCTTTTTTGCCATTGACCGTAATGCAACAGAATAATTCTGATTGTCCCTGTAATTAAACTATGCATCTGGTTTTCATGAAATTCTAAATGATAGGAAAAAATATGCAACAATTTCTATATTTTAAATTTTAAGCTATTCGGTTGGGTTGATTTTCCGATATTATATGCAGACAAACGGCGACTACAGATGTTAGGTACTTACATATATACCAACGCACCTTAAATGCACGGAGAAATGCAAATGCTTAAAGAGGCTAATTTTCACAATAACCCAGTGATTGAATACTGAAAAAAATATTATAAAAAAAATGGTGGAAGTTTCCTAAGGCGTTGTGCTATACATGTGTGTATACATCAGGATGATGTTTTACAAAAACCTACATTATCGAAGTTTATATTTCAATTTAGGAATCGTTCAAAGAAGTGCAATGACTATTTCGTAATACGCATGACTAGTGGATTAGTTATCCAATTAATTAACAAACCGACAAAAACAGTTATTTCCTTCAATAAAATTGCAAGTAGCTCCTGAATAAAAAAGCCTGAATTGAAAGCTAAAATTATAAAATAATTATTAAAAATTCTAAAATATTTAACATAACAATTCTAAAATATTTACATAGTTTTTACTTTTTAACGCATTAAATGTAAAAAAAAGATAGCTTTAATATATTGTACAAGCAGTCAATGAGTTAAAAACAAAACTATAAAAAAGAATAATTTATGAACTACTTAACACCTTCCGTTTTTATGCATAATTCTCTTATGAATTATACATAAAACGTCTATATTACGTCTATGTGTACCAGACGTTATATTTCTCTCAAAAACATAATTAACAAAGAAAAATACGTTTCCTAAATTATTTGTTTTTTTTTCTCTCTTATCATTTGCAAATACTTATGTATTATAAATTTCAGGAGTATTACATTTTCAAAACAGAAAACTAATATTTAATTTTAGTAACATGATAATCAATAAGTATTTTACTTGCTACATATATTTCTTTATGCTGCAACTCCAACATCTAAACAACAATATTTCTAAATTACAGATTGTCTTAAATATACTTTTTTAACTTAATCTTGCTCAGTAAATTTCTACGTTGTTAAAGATGAAACATTTATTAGACGAAAAAGGGTACAACTGTAACATTAATCTCTTATTTTTTACACAATTTATCCATTCGTGTTCAACTGAAGCACCGTGTAGAAATCGCTTATTTCCTTTATAAGTAATAAATTCATTTAGCCAATCGAGCTCTAAAATGCCTAATTCAATTAGTCATAGAGCAGTAACCGAACAGCTGAAGGAAAATTTCGAATGGGACTCCCATTGTGTGGAGATGACCACCATTTGTGGTTGATGCTCAGCTGAAAAATGGAGGGAGGCAATTTAAATGTATATTGTACTCTCTTAAAACGAAAAAGCTGAAATAACTCAAGTTGAGCTGAAATCCACTCTTTTCCCATGTTGAAAGGAACCTTCTCAAGAAGAGCTGAAACAACTCAAGTGAATGAGTTGTTTTTAATCAACTCATGATTGAGTGATCTCTATTTTACTCATACTTGAGTGAAATCAAATCAATAAAGGTCAAATCCAGTAGTACTTGAATGATTTGTAATCAAGCCATACTTGAGTGAAATGAAGGCATTTAAGACTGAATCTTGTAGCACTTGAGCGATTTGTAACCAAATCATACTTGAGTGAAATGAAGTCTTTAGGATTAAATCGAGTAGCACTTGAGTTAGCTGCAGCCAACTCGTATTTGAGTAAAGTGAAATAATTTAAGGCAAATCCAGTAGCACTTGAGCGATTTGTTATCAATTCAAGTTGGAGTGAAATGTTGTCATTTTTGATTTAATCCAGTAGCACTTAGGCGATTTGTAACCAATTCTTACATGAATGAAATCAACTCATTTAAGAGTTAATCCAAAACTCCTTGAATTTGTAGAATTGAATAAATTCATTCTTAAGAAAAGCAAAATTGCTTAAAATTACAAAAATCTTCAAGTTATTTCTAAATCGTTTAAATAAAATCACATCATTTAAAACTAAATTCAGTAATCCTCGATTAATTTTTATAATGAAATTCAATATAACATTGAATTATTGCCACATTTTCAAGTGTTGCAATTAAATTCTCATTTCGGATTTAAATTTGTGTTTTTTGAAATTACAAGGGTTTAGCTACACACATATATATATATATATAGAGAGAGAAATAGAGAGAGAGATATATTGGAAAACTGTAACATGGATTTTCCAATATTTCTTCCAAGTCTTTAATTAACAAGACTTAAAACATTCTAATTTACATGAGTGAAAGTTCTCTAATGAATCATAAAAACATTTTTTTTTCTTTCTAATTCAATGAAACTGTTTCCTATGTCAATTTACGGGAAAAGGCAATTGAATCGTTATACAAAATTAAATAGAGCTTATATGAATTTTTTATTATTCTGTCAAATCAGAAATTTTTAACATCAGTATTTTCTTTTGTTAAATTTAAAAGTACATATATTCATTAAATTAAAAATACTGGTGATCTCAAAATTGTAAATTTGAAAACACTTATTCATGCAAACTGCCTAAATTTGCATAACTGTACAACAGCACCCGAACAACATTAAACAGAATATCAGCTTCTGATGCTGTGGTGCTAATGGGATTTTTCCTTTCTTTTCTTGGGCAATTTCAAGTTTACATATTTTCCAATGATACTTATAGCTTCAGATATGCTTATATACAATTTTAATTTTTTCATTAGCTTCTGATTTAATTGTAAATAACAATTATTTTTTTATTAAAAATTTATGATTTCAATCAAATAAACCAATATTAGGCATCTTACTAAAAAAAATATTGAAAAAATAAACTTGTTATCAGCCCAACGACTCAACTTCAGCACCACAATGTCAGAAGCTGATTGTTCCCCTTAAGAGTTCAGAGAAGTTATTTTCAAATACCTTGTTTGGATTTTAAAATGTTTACCTTTTTTTGGGGGGGGGCATAGAATATTTGAGGATGATCTGTAAGTGGGTTAGTTTTTACTTTTGCAATTTTGGTTAGTTTTTTTTAAATATTAATACGAGTTTCAGAACCAGTTTTGAAAAAGAAAGTATTAAAAAACATAAAACCTTTGTTTAAAAAAGTATTCCCCCCCCCACACACACATGGCCAGCGCAGGGTTTAAATAAATGAAATTGAAAATATTTTAAATGAATAAACATCAACCCATGATACCTTGTTGTAATTATTCCTAGATTTAAATCTCAATCAAAATCTTATATTTCTTAAACTGACTAAATTTTTAAAAAATATTTTAATTGTTTAGTTTGAAATCTGAAATGGCTTTGAAATCTTAGATAAAATAATTGTTACCCATAGCATTTATATAAGCAAATTGCAATTGGGAAATGTGGAGGAATGCCATTAAAAAACTTGTATAGCTAAAATTTTGATTATGGACAATTATTTTATAGTATGAAGAACCTTCCACTATATATTGTAGTACAAAAGTTAAATGCAGAAATAACTGAGAATTTATTGCTGGATTTATTGACCATGTGCAATTATTCTTTATCATTTAAAACATTTGTTAAAACTTGAATTTATATTAAAGAATAACTTATTTCTTCTTAATTAATGTTTTAATTTTTGATTTTATTCAATGTTTCTTAAATCAACTAAATTTTAAATAAATATAAAAGCATAAGACTGCAGCATTTTATGTCAAAAGTTAGATCCAAATGTGCAATTTAGAATGTTGCAAGAAAGGAAAAAAACTAATTTTATTTAACAACAAAAACATTTTATTTAGCAAGAACAAAATAAACCTAACATTAATTGATAACAATTCTTTCCAACATCAGATAAACAAGTTTCAATAACATCTTTAACAGGACCTTTATAAATATAACAGTCCATTTGCATTAAACATTAAATACATAAAGAGCATATTGTAATCTGTCCACTGGTTTGTCAAACTTTTAAAATCTTAGGCAAAATAGACACTTTGTTGAGGATCCTTGAGATTAAATAAGATTGTTGAATTTGACTCCTCACTGTAGAATTTTACTCCTCCATGAAATCACCATCTTCCTGTGTTAAAAGAAAATATTGAAATTAAGTTAAATAGCAATAAATATAATGTTAAGGAATGATTATGAACATATTAAAATATTTTGCAGCTTTCAGATTAAATGTTTTATAAAATTTCCCATCCTTAGTCTAAACAAAAAATGAACCATACACTAAAAATTTTAGCTTTATAAATATTACACTACTGAAAATTCTGCCAATCATGAATAAAATGGAAATAGAATAAATAAATCCTGTGCGATTACACTTATCCGCTTGTTTAAATCATGGTGTTACTTCTGATACAATCTTAAAATAAATCACCATTTTAAAAACAAATTTAAAATGAAAGTTCTTAAAGCAACATTATAAAATATTGTTGAAAATTCACCTTTGTTGCTACTTTCAAAATGTATCAGCGCTGGCAAATACCCAACCAATACAGGTTTTTGTGGATTTTTAGTTGTTTTTCTATATATTTGCATATTTATATAATACAAGATAGAACCTACAACAATCAGACCAGGGTTGGCACGGTTTAAACCAATTGGTTTAACTATGGTTTAAACAACTGTTTACTCCTTTTGGTTTAAACAATGGTTTAGTTTAAACCAACTGGTTTTTTTCTAAAAAAAATTGTTTTTTATTAGAAGAAATTTAATGACATTTTCTCTTTTTCTTAATAATTTATGTATGTCAGATTATTGAATATAAATAACTTCTATTTTTAACACTTTATATCAGTAATAAGCATTGGATGTAGCAGGTTTAGATCATTTTTTGGGTATAGGATTAAAATCAGTCTGCATTGGTGAATATATTTATTTCTCTTTAGAAAAAGCTTCGAACATGCGAATTGATCTAATATAAAGTAGATTAAAAATATTCAATATTTAATAGAAAATATCTTAATTTTTTGAAAACTGCAGATTATTTAACGCAATAACATAATACAATCTATAAGATTTCAAGCTGTAAAAGAAATCCCCAATCTTAATTGGGGAGGTTATCTTAAGCATTAAAATCAAAATATGAAGTCGAATAAGAGAGTTTTCAAAGATTGGATGCTACTTATAGCATTTTAATAATAGTGATTCCCCCCCCCCCCCCTCTGTTAGTTATCTGCTGAATCTATGACCAAAAATGTTGACTTAAAATTGTCATTCAAGAAACAAAATGTCAAGAAGTATTTGAAATTTATTATTTGGATAGCTATGGAAAAGAATATTTTATTTATCAGACTACTTTCAAATGTTTATTATTAGTAATTAAAAGATTAGTTATAAAGATTTTCAGAGTATCAATGCTTCACTGTATATAGCACTTTATTCTTAGAACATAAGACAGTTTGATAATACTGTTTAAATTAAATTTTAATTTCTTTTATTTTTTACATAAATTCATTGTAAATATTTAATTAAAATCATTTTAAAATGAAGTTACAGTTCATAATCCAATGTCTATTTTTATCAATATATATGAATGTATATGTAATAAGAAAGGATGTTAAAAAAAAAAAAAACCGGTTTAAACAAAAAAAAAAAAAACTTTTTTAGTTTTTTATGAAAACAAAAACTGGTTTTTTCTCCAGCTGTGCAATTAGACTAAAAAAAGAAGTTTTAAAATGTCCTCATTAATATTCTTTCTTTCAAATTCCTTTTTTCTGAAACACATCTATTGTTAAGCTAATTTTTATGTAAAATGGGGAAAATGGTTTTCAGTATTATGGCAGTTTGCAGATGAAACCAGATTTTAATACTTTCAACTTAATTTATTTGCATGAGTTCCTCACTCCCTTTCTATAATTTGATAGCTACCCTATTTCCATAAAAGGGGATATTATTCTTGTTATAAAATACATACTACTCAATAGATTCATAATGCAATATTCCTATCATAATCTAAATCAAAATATATTTCAATCAATTTAATACGATATTAAATTAATGTTCTATAAATTGAATGTCACTAAATTGCAACTTAATTTTGAAATAAATTCAATACAAAGATCACTCTACATGAATACAACAAAGCGTGTTGCACCATAGATTTTTAGGTAGCTTTCATTACAAAAAGTAAAAAGCTACCTATTGCAGCCGTCCGGAGGAAAGCACTTCTGGAAAATTTTGGTATATTTTCACCGATCATGACCCCCAAACCCCAAAATCACCCTCCGTTCAAATGTTGACATATATATATATATATATATATATATATATATATATATATATATATATAACCATATATATATATATATATAACCATATATATATATATATATATATATCTGATTTTTGTCATACGATAACTAACGTATTTATGAACCGATTTAAATGAAACTTGGTTTGCACATAGTACATACAAATGTCTCGACCGAGTTCGTTGGTCAGCATCATCCGCCATTTTGTTTCAAAATGGGGGCCATTTTAATTTTTTTTAAAAATTTAAAATTAAATGCGAAAAAATCAAAAGTTGAAAAATATTTTTCTTTTACGTGTTAGAACTTAAAACAAAGATTCCAGAACACTTTTTATTTTGTCTATATCTTATAAAATGATTGAGTTATAGCACTTTGAATTTTTCTTATGGCTGACATTTTGAAACGATCTGATTTTTGTCACGTGATAACACGCGTATTTATGAACCGATTTCAATGAAACTTGGTATGTACATAGTGCATACAAATGTCTCGACCAAGTTCGTTGGCCAGCATCATCCTCCATTTCATTTCAAAATGGTAACCATTTAAAAAATTTGAAAAAATTTGAAATTTAAAATTAAATGTGAAAAAATCAAAATTTGAAAAATATTTTTCTTTTACGTGTTAGAAATTAAAACAACGATTCCAGAACACTTTTTATTTTGTCTATATCTTACAAAATGTCTGAGTTATAGCACTTTGAATTTTTCTTATGGCTGACACTTTGAAACAATCTGATTTTTGTCACGTGATAACACGCGTATTTATCAACCGATTTCAATGAAACTTGGTATGTACATAGTACATACAAATGTCTCGATCGAGTTCGTTGGCCAGCATCATCAACCATTTTGTTTCAAAATGGTGGCCATTTTAAAAAAATTAAAAAATTTAAAATTTAAAATTAAATGCGAAAAATTAAAAGTTGAAAAATATTTTTTTACGTGTTAGAACTTAAAACAACGATTCCAGAACACTTTTTATTTTGTCTATATCTTAAAAAATGATTGAGTTATATCACTTTGAATTTTGCTTATGGCTGACATTTTAAAACGGTCTGATCTGAACGATCCACAGTGTTGCTTTAAAATGGCATACACTTTATGATATCGTGGAATTTGGTGACTCTCTAAATCGCTTAAAATAAAACCAGGATGAATAAAAGATGGCTAATTTCTAAAAATTCCTATTAATATTCAGTCTTGACAAAAACTAGTATTCAATCTTATAAAATCACTAATTTTATAAGATTATTTCCACTAATTTGAGCTTAGTATTTTTGAAGAATGTAACTTACTTTAAAATAAATAAATAAATATATAAGTATATGAAAGCTACCTCTTCCTCCCGGCATTGCCGGAAGGACTTTTTAAAAATCTTATAGATATTAGTTAAACCTTCAAATTTGAAATTAAAAATTTTTGCAATATTCAAGGATCAGAGTAAGGAAAATGCAAAAAAGAGGAAATAACATATGAAAAAAAAAAAAAAAAAAAAAAAAAAAAAAAAAAACCAAAAAGTTCTTAATGATACACAAGATAAAAATTGAGTAAAGTGGATTTCTTTAAAGAGGGTGGTTTTAAATATACGTGAACAGGAAGTGAATGAAAAAATAAGATGACTGTCACATACAAACAATAATTATTAATTAAATAAATAAAAGTAAAACCACTTACATTTCTTAGGTTTTCACTCTTGTATTTTTAAACCGACCTTGTTGACGGCAATGTATCACTTATAGGAGCACCTCAGTCAGATTCTGGAACACTTTTTTTTCAAATCTACACAATAAGTAATCAGTAGAACTTGTTATCAGCCAGGCTTACTTGATTATTCTGTAAAAATTGCAGTATTATACATACAGGGTGTTTCAAAAAATATATACACTATTTACTAATAATTGGTATATACTTTTCCTTTCCTTTTTTATACATATTTTTTCAAATAATTCTTTTTTTCTCAGAAACAGGAAAATTTACATAACAGACAGAGGGAAAAAAAGTTACCAGTCTTGCAAAACAACAATGTTGGTGGTTCGATTGAGTTTTTGGTGGTCTTATACCAGCAGTCCACTAAGAATTTTGAGCGCTGTATACAGTTGCAGGGGAAAAAAAGTAAACACTCCTAACTCTACAGTAAGAATCGTAAAAGAAAGTTACTAGTACTAAACAATAGGAAATTTACTATTTTTAAATAATGTACATAAATTTTTTAGTAGGCCAACCTGCAAATCAAAACCAGTCCAAAATTTGTCTTTTAATGGCAACACCCAATTTTCACAAGATATAATCTTGGTTCAAACTATGCCTAAAAAGGAAATGTCATTTGGATAATAAGTTTTTGAATCAAACACTTAAAACTTTGAGCTTCTGATATTAATTTATATTTTCATATTGCTATAATTATCTACTGAAGTTATAATTGTGAATATTTTTTGTGTGGTTATAGTACTAATACTAATATCAAAACATAAATGTATTATTGAAAAAAAATATGATATGAATTGCACAACCTACAATTTTATTGATTAATTTTTATTTATTATGTCCTGCCTTATGTAAATCCAAAACTTCAATTTTTTCTTTCAAATAGTTTTTAAAGTTACTCTTAAAAAGTACAAAATGCTGGTTTAAAGGTCCACCTAAGAGAAGCTAAAAAGCGCAATTTGAATTTTTTTTTTTTTTTTTTTTTTTTTTACTCATGTTATTAAAGCATTTGGGCTGGGATTACAGTGCCTCACTTAAGATAAATTTAGAATGTAAACGTAAAGAAAGCTTAAAACTAAATTCAGTGCCTCGTGATCACACATCAACTTAAATACTTCCTATATTTATATGCTGTGCAAATTATCAAAAGAGATCATGATATTGCTAAGGGGCAGTGCATCTTAACATTACCAATTTAGGGGAAGACAATGGGTATCAGAAGACATTTCTGAAAGGAAAGGGATTTGCTTCAATAGTTATTTTAGATTACCAAACTTTTCTTTTTTTCAGTAGCATTTTATAATATCTAAATAGTCTTACATTTATTACGATTATATTTTTTGTGAAAATACTATTATTGAAGTCATTAAAAGTTTATAAAATCATTTCATTCCAAAATTTAAAATTCTCCCACCGTTTCACATTCACCTGCCATATAATTCATTGTTAAAGAAATCAGGAACATAATAGTTGGGAAATGATGCTTGTATTTACCAGTATAGAAAGAAAAAAATATATATTTGTCTACGTTTTGTTAATAAATCCTCATTTAAACCTACCTGAAAGCAAGTGCAAGAAAACAATATTACTTTTAAAGCAATTTTTATGTAACAATGTAGCTAAATACTTTTAAATATTAAACAAATTATAATAATACAGACCATGCATGCAATAATTTTGCTCAATAGCAATGTAAAGCATTGCCAAACAAAACAGTAACAAAGTACACACATGTTCAAACGTTAAGAATGCAAGTCTTAGAAATGTGTTTATATACACACTATAATTTTTTTCCTTATATGCAACAACATGTAGATCAAAATACAAGGACTTTGTTTTTCGCGTTTATATAGGGTTTTCCATCCCTTAACAATATTAGCAAAATTGAGAAATAGGAGTACACTAAAAAATAAGCACTTCTTACCAGCCTGAACATCTATAAACCAGTGTGTTTTCACTAAGACACTGAATAATGTAAATTCAGTATTTTGATAAATTTCTATAAATACAGATGTAATAATTGCATAACTTAATTCTTCAAAACTTTTATACTACAAGACTGTTAAATGAACTAAGTATTTACATTATAAGACAATTTTTACTTCGCTTGATACACCCTTTTATTTCAAGGTTGTTATGTACGGTACGTACAGTGGCGTAGCTAAGGGGGGGGGGGGCAAGGGGGGCGTCCTCCCCAGGCGCCGAGGCCTAGGGGCGCCAAATTGAGAGAGATTGTTATACATCTATATTCGGGTGGGGGCGCAAAATTTATTGCTGGCCCCGGGCGCCAAAAAACTTAGCTACGCTACTGGGTACGTATGAGTATTAACATTAATTGTTTATTAAAAAAAGAGGAGAGAAATATATTAAAAGGATAGCATAATGTAAATAAAATACTTTCATAGTACTTACTTCGTAAAATATCGGCTTCTTTAGAAAATAATCTTGAGGAAACCACGAACTTTTAAGATGCATCGAAAATCAGCGTGCAGTGCATTCGGAAATCCTCCATCTTGTATTTTGCAAGGTCAGGTAGACAGCAGCGCCAACGGTGGATGAAAATAGCGCGGGAATGATCTGTTTTCTTCTCCAGTTGACTTGCTTAGTTTCCGATCTCAATGAGTGCATTAGAAATAGAAGAAAGCAAGTCAAGAAGAGTGGACCACTTAAAAATCAGCTCATTCATGATCCAGTAAATTAGAACTCTTTCTTGAGCAGCCAAATCCACTCTTTCGCTTTAAGAGAGTAGTTTAAACGAATAAAAAAGTTTTCGCAGTTTCTTAAAACGAACTCTTTGAAATTTCACTAGCATGTTTTTTGGAGAGGGAGGGGAGTGCACTTTGTATATAAACTGAAACTTGTTTTGACAAACCAGCATTTAAATTTTATTTGCATACTTAAAACAAGCAATTATTCAGAAATGTCGTATTTTTCAGAGCTTGGCCATTTGTTTCATCATTATTCCATCAGTCAACCTTATTTAATTAACAGAAATCTATTGGCTGTGAATTTTTGCGCTGTTTTAAACTTTTACTTAATACACTATCTAATAAATCTATTACAGCTTTAAATTTTGGAAGGGTGCCACTAATTCACTTTTGGAATATATATTTGTTTAGCTGCAGAAATGTCAAAAATACCATAAAGTGTACGAATGAAAAAATTCATAAAGATAACTATTGAAAAGCAAAATGTTAAATTACATTTCATGTATTTATTATTTTTGTTAAAGATAAAGATTATCAGTATTAACCCTTTCAGGTGCAAAGTACTTCTAAAATTTTACCATTTCAAATCAGAAAATTCTGCCAATTAAATAAGACAAAATTTTCTACTATGTTTTTCTTATCCAAAAAATCGGAAGAGTTGGCAGCTATGCTTCAATTCGCAAAATGCTGAAATTAGTGAATAACACCGGAAAGCCAAACGAAATTTCTTTCACAATAAGAAAAGGCTTTTGACTACATACTTAATAAAAAGAATTTTTTTTCCAATATTTTTTTTCTACTATGGCATTTAAGAATTAAAATTAAGTGATCCAAAAATAAAAGTCCGACCTTGAAGTGGTTAAGTGAATTTAACAGAAAAGAAATCAGCTTTTCAGTTCTATTTTTTATAAGGGTTATCTATAAACCTAAAATTTTAATTTATGAAACATGTTAATATCTAGAGTTTAATTCAGAACAAATACGTGATAGTAACATACATTTGAACACATTTTGACCATTATAATGACGTTTGGTTAAATGCAACGTAATGTTCTCCAAACAATTGAATACATAATAGCGAGGACCAATCAGAATCTTCGCTTAAATTATTTGAGGTTTCACAAAAATAGGTGCAATAATTAAACAATATTATATTGGATTACAGAGTAATTTATTCCTTTTTTCAATATTGGGTGAAAAATGTCCGGACCAGGATTCGAACCAGGGATGTAATGGCTGAAGCCGCCAATGATCTACCGTCTGAGCTATCCCAGACACGAACACTGGAGGAATATTTCACCCAATTAACTTCAATGATTACAACGATTAAAACCCTGGCCCGGACTTTTTTCACCCAATATTGAAAAATGGAATAAATTACTTTGTTATAATTAATTAACCGAATGAATAATCATGTTTAAAAATTAATCTAACTATATTGGATAGCCTTACTCTTAAAACAAATATAACAAATTTAACTTTTAAAATTATTGAACAAACAAAGTATTTTATTATACGTCATTAGTAATATGCAATTACAAAGTTCTTAAGTGAAGCTTTATTCTTGGCTATGTGTAACTAAAAATCCTCGAAATTTGTGCAGCAGTGTCAAAATTATAATAATTGTTTCCAACGAAATCTAAAAATAGCATCTTTTCAATCATCGCAAAAATAACATACATACTTTTAATTTTCATATTCTCTAATTAAAAAGTATTTTAAGTGAAATAGTTTACTAATAAATATATTCCCAAACTTTATGTAATAAATTCTAGTTACAATTTTGCATGTAATTCACACCTCAGCTTTAATATACCGTCATTTTCACACATTAAAGCACTCTGAGATGAGCATCTTAGTTTGATAATTAGAGGAGTGAAAAAAAATATTAAAATGTAACACCTTTATGTGTAAAAATGCATCATTTTAAATCATGACGTCAATTTATGTACAAAAGTTTATAAATAATTATTTTAAACTGCATTACAAAAATCGCATCCTTAATGATAAAATAATTTCCATTGTCTCTTCTTCTTGCTTCTAGAATGAAAGTAGCACAGTTGCCACCATTGAGAAGAAATTTCATAAAAGAACTTTAAAAATTAAAATTAAAATGGATTTTTTCCATTAATAGCGAGTGCGAATGTATCAAAAAATGACGTACTTCGATTAAAAAAAGATTATCAAAAGTGGTTTAGTAAAAAGCTCAGGAAAGATGACTAAATAAACCAACCTGGTATTTTAAATATATAAATATTGAGGCAATATTCAAACTATCTGGAATGCATTAAAGCATTTTTTTCTAATGCGTGTCTTGGAACAAAATATTGGATACACATTGGCTTTAAAATTTATATACATTTATAAAATAAACTTTTCTACCAAAATTTGAACCGACTTCAAAAACTACTGCAAAGTGAAAAATAATTTTTTTACATAATAGTAATAAGAAATTAAATTAAGAGCATAGTATTTACCATGCGTATTGTTATATTCATGTACATTAATGTGATTTTTTGGAGTCGGTGCCAGCCAAGCCAATTTCAAAATTAAAATTAAATATCCAATTGAATTCCTAAAAGAATAAAGGCTTGGCTGGCACTGATTCCAAAAAATCAAATTAATGTACATGAATATAATAATACGCATGGTAAATACTATGATCTTAATTTAATTTTTTATTACTATTATGTAAAAAATTATTTTTCACTTTGCAGTAGTTTTTGAAGTCGGTTCAATTTTTGGTAGAAAAGTTTATTTTTCTCTTTTTAGTTAAAAGTTAACGTTTTTTTTAAAAATCAGTTAATAAAAACTATAATACGTAAAAAAATATTGTAAATTATACATGGATGTAAATATTGTCAGAAATAGGGTTCGAACGCACGCTCTCTTTCCAGCATCAGAGCTTAAATCTGGCTCCTTAAACCGCTGGGTCATCCTGACTGCACTCCAATCGGCGAGTTTATTCAAAGTCTATGTTATTTTTTATTTGCGAAAAATCACCAATTTTATTAAATTTTGCCTAATTACTAAAAAGTACTGAACCAATTTCCATGAAATGGAAGTGGTACCAATTCGAGAGTAGCCTCTTTTATTTGACACAAAACAAAATTAATCGGTTGGATAGTTTCGGAGTAATCGGTGAACATACATAGAAAAAAATACATACGTTTCGAATTGATAACTTCCTCTTCCTTTTCTGAAGTCAGTTAATAATAAATATTATAATACGGGAAAAATATTATAAATTATACATGGATGTAAGCTATGTCAGGAGTGGGGTTTGAACCCTTGCTTTCTTCCAAAAACAAGTGCTTAAGTCTGGCGCCTTAGACCGCTCGGCCACCCTGATAACGCTACAACCGGCGAGCTTATTCAAAGTCCATGTTACTTTTAATTTGCGAGAAATCACAAATTTTGTTAAATTTTGCC
The DNA here is from genome assembly GCA_964019185.1 of Maratus speculifer. NCBI lineage: Eukaryota > Metazoa > Arthropoda > Arachnida > Araneae > Salticidae > Maratus > Maratus speculifer. The sequence continues at coordinate 88,269,990 of OZ025293.1, forward strand.
TAATTACTAAAAAATTAGTAAACCAATTTTAATGAAATGGAAGTGGTACCAATTGGAGAGTATCCTCTTTTATTAAATACAAAAACCAAATTAATCGGTTGGATAGTTTCAGAGTAATTGGTGAACATACATAGAAAAAAATACATACGCGTCGAATTGATAACTTCCTCTTCCTTTTCTGAAAAATAAAAATTGTAATACGGAAAAAATTGTAAATTTTACATAGATGTAAATATTGTCAGGAGCGGGGTTCGAACCCACGCTCTCTTTCGCAAAACAGAGCTTTAATCTAGCGCCTTAGACCGCTCGGCGATGCTGTCTACAGTCCATTCAGCGAACGTATTCAACACTTTTAATTAGCGAAAAATCACTAATTTTATTAGTTTTTGCCTAATTACTAAAAAAGTACTGAACCAATTCCGATGAAACTGAAGTGGTACCAATTTGAGAGCATCATCTTTCATTTAACACCAAAACCAAGTTAATCGGTTGCATGGTTTCGGAGTAATCTGTGAACATACATAAAAAAAAAATACATACGCGTCGAATTGATAACCTCCTCTCCTTTTTGGAAGTCGGTTAATGAAATATTATTATTTTAAAAATATTGGCTTTGGTGTAAAAATTTAAGAAACAAAGCATTATCACTTGAAAACTATTCAAATTTTAAAATATTGGCAAGTAAATATCAAATAGCTTCCTTATATTCATCAAATTAAAACCAATTAAAACAGTGCTAAATAAATAACATATTAAAGTAATATAATAATGTAAGGACTACACAGTATAAATCTATATATATTCTTTTGATACAAAAAGGTGTTTATGCATGACATAAGTTAAAGAACAGGTCGAAGTATGGTGCTTGATAATTTGCATTCTAAAAATATTAATAATGCTTTCGATGTTATTTTCATTAGATTACTACTTTTAAACAAAATAAATTCTTATGTAATACATTAATATAAATAAATTAATATACATTTTACTTTAAAAATACTTTGCTTGAATTTTGTAATTAATATTATCGATACGAAAATATTAATGATGTGACTTATAGTAATCATTCATTCTTGATTTTAAAATATCCTTACCTATTTAAAAGCTTCATAAGCTTAATGAGTAAAATTCCTCAAGAACATTTCAAAACTGATTATTTAAATTGAAAAGTCCAAAAGAGCAATTCGCTTAGAGCAGAGGGAATTTCATTAATTATTCGAGAGGGAAATCTTTTAAGTGATCCCGACAGCTTAACCAAGCTTAGAAATATTTTTTCTTCCTTTTCCCTTCGTTTTCTTTACTTGAATATTTCAATTTTAAAAGTTCGAAATTTTATCTTGAAAAATTTTGTAAATAACGTGAATATTTTAACGTTAGCATCATTAAATTTTTATTTGTTGAAATAATACGAATCTGTTACTTATTTTTTTTTTTTTTTACTCTTAACGTTAATGCAAACTTTAGAAGTAAATCTTTGTCCTTAAGGTTCTTTTTTCTATAGTTATTCATTTGAAAATGTTAAAACATTATTGAGACTACCCAATACACAAAGGTGTTTTCTCATAAAATAAATCATTCAAATGATTATTAAAGTCTGATTATAATCGGACTTTTTTTGCAATAGATAGCAGTATCAGCGTTACACAGACACATGTACTAAGCAAATATTTTCTAATGTATGAACCGGAAGTAAAAATAACTGATCTTACTCTAAATGTGAGCTATTTCTTATGTTTAATAAATACTTGTCTTAACAGAGTATTGATTCTGTTTCCAATAGTGTATTTCAGCAATGCTGCTCATTTACTATCATTATTAACATAGTTAAAAGATATTTATTACATTACCACTAGATCCCAGATTCGCAGTCTAATGCAGTCGTCATCTACATCGTATATCCTAAACCATTTCATTTTAATCCGCACATGCGGAAAATATACTAGATAATCCGTTCGAATTAATTCGTCGTAAAGGCAGTCATTGATCATTTGAGCAATATTTGGCTATAAATTATCCTGTACTAGAAAGAATTCACTTCAGACTGCTGTAGGATAACAGTATATAAATGTATCTTGAAAATTCTATCTTTTATTCTCACGAATCTATAGAGATGCACTTTTTTGTTCGAAGGGGGAGGGGGGATTTATGTCAATTAAACCTTTTCTGTCGTATGTAGGCAAAAAACCGAAGAAGTTTTTTATGCATGATTTTATTTTTATGTTCTACTCCCACAATAAAATTTTAAAAGTACGTTGTTTGTGCATTCCTCATGTGCATGTTTTTAGGCGCAACTTAAAATGTTTATTTAAAAACGTTTTGCCAATAGAACAAATTCGCGTAGAAGATACCTACGCAGGGCATTCGATAGCAGCTATTTAATTGTATCTCGTACCACTTTCTTAATACTGATTTTGCTTATAGGTTCTTTGGCAACAAGGGCAAGAGAAATAAAGTTTAAAATTTTCCTTTTAAAAATAGTGATGCAAACGAATATAGAAATAGTCAGCAGTATCATCGTTGCTTGTGGCTGGATGGTGGTCGTGCACCGCAAACGGTTAACCTCTTAACTGGTTTGCCCGAACGCCTTTCGGGCAAGACGAATTTGCTTATTGCATCATTTAAAGCTTTTTGTCACCACTATTATTTTTAAGAAAATTTTCATACTATTCAAAGGCGGAAATGTTTAGACTAAATTTTACAAATATTTTATTTAAATAATAGTGGTGTGAGTCCGGTATTTTCAATTTATTGAACGGAAAAGAATTAACCACATAAGGGATTAATACAGATATCGCTACATAACATCACCCCTTCTGTTTGAAATCTGACATCAAAGTGTACTTTTGTTTTACATTTCTTTCAGATAAGAATGCGCTTAAATTAAGAATGGACTTTCAATTCGTACTTGTCAACGAAGAGAACAAGGCCCATTGTTACTTCCTTAATCAGCATTATTGCATGTTTTTAACACAACAATTGCTATAAGTTAAGGAGAATGCAATTTTACACTGTGAAGATGATTGTGACATCCTCAACCCTTTCAAACGTATGAGATAAAACTCTGTATACTGTAAATTATTTAAAGTATTGTTACTGAATACTTTCAAATTTCAAACTTTATAAGGGCTCCGAAATTAAATATCTATTTTAATTTGACATTGTTACTCATCGGCGATATGATACTGCTCTTCAAACACGCATTTGTAGTCGCTAAAATATAATTATGTATGCGCAGGGATATAAAAATATAGGCGCCAGCAGACAGCCAGTCATCACTAAATTTTACTAGTTCACATGTAACACCCAATTCTTACAAAAATTTTGGTACGAAGGCATCTAAAATTCTCTGAATCCCTTTTGAGTATGAACCCTGTGTTATTTTTGTAAAGTTTAGAATAACTTGTAATTGATTGGAAAAATATATTTCAAAAGGAATGTTAATATAAAAGGTAATTATAAAGGTAATGTGGTGAAAAATACTTAAAATAGTACCATATAAAATAATATAAAAAATAAATAATAATAATAATAAAAAATAATAAAAAAAAGAAAATTATTAAAATTATTTTCACATATTTTCTAAAGAATGGCCTGAAATTAGTTAGCATTTCTATTTATAAATGAAGCTGGGATATTTATAAAGAAATAATGATTAATCTAATGTACAAAATTGTTCTAAAATTTTATCATCGTTTTCTTTTTTTATATTTAAATATTGTAACCCGAAAAACTACTTCTATTTGGAAATTTTAACTGTTATACTGTTTGAGATTGCGAAACACTATATATGGAAAAAAGTTTAAACTACACACACTTTTATTTATCTATATAATATTTATCAGCTGATAAGCATGCCATTGTCAGGGATGAGAGCGCTCCGACTAAAATGACCGATTACTACCACTAAATTTTATTAAAAATTTTGGTATTGCTTGACGTCAGAATTCCTGAGAAGTTATATACCAAAGTATACTTTTAAAATTTATTGGTAATAATCTGTCTTTTGGGTCGGAACACTCTCATGCCTGCATTGTTTTTCAAAATTATACAGAGTGTATCTTACTCAGAAGTGACTCTTGGAAAAGTTACTTTTTAAAAATTGTTACGAATACTGTATATGAATACTATATACGATATGAATACTGTTACGAATACTGTATAATACTGTCTATGGTACTGATATAAAGAATCAATGCTTTATTACTTTTAGCGTGCTTGGCAAGATAATAATGCTCTTCACCCATGGCCCTTATGATAATTCCATGTGATTGTTTCTTAATGGAGTAATAACAAAGATCATGTGTTTCTATGCCCTATGCTAGGATATTTAACTGAACTACTGGCCAGCCATTTTTTAGCAAATGATTTTGGGAGAAAAATCTGGTTTACGGATTTCCCTTGCAAATTTTGAAGAAACTTTCTATAGAATGTGTTTTGGTCAAAATTTTTCCAAAAACTTACCAAGAATATATTGCTTAATAAATGTTGAAAAAAAAACAATGGAAGTCTTGGGATTGCAAGTAAATTTCATATGGAATTTTGCTAGAATTAAATATGGGTTGTTGATTATCAGTGTTGTACAAATTTATTAACAAATGAGGAATTCCATGCCAACTGAAAACAGTAGTGAATTTTTCAACTTTATGTTATCTTCAAGTATTTGATGTCATTTTAAAGGCAATTTATTACCGTTAATGGATTTAATAGTTATTTATTAAAAATATGCATGGTTATATTTAAAATGTTTGACAAATAATTGGTATTTGATGATTTAGATTTATAATGTTAAAAATATGACTTTTTAAAAGATTAATTGTTCATTAAAAATATGGTGATTATGTATATTTTTTCATTTATATAATAAGTTAAAAGGTTCCTAATCATAATTTTACAGTACTAATCTTCATATAAAAACTTTTTCTTACTTCTTTAAAATAAAGTTATTTACAATTATTATTTGTCCCCTCTGTTACAGTTTTTTTAAGTTTATTTTATTCATTATGTAAAAAAGTTTTAAATTTAATAAAAGTGTTTACAATAATTATCATTTGTGTAATCATATATATAAAATTTTGAAAATATATTCAAATTTTTTTAATACATGAGTAACAGGGGGGATGTAACAGAGGAGACAGAGCTAAATGTTCTCTCTGTTACAAATATGATTGGTTTGCTCAATACCAATCAGATTAGAAAGTAAACACAATATAATTACTTTAAGCAGCTTAGCCAAAATCCATCCAAATGAGTGTTACAAGTAGATTTTAGTGAAAACTTTACTTTTGCCACAAAAAATAAGATACAGTCAGCACATTGGACTCACAAACAGTGTTCTTTGTATACTGCTGTTGCTTGGCTCCCAAAAGGCGATCTCTTGGAAGAAAAAGAAATTATGAGTTATGTCATAGCCAGTGACTTTGTGCAGCATGACAAATATGCAATCCACACTTTCAATGAAATCCTATTTGATAAATTAAAAAAGAATCCCCTGTGTCAAAAGAGATTGACATTTTTAGTGATGGGCCATCATCTTAATTCAAAGAGAAATACACTCTTTGCAATGTTACTTTCTCAACCTTTAAAGTCAATTGGTATTACTTTGCTACTAGTCATGGAAAGGGTGCAGTTGATGGAGCGGGAAGTACTGTGAAGAGGGGCTGCGTACCGAGGAATTATGTCGGAAAAATGGAATCCTTCGCCATCTGATGCTAAATCATTTGCTGAATGTGAAAATACCATTTGCAATGGAGTAGAAATTATTTATTGTGCAAAAGAGGATGTAGAAAGGGACATTGCTGCGTTTAATGAATGAGTTTCAAACATAAAAGCCAAACCAAATCTGATGTGAATCCATTGTGTGAGAGTCCTATAAAAATATCACATTTCTTATTCATCTATGTGTGTTGAAGAAGGTGTACAGTTTTGCTTCAAAAATGGTTTGGATAAATCTACACAAAATAACAATTTGTTGACTCCTGATGTTAATGTTGGCAATTTTGCAATTGTTAGAGTTCAAGGAAAGAATAGGATTTTGAAATTTGTTGCCCAAATAACTGAAATTGACAATGAAACTGACAATGTTCATGTTGTATTTTTAAGTTGGTCTAGTAGACTGAATACATTTAAATATAATTATAAAGATGTAGCATAGGCTCACATGTCTGAAAATAAACAAGTATTACAAATTACTACATTAAATAATCGAAATGTCACCTTCAATAATTATATTGTATTGATCACTGAATTGTAAAATGTCCCCTCTGTTTCATTCCATGTCCCCTCTGTTACGTTGTATTAATTTCATTTACATTGCTCCATAAATTAACATAGTCTTGTAAAATTTTAAATTTTGGAAAATTTAGTATGTATTTAAATGGTAAAATATTTGTGCAATTTCCCCTCTGTTACGCTTGGAATTCATCAAATATCCAGTCACCAACGACACACAGAACAATTCTAAAATCTAATATCATTGAAAGAGATACATTATATGGCATAATGAAAATTCTGCTGTATTATGCATACTATTAACTGACTTTCCAAACTCCTAGGGAATCATCATGCACCTTTTTGTTTTATTACAATACAAATAACTGAATTTTAAATTTCAAGAAAATCTTTATATGATATGATCAGAATATATAAAAACGATCAGAAAAATAATAATTTACTAACAATTCCAGAATAAAAAATTCTGCAAAGTACGTGTCAACTTTTCAATTTATGAATGCAAAATTGATTTTTTTAATGCCAAATATGTCGTTTCTTATAATTTCACAAAAAAGGTATTTTATACAAAACAGGAAATGAATATTTTGCATATTATTTAGAAAAATTATTGATTAGTATTACATAAAATTTAGAAATAATATTTTCTATACGTCGAAATTTTCGGATTATGTGTATTTAAAATATTCTGAACAAATAAAAGAAATTTTTTCCAGATATAAGTATTCGTAATATTTAAGTAAAACTCTCACGTTTCGCTTTTACTGCCTGAAAATTTATGGTAATGTCAAAGACAGTAAATATTTGAAATAGAAATTTACACATACATATCCTTTCACTTTATGGTTAATTTTAAATTAAATTAATAGCTTTTATTATAACAATTTATGATTATTACGATTATTTTATTTATCGCAATTTGACTTTCGAATTTAACAAATGATTTTTATAGTCGATTTTTTGCTCACTCCTTGTTTAAAAAGCATGATACACAAAATTCTTCAAATTTTCTAAAACAAAATTTTATCGCATTGTAAAATTCTCTGTTTTTTTAATTGTAAAATGACGGTTAAATCATATTTCCATCTTAATTAGAAGAGCGAATATATATATATATATATATATATATATATATATATATATATATATATATATATATATATATATATATATATATATATATATATATATACATATAATTATTTCAGTCTATTTTGTTTTCAAAATCTAGCTTTCAATCAATGGTTGTCATGGAAATGACTTCTTGTGAAAATGCGTTTGTCTTTTAGATAGGTTATTCACAATTTCTCAGATTTAAATTTTTTAAATTCAAGAATCATTAATAGTAAATGCTTGAAATTTAGAACATGCCTTTTTTATTATTTTACTTTAATATTGATGCAACAAATAAAAAAAAAGTACTTTTGGAAATATGATTTTTTAAATAAAAGTTACATCTTTTTTTTTCAAATTAATATTTTTAAAAATGCTGAATTAAAATTAAAATGTAAATATTTTTGATCATTTAAGTGTAAAAAATTAAAAAATTCTACAAATAATGTTTTGAATTATAACGATTTTAAATTACTCCATTTTTTAAAATAAGTTTTTAATTTAAAATTAAAAAATATGAGAAGTTTTATCATGTGATTTTGTTTAGAAACAATACATTAAACCATCATAAAAAAATTAAAATTTTTGACTTAATAAATAAAATGATTTTAAAATGTGTCCCGGTGCACCTTAAGCTAGAATAGGTCACAGTGGTTATAATGCTCACAATTGTGTTTCCGATGACAATGCGATATTTTATACATTTAGAATTTTAACCTTTAAAGTTCATTGGTTTCGCGACGAACCCACAAAATTTTGATTCCTATATGCAATAACGACACCGGAATTTTAATTTTAAAATATTCATTTTATTATGTATGTGAAAAATATTTTTTTCTAATTTTCAAATAAAGCTCTTCGCAATTACTGGTGTCAGTTATTTTTTTTCAACATTTTAGTAATGAATATGGTTTGTCCGTAAAGGGTTAAATGAGAAGTAACAAATTGTTCTTAGACATTTTTTCGTTTAAGTAGACGCAAATAATTAATCGTCTTTTTTTTTTCCTTGAAAGTTAAAACAATGCTTTTCTGTATGCACAAAATGCCACTCGCCAAATTGTTCAGTCGGAAATATTGATAAAAAATAACTGGTATATGACAAATGGAGTTATGAATAAAGAGGTATATATGGAGGTTATGAATAATGGTTTTAACATTTTGAGCTCTGATAGTAGAATTTTCTACCACTTAATTTTAATTCCGAAATGTCACACTGGCACCGGAATATTCTATCATTTTTATTTGAAAAAGTTTAAATCCATTTTTTCGTGTATATTGTAAACCGAATTTTTTATTTGAAAAATACTGGTGGCAAGTTACTTTTTTAGTTTTGAAGAAATGTAACATCCAGAGCTCAAAGGATTAAAATGTTTTCCAAAACACCTTAAGATAGAATTGGCCGCAGTGTGTTATAATGCTCATAGCTGTGTGTCTGATGACAATGCTATATTTTATACATTTAGAAGTTAAATAAGAAGTAACAAATTGATTTAAGAAATGTTTTCGTTTAGATGGACACAAAATATTGATCGTCATTTTTTTGGTGGGGGGAGGGGTGAAAGCTAAACAATAGTGGATTTATGTATGCGTAAAACGACACTCGCCAAATTGATAAATCTGAAATACTGATAAAAATAATTGGTATATAACAAATGGCGTTATGAATAAAGAAATGGAGAGATATAGTGTATTGTCTACCAGAGTGAAGTAACTGAGAATATTTTCATGAGATGGTGGCTATTTTTTTTAATCGTAGGATTACCGTCGGCGACATACATATTTAAAACTTACACCAACATACTTAAAACTTACACCAATAAAATTGAAAAGAAAATTTCGTTTTATTAAAATAGCTTATTCATGAGAACTTCCACTTACAAATGTAGTAAAAAAATCTATTTCTCTTTACTGGTGTCAGTTTCTCCAGGTATTACAATTTTTTAGTGACGCAGATATCGGATTGTCTTCGTTCTCAGAGTATGGCGGAACTCCTACCGCGGAATTAAATATCCACCAGTAAAAATCAATATTAGTTTTTGCCATTATTTACTATTCAAAGTTTATATTAATCAGGCGTTAAAATAAAGATAACTTTTTTGCTTAAATTTTCTGGTGGAAACTTACTCGTTGTGTAAAGAAGCCAAAGATATTGCAAATGAAACGTAATTAATTTATGGATATGTCAGTTCCTCTGTCATAATAGTTCCATGGTATTATACATAGCTGCCAACTTCTATGCTTTTTTTAATTCCCACTAAAATTGAAAACTATAATTTGTCATATTTAATAGACAGCTAGTAGTATAGATAACTAGTGTTTCCAGGTGTCCCTCGAAAATCAAACCTATAAACGCCCTGGAAATCTCTAAATATTTACAATTTATTTTAATTCATATTTAATCGCCAGTATATACATCGAAGAAAATTAGTTCAAAATACTAGTGCCCAGAGCATTTGGAGCTCTGATATCCATGTGACTAGTAACACTATTGTCGTTATAAACCACAATAAAGAAATCACGTTAGCAAGTTGAGAAAATATGTTTAAAATTCGAAGCACAGCAAAGAACTAAGAAATAAGTACAAAAAGAGAGACAACGATCGTCACAAGAAGTTATTTAAAACTAGGACACAAAACCGTTTTGTAGGTCTAACATCTCTGATGCATGGAATTTTTCCGGACGTATTCTGAAATTCCTCATCAACAGCCACAATGCGTGTAACATGTTCCTCAGCTCCGCTCAGCATGACTCCAGCATTTTGCGGTGCTGAGGATAATAAACATGTTTTTTCACCCTGTTATTTCTCTTCCTTTCTTGTATTTTGTGTCCAGGAGTCGCATTTTATAGGGAAATTTTTGTTGTGCCTACTACTAATTTCAAAGTAATATCTTCAACGTACCTTTCTATAACATTTTAAATAAAATAATCAAGAAGATTACTATTTAAGGGTTCAGGTAGCAGGGCCTGATTAACCTCTGAAGCTTTTTGTAGCGCACTGTCATTTTGAGGCCCCCTTTCAGTCTGGAAGTGTTTTCTAAATTCAACATATAAATAAATTTAACAATGATACAAATATTATTCCAAAGTCTGGCTCAGTTGAAAATATTTCATTAAACAACTCTTGTAAATTCCTCTTTTTTACAATAACTGGATACAATAAAAAAATATATGCAAAAGTGATTTAAAAAATAAAAATGTAAATTGGATGAAAAGGTTTATAAAATATAAATGATGAATATTTTGAAATACTTCTCAAAATTTTGGCAAGTTTAAATTATTTAAACATTTTATATTATGCATACCAGCCATTTTCAATGATATCCAAATTCAATATCTCATATAAACATCAATCTAACATTGCAATTACATATCAATAAAATCAATATAAAATTTGGGAGCGCCTATTTTCACAATTTAGGACACCTTCAAAGTTTTCATGTGAAGTACATGCTTCTCTGGTCTGTATGGTAATCAGGACCTGTGAGGTAGTAACAATAAAAGTATTCCCATATCATGTGACCTCAGCTTAACGTCAGCACCGCGCTAAGAAAGTGTTTCCAACCATGTATAACTATGTGATTAAGCAATGCCTAGGTGTACTGTATGTCTTCTGAAAGTTTGAAACCGCAGTTTGTAATAACCTGTATATATAAGAAAATATTTTTAATAAATTAATAGTTTCATATTAAATAAATTGTGAGCATACGTAGAGAAATAAGTTTGAAAATCATAAAAATATATTCTTTTTTTCATTTTAAAAGTTATATAAATATTTACAAACGTTTCATTTTTCCAAATTAAAAATTATAAAAAGGAACAATTATTTCTTTAATTATTATTTAAATAAGGTTTCATTTTTTTTCTTACCCGATATCTTGTCTTAAAAATAAAAATAATTTTTTTTTTCTATTTAGAAGCTCGTGTTTCCTACTAAACAGAAAAAAACAGCGATTTTTTCATTATGGTGTTCGGTTCCCTTCCCAAATAATTGGGGACAAATTTTGAAGGGAAAGTTGAAGGGAAAATTTTATTAAAAACGTAAATTGCAGTCACAAATTTCGACATGATTTTCATAGTATGTTGATTACTTACCATAGAGATTTTTTAACGATATTTATTTTATTTTTTGTATTACTTTAGAACGTAAAAATATTTCTCTTGAACTCTATCCATACATTATGTCATATTTTGTAAAACATAAGTTATTTTACAAACATCGTCAACTTTTTTGTCAAATTTAAAGAGAACAAATCTGCATTCTAGAAAGTTTCGAGATCTTCCAAACTAAAAATCAATATATGTGACATTTTATGTCGCTCAGAACACTTAACGCTGTCAAAATACACCGATAAGTCACAAGATATATCGGAGGTAATCTAAAAATTATACAGTGCTTTGTTCGAAAATATGATTTCCGATAGCCTCAAAAGTATTACGTGAAACAGATTTTCGTCTCTTTCAGAGCCACAATGTCTAGCATGAATTTTTATTTCCCTTCGAATATTTGAATCGCTTCCAGTAGCCATGTATGGGGGAATCGAAAATAATCCCTCCCTGTGGCCAAAATTCTGCAACCCTGGCATTTCATAAAGCATTAAAAGCCTCGCTCTTGCGTATAAACTAAGATGCGCAAACAAAATCTGGCGCCAATGATGTGTTTTCGGAGATAAAAGGATCGTTCACGAAACCTTTTTTAGTAGAATATTTTCTATTTCTTGATTTTTTTTCTTTGCTCCTTTCACTTACATTTTATTATATAAAATCCACATACATTTTCAATTTAAGAAAGCCTTATTTTCTAAAGCAAAACATAGGTTTGTTTTATAAAATAATGCATATAAAATAATATGTATGCTTAATGGTTTTGTAGAATAATTTATTTAATATATGTGGGTATTGTATGTTGATATTTTCTTTTTATCTATTTTTGGACTTTTCAAACATAAAATATAAAAGTTTTTTTGAGGTTGTAGTTTACCTTTTTAGAAATGTTTAAAATATTGAATATATAGTTTTTGAAAATATATTAGAGTATTAAATAATCCATATTTCAATTAACGCTTTGTGTCGCAGAGCACTTTTATTGCTTAAGTGTTGAAAATAATGACGTGACATTGGAATTTGAAAGAAAAAAATATTTGTAAATAACAATAAGGTATATTTCAGAATAAAATTAGTTCTTATGTAAAGTAAAATTTTGTATCTCATCTTTAGTAGTTCATCTTCGAAATTCTTTTTAAAAATATACTTTTCTACAAAATTTATGTATATACACAAAAGAAAAAGTCAGTATAAGATGTTTGACTAGAATAATTTATGTTTTTTTAGAAATTTCATAATTCAGAGGATCCGAATCAAACCAGAAAATTTAAATAGTAAATTTCCTTTTATTTAATTGCAGACTGTCATTTATTAAACAAATGGAAAAGTAGTATTATAAATTCCTGGCACGAATTCAGAGTATACCAATAAGAAATCATTAAATTGGGAACACATGCGGTAGCTTGCGTGTATATGTTGTCATAGGCATTAGAGTGTTAATGAATTTCAGTTTATTTGTGTGGGAAATACCCATCAACGGAGAATTTAAATTATTTTATGTAAATTGATAGTAACAAGCCATACAAAAAAATCGCTAGGTAGGACTAGCTTTAACTTAACGGAAAGAAATTTAATTACATTTATTAGGATGAACGAAGCGAATCCTCTACTAGGCCACTCAAATTACATTTTGTCGTACGCTTTACAAAAAAACCATTCAATATTTTAACTTCAAATTAAACACACAAATAAATTATGATCTGTAGATTTGCACAAAATAATTTTTTTACAGTAAAACGTTAAAAAAATTATTATTTTAATTAATTTATTTTACATGCATTTCCAATACGGACGCATTTTAGCAAATAAATAAAAAATAAAACGCGTATATTTTCAGAAAAAAAAAATATAATTCATGGAGTAAGTAATTGTAGGTAGAATCATGATTAATTTAATAAATAAAATGCTTTCATTATTCAGCAAAATCGTTTGCACAGATGACACTTAAACATTTAAAAAAAAATTATTATGGATTTTTTTTTTTTTTTTTTTTTTTTTTTTTTTTTTTTTTTTTTTGCAAAGTGGCAACAAAAGAATTGTAAACAAATAAAATTAATTGTTAAATTTGTTATATAAATGAAAAATTAAAAGAATTGAAGCGTGAAGTTGTTGCCTCGATTCAAGTTCTTTATAAATGTACTAAAGCAAAGTTGACCGATTCAGAAACGACAAATTGACTTTAACCATTTCTTACTTTATCACTTGAACCTAAAGTAATTTTACGTTCTTATTTGTGGACCGAAAAAGGTTTAGTGAACGGGACTTTAGACTTTGTTGCACGTAATAAAGAAAATCACAAGCCACTAGACCAGATATCGCGAATAATCATGGATAAATTTGAATACTACAATAATTTAACTTATAAGAATTGTTGCGTACCAATTCCCCCTATAATTAAATTCTGGAAAAATGGAAGCATAAATTGCTCAAGGAAAGAATTTCTTCTGCAGTTAGCTTTTGCTGTTACAATTCATAAATCCCAAGGTTTAGCATTAGATGAAGCAGTTGTAGATATTGAGGATATATAGATACAAGTTGGCTTAAAAACATACGTAACGTTGTCGAGATTGAAAATCCTTCAAAATTAAGCATTCAATAGAAATTTTCCTTACGAAAAATTCTACAATATTAAAAATTCTGATACGCTAACATGTATAAAAACGAAGAAATTAGAAAAAAAATTACAGTTAAAAATTCATAGATGAACGAGAGCAGATTTCATATGATTTCCAGAAAGGAGGATTTTGACGAAGTAACTTTCTTCAAGCTCTCTTCAAATATATTATTCTAAAATAGCTATCAAAGATTATTTGATGTTAATGACAAAGATTGGAAACATGCATATTTCAAACAACTTTAAAAAACACCAGTGGTTACTGGAAATTGTAAAAACATCTTTAAAAGAGCTTTTAGTTGAAAATTTAAAAATATTTTGTAAATATTTGCTTCGAAAATATTTTATTATGCCAGTCTTACATCAGAAATAAAAAATTAAAATGCGCCAAAACATAAAATAACGTTTTTGTTTAATAAAGATGCAAAAATAATATTAAAAAATATTTTTACTTTCAACTATCTGTTTTATAAAATAATGCTTCGCGAATCCAAACAATGCATGGCTTTTGCTAGTTATTAATAAAAACCTATAATGGTCTACCATTTTCACAAAAATCTGACACTTGGCCAACGTATAGACGCAAAATAAAGCAACTGACGGCAAAAAATAACCCTTTGCACACGACAGGGTGACTCTCCCTCACTACTAGCGTTGTCAGGTACCCTCGTAAATCAGGACGTCAAATGCTTTGGACAACACTAATGTCTTAAGGTTTAAGGTTTATCACAGATTATTCGCCCTTTAGATCGATCATTCTTTTATCACAGATTATTCGCCCATTAGATAACGCGGTAAAAATTATTTTAAAATACGGTTATATAGAGCATTCGGAGCACCCATTTAGGCTGGACACAAATGTTCAATGATAATCATTTCTCTAGTGCAAACGGTTAAAGAAATTTTAATGTGAAATTTATTCCCTTCTCCTTTTTACTTTCTTCTATCTTTAAACAAAAATATACGATTCGTGAAAGTTTCGAATTCCGATTTTACACAATCGACGGATTTACAAGTTTTAGGGGTCAGCGATTCCAAAAAACATGCCTTTACAAAATGTCTGTTTGGCTATCTGTATGTGACATACATATTTTGGGTGCTCTATCTCAAGAACTAATGCACAGAATTTAATAAAAATGTATATTTAGTTAGTCTTAGATATAGACTAGTTTTGATTAGATTTTGGTGTAAATCGTTCTAAGAAGAAGCTGACATGCTGCATTTTGTGCGATTTCTGCAGTAGCTGTATCTCTAGATATAATGAACAGAATTTTATCAAACTTTACATTCTGTTAATCCTTGACATGAATAGATGTTTGTTTACGTTTTTGTGTAAATCTCTCGAAATGTGGTGCTGCTATGCAGCATTATTTAATATTTTCGCTATCTCTCAAACTCCAGAACTAATGCATGAATTTTCATGAAACTTCATATTCGATTAGTCCTTGACACAAAAGGACATTTCTTTATATTTTGGTGTAAATAGCTCATTAGGTGGCACTGCTATGCTGCATTATGCATAATTTTCGCAATAGTTCTATCTTCAGAATTGCTGCACGGAATTTCATCAAACTTCCGACTGAGTTAGAACTTGACATGGATTAACGGTTTTTTTTTATTCATTTTGGTGCAAACTTCTCTATAAATGACGCTTATATGCTGCAATTTTTAAGAATTTCTCAACAGTTTTATCTCAAAAACGAATGCACTGATTTCCATCAAACTTCAGATTCGATTAGTCCTTGAATTGAGTTGATCTTCTTTATATTTTGTTGTAAATAGCTCCTCAGATGGCGCTGCTATGCTACATTTTATAAGATTTCCGCAGTAGCTCAATCTCAAGAGCTAAAGCACGTACCGTATTTAGTCATGCATAACGCGCACTTTGTTTTCCAAAAAATTAGGGCAGAACTCCTAGATGCGCGTTATACACGGAATAAATTATTACTGCTGGATGTAATCGCACGATTTACACCTGAAATAAAAAAAAAAATTCAAAGAGGACATTGAAACTCGGAAAATCTTACATAATCTATTACTGCATCTTTATTTCATTCCTTGCATTTTTTATACAACAGCACTAGCAAAACACTAATTAGCAATTAATTCTCATTGCATTCACTCACTCCTTCTCCCCTCCCCACTTTCCATTCACTCGAGGCCGTAACTAGGGGGGTGCTAGGGGGATGTCAGCCGCCCAACAACATTTTGAGTCTCCACTAGAAACAATTCCAAGGTTACTCAATGAATTTCTGTTCGAAAAATCTAAATGACATTCTGTTCAAAATTCTAATTTAGTTTTTAGGCTCTATCACAGTTTTGAAGAAATACTAATTCATACCTAAAATAAGTGTTACAACACTCGCTCCTCCTATTTGCATTTATGAAGCTAACATCATGTTTAATATTGCACTAATTACAAACTCGAAATTTTCATCATCATAGTCTTTCCTTAATATAAAACGAAGTTATTAAAACAGTTTAGTAAGAAACATAGTATGCAAAATATGTACTAATGTATCGCTCTGCTTCAGAGATTGAAAGATAGAAAATATGAGCCTCCCTATCATTTACTTCTAGCTACGGCCCCCTGCATTCACTGCCTATACCCAAACTCTAAAAATGTATCTTCACCTTCTTTCCTGTCCTGATATAATATTTATTTCGATTTTTTAATTGAAATTCATTCGAACATTCATTCATTTGCATATCAAATTTACGGTGTGCGTTACATACGAGATTTAAGAAATCTCCATTTTTTCTTATAATGCTCATGGATGCGCGTTATACACGCATACGGTATTTCCACTATACTTCAGTTAATCCTTGGCATAAATTTGTTTTGTTTACATTTTGGTGTCAATCGCCAAAGAGGTGACACTGCTTTCCTGAATTTTGTAGGATTTGTATGATTTTAGCAATAGTCATTCGCGTAGTCAATTTCCGAGGACTGTAAACCAATTAAAGCTTTTAAATAATTGTTCATTTAACTAATATTTTACGCATGTCAAACCTACTCGTAATTATCTCGTTTTATTCATATGAACTTTTATTATCGATTTACATAAAATATGTTCAGTTATGCCACAATGGGACTTCTATGTTACCGGTTCCCGGACTATACAGTAAAGCATTCTAATAATACTGGGATGTCCAAACTGTTTCCCGCAAAATATCAGAAAATTCTAACAGAAATCTCTTAATAGCATGAGGCAATAGTTTATCTCATAATTGATCAAAAAAATTGATTTTCATTTTGTAATATAAAATGAAACTTAATTTTTTCGTATGACTTTTTAATATCAATTTACATTAAAAAAAAAAAAAATGTGTCATTCGGCGATGACGGAACTTTCGAAGTCATTGGCTCCCGGACTATATTTTAATGCATTCTATAAACATTGCGTTTTCCTGACTAGCTGCCTCTATTTATCAAAAATTTCTAACAGAACTAACAGAAATTTCTAACTCTTGCTAGTATAAATCAAATGACCTAAAAATTGATAACAATTTTTTTTCTTTTGGTAGTTTTAAAATAAAGTCTTTAATTTGTTATTATGACTTTTTACCACCGATTTACATAAAAAATATGCAATTCCGCAATGGAGAGGCTTTTTATGTTTCCCGCTTCTGAACTACATTTTAGTGCATTCTATTAATAATGGGCTGTCCAAACTGGTTTCAGCGAATTATCAAAAAATTCTATCATAAATCTCTAACAAGTTTAAAGCGATATTTCATTTCAAAATTTATAAAGAGAGACTAAAGGCTTTTAATTTTAAATAATTTGACGTCTCATTTCAGCGGCGTAACCAGGGTGGGATCCCGAAACCAGTAATATTGCAAGGTTTTCTTCTCCTTGATTCATAGCAGATTTTCTTCTTCTTCTTCTTCTTCTTCTTCTTTTTTTTTTTTTTTTTTTTTTTTTTTGTAAAATACGTCGAACAGAACTTTCAGTCATTACCCGTATTCAGATCACTTGGGCACCCCCTTCCCCCCCCCCCCACTGCATTTTTACGCCTACGGCAATTTTATTCCATGAACTGTACATTTTGTTAAGGGAGAGCCGAACCCCATTTTCGGCCAAAAATCATCAAAAGTTCAAAAATTTTTTAATCTCAGAAAACGATATTATACATATTTGCGAATATCCATGCAAAATTTCAGAACTCGGGGACACTTGGAACAGGTAGCAAATGGGTTTCTTTTATATTGTAGCCAATAGAGTTTAAAAGACTAGCGGCCACTTAAAATGTGTTTTCTTGAAAATGACTTTTTTCATATTTTGCCTAAGTTTAAAGTACTAAGGCTCAGTGGTAAAATGATTTAGAAACAAAGTATTTATGTTTTTAGAATGTTAAAAAAAAAGTAAGGAGAGATATTTTGTTTAACTATTTCTGAAACTTTTACCTAAATTGGTAAACATGAAAATTATAAAAAAATTAAAAAAAATTACCACGCGTATTTTTTTTAAGCTGATTAGTATAGAAAATTAAAAATATCTCTTCCTAGGTATTTTCCATATACTATAACACTATTTAAGAAATTTTAGTAATACCGGAATATTAAAAATTGAATTAGGAGTAGTAATTTTAAAAAGTGTATTTTTCGACAAAAAAAAAATCATAAAAATCCCCATAAAAATATACTTTTTGATAAAAAGTGAATTTTTTTGCTAATTATTCCTTACAAAAAGATTCTTAAATGGTACACCAAAATTCATTACTTTTAAATCAATAATAAAAATTTTGGGTTTTTTCTTACGGGTCTCCCTCAGAGTACGTAACAGAGCCTCAACTCGACTTGAAAAGAACGCCCTCAGTGGATCACTTAAAAACTAAACCATCGCGTTTGCGATTTTTATCCTCTTGACTTCTGTTTAACTGTAACCCTATTCTGGTTTGGCGCTTCTTGCTGAATGCTGATTTGATTATCTTTGCAGACGTGCTTATGCTATTTGATCTTAGATTTCCGCGCTTATATTGATTCGTAATTATTACTGTTATTATTCTTGAATTTTCAAGTTTAAATTATTAGGTCGTTATGTTACGAAGAGACACATGTATTGTTTGCAAGACGAATAAGTCAAAGTTATTTCATATTAAAATAATTCTTTCATAAATTTCAAAACAAGAAGCAGCAAGTCGTCGCTGTATTTTTTTCCTTTTTTCTTTTATCATTTGTCGCCAAGGAAGAGATGTTTCGCCGAATTAGCAACCTCTCTTATGTTATGATCGTAGTTTCAGAGTCATCCGCTCGTCTCGCTACTGTCTATGCGTAATTCCATGTTAAACAAGTTGCCATTACAGTGTATGAAAGTTGATTCTCTGTTACTACTCTGTGGGGTCTCCCTTAAAGTACTTGGCGCAATTACCTACAAAAAGTAAAATTTTAAATGGCTTTTTCGCCATATTCATATTTTCTTTACTTTAATTGTTTTCTGTATTTTTTGTATTTATAAATATTTATCTTTATGTTATGATCGTAGTTTCAGAGTCAACCGCTCGTCTCGCTATTGTCTATGCGTAATCCCATGTTAAACAAGTTGCCATTACAGTGTATGAAAGTTGATTCTCTGTTACTACTCTGTGGGGTCTCCCTTAAAGTACTTGGCGCAATTACCTACAAAAAGTAAAATTTAAAATGGCTTTTTCGCCATATTCATATTTTCTTTACTTTAATTGTTTTCTGTATTTTTTGTATTTATAAATATTTATCTACATAATTTTCTTTTAACTGAAAATTTTCAATTTAAGAAGGGCAAAATTATAATTCTTTAGAAGTGGTAGCAAGTGAATTTTAGACAAAAAATGTCTGCTACCCCTGTGCTACCATGAGTATTGGAAGGTTAACAAAAATTACAAAGAAAAAAATGAATGAACTTCCTAAAATTTTGATTAAATGTAAAGATATTAAGACGAAATGTAACTATATAACTTCGAGAGAAAAAATACTACTTTTATTTCTTAATAAATTAAATATAACTGTATATCTAAAACTTTAGGAATTTCTCATTCCAAAAATAGATTGATACAGAATAATAATGTAACATTTTGCCCTTTCTCAAAAGATTCGCAAATAAAAGTTTTTTCAGGCCTCAATTGTTTTGAATTCATTAAAGTTTAATGTATCCCACAAAGGATTTATAACTTAAAAATTGCCCGCCTTCTCTTACACGTGAATATTTAAAGGGATGATTCCCATCATAAAGAACTCATTTGAGCGTTTGATCTTCCAAATGAGTTACTTTCCGGTGTTGGGCTATGTTAAAATATTCGTTGCTTGCCATTTCAAAAAGACATTCATATTTCCCCCTGTAAATAAGATTATATGGGTTTCGTAAAGTAAACTTTAAACCAATACTTAAAAGAATATTTCGTAAAAATGGAATTTTATCGATAAAATATTTCTTTAGACAAATTTTGAAAAATAATAATACTAAGAGAATGATTGAAATTAATGCTGCAATTAAATATTTTTATGATGGAACATTTTATAAAATAGAATTTTGGAAACGGTGACTTTTATATAATTTTATGTTGCGTTTTATTTTAAAATAGTATCTTTAAAAACAGACAATTTTGATATTATTTTTCACAAAGGCTAACTTAGCTTGTTATATTTATAAAATATTTATATACTCTGCACTAGGGGTCTTCAAACTTTATTATTTGAAAGTCAAATCTCACAACCAATTCGAAAAAGTAACCTTTTAAATAAAAAAAAGCTCCTAACTAAGGCACTTTATAAATTACAGTTGTGATGAGCATGTAAGCCACAAGAAATAAAATGCCTAATTGTTGTCTGCATTATGTGAAATGTTAATCAATTTAAAAAATAGTAATTACAAGAAAGGTTATAAAAATTCCATAAAAGGGTCAATAAGGAAAACGGGGTAGTATCTTAATTCCCAGTAAATTAACAAGTATTTTTTAATATTGGTGGGGTTAGATCATAAGTGCAAATATAGCTTAAAAAATCCGGAGTCTGGTCCAAGGTGCATTTCAGACATCTTTATGAAATTTTTTATTACAAACAATTTACAGTTAAGAATGTATTCGCCTTGTTTTAGAGTTCGGAAAATTATTATGTGCTGGCATCTATGGTTAGAGTAATCTTATTTAAGCAATTGATAAGAAATCGAACTGAAAGTATTGCAAAAAAATTTTGCGATTTTACATAGACAGTTTTGTGTATCGTTAAATAGAAATGAAAAATTTAAATAAAAGTTTCTTTGGGGTAATTGCAATATTTTCGTGTGGATTTTAAATCCCTATTACGATTTTTAACCTTTTCAACTCCAAAGTCTCTTACACAAATTGTATTCGATTGACATAACTTTTTCAAAAGAAGTTACTTGGAATGATGAATTTAAGAAAAAAATATATATAAATTTGCTTAGACTTTTCTTTTCTAATTTTTACTCTTTGAAATATTTAATTGTTGCAGTTTCATAGTGAACCCCACTAGCGGCCAAGAGATTCTGCTCTCGAAGCTGGTAGATGGGAGGTGCTTAGTTTGTACCCAATCGAACCCGTCGGCCTAATTTTTCGGTGTTTTCCACAATTTTCTTCGAATCTTAAACTTCCTTGCGTAACTACTTGTTAGGTTTCTTTAAAAAGACCCTCCGGAGGGCAACCCTCCTCCCTTAATGTGTCCCTTGATTTTTTTTTTAATGATTGACAAAAAAAATCTAAGTAAATCCTTTCAAAAATGAAACTTTTTTGCTCTCTCTCGCTCTTAATTTTTTACAGACATTTTTATCGATTTTTTTTCTTTTTACGCTTGGTTAAAGGTGTTTTTATTATATGAATTTATGAAAAAAATATACAAATTTGCTTAGTCTTTTCTTTCCTACTTTTTACTCTTTGAAATATTTCATTATTGCAGTTTCATACTGGGCCCCACCAGCGGTCAAGAGATTCTGCTCTCAAAGCTGGTAGATGGGAGGTGCTTAGTTTGTACCCAATCGCGCCCGTCGGCCTAATCGTTCGGAGTTTTCCGCTCTTTTCTTCGAATGTTGGATTTCTTTGCGTAAATACAGGTTAGGTTCCTTTAGAAATACCCTCACGGAGGGCAATCCTCCTCCCTTGATATCTACCTTGATGATTTTTTGTTTATGATTGACAAATAAGGTCTAAGTGAACCTTTCAATAGTGAAACCTTTTCGCTCTCTCTCTCTCTTCTTATTATTTTTTTACAGAAATTTTAATCGATTTTTTCTTTTTACGCTTGGCAAAACGTGCTCATATTATATGAATTTATGAAAAAATATATAAATTTGCTTAGTCTTTTCTTAGTTTTTTCTTTCCTAATTTTCACTCTTTGAAATATTTCATTGTTGCAGTTTCATACTGGGCCCCACCAGCGGTCAAGAGATTCTGTTCTCAAAGCTGGTAGATGGGATATGCTGAGTTTGTACCCAATCGTGCCCGTCGGCCAAATTGTTCAGAGTTTTCCGAGGTTTTCTTCGAATCTGGGATTTCCTTGCGTAAATACGGTTAGGTTCCTTCACTGAGGGCAACCCCCCCCTCCCTTGATATGTCCTTCATGTTGATAATTGGCCGTCATAAATACAACCAATCAACAAACCCGTTTTAAAGTGATTAGGTATATTTTGGCGAGTATTTATTAACGAATAATTAAATCCGTTACTTATGAAATCCTTATACGACGGTACGCGTTACAGATGTTTGGAGATTTACCACTTGTTGCGGGATTAAAAAATACTGTAAATCCACTGTATTATTTTATAACATTGTAAAAATATTAAAATTCTGTATTGTCATTAATAACAAATTTGTATAATTTTGTTATATCAGAATTTGGTGTGAAAATCATTTGTAAAATTCTATCATTACACTGAAACACTGCTTGATTTACATAAAATAGAAACTATTAATAAGATTTTAATCTGTTAACAAAATCATTTTATTTTCTTATTGTTATAAATAAAATTACTTTTCAGTTAAATCTCCATTTAATAGTCTTTAAAAATTGTATGAAATCTTTATGTGCATAAAAAATACAAAATACACCTTTTTTCATTTAATCAACGACGGGAATTATATTTGTTGATTTCTTGAAACGTATTTTTAATAACTAAGATTATAGGCAATTTTAAAAGCCTACAAGAACTGATGTCTTTATTTAAAATATAATATATTTTATCAACGATCTTAAAAATCCCAAACTAATATATATATATATATATATATATATATATATATATATTACACATACGAACAAATTTGTTTGTAACACCTTTTCTTACTAACATACAAATAGTCTGATTTCCAATTCTTGGAATTATACACTTTTTCTCTCTCTTTCTCTCCTTGAGTGATTCCCGCGAAATTTGCAACAATATTCTCAGCTGGAAAAACTGGTTGGGGGGAGGTAAACTTATTGTGAGTCTATAATAGTAATCTTGTAATTGACGGAAGGTTGGGACGGTGATTCCTGCTTGAGAGCATTGTTTGCAGTTACTTTATAATACTCTCATTGTCACCTAACTAAGAATATATGCATAGTAAAACAGGAAATTCCATGCTTTATAGATATCCGAAGAAATATAATATGAAATCGGTTTGTTAAATGGAGGTTTTAAGTAATGCAATATATTTTTCAGTTGAAAATTGTGATAAAATATTTATTATGAAGGAAATACAGATAAATATTTATCTGTAATTTCAGAACCAAAAAATATTCATATTTCTGAAGTTTTCAAGATAAAGACTTCACTTTATCTATCAGAATTTAAATAATAATAATG